>OU342741.1:247334844-248083444 GCA_910589775.1 Avena eriantha | reverse complement strand
ATGTATGTTCTTTTCATTAACCACAGCTAGAGTCATTGCATGTCTGTTCTTTCCACAAACCACATATGAATCCACCAGTGTCATTGGATGTGTGTTCTTTTCAAGAACCACACCTAGAGTCATTGCATGTCTGTTCTTTTCACAAAGCACACATAGATCCACCAGTGTCACTGGATGTGTGTCTTTTCATGAACCAGACCTACAGTCATTGCATGTATGTTCTTTTCACAAACCACACATGGTTCCACCAGTGTGATTGGATGTGTGTTCTTTTCACAAACCACGACTGAAGTTAATGCATGCGTGTTCTTCTCATAAACCACATATGGATCCACCTAGAGTCATTGCATGTATGTTTTTTTCACAAACCACAAATGAATCCACCAGTGTAATTGGATGTGTGTTATTTTCACAAACCACAAATAGAGTCATTGCATGTCTGTTCTTCTCACAAACCACACATGGATCGACCAGTGTCATTGCATGTGTGTTCTTTTCATAAGCCACAGCTAGAGTCATTGCATGTGTGTTCCTTTTCACAAACCACATAAGGATCCACTAGAGCCATTGGATGTGTGTTCTTTTCATGAACCACACCCAGTGTAATTGCATGTGTGTTCTTCTCACGAACCACACATGGATCCACCTATGTCATTGCATACATGTTCTTTTCATGAACCACACCCAATGTCATTGCATGTGTGTTCCTTTTCACAAACCACACAA
This sequence comes from Avena eriantha, assembly GCA_910589775.1. Classification (NCBI taxonomy): domain Eukaryota; kingdom Viridiplantae; phylum Streptophyta; class Magnoliopsida; order Poales; family Poaceae; genus Avena; species Avena eriantha. The sequence continues at coordinate 248,082,718 of OU342741.1, read as the reverse complement.
GGATCCAGAAGTGTCATTGGATGTGTGTTCTTTTCATGAACCAAACCCAATGTCATTGCATGTGTGTTATTCTCACAAACCACACATGGATCGACTAGTGTCATTGCATGTCTGTTCTTTTCACAAACCACAGCTAGAGTCATTGCATGTGTGTTCCTTTTCACAAACCACACAAGGATCCAGCAGTTTCATTGGATGTGTGTTCTTTTCATGAACCACACCCAGTGTCATTGCATGTCTGTTCTTCTCACAAAATACACATGGATCCACCAGTGTGATTGCATGTCTATTTTTCTCACAAACCACAGCTAGAGTCATTGCATGTCTGTTCTTTTAACAAACCAAATATGGATCCACCAGTGTCATTGGATGTGTGTTCTTTTCATGAACCACACCTAGAGTCATTGCATGTGTGTTCTTCTCACAGACCACATATGGATCCACCAGTGTTATTGCATGTATGTTCTTTTCATTAACCACAGTAGAGTCATTCCATGTGTGTTCTTTCCACAAACCACATATGGATCCACCAATGTCATGGGATGTGTGTATTTTCATGAACCACACCTAGAGTCATTGCATGTATGTTCTTTTCACAAACCAACATGGATCCACCAGTGTAATTGCATGTGTGTTCTTTTCACAAACCACAGCTAGAGTTATTGCATGCGTGTTCTTCTCATAAACCACATATGGATCCACCTAGAGTCATTGCATGTCTGTTTTTTCACAAACCACAAATGGATCCACCAGTGTGATTGGATGTGTGTTATTTTCACAAACCACAACTAGAGTCATTGCATGTCTGTTCTTCTCACAAACCACACATGGATCGACCAGTGTCATCGCATGTGTGTTCTTTTCATAAGCCACAGCTAGAGTCATTGCATGTGTGTTCCTTTTCACAAACCACATAAGGATCCTAGAGCCATTGGATGTGTGTTCTTTTCATGAACCACACCCAATGTCATTGCATTTGTGTTCTTCTCATAAACCACACATGGATCCACCTATGTCATTGCATATGTGTTCTTTTCATGAACCACACCCAGTGTCATTGCATGTGTGTTCCTTTTCACAAACCACATAAGGATCCGCCAGTGTCATTGCATGTGTGTTCTTTTCATAAACCGCACCCAGTGTCATTGCATGTGTCTTATTCTCACAAACCACACATGGATCCACCAATGTCATTGCATGTCTGTTCTTTTTACAAACCACATCTAGGTTATTGCATGTCTGTTCTTTTCACAAACCACATAAGGATCCACCAATGTTATTGGATGTGTGTTCTTTTCATGAACCACACCCAGTGTCATTGCATGTCTGTTCTTCTCACAAACCACACATGGATCCACCAGTGCGATTGCTTGTCTGTTGTTCTCACAAACCACAGCTAGAGTCATTGCATGTGTGTTCTTCTGAAAAACCACATATGGATCCACCTGTGTTATTGGATATGTGTTCTTTTCATGAACCACACTCAGTGTCATTGCATGTGTGTTCTTCTCACAAACCACATATATATGTCCACCAATGTTATTGGATATGTGTTCTTTTCGTGCACCACACCAAGTGTCATTGCATGTTTGTTCTTCTCACAAACCACATATAGATCCACCAGTGTCATTGCATGTATGTTCTTTTCATTAACCACAGCTAGAATCATTGCATGTCTGTTCTTTCCACAAACCACATATGAATCCACCAGTGTCATTGGATGTGTGTTCTTTTCAAGAACCACACCTAGAGTCATTGCATGTCTGTTCTTTTCACAAAGCACACATAGATCCACCAGTGTCACTGGATGTGTGTTCTTTTCATGAACCAAACCCAGTGTCATTGCATGTGTGTTATTCTCACAAACCACACATGGATCGACTAGTGTCATTGCATGTCTGTTCTTTTCACAAACCACAGCTAGAGTCATTGCATGTGTGTTCCTATTCACAAACCACACAAGGATCCAGCAGTGTCATTGGATGTGTGTTCTTTTCCTGAACCACACCCAGTGTCATTGCATGTTTGTTCTTCTCACAAACCAAACATGGATCCACCAGTGTGATTGCATGTCTATTCTTCTCACAAACCACAGCTAGAGTCATTGCATGTTTGTTCTTTTAACAAACCACATATGGATCCACCAGTGTCATTGGATGTGTGTTCTTTTCATGAACCACACCTAGAGTTATTGCATGTGTGTTCTTCTCACAAACCACATATGGATCCACCAGTGTTATTGCATGTATGTTCTTTTCATTAACCAGAGCTAGAGTCTTTGCATCTCTGTTCTTTCCACTAACCACATATGAATCCACAAGTGTCATTGGATGTGTGTTCTTTTCATGAACCACACCTAGAGTCATTGCATGTCTGTTCTTTTCACAAAGCACACATAGATCCACCAGTGTGATTGCATGTGTGTTCTTTTCACAAACCATAGCTAGAGTCATTGCATGCCTGTTCTTTTCACAAACCACATATGGATCCACCAGTGTCATTGCATGTTTGTTCTTTTCATGAACCATAGCTAGAGTCATTTCATGTGTGTGCTTCTCACAAACCACATAAGGATCCACCAGTGTCATTAGATGTGTGTTCTTCTCAGAAACCACACATGGATCCACTAGAGTCATTGCATGTCTGTTCTTTCCACAAACCACATATGGATCCACCGGTGTCATTGGATGTGTGTTCTTTTAATGAACCACACCTAGAGTCATTGCATGTCTGTTCTTTTCACAAACCACACATGGATCCACCAGTGTGATTGCATGTGTGCTCTTTTCACAAACCACAGCTAGAGTTATTGCATGTGTGCTTTTCTCACAAACCACATATAGATCCACCAGTGTCATTGGATGTGTGTTCTTTTCATGAAATACACCTAGAGTCATTGCATGTTTGTTCTTTTCACAAACCACATATGGATCCACCAGTGTCATTGGATGTGTGTTCTTTTCATGAAATACACCTAGAGTCATTGCATGTTTGTTCTTTTCACAAACCACATATGGATCCACCAGTGCCATTGCATGTCTGTTCGTTTCACAAACCACAGCTAGAGTCATTGCATGGTTGTTCTTTCCACAAACCACATATGGATCCACAAGTGTTATTCAATGTGTGTTTTTTCATGAACCACACCTAGAGTCAGTGCATGTCTGTCCTTTTCACAAACCACAAATGGATCCACCAGTGTGATTGGATGTGTGTTCTTTTCACAAACCACATATGGATCCACCTATGTCATTGCATATGTGTTATTTTCTTGAACCACACCCAGTGTCATTACATGTGTGTTCCTTATCACAAACCACATAAGGATCCACCAGTGTCATTAGATGTGTGTTATTTTCATGAACCACACCAAGTGTCATTGCATGTGTGTTATTCTCACAAACCACCCATGGATCCACTAGTGTCATTGCATGTCTGTTCTTTTCACAAACCACAACTAGAGTCATTGCATGTCTGTTCTTTTCACAAACCACATAAGGATCCACCAGTGTCATTGGATGTGTGTTCTTTTCATGAACCACACCCAATGTCATTGCATATCTGTTCTTCTCACAAACCACACATGGATCCACTAGTGTGATTGCATGTGTGTTCTTCTAACAAACCACAACTACAGTCATTGTATTTCTGTTCTTTTCACAAACCACATATGGATCCACCAGTGTCATTGGATGTGTGTTCTTTTCATGAACCACACCTAGAGTCATTGCATGTGTGTTCTTCTCACAAACCACATATGGATCCACCAGTGTTATTGGATATGTGTTCTTTTCATGAACCACACTCAGTGTCATTGCATGTGTGTTCTTCTCACAAACCACAAATAGATCCACCAGTGTCATTGCATGTATGTTCTTTTCATTAACCACTACTAGAGTCTTTGCATGTCTGTTCTTTCCAAAAACCACATATGAATCCACCAGTGTCATTGGATGTCTATTCATTTCATGAACCACACCTAGAGTCATTATATGTCTGTTCTTTTCACAAAGCACACATAGATCCACAAGTGGGATTGCATGTGTGTTCTTTTCACAAACCACTGCTAGAGTCATTGCATGTCTGTTCTTTTCACAAACCACATATGGATCCACCAGTGTCATTTCATGTTTGTTCTTTTCATGAACCATAGCTAGAGTCATTTCATGTGTGTTCTTCTCACAAACCACATAAGGATCCACCAGTGTAATTGGATGTGTGTTCATTTCATGAACCACACCCGGTGTCATTGCATGTGTGTTCTTCTCAGAAACCACACATGGATCCACCAGTGTTATTGCATGTATGTTCTTTTCATTAACCACAGCTAGAGTCATTGCATGTCTGTTCTTTCCACAAACCACATATGGATCCACCGGTATCATTGGATGTGCGTTCGTTTAATGAACCACACCTAGAGTCATTGCATGTCTGTTCTTTTCACAAACCACACATGGATCCACCAGTGTGATTGCATGTATGTTCTTTTGACAAACCACAACTAGAGTTATTGCATGTGTGTTTTTCTCACAAACCACATATGGATCCATTAATGTCATTGCATGTCTGTTCTTTCCACAAACCACATATGGATCCACCAGTGTCATTGGATGTGTGTTCTTTTCATGAACCACACCTAGAGTCATTGCATGTTTGTTCTTTTCACAAACCACATATGGATCCACCAGTGCCATTGCATGTCTATTCTTTTCAAAAACCACAGCTAGAGTCATTGCATGGTTGTTCTTTCCTCAAACCACATATGGATCCACAAGTGTCATTCGATGTGTGTTCTTTTCACAACCACAAATGGATCCACTAGTGTGATTGGATGTGTGTTCTTTTCACAAACCACAGCTAGAGTCATTGCATGTCTGTTCTTTTCACAAACCACATATGGATCCACAAGTGTCATTGCATGTGTGTTCTTCTCACAAACCACATATGGATCCACTAGTATCATTGTATGTCTGTTCTTTTCATTAACCATAGCTAGAGTTATTGCATGTCTGTTCTTTCCACAAACCATATATGGATCCACCAGTGTCATTGGATGTGTGTTCTTTTCATGAACCACACCTAGAGTCATTGCATGTCTGTTCTTTTCACAAACCACACATGGATCCACCAGTGTCATTGCATGTCTATTGTTTTCACAAACCATAGCTAGAGTCATTGCATGTGTGTTCTTTTCACAAACCACATATGAATCTACTAGTGTAATTGGATGTGTGTTATTTTCATGAACAACACCTAGAGTCATTGCATGTCTGTGCTTTACACAAACCACATATGGATCCACTAGTGTCATTGGATGTGTGTTCTTTTCATGAACCACACCTAGAGTCATTGCATGTCTGTTCTTTTCAAAAAACACAAATGGATCCAGTAGTGTGATAGGATGTGTGTTCTTTTCACAAACCACAGCTAGAGTCATTGCATGTCTGTTCTTTTCACAAACCACATATGGATCCACAAGTGTCATTGCATGTGTGTTCTTCTCACAAACCACATATGGATCCACTAGTATCATTGTATGTCTGTTCTTTTCATTAACCATAGCTAGAGTTATTGCATGTCTGTTCTTTCCACAAACCATATATGGATCCACCAGTGTCATTGTATGTGTGTTCTTTTCATCAACCACACCTAGAGTCATTGCATGTCTGTTCTTTTCACAAACCACACATGGATCCACCAGTGTCATTGCATGTCTATTGTTTTCACAAACCATAGCTAGAGTCATTGCATGTGTGTTCTTTTCACAAACCACATATGAATCTACTAGTGTCATTGGATGTGTGTTCTTTTCATGAACAACACCTAGAGTCATTGCATGTCTGTGCTTTACACAAACCACATATGGATCCACTAGTGTCATTGGATGTGTGTTCTTTTCATGAACCACACCTAGAGTCATTGCATGTCTGTTCTTTTCAAAAAACACAAATGGATCCACTAGTGTGATTGGATGTGTGTTCTTTTCACAAACCATAACTAGAGTTATTGCATGTTTGTTCTTCTCACAAACCACATAAGGATCCACCAGTGGCATTGGATGTGTGTTCTTTTCATGAACCACACTAATTCGTTGCAAACGTATCTATAACTTTTGATGTTCCATGCTTGGTTTTTATCTACTTTCTTATGTTTTGTCCACATTTCGGAGTACTTTTTATATAGTTTCTTAGACTAACCTATTAACAAGATGCCACAATTCCACCTGGCTGTTTTCTGCTGTTTTTGGTTCCAGGAAAGTCAGAAAATGAATATTCTCGGAATTGGACTGGACAAAAGCCAAAGTCTATATTTTACCGGAAGACTCACGAAGCCAGAAGACAAGACGGAGAGGGGCCACAGGGTGGCCACACCATGTGGTGGCGCGGGCTTGCCCTGGCCGCGCCACCAGGTGGTGTGGGCCCCCTGGCCGCCCATCGACCTTGCCTCTTCGCCTATAAGATGGCTCCCAATGCAAAAATCCTAAATCGTCCAGCCTCCAGCCACGAAAAGTTCTGCAGCGCTGCCACCACCGAAGGGGAGATTCGGGGGACAGAAAGTCTCTGTTTCGACACCCTGCCAGGATGGGGAAGTGCCCCTGGAGCCATCTCCATCGATCTCCACCACCATCTACATCACCATTGTTGATTCCCATGATGATGAGGGAGTAGTTCTTCCTCGAGGCTAAGGGCTCTACCGGTAGCTATGTGTTCATCTATCTCTCTATGCATGATCATATTGTGATCATGAGCTTTGTAATCAAGTAGATCTACTTTGCTACTCAATTGCTTTAATAGATCTCTATTCTCCCCATGTGTGTGAAGTTGACAGTGTGCACACCATGGTGGCACTTAGGCTAGAGCTTACAAATACTTGTTATGAGTTATATTTGGAATTGGATGTCTCTATGAAATTGTGGTGTTTGTTGGAACCATCTAGTGCTCAAGGTGACAGTGCGCGGTTATCTAGATGGGAAAGGCTTACTTTCAGGTGTGCTGTTATAGCCCTACCATGGATTAGAGTATCCAACCGGAGAGTAGTTAAGAGTAGTATCATAAAGAGAAGATTTTTATATGGGAGTGTTCACTAGTGAAAGTATGATCCCTAGGCCATGTTTCTAAACATTGAAACACCGTTTGCAATTAGATTTGTTACATGTTTGCTTGCTTCCATATTTATTTTAGTTTTCCTTTAGCCTCTTTCACGCCATCAAGCTCTTTTCTAGCACCGTTGTCTTATATCCATACCACTTGTATTTTACTATCTCTTCACCGAACTAGTGCACCTATACACCTAACAAGTGTATTGGGTGTGTTGGGGACACAAGAGACTTCTTGTATCTTGATTGCAGGGTTGCTTGAGAGGGAATACCTTTGACCACTTCCTCCCTGAGTTCGATAAACCTTGGTGTAACATCCCAAATTTTTGCAATTTCAGATGTTAATAGAAGCATGCATCATATCATTGCATCATGGCATCACATATCAAGAACTACGTCAGACATTTTCTAAAAACTCTATAGTCCTATATAGACTAAAAGGGGTAAACCTTTTTTAACCACCAAAACCCTTTCAAAAGTGTTATTTTATAGTCCTACTCTAACCCTCTTCTTTTTACAAAATTTTAGAGACAAATTTCACTAAATTCGGAGTCCGTTTGCGAAAGTTATGCAACTTTTGGTGAAACAGAGATAAATAAAAGATTAAAAAAAATCTAACCTAGGCGGGCCAGCCGAAGCAAGCCCGCTTTCTATTCACCGCGGACGCCCGCGAGCGAGCGGCGCTTACCGCGAACGCCTGGCTGGGCCGGCCCACACCGCCATCAGTCGCCAGCCCGCCCCCGCACCTGCAGCCGCCGACAGGTGGGCCCCACCCGTCAGCCGCCTCCTCCTCCGAGTCCGGCTCGAGCACGCGGCCGTCTCCGCGTCAGCGCCAACCACCTCCGGCGAATTCGGAACGAATCCATAGCCCCCGCACCAAGAAAACTCGCCAATAAATACCCCTAGCACGCCTCCCCAAAAACCCTAGTTTTTATTTCGCCAACTGCCACCGAGCCGCCGCCAATCTCTCGCCAGAGCTCCGCCGGACTTCACCGCCTCCAGCCGCCGCCCGCCGCCACCTCGGGAAGGAACAGCCGACGTCGCCCATGGGAACGCGACCACGGCGAGGAGCCGGTCGCCGTCGTCTATTTCGCCGGGCCGGAGGAGCACCGCCGTCCACCGTCACCGGCGCTGCCGACGCTCCGTCGCCATCCATCTTCGCTGCCGCGGTAAGCCCCCCCTCCGACCGTCGGATCTAGATCCAACGACCCCAATCGATCGAGCCGGTACCGGCGAATCGTGCCGCGCCATGTGGCACCCGCCGCGTCATCGCCGCGTCGTCACCGCGTCGGCGTCACACGCACCTCGCTGGCCAATCCCGAGCCGCCACTTGTCGCCGCGTCGCTGGCCACCTTTTTGTTTTTCTTTTAAAATAGGCAGAAATTACTCCAATCTTGTAAAATCCATAGTAATTCGAGTATTAGTCCAAAAATTGTGTATAATATACCGTTGGATTTATATTTTCGAGTAGAACACAGATCTACAATAATATTTCTGTTTTGTCACAGCAATCTTGCAGTAGGATTTAAAGTTTAGATTAGAGTATTTTAATTCTAGAAAATTATCCGTAACTCCGTTTTAGTTGATTCTTGTTGCGTTGGCTTTGTTTCGACAAGAACTTCTGTATAAAATTGTGATATCATGCTTAGGGTGTTCAGATCTGTCTCGAGGTAGATTGGAGTTGTAGATCTAGTTTTGAGCTTGGTTATTTAGGGTTTAACCCAAAATACCTAAAATCTGTGGGGAATCGATTCTAATGACATCCCCAACTCAACAACACCCCTGGTTAAAACCCTTGGTCGAATGCAAATCCATCCTTGCATATTACCTTGTTGCATGCATGCATATTCGACTTCGTGACCTTGTTTTGTGCAAATTGTGATTGGATCCATGTTTGCTTCGTTAGATTGCTCGCAGTGCGCTGAGGAGTACTGTTGTGTAGATTGCTGCTCGGATCAAGGAAAGTTACACCACTTGTTCATGTTTATGTGCCAGTTTTGGATATTATGCATGTTTTGCTCTTCAAAATAGTAGTATGCATGTGTAGGATTGTTTTGGTAGATCTACTTGAAAATATTTTGCAAAGTGCGATGACTTTGTAGTATGCCATGATAGTTCTATACTTAGGGATTTCCGTCCTAATAGGTTTTCCTTGTTTTGCAAAGTATTGCTTGCGATGCTATATATATACTAAGTACCGTTGGGGGGGTTCAAAAGACTCAAATTTTTCTAAGTATGAGAGCTCTCTCGAGCGAACTTTTCTTCTCCAAAACCCCTTCAAAATAAAACTAAGTTTTCTTCTGAGCGGAATGGTTGTCGGGACAACGAGTGGGATTTTGGTGGAGGACGGCCGCCCAGGAATTAAAGAAGTCTGCCATGTTTTCAGAATTCAGAAGCTTCCCGTGCAACCACAATACATATGTGCTCTGTCTTGGCTTAGTACTTAGTGGGAAGCCTCACCGGGGTACCAACATTTGGAGGTTCTTGGCATGGTTGGATCTAGCTGGTAGAGGGGCTACTAAGGGAAGGCTTCGCCATGGTCTTGTCTATAAAAGGACTTGATCATGGATTGTGGGGAAAGTGCACAACCTCTCGAAAGTATTGCAATCTGATCGATCAGCCGTGTTCACGGAAACAGAACAACATTGAGCATCTGAAGGATGGAGCCTCTAGAAGATCTTCCTCTCTCTTTTCCAAACCTAACGTTTTACAAACCCCAAGGCGTGAGTAATATCGCCATTGGGTGGGATTTTGGGAACTTGGTGCGTAATATCCAAGTGCTGGGTTGATTGGGCACTTGGTGAGTAATATCCACGTATTCCATTCGACCCTATACTAATTATCAAAGTTTACAAAGTAGAAAAAACTTTCTTCCTCTTTTCTTATTACATTGATAAAATCGGCTTTACGCAAATGAACCCCAGAGCCTACTATTAGCCCTGCATGTAGAGATAGTCTTACTCTTTCCTTGGTGTAATTTGCCAATACATTCAAAGTATTGACCCAACTTGTTGGCTGCACGTCTTATGTGCAGAATCCGAAGATTGAAAGGTGCGTAGGGATCGCGGGTCTTCACGCAGCTAGCCTGAGGCATTGATGGACTCAAGTTTTACTTAGTTTCCACTGTTTTATTTGAGCTAGCTATGAGCTATGCAAGTTGTAATATTTATACTCTGGATTATTCATGTAATAATGACTTGTGTTTTACATGATATTCATCGACTGTGAAGTGCTAGCTATTGATCCAGGGACTAGCATGTCAATCACAGGGACTTAGGATCTTTATCGATCCGAGGTCACAACAGATGGTATCAGAGCACAAAGTTGCCTATAGGACGTGACCCCTAGGATTGGAAACCACCTTTACCATGTGTGTTTTGCTTTCTATATTCTTCTAAGTTATTTGTACTCTTCTAGTATTTCTCTTCCTTATCACCTTGTGCCTAATTTTTGCTCTCCTAACCTAAAGATGACGACCTTCTACTACGACACCGCCGAAGACATCGAGTGCCTACGCTTCGAGGAATGACTTCTGGATATCATCAAGACACTGCAGTTACCCATGCCATCAATCAAGGGAAGCAAGTTGATGAAGATGCACAAGGAAGGATGCTGGGCGATTGAAGTCATCCAACCAGGGCGCAGTCAGACAGAACCCAAGACGAAGGCCATTGTACTCAATGTCACCAGTGACTCCAAGGAGAAAGGACTTAGCATCTGCTTGCAGGAGCTCATTGGACGCCTTTGCGGACGCCACCATGAAGAGGTTGAAGCCCACTACATCAAACTCTTTGGAAGACGTGATGAGAAGGGAGTTCCAATCGAGTTAACCCCGGAGGAAAGGAAGACATGCAAGCGTCGAAGGATCCAATATCAAGATTTGGAGTTCCACATTAATGACCTTCAGAAGGGGAGCTGCCTTGAGATCGTGAGGAATGACGAGCTTTGTGCCCTAGTCAAGGAGAAGGACGAAAAGATCGAGGAGCTGGAAGAGAAGATCAAGTCTCTAGGAGGGGAACTCACCGCCCAAGACAAGAGGTTCGCTAATCAAGAGAAGAGGGTGCAATATAAGAACAAGAGGATTAGTGAGCAAAGTCTAGTGCTCGCAAAGAACGAGATGGAGTTCAAGAACCTTGCCACCATGTTGAAGGACCTACGAGCAGCCAAGAGGATCTTGGAGGAGAAGATCACGCCTGTGACTATGGGATCAAGTTTGATCAAGAAGCTACAGAAGGAGAAGAAGGAACTCCAAAAGAGGCTGGAATCTGCTACCTAGGAGCTGCAGAAGGTGAAGGAACTTCAAGAGAGGCTCGAAGCTGCTACACCGGAGCCACACGAGGTGAAGGAACTTCAGGAGAAGCTTGAAGCCACGACGCGGGACATGGATTTATACAAGTCACTGCTGGAAAAGGAAGGCTTCATCATTGAGGATGAGGGAGTGGATGATGAGTAGAGTAGTTGGACCACCTTTAGTTCTATAGTAAAACCTTGTTCGCAATTGTAACGAGTACCAAAAATTATGTTGGTTAGTTAAACTTGGTTGAGTGTGTGGAACTATGTGTCTGGTGTGCCTTGCTTTTCTCGTGTGTTTTTCTTCTCTTGTTTACATAAGGGTAGGAGTTTATTCCCTAGACTTTCTATCTATTTCTTAACTTGCCTCCCAAACCCTCCAGATGGCGAGACGTGGAAACAACAATAAAAACATGCCCCCAGAGATAGCACAACTTCTGAACTCCCAAAATCAGTTGATCTAACTCCTCACTCAAAACATGCAAAACAACAACAACAACAACAACCCGCCGCCTCCACCACCCCCACCGCCCCAACAGGATCGCTTGTCTCGGTTCTTGAGGTTGAACCCTCCAATTTTCTCAAGTAGTTCTAAGCCAATTGTGGCAGATGACTGGATCCGCACCACCAACAAGAAGTTAGACACCGTCCAAGTTGTTGGAGCTGATAGGGTGCGCTTTGCCGCGCACCAACTTGAGGGACCAACTGCTGAATGGTGGGATAACTACCAGGTCACCCACCCCGATATTGAAGCTATCACCTGGAACTAGTTTGAAGCAGCCTTTCGTACTCATCACGTAGACGCGGTAACCATGTCACTTAAGAGGCGTGAGTTCCGCGACTTGAAGCAACTACAACGCTCTGTCTCCGAGTATGGGGACCTTTTCAACAAGCTGGCACGTTATGCACCTGATGATGTATCCACTGATGCCAAGAGACATGAGGAGTTCTTAAGAGGGCTTAATGATGAAATATCTATTCAGCTTGTGGCTCTGAAGTTTGATAACTACTAGGAACTCCTGGACAGGGCAGTTGTGGTGGAAGCAAAGCAAAGGAGTATAGAGAACCGAAAGAGAAAGTCCACCTCACACAAGCACAACTCTGCCCCATATCAGAAGCAACGCACTTCGTCACCACCACCCACAACCACAACGGCCACAACCACAATGGTCATCGTCATGGAGGACATAACCACAATGGCCATAAGAACCGCAATGGGAATGGCAATGGGAAGGATCTAAGTGAAGTGACATGCTTCAAGTGTAACAAGACAGGGCACTATGCGACTACTTGCCCCGAAAAGACGAAGAATGGGAATGGTAATGGAAACGGCAACGGACACAACCATGCCAATGGTAATGGAAATGGGAAGAAGCCGAATCCATTCATCAAAGCCACGGTGAATCATGTCTCCGTGGAGGATGCTCGTGAGGCACCTGATTCTGTGATTGGTAAGTGCAAGCTTAACTACACACCTGCAGTTGTTCTTTTTGATACTGGTGCATCGCATTCATTCATATCAAGGGTATTTGTGGATAGAGGCAAGATACCTACGGAGACTATTAGTACTCCCCTAAGGGTAAGTTCTCCTGGAGGAGAAATAGTGGCAAACTCTGGATGCCGTGGGTTAGAACTAAGGATTGGGGCACACACCTTTCCCACCAGCCTAGTCGTACTGGAATCACAAGGCTTAGACATAATTTTGGGCATGAATTGGATAACCGAATATGAGAGAGTCATAGATTGTGCCAAAAGGACTATCACACTCACGACTCCCGATAAGAAAAGGATCCGCTTTAAGTCAGCTTTCGCACTCAAAGGAAGTATGGTGAACTCTCTTAAGGGGGTCAACTTGGAGGATGTGCCAATTGTGAAGGAGTATCTAGATGTGTTTCCGGAAGAGTTGCCAGGGATGCCTCCCGACCGAGACATCGAGTTCCTCATTGACTTGATGCCTGGTACTGGACCAATAGCAAAGAGACCGTACAATATGGATGTGGATGAATTGAAGGAACTTAAGAAACAGCTTAGAGAGCAATTGGACAAAGGCTTCATTCAACCAAGTGCATCCTCTTGGGGAGCACCTGTCTTATTCGTGGAGAAGAAAGATAAAACCAAGAGACTAGTCGTGGACTACCGGTCGTTGAATGAAGTGACAATCAAGAACAAGTACCCTCTACCCAGTATTAACGACCTGTTTGACCAATTAAAGGGAGCTAGTGTATTCTCTAAGATTGATCTCCGATCAGGATATTTCCAGCTAAAGATCCGGGAACAGGATGTACCCAAGACATCTTTCACCACGAGATACGGATTGTATGAATACAACGTGATGTCGTTTGGCTTAACCAATGCCCCAGCATAATTCATGACTATGATGAACAAGGTGTTCATGGAGTACCTGGATAAGTTTATTGTGGTATTCATTGATGACATACTCATATACTCCAAGGACGAGAAGGAACATGAGAGGCACCTGCGCCTAATCATGGAAAAGTTAAGGGAACACAAGCTGTATGCCAAATTTAGCAAATGTGAGTTCTGGTTGAAAGAAGTGGGATTCCTTGGTCATATTGTGTCGGCTAAAGGTGTTGCCATGGACCCAAGTAAGGTAGCTTCCGTGACAGAATGGGAGTCTCCTAAGAATGTGGGTGATATTAGGAGTTTCCTGGGCCTTGCGGGATATTACCGAAGATTCATTGAAAACTTTTCTAAGATAGCAAAACCTATGACAGAGTTGCTGAAGAAAGAGAAGAAGTTCCAATGGACCGAGGCATGTGAAGCAAGTTTTCAAGAGTTGAAGAAGCGCCTAGTAACAGCACCAGTTTTGTGTCTCCCTGACATCCAAAAGGACTTCCAGGTCTATTGCGATGCTTCCTGGCAAGGACTCGATAGTGTACTGATGCAAGATGGAAAAGTAGTGTCTTACGCCTCTCGGCAACTTAAGCACCATGAGAATAACTACCCCACGCACGATTGGAACTAGCATCGGTTGTGCATGCGCTCAAGGTATGGAGACATTACCTAATGGGCAAATATTGTGCTGTGTTTACGGATCACAAAAGCCTTAAATACATCTTCACTCAGAAGGAATTAAACATGAGACAAAGGAGATGGCTTGAGCTCATCAAGGACTATGACTTGGACCTGCAGTACCATCCTAGAAAGGCCAACGTTGTGGCTGACGCCTTAAGCCGGAAAGTCTATGTAAATGGACTTACCGTGGGAGAACTTCCTGTGAACAATTCAAGGACCTCAGGTTGGAAATAGTTCCGGAGGGATACTTAGCAACTATGGAGATAGTGGCAACGCTTCTGGACCAAATCAAAGAGGCCCAAAAGGGGGATAAAGAGTTGGAAGAGATAAGAGCTAATATAAGCAAGGGCAAACCAAAGGGTTTCATACGGATGAACACGGAACACTTTGGTATGAGAAGCGTCTGTGCGTTCCCGATGACTCTGATATCAGGAAGTTAATCCTTTAGGAAGCTCATGATTCACCTTACTCAATTCATCCCGGTAATACAAAGATGTACATGGATGTGAAAGATAGGTTCTGGTGGAACAACATGAAAAGAGAAATTGCTGAATATATCTCCTTGTGTGACGTGTGCAACAGAGTCAAGGCCGAACTTCAAAAACCCGCAGGACTGTTGCAGCCATTACCTGTGCCCGAATGGAAGTGGGACAAGGTAGGCATGGGTTTTGATCACAGGACTACCGCGGACTCGTTCTGGGTATGACTCCATCTGGGTAGTGGTCGACCACTTCACAAAAGTGGCCCACTTTATTCCCGTAAAGACCACCTATACGAGTGCTAAACTTGCCAAGATTTACATGTCAAGGATCATAAGCCTTCATGGTGTACCCAAGGGGATTGTCTTGGATAGAGGAACCCAATTCACCTCTAAGTTTTGGCGACAGCTACACGAGTCTCTAGGGACACGACTGGAGTTTAGTACCGCCTTCCACCCACAAACCGATGGACAGACAGAAAGAGTTAATCAAATCTTAGAGGACATGTTAAGAGCCTGTGCGCTAGACTATGGGTCTAGTTGGCATGATAACTTGCCATATGCGGAATTCTCATACAATAACAGCTACCAAACTAGCATCAAGATGGCTCCATTCGAAGTTCTATATGGCAGAAAGTGTAGGACTCCGCTGCTATGGAGTGGGGTTGGAGAACGTAGTTTGTTAGGACCTGAACTGATCAAGGATGCCGAAGAGAAAGTGAGACAGATTCAAGACAGGTTAAAAATAGCCCAATCCAGACAAAAGAGTTATGATGATTCCAAGTGCAGGGATGTGACTTATGAAGTGGGAGACCGTGCGTATCTCCGAGTTTCACCACTACGAGGAGTTAAGAGATTTGGTATCAAGGGTAAGTTAGCACCACGATTCATAGGGCCCTACAGGATCTTGGGTCGTAGAGGGGAAGTTGCCTATCAGTTGGAATTACCCGAAGTCCTAACAGTTCACGATGTTTTCCATGTGTCGCAACTAAAGAAGTGTCACCCGGAAATGGCTGAAACATCACTAAAGGATACGGTTCCGTTGGAAGAAGTTCAACTGGAAAACGATCTCACCTATGAGGAAAAACCCACCAGGATTCTGGAAGCAGCCGAGAGAATTACTCGTACCAAGACCATCAGGTTTTGCAAAGTTCAATGGAATCACCATTCCGAGGAATAGGCCACATGGGAACGTGAAGAAGACCTAAAGAAAGAACACCCACACCTATTTGCTAACCAACCTGAATCTCGGGGACGAGATTCTTCTTAAGGGGGGGTAGGTTTGTAACATCCCAAATTTTTGAAATTTCAGATGTTACTAGAAGCATGCATCATATCATTGCATCATGGCATCACATATCAAGAACTGCGTCAGGCATTTTCTAAAAACCCTATAGTCCTATATAGACTAAAAGGGGTAAAACCTTTTTTTAACCACCAAAACACTTGCAAAAGTGTTATTTTATAGTCCTACTCTTACCCTCTTCTTTTTACAAAATTTTAGAGACAAATTTCACTAAATTCGGAGTCCGTTTGCGAAAGTTATGCAACTTTTGGTGAAACAGAAATAAATAAAAGATTAAAAAAAATCTAACCTAGGCGGGCCAGCCGAAGCCAACTCGCTTTCTATTCACCGCGCACGTGGCGCTTACCGCGAACGCCTGGCTAGGCCGACCCACACCGCCATCAGTCGCCAGCCCGCCCCCGCGCCTGCAGCCGCCGGCAGGCGGGCCCCACCCGTCAGCCGCCTCCTCCTCCGAGTCCGGCTCGAGCACGTCGCCATCTCCGCGTCAGCACCAACCACCTCTGGCGAATTCGGAACGAATCCGTAGCCCCGCGCCAAGAAAACTCGCCAATCAATACCCCTAGCATGCCTCCCCCAAAACCCTAGTTTTTTTTTCGCTAACCGCCACCTAGCCGCCGTCAATCTCTCGCCGGAGCTCCGCCGGACTTCACGTCTCCAGCCGCCGCCCGCCGCCACCTCGGGAAGGAACAACCGACGTCGCCCCCGGGAACGCGACCACGGCGAGGAGCCGGTCGGCATCGTCTATTTCGCCGGGCCGGAGGAGCACCGCCGCGCCGCCGTCCACCATCACCAGTGCCGCCGATGCTCCGCCGCCATCCATCGTCGCCGCCGCGGTAAGCCCCTCACCCCCTCCGACCCTTGGATCTAGATCCAACGGCCCCAATCGATCGAGCCGGTACCGGCGAATCGCGCCGCGCCACGTGGCACACGCCGCGTCGTCACCGCGTCGGCGTCACACGCACCTTGCTGGCCAATCCCAAGCCGCCACGTGTCGCCGCGTCGCTGGCCACCTTTTTGTTTTTCTTTTAAAATAGGCAGAAATTACTCCAATCTTGTAAAATCCATAGTAATTCGAGTATTAGTCCAAAAATTGCGTATAATATACCGTTGGATTTATATTTTCGAGTAGAACACAGATCTACAATAATATTGCTGTTTTTTCACAGCAATCTTGCAGTAGGATTTAAAGTTTAGATTAGAGTATTTTAATTCTAGAAAATTATCCGTAACTCCGTTTTAGTTGATTCTTGTTGCGTTGGCTTTTTTTCGACAAGACCTTCTGTAGAAAATTGTGATATCATGCTTAGGGTGTTCAGATCTGTCTCGAGGTAGATTTCAGTTGTAGATCTAGTTTTGACCTTGGTTATTTAGGGTTTAACCCAAAATATCTAAAATCTATGGGGAATCGATTCTAATGACATCCCCAACTCAACAACACCCCTGGTTAAAACCCTTGGTCGAATTCAAATCCATCCTTGCATATTACCTTGTTGCATGCATGCATATTCGACTTCGTGACGTTGTTTTGTGCAAGTTGTGATTGGATCCATGTTTGCTTCGTTAGATTGCTCGGAGTGCGTTGAGGAGTACTGTTGTGTAGATTGCTGCTCGGATCAAGGCAAGTTACACCACTTGTTCATGTTTATGTCCCAGTTTTGGATACTATGCATGTTTTGCTCTTCAAAATAGTAGTATGCATGTGTAGGATTGTTTTGGTAGATCTACTTGAAAATATTTTGCAAAGTGCGATGACTTTGTAGTATGCCATGATAGTTCTATACTTAGGGATTTCTGTCCTAATAGGTTTCCCCTGTTTTGCAAAGTATTGCTTGTGATGCTATATATATACTAAGTACCGTGGGGGGGGTTCGAAAGACTCAAATTTTTCTAAGTATGAGAGCTCTCTCGAGCGAACTTTTCTTCTCCAAAACCCCTTCAAAATAAAACTAATTTTTCTTCTGGGCGGAATGGTTGTCGGGACAACGAGTGGGATTTTGGTGGAGGACGGCCGCCCAGGAATCAAAGAAGTCTGCCATGTTTTCAGAATTCAGAAGCTTCCCGTGCAACCACAATACATATGGGCTCTGTCTTGGCTTAGTACTTAGTGGGAAACCTCACCGGGGTACCAACATTTGGACGTTCTTGGCACGGTTGGATCTAGCTGGTAGAGGGGCTACTAAGGGAAGGCTTCGCCATGGTCTTGTCTATAAAAGGACTTGATCATGGATTGTGGGGAAAGTGCACAACCTCCCGAGAGTATTGCAATCTAATCGATCAACCGTGTTCACGAAAACAGAACAACATTGAGCATCTGAAGGATGGAGCCTCTAGAAGATCTTCCTCTCTCTTTTCCAAACCTAACGTTTTACAAACCCCAAGGCGTGAGTAATATCGCCATTGGGTGGGATTTTGGGAACTTGGTGCGTAATATCCAAGTGCTGGGTTGATTGGGCACTTGGTGAGTAATATCCACGTGTTCCATTCGACCCTATACTAATTATCAAAGTTTACAAAGTAGGAAAAACTTTCTTACTCTTTTGTTATTACATTGGTAAAATCGGCTTTACGCAAATGAACCCCAGAGCCTACTCTTAGCCCTGCATGTAGAGATAGTCTTACTCTTTCCTTGGTGTAATTTGCCAACACATTCAAAGTATTGACCCAACTTGTTGGCTGCACGTCTTATGTGCAGAATCCGAAGATTGAAAGGTGCGTAGGGATCGCGGGTCTTCATGCAGCTAGCCTGAGGCGTTGATGGACTCAAGTTTTACTTAGATTCCGCTGTTTTATTTGAGCTAGCTATGAGCTATGCAAGTTGTAATATTTATACTCTAGATTATTCGTGTAATAATGACTTGTGTTTTACATGATATTCTTCGACTCTGAAGTGCTAGCTATTGGTCCAGGGACTAGGATGTCAATCACAGGGACTTAGGATCTTTATCATTCCGAGGTCGCAATACTTGGGTAATCCACTTAAGGGAAAACATGCTGCTGTTCTACAAACCTCAGCACTTGGAGGCCCAACAACTGTCTACAAGAATAGAAGTGCGTAGATATCAAGCTATTTCCTGGCGCCGTTGTCGGGGAGGTAAGGTAAAAGGTACTCACATCCTCCGGTGTGAGTGCTCGAAATTATTTCATTTAGATTCTGCAATTTTGTCCTTTTGTTTCTTGTGTTTATTTTCACTAGTTAGGCTTAATGGAAAACAACAACAAAATTAGATAGCTTTATAGTATTTATCTTGAGTTAGGACATGAATTGTTTGAAGAGAAAATTAAAAAACCCGTGGAACTTTATTTGCATGCTAATAGCAATTTTGTTAGTATGAATTCTTTGGACACCATTATTGCTAATGCTATGGAAAATTCTAAGCTTGAGGAAGCTATTTTTTATGAAAATGATCTTTTTAGTTCCCCAGCTTTGGAAGATAGCTATTCTATTGCTTATGATGATACCAAACCTCCAATATATGATGCTTACAATGATGAATATGATATTTTCAGTCCGCCTACTACTGAGGAGAAAATTAATGATTACAATATGCCTCCTATATTTGATGATTATGGTGATGTGAATAATAATGATAGCTATTTTGTTAAATTTGCTCCCACCATAATTAATAAGAATGATTATTCTTATAGGGGGAGTAATAATTCTTTTATGAATGTAGCTCATGATAAGAATGTTTTATGTGATAGTTATATTGTTAATTTTATTCATGATGCTACTGAAAGTTATTATGAGAGAGGGAAACATGGTTTTATGCATCTTAATAATATTAAGTTTCCCCTCTTTATGTTGAAAGTCTTGAAGTTGCACTTGTTTTGCTTTACTATTCTTATTGCTTTGTGCTTTCATGACTTGTTTCTTTACAAGATTCCTATGCATAGGAAGTGGGTTAGACTTAAATGTGCTTTGAATTTTCTTCTTAATGCTCTCTTTTATTTCAATTCATATTTCCTATGTGAGCATCTTCTCAAACTAACCAAAAGTACTTATTGGGAGATAATCCAAAAGTTGTAGTTGACTCTTGGAAATTATTGCTTCAGTAATAACCTCTCCTTATCATTTTTGTTTGGTTTTTGTGCCAAGAATAAGCTCTAATGAGAGAGAAGTAAGATTTGGGAAAGTTGATGTCCCGAAACAGATTTTTGTGCTTCATTGTAAAAAATTGTGAAAAATCTCTATACGTCGGTTTGAGCTGTAATTGTTTGTGCTTCTGCCCCAGATTGTTATCTAACTTTCGTTCGTTCGACACTTTTTGGTTTCAGCAACAGAAGGTCTTCGAAAAAATTCGTCTTTACCTGCTGGTCTGTTTTGACAGATTTCTGCCATTATTTGCATTTGCTTCTTGTTGGTTCCTTTTTGAGTTCTTTTGGGGAATTGAGATTTTTGAGGGAAGTGCTACAGTACCTTGTGTTTTAATGAAAGTTATATTGGTGTTGTAACTGGACCTAAAAGACTTATTATCTTGAGTGCACTAATGTTGCTAATAAAGATTGTGTGAAGTTTTGTATGAAGGTAAAAATTTCAGGTGTATGGAAGGAATGAGTAATGAGATGAAGAATGGACGAAAGCTCAAGCTTGGGGATGACACACGTGTCACCCCAAGAAATATCCAAGAAGTACAAGCGTCAAAGCTTGGGGATGCCCACGACATCCCCTTCTTCATCAATAAAAATCCAAGGTTTCTTGCAAACACTTCATTTTTATTGTTTCATGTACAGTTGTGTTGTTCTTGGAGCATCTTCGTTTTTTGTTTTTTGTTTTTTAGTTTGCTTGTTTTCTTGAATAAATTGGTTGGACTCCCTCTTTCATACATTAGTTTTCAAATAGTTTGGTTTGGATTGGAAAAGAGTAGGAAAGCTCATGCTAAGTGGTAAAGGGAGCTTGTTTTTGACTGTGGCCTATGCTTTGTCATGCCATGCTTGATATTGATTTGGCTTTATTCTTAGTATTCTTTGCTGTAGCATGACATGTTATAAAAAATTGAGATTGCTTAATGTGCCTTGGAAGGATCATGTGTTGTTTTAGCATATTAAAGCACAGTATTGTGGTATTCTCCTTTGATGCTTTATTTGGGTTGACTTGGCGCATGCTCACACCATGTTATGACTATCCCAAGTCACCATAGCCTTTATTATCCTTTAGTTTTCGACTTGTAATATCACTTTATGCTTTAATTAATGATGTTTTGTCGCTCTGCATGATTATGGCCATTATTGCTCTCTTAGTTGGTCGCTACCAGTCTTTTGCTAGCCTCCATACCAAGTATGAGTTCCACTCATGCATCCAACTCCAAATAAAACCAAGTTATTCCAAAGAGTCCACCATACCTACCTATTAACATTTGCTATTCCAAGTATATTCATGTTTTTATCTACCTTCCGAATTAAACTTGGTATGTGAAAATTAGTGATTAAAGCTCTCACGAACTTGATGGCACACTTTACTTTCTTGCAATTAATAAACTTGACCCAGTGTGTCCATCTTTTTTGCCTATATGCGTGTTCTTTATAAGTTGAAATTAGCAGAACCATGTATCATGGGGAACGTTTTCAACATTGCACTTGTACATTGTACCCCGTTGATATCATGATTCTTTTGCTTATGGATCCTGGTGCTGTGAAATAAAAGTGGAACTTGTAAGATCATGGAGTTTGTATGTGTGTTAGAGAAACACCTAGGCCGCTAGCCTAAGCCATGCCTAATCATCGTGGAAACTTGCAGCATAACCATAATGAGCACTCTATGAAGCATCCTCAATAAAAACCTATGCAAATAGCAAATAAAAAGATAGCTGAGATGCTAATTGTCTGCTTGCCTTGTCATTTTGATTATGGGATAGATCCTGTATCATGTGTAAGAGGTACCCCGTTGGTGGTTCTCTATGATACATATGTACTTACAATGACAAGAGCTTACTTGTGACTAAAGTTGAGTAGCATGAGGTTCGGTCTTCGTAAGTAAGGGGCATGAGATTTCAGCTTATAACTTGTCAAGCATATCCTCTTAGTTGTGTCACTTTAACCTTAATCACCTAAAGATGCTTATGATAGGGGAAATGAGAGCTGAAAGATAATAAGTACCATAATTTTTGGAAGCTCTTTATGAAACTTGAATCCCTGCTTCCTTCTATGAAGGCCTTTCTTTCACTTTTATATTGAGTCTCCACCTTCTATATTTATGCACCTATTGAGACAGCATAGTGGCCATTCTTAGTTTAATGTGCATTGTCCCAAGACTTGTTGATTGATGCATAACTTTGAGATTGCTTGTTCTTAAACTATTTGTATTTATAAACTTTGAAGGTGTCCTATGCATTTATCTTTTGCTACTTCATGAGGGGCAAGCTGAATGCCACTATCCTATTTTTTCTATATGTGAAACAAACAAACGTATTTCAATGTATTGTTATTCATGATCTTTGTTTGTATCCTTTCATGTTACAACATAGTTGCTATGTCTTATTGTTAGAACTCCATCTTTCATGTTCATATTTAGAGTACTATGATCCCAGCTATCCATGTTTTACAAACATTTTGATCAAGTTTATGATGGTGCATGTCACCTCAAAAATTATTCTTTCTTTTTATCACTTACCTACTCGAGAACGAGCATGAGTTAAGCTTGGGGATATTGATACGTTGCAAATGTATCTAGAATTTTTGATGTTCCATGCTTGGTTTTTATCTACTTTCTTATGTTTTGTCCACACTTCGGAGTACTTTTTATAAACTTTCTTGGACTAACCTATTAATAAGATGCTACAGTACCAGCTGCCTGTTTTCTGCTGTTTTTGGTTCCAGGAAAGTCAGAAAATGAATATTCTCGGAATTGGGCTGGACAAAAGCCAAAGTCGATATTTTACCGGAAGACTCACGGAGCCAGAAGACGAGACGGAGATGGGCCATAGGGTGACCACACCATGTGGTGGCGCGGGCTAGCCCTGGTCGTGCCACCAGGTGGTGTGGGCCCCCTGGCCGCCCATCGACCTTGCCTCTTCGCCTATAAGATGCCTCCCGATGCAAAAACCCTAAATCATCCAGCCTCTAGCCACGAAAAGTTCCGCAGCGCCGCCACCACCGAAGGGGAGATTCGGGGGATAGAAAGTCTCTATTCCGGCACCCTGCCGGGATGGGGAAGTGCCCCCGGAGCCATCTCCACCACCATCTCCATCGTCGTTGTTGATTCCCATGATGATGAGGGAGTAGTTCTTCCTCGAGGCTAAGGGCTCTACCGGTAGCTATGTGTTCATCTCTCTCTCTATGCATGATCATATTGTGATCATGTGCTTTGTAATCAAGTAGATCTACTTTGCTACTCAAGTGCTTTAATAGATCTCTGCTCTCCCCATGTGTGTGAAGTTGACAGTGTGCACACCATGGTGGCACTTAGGCTAGAGATTACAAATACTTGTTATGAGTTATATTTGGAGTTGGATGTCTCTATGAAATTGTGGTGTTTGTTGGAACCATCTAGTGCTCAAGGTGACAGTGTGGGGTTATCTATATGGGAAAGGCTTCCTTTGAGGTGTGCTGTTATAGCCCTACCATGGATTAAAGTGTCCAACCGGAGAGTAGTTAAGAGTAGTATCATAAAGAGAAGATATTTATATGAGAGTGTTCACTAGTGAAAGTATGATCCCTAGGCCTTGTTTCTAAACATTTAAACACCGTTCGCAATTAGATTTGTTACATGTTTGCTTGCTTCCATCTTTAGTTTAGTTTGCCTTTAGTCTCTTTCACGCCATCAAGCTATTTCCTAGCACTGTTGTCTTATATCCATACCACTTGTATTTTACTATCTCTTCACCGAACTAGTGCACCTATACACCTGACAAGTGTATTGGGTGTGTTGGGGACACAAGAGACTCCTTGTATCTTGATTGCAGGGTTTCTTGAGATGGAATACCTTTGACCACGTCCTCCCTAAGTTTGATAAACCTTGGGTAATCTACTTAAGGGAAAACTTGCTACTGTTCAACAAACCTCTGCACTTGGAGACCCAATAGAAGTGCGTAGACATCACACACCCAGTGTCATTGCATGTGTGTTCTTTTCACAAACCACATATGGATCCACTAGTGTCATTGCATGTATGTTCTTTTCATTAACCACAGCTAGAGTCATTGCATGTCCGTTCTTTCCACAAACCACATATGGATCCACTAGTGTCATTGGATGTGTGTTCTTTTCATGAACCACACCTAGAGTCATTGCATGTCTGTTCTTTTCACAAACCACACATGGATCCACCAGTGTCATTGCATGTTTGTTATTTTCACAAACCACAGCTAGAGTCATTGCATGTCTGGTCTTTTCACAAACCACATATGGATCCACCAGTGTCATTGGATGTGTGTTCTTTTCATGAACCACAGCTAGAGTCATTGCATGTCTGTTCTTTTCACAAACCACACATGGATCCACCAGTGTGATTTCATGTGTGTTCTTTTCACAAACCACAGCTAGAGTCATTGCATGTATGTTCTTTTCACAAACCACATATGGATCCACCACTGTCATTGCATGTGTGTTCTTTTCACAAACCATAGCTAGTGTCGCTGCATGTGCGTTCTTTTCACAAACCACATAAGGATCCACTAGTGTCATTGGATGTGTGTTCTTTTCATGAACCACACCTAGTGTCATTGCTTGTGTGTTCTTCTCACAAAACACATATGGATCCACCAGTGTCATTACATATCTAATCTTTTCATTAACCACAGCTAGAATCATTGCATGTCTATTGTTTCCACAAACCACATATGGATCCACCAGTGCCATTGGATATGTATTCTTTACGTGAACCACACCTAGAGTCATTGCATGTCTGTTCTTTTCACAAACCACACATGGATCCACTAGTATCATTGCATGTCTGTTGTTTTCACAAACCAAAGCTAGAGTCATTGCATGTTTGTTCTTTTCACAAACCACATATGGATCCACTAGTGTCATTGGATGTGTGTTCTTTTCATGAACCACACCTAGAGTCCTTGCATGTCTGTTCTTCTCACAAACCACACATGGATCCACCAGTGTGATTGCATGTGTATTCTTTTCACAAACCACAACTAGAGTTATTTCATGTCTGTTCTTTTCACAAACCACATATGGATCCACCAGTGTCATTGCATGTGTGTTCTTTTCACAAACCACACATGGATCCACTAGTATCATTGCATGTCTGTTCTTTTCACAAACCAAAGCTAGAGTCATTGCATGTCTATTCTTTTCACAAACCAAAGCTAGAGTCATTGCATGTCTGTTCTTTTAACAAACCACATATGGATCCACTAGTGTAATTGGATGTGTGTTCTTTTCATGAACCACACCTAGAGTCATTGCATGTCTGTTCTTTTCACAAACCACACATGGATCTACCAGTGTGATTGCATGTGTGTTCTTTTCACAAACCACAGCTAGAGTTATTTCATGTCTGTTCTTTTCACAAACCACATATAGATCCACCAGTGTCATTGCATGTGTGTTCTTTTCACAAACCATAGCTAGAGTCACTGCATATGTGTGTTCTTTTCACAAACCACACAAGGATCCACAAGTGTCATTGGATGTGTGTTATTTTCATGAACCACACCCAGTGTCATTGCATGTGTGTTCTTCTGACAAACCACATATGGATCCACAAGTGTCATTGCATGTCTGTTCTTTTCATTAACCACAACTAGAGTCATTTCATGTCTGTTCTATCCACAAACCACATATGGATCCACCAGTTTCATTGGGTGTGTGTTCTTTTCATGAACCACAACAGTGTCATTGCATATTTGTTCCTTTCACAAACCACACATGGATCCACCAATGTCATTGCATGTCTGTTCTATTCACAAACC
This sequence comes from Avena eriantha, assembly GCA_910589775.1. Lineage (NCBI taxonomy): Eukaryota > Viridiplantae > Streptophyta > Magnoliopsida > Poales > Poaceae > Avena > Avena eriantha. The sequence goes on along the minus strand of OU342741.1, from coordinate 248,056,649 downwards.
ATATCTAGAGTCATTGCACGTGTATTCTTTTCACAAACCACATATGGATCCACCAGTGTCATTGGATGTGTGTTCTTTTCATGAACCACAGCTAGAGTCATTCCATGTCTGTTCTTTTCACAAAACACATATGGATCCACCAGTGTGATTGCATGTGTGTTGTTTTCACAAACCACAGGTAGAGTCATTGCATGTCCGTTCTTTTCACAAACCACATATGGATCCACCACTATCATTGCATGTGTGTTCTTTTCACAAACCATAGCTAGTGTCATTGCAGGTGTGTTCTTTTCACAAACCACATAAGGATCCACTAGTGTCATTGGATGTGTGTTCATTTCATGAACCACACCTAGTGTCATTGCTTATGTGTTCTTCTCACAAACAACATATGGATCCACCATTGTCATTGCATATCTGTTCTTTTCATTAACCACAGCTAGAATCATTGCAGTTTGTTGTTTCCACAAACCACATATGGATCCACCAGTGTCATTGGATGTGTGTTCTTTTCGTGAACCACACCTAGAGTCATTGCATGTCTGTTCTTTTCACCAACAACACATGGATCCACCAGTGTCATTGCATGTGTGTTCTTTTCATGAACCACAGCTAGAGTCATTACATGTATGTTCTTTTCACAAACCACATATGGATCCACCACTATCAGTGCATGTGTGTTCTTTTCACAAACCATAGCTAGTGTCGCTGCATGTGCGTTCTTTTCACAAACCACATAAGGATCCACTAGTGTCATTGGATGTGTGTTCTTTTCATGAACCACACCTAGTGTCATTGCTTGTGGCTTCTTCTCACAAAACACATATGGATCCACCAGTGTCATTACATATCTGATCTTTTCATTAACCACGGCTAGAATCATTGCATGTCTATTGTTTCCACAAACCACATATGGATCCACCAGTGCCATTGGATGTGTGTTCTTTACGTGAACCACACCTAGAGTCATTGCATGTCTGTTCTTTTCAAAAACCACACATGGATCCACTAGTATCATTGCATGTCTGTTGTTTTCACAAACCAAAGCTATAGTTATTGCATGTTTGTTCTTTTCACAAACCACATATGGATCCACTAGTGTCATTGGATGTGTGTTCTTTTCATGAACCACACCTAGAGTCCTTGCATGTCTGTTCTTTTCACAAACCGCACATGGATCCACCTGTGTGATTGCATGTGTGTTCTTTTCACAAACCATAGCTACAGTTATTTCATGTCTGTTCTTTTCACAAACCACATATGGATCCACCAGTGTCATCGCATGTGTGTTCTTTTCACAAACCATAGCTAGAGTCATTGCATGTGTGTTCTTTTCACAAACCACACAAGGATCCACCAGTGTCATTGGATGTTTGTTATTTTCATGAACCACACTCAATGTCATTGCATGTGTGTTCTTCTGACAAACCACATATGGATCCACCTGTGTCATTGCATGTCTATTCTTTTCATTAACCACACTAGAGTCATTGCATGTCTGTTCTTTCCACCAACCACATATAGATCCACCAGTGTCATTGGATGTGTGTTCTTTTCATGAACCACAAGAGTGTCATTGCATATTTTTTCTTTTCACAAACGACACATGGATCCACCAGTGTTATTGCATGTCTGTTCTTTTCATGAATCACAGCTAGAGTCATTGCATGTCTATTCTTTTCACAAACCACATATGGATCCACTAGTGTCATTGGATGTGTGTTCTTTTCATGAACCACAGCTAGAGTCATTGCATGTCTGATTTTTCTGAAAACACACATGGATCCACCAGTGTGATTGCATGTGTGTTGTTTTCACAAACCACATCTAGAGTCATTGCATGTCTGTTCTTTTCACAAACCACATATGGATCCACCACTGTCATTGCATGCGTGTTCTTTTCACAAACCACATATGGATCCACCAGTGTCATTGCATGTCTGTTCTTTTCATTAACCACAACTAGAGTCATTGCATGTCTGTTCTTTCCACAAACCACATATGGATCCACCAGTCATTGGATGTGTGTTCTTTTCATGAACCACACCAGTGTCATTGTATGACTGTTCTTTTCGCAAACCACACATGGATCCACTAGTGTGATTGTATGTGTGTTCTTTTCATGAACCACAGCCAGAAGTATTGCATGTCCGTTCTTCTCACAAACCACATATGGATCCACCAGTGTGATTGCATGTGTGTTCTTATCACAAACCACATCTAGAGTTATTGCATATGTGTTCTTCTCACAAAAAACATATGGATCCACCAGAGTCATTGCGTGTGTGTTCTTTTCACAAACCACAGCTAGAGTCATTGCATGTGTGTTCTTTTCACAAACCACATATGGATCCATCAGAGTCATTGCATGTATGTTCTTTTCATTAACCACAACTAGAATCATTGCATTTGTGTTCTTTTCATTAACCACAGCTAGAGTCATTGCATGTCTGTTCTTTCCACAAACTACATATGGATCCACTAGTGTCATTAGATGTGTGTTGTTTTTATTAACCATAGCTAGAGTCATTGCAAGTCTGTCCTTTCCACAAACCACATATGGATCCACCAGTGTGATTGCATGTGTGTTCTTTTCACAAACCACAGCTAGTGTCATTGCATGTATGTTCTTTCAACAAACCACATATGGATCCACCAGTGTCACTAGATGTGTGTTCTTTTCACAAACCACAGCTAGAGTCATGGCATATCTATTCTTTTCACAAACCACATATGTATCCACCAATGTCATTGCATGTGTGTTCTTTTCACAAACCACCGCTATAGTCATTGCATGTCTGTTCTTTTGACAAACCACACATGGATCCACGAGTGTGATTGCCTGTGTGTTCTTCTCACAAACCACATAAGGAGCCACCAATGTCATTGGATATGTGTCCTTTTCACAAACCACATGAGCATGTGTGTTCTTCTCACAAACCACATATGGATCCTCCAAAGTTCATTGCATGTGTGTTCCTTTCATAAACCACATATGGATCCATCATTGCACATGTGTTCTTTTTGTAACCATAGCTAGAGTCATCGGATGCCTGTTCTTTTCACAAACCACATGGATCCACTAGTGTCATTGCATGTGTGTTCTTCTCACAAACCACATCTAGAGTCATTGCACGTGTGTTCTTTTCATGAACCACAACTAGAGTTAGTGAATGTCTATTCTTTCACAAACCACACATGGATCCACGAGAGTAATTGTGTTGCCTGTTCTTTTCACAATCCATAGTTAGAGTCATTGCATGTGTGTTCTTTTCATAGACCACATATCACCAGTGTCATTGCATGTGTGTTCTTCTCATAAACTACATATGGATCCTAACCTTAGGAGAGCCCTAACCTTAGCCCCCCAATGGTGGCAGTTAGACCGAGTCTTCTAGAAGGCACGCCCTAACACAGTTGTTCTACATGACGTTTGTTAAATACCGTTCGATCGGGGCGCTTGGACGATTGGGATGGTCTTCGTGAGAGCGATCCACGAGTAGGCTGTTCTGCGGCATGATTGGCCACGCTTGCTGCCCGCTTGCTCTTGACAAACTGGCAACACCGGGCGCTCCCCTTTTGCGGGTGTCACGACTCACGAGTTCAGTGGGCCATATGCCAGTGTCATGTCCCCATTACTTCTCTTCCTCCCTGTACTTTTCTTCTTTCCCCTCGAAGAAACTTTCCCCACTTCTCTCCCATCCTGCAATAGCCGCAAGCCGACGCCGTCTCCAGCTATCTCTCTGGCAGCCACCCCCCTATCCCTCTCTCTCTCTCGCCATGGGTTCAAGGGGAGACGGTGAGGAAACGCGTCATGACGACAGGGACGGTGATTTTGATGTGAGTCGTCTCATCTCTATCTCTATCATCTATGGCCAGTTATCTGTTTTGAGCTAGATCTACTATGTTTACTCATGCGCGTATGATGTGTTAGGCCAACCAGATGTTGTATGACTCTGACTATCACGGTTTAGCAGATGAACACAGTCCTCTGCTATGTAAACATGGATATGTTCCCGCTAAATTTCTACCATTCGAAGGACAAAACGTAGGTAGAAGGTTTTTACGGTGTCAAGGACATCGTGCAATGATGCAAGGCGGAAGTTGCGGTGTTGTCAAATGGGTAGATCCAGAGTGGCCCAAATCGATACAGAAAACGCTAGACAAACTTTGGGAAATGACTGTTGAGTTGAAAGAACCCGTATTGAGCTCACTTCTTGACAGTGTTGAGATGAAGCTATGGGAACCAGATGACACGACCAAGCTTAACCGAGATCTCAGGAGGGTGCAAGACAAGGTTAGCAAAGTCGAGAAAGAGAAGGACGTGGCGTTGGCCATGAAGGCTAAAGCATATCAAGAACTGACTCAAGCAAGGAATGATCTTCACAACGCCAAAGTCCCGTAGTTCACAATTACGAGTATTGAAAAGTGCATGAGGAAAAATGCAGAGAAACAATTGAAGTTGTGCAAGGAAGATGCTAAAAGGAAGGAGCGGACGACTCAATCCTTGCTCTCGTAGGAAGATGCGCATCGGGCTAAGATTAGGAAAATCAAGGAGATGTAAGACAACTAGTTCCATTTAGCTTGAGTTCCGTGCCTTTTTTAGTTGTAATAGTAGTACTTGTTGACCTAGCGGTCTGAACTAGTGGTCACCCGTTAATCTGCCTTAATCCTGCATTACTTCATTTTGTCTGATCAAGGTGGTATTTGATACGTCAATTTTGCATCACTATTTTATTTCATAATTTCTGTTACTCATTGATATATTTCATATTAAGAGATGATACTTATGTAATTTCATCTGTTTTTGCATGGTTGATGACTTTTGGCGCATCGACAGCTGCAGTCAGGATTCTGATGGAAAAGGTGCTGTTTCGAGGCAAAATTTGCGAAGATCAGAAAATCTAGGAAAATACATGGAAAATTCTATTTTTCCGTAAAGACAAAGATTGCTAGAAGGGGAAGTGGAGATGGGCCACAGGGTGCCCACACCACCCCCTGGCACGGGACACCCCAGGCCACGCCACCAGGTGGTGTGGCCGCCCTGTCCCACTCCTGGCTCTCCCCTCTGGTGTATATTATCCTCCCGAAACCCTAAGAATTGGGGAGCGACCACAGAAAGATTCCGCCGCCCCTACGGGGCGGAAAACACTGAGAGAAAAAGATCTCTATGGCAGACAGAATTATGCCGGGGGAATTCCTTCCCGAAGAGGGGATATTGTCGCCATCAACACCACCATCAAGCTGGACTTCATCAGGATCATCATCATCATCATCACCATCATCATCACCATCATCATCTCCATCACCACCATCATCTCCACTCCATACCGCCGTAACAATTGGGTTGAATCTTGCATAGTTCTTAGGGGAAACTTTCCTAGTGTTGATTACTCCTTGTAGTTGATTCTATTGAGTGAACCATTGAATTATCATTTATGTTCAGATTGTTACACGTCATTATTTCATCTTTGATCATGATCCATATGATGCCTTGTGAGTAGTTCGTTTTGTTCTTGAGGACATGGGAGAAGTCATGTTGTTAGTAGTGGAATTGTGGTGAGAAAGATTCAATGGTTTGATATTTAAGTTGTGTTGTACTTCTTCTAGTGGTGTCATGTGAACATCGACTACATGACACTTCACCTATATGGGCTTAGGGGAATGCATTGTGTATTTGGCTACTAATCGTAGAGGTTGCCAGAGTGACAGAAACCTGACCCCATTAGGAAACCTTTGCACAAGGGACATTAGGGTCTTAGAGTTTAAAGCTGTGGTTAGGATTCTACCTTAATTACTTTCTTGTACTTGCGGATGCTTGCAAGGGGTATACTCACAAGTATGTATTAGTCCTAGGATGGTCGGTGCCTTAGCACAGGTTCACCCACACAACACTTAGCAAACTAAAGAAGATTAATCAACTATATGAAGCGAAAGAACTTGACGATTTTCCCGTGTGTCCTCGAGAATTTTGGTCATCTGAAGTAATACAACCAGCTTGTCCTTTTCTAAAGAAAGGATTGGGCCACTTGTTGCATTTATTCTTATTATCTTTTATTTACTCGTACTTTATTTACCTGCATTATCGAAAACCCCTAAAAATCTGTTTGCTAAGTATTTACAGAGAATTCCTGCTCCTAGCCACTCGCCAGCACCTTTTGCTCCTCGTTGGGTTCGACACTCTTACTTATCGAAAATACTGCAATACACCCCTATATTTGTGGGTCATCAAGAGTATTTTCTGGCACCGTTGCCAAGGAGTGAAGCGTTATTGGAGAGTGGAACTGGTAAAGGAAACTTCTACTGTGAGTATTGTTTCTTTTTGTTAGTTGCTTTATTTTCAATATGGAAAATTCGCTGAGTTTCTTATTTCATAATGCTACTACCACTGCTAAGGTAGTAGATGAACCAGCACCTGTTGACAATGATACTTTTAAAATACCTACAAGAATTATTGCTCGTGTTATGGATAACTATTATGTTGGAGATGGAACTGTCCATCCCGGTGATAATTTTCTATTTATACACGAATTATGCGGGTTGTTCAAGTGTGGAGGTATTACAACAGATCAAGTCAAGAAGAAGTTATTCTCATTATCACTGAAAGGAAGAGCTGAAGAATGGTATAAGCTACTGAAGAATGGTCAAGCTCTTGAATGGGAGGAAATAGTGCCTCTCTTTTATTCAAAATTTTATCCTCCTAGTGAGATTCATAAAGATCGGAATCAAATATACAACTTTTGGCCTCTTGATGGAGAGAGTACAATTCATGCTTGGGGGAGATTGAGGTTACTAATGCTCAAATGTCCCATTAATGAGCTCCCCAACAATATTATTATCAATAACTTTTATGCAAGGCTTTCTATTCATGATAAGGATTTATTGGATGCCTCTTGTGCTAGATCATTTACATGCATGGAAGAAGAAGCTAAATGAGATCTTCTATATCGTATTCAAGACAATGTTGAGGCATGGGAGAATGACAAAGGAAGAAAGTCAGGTATAAATTATGATTATGAATGCATTGAATTTTTTATGGGAACTGATGACTTTCAAAATATTAAAAATGCTTATGGTCTAGACTCTCAAGCTATTGCAACCTATTTTAAGGCTTTTGCTTCCTATATTGAAGTGCCTAAAAATAAGTGGAACAAGTATCATGCACCTTATAAAGACATTGTTAGTAGTGTTCCTGCAAGAAATACTGAAGTTTACTACTAATCATGTTTTACTTGAACCTTACATTGAGAAAATACCTTTCCCAGTTAAGATAAAGGAACATTCTATGATAGCTAGTATGGTTAATGAAAGTACAAATAAAGATGTTGAACCTAATGAACAAATGGATGATGAACCTATAATAGCAAATGTGAAAGACTTTTTCACTAAATATATAGAAGAGGGACACCCTATCCTTTGTAAGGATACCTCTAATATTGTTTCACAAATTAGTGTTATGAGAGCTAGTGTCCCTGTGTTTTCTGTTAAGATAAGTGATCATTGCTACGATGGTTATTTTGATAGTTATATTTTTAAGTTTATGCATGATACTGAAAGTTATTATGAGAGAGGAAAGACTTCTATAATGCATCTCAATAGTATTAAGTTTCCTCGTTTTATGCTTAAAGTCTTTATGTTGCACTTGTTTTGCCTTCTTATGCTTACAGTTTCTGGTTTCAACAACTTGTTTGTTTATAAAGTTCCCTTGCATAGAAAGCGGGTTAGACTTAAACATGTGAATTTTTGCTTCTTAATGCTCTCTTTCACTTCAATTCATATCTTATGCGAGCATCATTGAAATTATCATGCCCATCTTAATGGCTATAAAGAAAGAGCTTTTTGGGAGACAACCCAATATATTTTTGGTTTCAGTTTGTTTTTGTTTCTTTGATTTTTGGAAGTTATTACTTTGGTAATAAACTCTCCTTATCCTTTTTGTTTGGTTTTTGTGTCAAGATCAACCTCTAATGAAAGAGAAGTAAGATTTGGGGAAGTTGCTGTCCCGAAACAGATTTTTGTGCTTCACCGTAAAAATTCGTCAGAGATCTCTGTACGTCCGTTTGAGCTGTAATTTTTTGTGCTTCTGCCCCAGGTTGTTACTTAACTTTCTTTAGTTTTGCACTTTTTGATTTGAGCAATATAAGATTTTATACAAAATTGATCTTTACATGCTAGTCTATTTTGACAGATTTTTCCCACTCTTGCATTTGCTTCTTAAATCGATTTCCTTTTTCGATTCTTTTTGGGTTTTCGGAAGGAGTTTCTACAGTAGCTTATGTTCTGATGGATTTCAGTTGAAATTGGACTTAAAAGGGTTATTGCCTCGCTTAATACTAATGTTGCTAATGAAAATTGTGTGAAGTTTTGTGTGAAAGAAATTTTTAGGTTAGTGGAGAAAATGGGGTAATAAGAAAGTGAAAGGTTTCATGACTCAAGAAATAAGTGTATGAAGATGAAGATATTGATGGTATTCAAGTGGTAACTCTGGAAAAATTCATTATAGATCAAGTTTAGAGACCTGTAGAGTCCGTTTTCGAATAGGTAACAGTTCTGGTAAGAAAAGTTCCGCGAAAATTCTGTCTAGTTATATTTTTGCAGTTTTTATCCAATAAGGAAAGCATCGAAGTGAAAGAGGGATGGAAACGGAGCCTGGGTGTCTCACACCACCCTATGGCGCGGGCCCACCCCTGGCCGCGCCACCAGGTACCCACCCCTGACTCTGTCTCCGAGCCGTTTTCTCCCAGTACCTTCCTTTTGTTGTAAAACTTTGTAATATATAATCCCCCAGATCCTCCAAGGTTCGTATATCGTGTTCTCGTCGTGTTTTCATTTCGATCTGTTTATGACAGGAAGAGTCCTAGTTTTGGAGCCACAATGTCGTCCTCTAGATCAACCAAGGGGGATTTCTCAGCGGATATCATCAACCCATACATGCGGGAGTAGAAGATTGATCCCAAGGAGTTGTTGCTTAAAGATGGGGAGGTACGGATAAAAGAGGCTCAAGTCCCTAAAGGTGAAGGGAGTCTGGAGGATAGGATGGAAGCGCTGGAGCAAGAAGTCTTTAGGTACAAGAAGAAGGCGGAACGCGAAGTGGATATCACCATAAGATATGTTCTGAACTCACAGCCAAGCACAAAAAGGAGACTGCTGAGCTCAAGGATGAAATTCTCGCACTCCACCAAACAACCAACCAACTGCAAGCACAGCTCTACAATGTTCAAAATCAAAACTGTGAGTATGAGGTTAGGTTCAAACGTATAAGTGCTGATGCAAGTTTGAGGTTGCTGGAGACCACGATGTATTTTGTTGATGGGGAGCCCTTAACTTAGAAGTCGGATGATGACGAGAGAATACCACCACCAACGAAGGAGTAATTCATCATCAGTTTTGGCATCCCCTTGGTTTGTTCCAAGCTTGGGGAAGTGCCATGGTATCACATCACTATCTTCTACCTTTTTACCTTTTTAGTACAGTCATATCATGAATAGAGAAATTATTATGTAGGATGGTTTGCATTATGGAAGTGTCCCCTCTCTGGTTAGATATGTATCTCTTGGTGTGAGTTGCCGTTATGGAATATTAATGAGAAGTTCTATCATTTACTCTTTTACATATCTTATATTAGTTTTCAATTCATGGTTATATGATTGATCTTGTTGAAGTATTGGTATCACATTGGGATCATTGAGTTAATTTAGTTGGTTTTGGCAAACCTGGCTCAGTCAGTAGCAACAATATTTTTGAGAATTGAACAAAAAGATAAAAGTACTCTAAAGAAATATAATTTCATCATCTTTCTTTCTTGATTTGCACATAAGCTTAGTATTCTCTAGTTAAGATCTTTTGTGCTTCCAAGGAAGATTGCATGTTTTTTTATCACTTGTATGTTTGTTTGGTTCCTTCAATTCTTATGCTTGCTACCCAGCCTTGCTAGCCAAAAACCTGCACTGAGAGGGAATGCCTATTGTGCATCCAATCCTTAAACCAAAACCTATGCCATTTGTGTCCACCATACCTACCTATTAGCAATATGCTATTCCAAGTAAATTCATGTTTTTATCTACCTTCCAAATTGAACTTGTTATGTGAAAATTAGTGATTAAATCTCTCACGAACTGGATGGCACACTTTACTTTCTTGCACTTAATAAACTTGAACCAATGTGCCCATCTATGTTGCATATATGCTTGCGCTTTGTAAGTTGTGAATTAGCAGAACCATGCTGTCATGGGGAACGCTTTCAACATTGCACTGGTACTTTGTACCTAGTTGATATCATGCTCTTTTGTCTATGGATGTCGTCGGTGTGAAATGAAAGGGGAGCTTGTAAGTCCATGGAGTTATGTATGTGTGTTAGAGAAACGCCTGGGCTGCCGGTCTAATCCATGCTGTCATGGTGGAAACCTGCAGCGTAACCATAATGAGAATCTATGAAGCATTCTTCTTATAAAAAAGAGATAGAGATTGAGAAAAAGAAAAAAAAGAAAAAAAGAGATGAGAAAAGAGGAAATAGAGAAAAAAGCACCATATTCCCATGGTAAATAAGAAGATTGTTGAGACGCTCGTTGTCTGCTTGCCTTGTCATTTTGATATGGGGATTCTTCCGTATCATCAGGCAAGGGGTACCCCGTTGGCGGTTCTCTATGATACACATATACTTACTATGACAAGAACTTATCGGTAACTAAACATGAGTAGCATGAGGAGAGGCCGTCGTATTCAAGGAACATGAGATTTTCAACTTGCAACTTGTCAAGCATATCCTCATATTTGATCACTTTAACCTTAATCACCTAAAGATGCCTATGATAGGGGCAATGAGAGCTGAAAGCTAATAAGTATACTAATTTTTGGAAGATCTTTATGAAACTTAAAATCCATGCTTCCCTCTGCGAAGGGCCTATCTTTTAATTTTTAGTTGAGTCAATAAACATATTCCCTTCTATCTCAGCAAGTATTTTTTGTTGTTGTGTTTCATTCATTCATATGATGATTTATTCAATCATGTTTCTTATGTTCCTTGTTTTGCACTTTGATCTTATCTTAGTGTTTACTACTTTGATAGCTATCATTAAAATTCAGTTATTTGTGAACTCCTGCAAATTGTCAACTATTCTTCGATCAAGAGCTAAGTTTTCCATTACCAATTATGATTTACTTTATGTATCCTTTTTGTGTTTCCTTTACCTATTGCAAGTTAAGTTATATAATAGTGAGTTGTCTTCTATTATGATCTATGTATTGATGAATGTGATGCTTCTTGTCCGCATTCTTTTATCGACTCTTCACTCCATAAACCTGAGGTCATGTTTGTTTAGCTCAGTTTTCACTTGGGGACAAGAAAAGTTTAAGCTTGGGGGGAGTTGATACGTCCATTCTGCATCACTATTCTATATCATAATTTACTATTATTCATTGATATATTTTATATTAAGAGATGATACTTATGTAATTTCATCTATTTTTGCATGGTTGATGACTTTTGGAGCATGGACCACTTCAGTCAGGATTCTGATGGAAAAGGTGTTGTTTAGAGGCAAAATTCACGAAGATCAGAAAATCTGGGAAAATACAAGGAAAATTCTATTTTTCCAGAAGACGAAGATTGCTGGAAGGGGAAGTGGAGATGGGCCACAGGGGGCCCATACCACCCCTGGCGCGGGCCACCCCAGGCCGCGCCACCAGGTGGTGTGGCCACCCTAGACCACTCCTGGCTCTCCCATGTAGCGTACATTATCCTCCCAAAACCCTAAGACTCGGGGAGTGACCATAGAAAGATTCCGCCGCCTCTGCGGGGCGGAAAACACCGAGAGAGAAAGATCTCTCCGGCAGACAGAATTCTGCCAGGGGAATTTCTTCCCGGAGAGGGGAGATCGTCGCCATCAACACCACCATCAAGCTAGACTTCATCGGTATCATCATCATCATCACCATCACCATCATCATCTCCATCACCACCATCATGTCCACTCCATACCGCTGTAACAATTGGGTTGAATCTTGCATAGTACTTAGGGGAAACTTTCCCGGTGTTGATTACTCCTTGTAGTTGATGCTATTGAGTGAACCATTGAATTATCGTTTATGTTTAGATTGTTACACATCATTATTTCATCTCTGATCATGATCCATATGATGTCTTGTGAGTAGTTCATTTTGTTCTTGAGGACATGGGAGAGGTCATGTTGTTAGTAGTGGAATTGTGTTGAGAAAGATTCAATGGTTTGATATTTAAGTTGTGGTGTACTTATTCTAGTGGTGTCATGTGAAATTCGACTACATGACACTTCACCTATATGGGCCTAGGGGAATGCATTGTGTATTTGACTACTAATCGTAGGGGTTGCCGGAGTGACAAAAACCTGAACCCACATTAGGAAACCTTTGCGCAAGGGACGTCAGGGTCTTAGAGTTTAAAGCTATGGTTAGGTTTCTACCTTAAGTACTTTCTTGTACTTGCGGATGCTTGCAAGGGGTATAATCACAAGTATGTATTAGTCCTAGGAAGTTCCGTACATTAGCACAAGTTCACCCACACAACACTTAGCAAACTAAAGAAGATTAATCAACTATATGGAGCGAAAGAACTTTACGATATTCATGTGTGTCCTCGAGAACGTTTGGTCATCTTAAGTAATACAACCGGCTTTTCCTTTGCTAAAGAAAGGATTGGGCCACTTGCTAAAGAAGATTTATTCTTATTGTCTTTTATTTACTCGTACATTATTTACCTGCATTATCAAAAACCCCTAAAAATCTGTTTGCTAAGTATTTACAGAGAATTCCTGCTCCTAGCCACTTGCCAGGACCTTCTGCTCCTCGTTGGGTTCGACACTCTTCCTTATCGAAAATACTACGATACACCCCTATACTTGTGGGTCATCAGTATTCTGACATTGGTGGTTTGTTTAAACGTAATCTACGTGGATTGTACCGCATGCAAATGGCACAACCACAATTTATCAAGTGGAAGCATGTACACCCGGTTACTGGAGATCCGAGAGCTTCTCCAGATGTAGGGGATATAGGAGTAGGGAGGCGGTGAGATAGACGGGCTCAAGATTAGGCCAGAAAGTGGTACCGATTTCCTCTTCATCTGAGCATTATCGGTTTCCATTGTTGTTTATGTTGCCATGTCATTGTGCAGCAGCTAAAATAAGTTGCTGCCTCGTGAAGTGTAGCCTCTTAAATAATTTATTTCTGTGGCACTTACATTCCATCAAATTTGGAGACATCCTGGCCCTTAGCAATCGTGGAACTGGTGCTGCGTGTTTTCAGATAGTAGTGGCACAATCACAATTTCGGATTCAACTACTGACTCAGGCGTTTCCAAACCCTAAGTCGCGGTACATTTTACTTAGAGAACATGGGTAGATTGTTTTGCCCAGCAAAGTTCCACACACAGAGCTCCAGAATTTAACCGAATTACATTTATAGGTTCAAGTTCAACACATTACTATGCATCTTCATTGCCAGTAGCCTTCTTCCGCAGCCTAGGTGCCAAGCCTTCACGTCCATTGGCTTCTTCATTTCCTGCCTTCTTCCTCGGTGCCAATTGTGTTCGAGCGACCACCCTGTCCAAGGATAGAAGGGCGACTCCCAGTTGCAGCAGCTTCCACATCCAGGACAACACAATTCAGCTCAAACATGCAAGCCGAAGCATACCTTTTCATCAACCCAATTAGCTGACTATCACACGTTAGAGGAACCATGATGCCACGTTCATCCATGAAGCTGAACTCTGCAGTCTGCTTCGGTCATATTTCATCATGATTATGCAGAGCAGCAACCATACCAGATATAGTGCAGATCTGCATAGGAGCTTCTTCCATCATGATACAATGGTGTCCATACCACTTGCCCTTCACCCTTGCCGATTTAGAGTTATACCTGAATAGGACTACTGTAACTAGGTACGGGTGGTCCTCGGAGATCCCACTTGACAGAAAACTATGGACAAAATATGTTTGCTCAGTGTTGGGCTAACAAAAAAATTTAGGTTCAGTAGCCAGCTAGCAGTTATAATTAGTGTGAATAGCAAAGAGAAGGGTAGCTCACCCGCATGTAGCCAAAACTTCTTCTTCCTTGGTAGTAGGATATGCCATCCTCCAAGCTGCTCGGCTCGTCGGCGTCCGAGGCGGGCTAGAGCCTCAAAACGGCAGATACGGCACGCGCCATTGGAGCTCGGGATCAATGACTAGGCGCAGCAACTGGGCGCAGCAACTTGGCGCCGGAAGTCAAATGTCTGAAGGGATCATCATGCCTGGAGGGTGGATTTCGATGCCGCCAGTGCTAGGGGAAAGGGGGGAATGGATTTGTGAAATTGGTCAACGCATCCAATCCACTTAGTTCCTCGATTTGCCTAAGAGGTTGCCACGTTGATTGGTTGAGACAGTTGTCATGCAGATCGTTCCCACTAACCATTGATCCTTTGTGATCTAGCGAACAGGATAAAACTCCATAACAAATGAACTTGAATATAATTTGAAGGGAACATGTTCGAAGGTGTATAATTTGTGCATTACATTCCACTCTATGAAAATGATAGTCTCTCAAGATTTTCTTAGCACAATATTATCATGTATTAAGTGCGATTTCAAAGAGTTCAAATGTGTATAATTTTCGTATATGCAAGTTTATGTATTACATTCCACTCTATAAAAATGGGGGGAGAAAATGATAATCTCTCTAAATTTTGTTATACGCATGTTTAAAATCATTATCTCGTTATTAAGTGTGATTTCATAGTGTTCAAAGATTTAAAATTTTCGTATACGTAAGTTTATGCATTATATTTTAGTCCATGGAAATGATAAATGATCAGGATTTTATTAGCACAACATTATCATGACCTAAGTGCGATTTCAAAGAGTCCAAAGGTGTATAATTTTTGTATATGCCAGTTTATGCATTACATTCCACTGCATGAAAATGATAATCTCTCAAGATTTTCTTAGCACAACATTATCACGTATTAAGTGCGATTTCAAAGAGTTCAAAGCTGTATAATTTTCGTATATGCAAATTTATGCATTACATTCCACTCTATAAAAATAATAATCTCTCTAGATTTTCTTAGCACAACATCATCACGTATTAAGTGCGATTTCAAAGAGTTTAAAGGTGTATAAACTTTGTATATGCAAGTTTATGCATTACATTCCACTATATGAAAATAAAAATCTCTCAAGATTTTTCTTAGCACAACATTATCATGTATTAAGTGCAATTTCAAAGAGTTCAAAAGTGTATAAACTTCGTATATGCAAGTTTATGCATTACATTCCACTCTATGAAAATAGGGGAGCAAATAATAATCTCTCAAAATTTTGTTAGCACATCATTATCACGTATTAAGTGCGATTTTAAAAGTGTTCAAACATTATAATTTTCACATATGCAAGTTTGTTCATTATATTTCACTCCATGGAAATGATAAATGATCAGGATTTTATTAGCACGACATTATCACGTATTAAGTGCGATTTCAAAGAGTTCAAAGGTGTATAATTTTTGTATACGCAAGTTTATGTATTATATTTCACTCCATGGAAATGATAAATGATCAGAATTTTCTTAGCACAACATTATCATGTCCTAAGTGCGATTTAAAAGAGCTCAAAGGTGTATAATTTTCGTATATGCAGTATCATGTCACTATATGAAAATGAAGCTAGACAAAGGGTGCGGGCACGGGGCTGGCTCGGGGTCCCATCTTGTAACGCCAACCTGGGTAAGCTATGGGTCCGGCGCTCACGTGGATAAGTTGTGGGTCCAGCGGTCACGTGGATAAGCTGTGGGTCCGGTCGTCACGTGGATAAGCTGTGGGTCTGATGCTAATATGGATAAGTTGAGAGAGGTGTCCACTATGGGAATCGACTGAACGCGGCACCACTTGTCAGCATGTAACGGCAAGGGTACACTACAAGACCAGACAGAACACGGCTCTACTCGTGAGCACGTAATGACGAGGGTGCACTACGGGACCTGACTGAAAGCGGCCCCACTTGTCAGCACGTAATGGCAAGACTTACGGACGACGAGTTTCAGACCATGTGAGAGTTTCGTACAAGGAGATGTGCAAAAGTGAGGAAAAACTAAACGACTGGGGAAAACTATGTACAACTAACGAACCAAGGGCACGAAAATAGAAATCCCATATAGTTAATGGTTTACATTTAAGTTTCATTATGAATCCAAGTTATGATTTTGAAAATTAGTACTTGGACTTAAAGGATTTAAGTTTTATAAAGAAATGTAATTATTTATTATTTAGGTAATAATTTTAAAGAATTAACAAAACAACCATTTCATTTTAATAAAATAGATAAGTGGGAATTTATTACCTAAGAAACTTAAAATGTGTTGGAATAATATTCTTAGTATTTTTCTAGTGAAATATACTTACTTAAGATCTCAAAAAGGAATTTTACGTATTTTTAATTAATGATTTTTTTTGTAAAATTCTTCGAAAGATCAAATTTTCTTGAATATTTGCTTCAAGTTTTATTGGTAAGAAAATAATTTAGTATTTTTATAAAATAATAGGTTTACTTTTATATACAAAAATTACTTTTATTCATTTTTAGGACTTTTCCTTATTTTCTTAAATTTCACTTAAGATTTAAATAGGCTTAATATTTGGTTGTATTTTATTTAACTCAAATAAGTGAATTTATATTTTTATTAGGTAGAGGTTATTTTTGTGGTCATTTAAATATGTTACATATATTTTTATGATTTTTCTATAGTTTTATAGAGCTTAATATGTTTAAAGGATTTTTTGTAATAATTTAACTTTTTAAATTAAATCATGGTTCTGTTTCTAGGGTCAGCTCGACCCAGCCCTTCTAGCCCATCTGGCCCAAACGGTTTGGGTCAACCCTAACCCTTAGGGTCAGGTCAGCCCATACGACCCTTTTCTCTCCCTCGATTCCTCTCCTCTCTCGTTCCTTCTCTCTAGCGCCACGAATGGTGACGCCACGGTTGCTTTCGGATTCTGGCCGGTTCTGGACTTCCCGGCCGATGCCGTCATACGAGATGGCATAATTGATAACACTGTGTTGCTACCTTGTTGGTGCCTCGGGGTTTGCCCCTTTGCCTCGATGTGGTGCTCCAGCACTTCCCTTCGTTGATGTGCTGGTGCGGTGATGATGTTCGTGTTGCACCTCCTTTGGTGGCTACCATGTCCACAGCTTGGCGCGGGTTGCAGCGCTCTCGGGTGCTCCCGTGCCACCATGCCGTGGCCGCCACCTCCTCTGCCATGTCGGGCTCTGCTTCCTCTTCTTGTTGCGCGAGACCGTTGGGTAAGTTCTTCCTTCTCCCCTCTATTCCCCACTCCACTCTTTTTGTGTTGAGTCCCTAACTAGGGTTCCTCACTCCTATACTACTAGTTGCTTGGGAAATTACCTTGATAATTCACTAGGATGATTCCAAAACTGTTTTGGATTATACCTTCCTCAAAACATTGTTGGTTAAGGTGGTTGTTGGTTCTATGCTGCTAGCTATAGTGTTGCTACCCACTTATATCATGCTTGGTTTGCTTGATTATCTATGATATGTGAAAAGTGAAATATCTATTGGCTCAGGCTACTGTATTTACTAGATGCTGTGTATTCATAACCTAGTTCAGTGATTTATGATGGTAGACTGAGTTTAAAATTTAGTAAGGACACTTGTTCCTTAACAGATGTTGTTAATTTCCTTAAAATGATCCCTTGCTACAAATCACTAGGGAAATGATGTGTTAATTGTGTTGTCATAGTGGTTGTTACTGCTTTGAACTTGTTGTTGTGGTGCCTTTTTCTAGAGTGTGCACAACAACCTTCCATTAACCTGACATGTTGTTATCTAGAATAGTTGTGCCTCTTGGCTCTGTTAGCTAGTTCCTATAAGCAATTGTGGTGGTTTATATAGAGGTTCTGGTTGCTGTGGTACCTCTTTGGAGCATGCATAGTAGCCGAATCATATATATGATTTTCCATGATATTGCTGGTTTGGGCAGTTCCTAGCCGATGATATCATAACTTGATGCTTTATCCTTTTAAGAGTAAACATGAATGGATCCTGTCTTGAGAACTTAAGAAGGCATTATTTTTATTGCAATTTCTTGCAATGAAACAACCCTACCTACTTGATTCCTAGAACACATTTTTGGAAAATGAACTTCTTAGGTGGGTTTGGATTGGCATGATATATCAATTACTGGAATGGCCCCTATAGTTAAAGTTGTCACTATGGTGCCTTCCTGGTGGAGTGTGCATAGTGGTGGTTTAAACATCACCAGAACATTATACTAGATTGGTTGAGTTGCTTTCTAGCCTATGATGCAAAAGTCTGAGGCTTCTACTTATTTAAGAATAGCTCCTGTAATGGCCTTGATTCTTTGTGATGACCTTTGCATAGCATCTCTATGTAAAACTGAGAGAAAACACTCCATCCAAACCTCCTAGATAAGATCTAGTGGAAGGTAGATGGATCTAATGGGTATGCATTATTTATCTTTTACTCCCAGATCTTTATGCAAGATGTCAGAACAGATGCTGCATGATCTAGTGGTCTCTAGGATGATTTTTACCTATTGTTGATGAGTTATCTATGGCCTATTGGAGATCTTGGTCTATTACTATTGCTTCTTGACCATCTAGCCTTTCATGTCATCATGCTTGGTCTTCACCACTCTTCTTATGCTCCTGGTGCTGCTCCTTCCAGCTGCTGGATGTTGCTTGGCCTACTCTAATGACTTGCTAGATGAGATGTTGGCTGTAGTTTCTAGCTGTTTTGTTGGTAAAGTTGATAAGGAACTATAAGCATTGTTGTTAAAAGTATGGCTGTGGTGATATGAGTATAAGCTGATAAGAACAAAGATGTTATTGTGATGTGTGGCGGTGGTGCAGTGACTAAGGCCGCCTTGCTATGGTTGTGCTCACTCTATGTACTTCCTATGCTTGTTGTGGTGTTGACAACACATCATTTGCATGCTGTTGTGCAAGCTGCTTACATATGGGACCTACAGGGTTCAAGTTTCCAAGGCTGTGACTTTTTATTGGAGATGAGATCAAGTAAAGGCTTGATATTTCCTTTATCTGGCTTTGGTGAAACTTGCCCCTAAGCCCATGATGTTGTACTAAGACTCAACTACTATGATAAGAACAGATACTGCAATTTGGCCCTTATTTTTAATACTTAGTGATGAATATGGCATATCACTTGTATGCACAACCTGAGAATAATCTAATCCCAAAACTAACCCTTTATTTTATCATTTGTTTATTTGTTACATTTGTTTTGTTTTATAGGGATTGAAGTGAAGAAGAAAAGAGAATATAAGAAATAGATAGGAAATTTATCTCAGGGTTTTATTTTTATTTGGACATATGCAATGTGTTGTAATATTATTATTTGAATAAAACACTTGTCTTTCATTTAAATTCTTGTAAAGACAATGTAATATTGTTTGTTTTAAATAACAAAGTTAATGTTCTCCTTGAATTGTAACTTTTGCACATTGTAATATTTACGAAATGTTGTAAATTATTCTTTTGAGATCAAGTACTTGTAATATTTAATTCTTATGGTGGGGTCTCCCATGTATTCGTATTATTAAATATTATGGAATTGTGATATATGTTCTTTTTGGAATAATAGTTCCAATGTCTTGCTTAAATCCAACATAATGTGGTGATCTATTATTACCTCATATGCCTTATTCTTTTTCAACTTCACATTAAAGTTATTATTATGGCAATCATTTCTTTTTATCTAATTAATTCAATTTGTGGATTTTCTAAATTCATTTGAAGTAAAATCTGAAATTCAACTACATGTTCGAATTATGTTCCCCTTCAAAACACAAAGATTCAATAGAGGTCATGTCGAAATTTGTCGCACCTATACTGATGTTTTCACCAGTACAAGAGAGACCTCGATCCATCTACAGCTCTTTTAGTTTTGCGCGAAAATTCTCCGGATTTTCTTTTGCATGAA
The DNA here is from genome assembly GCA_910589775.1 of Avena eriantha. NCBI lineage: Eukaryota > Viridiplantae > Streptophyta > Magnoliopsida > Poales > Poaceae > Avena > Avena eriantha. Next base: position 248,036,663 of record OU342741.1, on the reverse strand, counting down.
TTCAATGCGCACATATGTGTCCTCTCTATTTCAATGTGCTAATCCTGGGATGTTACAGCCGTCTTGGATGTTCTCTGCGGCTTCGGTGCCGTGGAGCCGGATTTCAGTTTTCTCCACCATCGCCTCCGCCTCGGTGCCCTCCTTGGCCTCCATGGGAGGCATTATGGGCGCTTCTTGGTGGAGAGGGTGGTGCCGGTAGGTTGTTTCCTCCATCCGGGGCTTCGTGGTGACGCATGGTGTTTGTCGTTCCTTCATCCATCATTTCCATCATTGTAACGAGGCTCACCTGGACGGATTATGTGTCTAGGACGGGGCATTCTTTTCTAGTCCTGCTCCCGACGTCATGCTTCTTCTTCTTCCCTGCGGTTATCTGACTGCCACCGGGGAGGTTGCTGTGGAACCATTGATGCTACGGCATCTCACTACGTGGCTGGGGTGACGTTGCTCAAAATGCGTGCAGGTCTATACCATTGTCCCAAAAACCCGGTTCTTGAATAATTGTCTTTCTGAGGGTCAACATGGTAGCGTCGATCCAGTTCCCATTGGGGCCTTGTATCTTTCTGTGGACCAGAGTCTGTGCGACATTGGTCAGATTTAGAGACCAATTTTCTGCTGGTAGACATGGCGACCTTATGTTGCTCTAGGCCCTTGGTGAGTAGCTTCACACTTAGCCGGACCTGTTTTGGGCTTGGATTATTCACCAGGATCTCTCTTGGGGCGCAACAGTGTTTTCTACTGGCGTGTTATACACCTGGTTTCCTTGGCTATCGATCCGAGGCTTTCCCATGGCTATGTCTCCCTCAAAAAGGGTCTTGTGAACTTCCGGATCCTATTTGCCAGCTCAGGGCCGCTCCAGGTCTTCTAATGATGTAGGGAGTTGAATTGTCCTGCTTCTGTAGTGTTCTAGTTCTACTCGATGAGGTTAGTGGCTTCGTCTAAGAGTTGCTGACGATACGCCTCTAGAGATAGGGTTATTTCTTCCAACTCACCCGGATTAAGATCCGCCGCGATTGGGATTGGCGTTGTGAGTGCTTCTCCGAGGAATTCTCGAGCACCTAGGGTAACCACGTGTCCATCCACCGGAGATATTTTTGGGTCTGAGGGGATTGGAGCACCGCCTGTGTCCTCCTCGTATTCCTTGGCGATTGATTCTTCAGCTGGAAGATCTTTGGCCTGGGTTTTCTTCTTCTTGTTAGCCTTGTTAGCCTTATTGCCACCCATAGCAAAGATGGCTTTGGGTCCGATTCCTGGAGTCAAGCTTCTATCAGTACTCTCAGACATTCGGACGTCGAGATTATCTTCGAGATCAGTATCATCGTGCGGCTTTGAGTCCATAATATTGTAGGGGCTTTGATCCATAGCTTCTCCTTCTTCTGTAGCCTTGGAGTTGATCACCTCTTCAATTTCTACTTCAAACACCCAGAATTTTGCCGACGTCATGGAATCCTAAGGGGAAGCCGGTATTTCAGCGTTTGTTCCAATTGCGTCTAGCCGAGTCATTGTGATCTCCAACATCAGCAGAGCCGGATCTGGATCCAGCATATCCGATGAAGTGTGATGTGTGTGCCCTGAGGTAATTGCGACTTTCTTCATTACCCTCCTCAAAACGTTTGATGGTCTCGAGAACTACATTTGTGTTGACTATGGCACTCATCATCATCCTCTTCGTGGTGTGCCTTAGAAGCGACTTACCTTCTCCAGCATCGGCAGAACCGGATCCGGGGCTATTGCTGCTTCGATCTTCCTAAGATTCGACCTCCTTTGGGAGATCCTCTTCAGATCCAATCTTCTCCACTATCTCTGCTTCAGGTGCGGGATGGGTGGGATTAGGGTTTTATAAGACCCAGAACTCTGTTGCCTCCGCGGATAAAGTGGAACCAAAAGTTTCTTCTGCCTCTATCATCACCGCTGGTGTGGGTTGGCAGGTTCAACGAAACCAAGGTAAACATCAATCTCGCCAAAAGACATGATTGTGTAGATGTTCATGGGTTCGCTAGCCGGAATCCAAGTCTCTTCGAGAATGAAAAGAGGGACGTTGCTGGCGTAGAGGACCCGACCAACGTCATTTGTCTTGCCAATTCCGATTTGCGTAGATTCCGCCCGGAACGCGGCTCCAAAAGTCACCTGCCCCACGGTGGGCCCCAACTGTCTTTGAATTGATGACAAGTATGCCATGAGGGGGTCCTCGGGGCACGAAGAAAGATGGGGTGTGAGACGATGGTGTTCCGAGACGGTGAGCACACAAGCTTTACCCAGGTTCAAATCCGCCTACGGTGGATGGATCCTACTCCTTCTAGCAATCCAGTAATACGATAGAGCCGGAAGTATAGATTAAAAGAGAGGATTTGCCTGTGCGAGTTGAGGTTGTAGTTGTCGATTCCCTAAAGGCCTGTCCCTAGGACGTCTTATATAGTCATCTGGTCCTAGGGTTATAGGAGAGTCCTATCCAGCTACGATACAGAATCAGTTTCATAGTACATCTTGGGCTACAAGTAACACTACATGCCTAAGTCAATAAGTCTTCTGGGCCTTCCTGCAGCCGAATGGGCTTCCATCTTCTCTCTCTGACTCTGCCACCCATGAAGCATAACTCTAACCCGAAGTGGGCCATCCTGGTCAGTGAGTTATAGTGGGTATACCTGGAAAGTATATCCCCAGCAGGCACTCATGCATGTGAAATACATCCATGAACTTTGTAGTTTATTATATTAAAATACATATAATTTTGCAACTTTATTATATTTTTTGGGAATAATTTACTAATAGTTGCAAAAGTGCTCAAATTCTTGGTTTACACTTTATTGTGTTGGAATTGCACAAATATGGAAGGAGATCTCTCGTTATGGTGGAATTCGGAGTTTCCTTAAATCTATCCCTGTAGAATAGTTTTCGCATATTGCCTAGAAAGAAACTGAAGATGGCATCAAACAGAAAAAGTCAAAATTTGAAAGCTGTTGATTTTTTTGCTAATGTTGATTGATATACAATTCCACCCAAATAGGCTTATAATGTGGCCTCAAAACTGCAGGGTACAGAAGTAGCATCGGGATTCCGAAAGTTTGTGATGTGATTGACTCAAACACTTTCCATACTTGACGGATTCAGCTAACCCATGACTTTATGGGCTCATAAGGCACATATGGCGGTCCTATGAAGGTTCTGTAGGTGCCCAAGATCCCTTGGATAAAAATGGCATCCATCCCATGGCTAGTTCTATCTTACCTCTATATATTGAGAGGAAACCCTACAAGGGGAGGGAGCCACCACAAGGCATGAATTTGCCTCCCCTTGGATCCCATCTACAAGGGGAGGGATCCTCTATAGCACTTGTAGGTTCAAGGAAGGAGGCCAAGGGCCATTTCCCCCAAGGGCAGCCAATCCCCATAGGAGGTTGTCAGGCCCTCCCTACCGCCGGTGCTGCCTCATCTCCTCGCATGACCACCTCTCCTCCTTTGGGAGGCATTCCACTATCACCATCCACAACACCTCTCCATCATATCCCTACTGTAATCTCTTGTCAAACATGATGCATGATGTAATTCATTATTTCCCCATGATCTATTGTGTCTATATCTTTGTTTGAGTAGTGATTTGTTTATGGAAATTATGAAATAGTCCATTGTTAGTTCCATACAAGTATGTTATATTCAATGATGGTTGTTACCGTTGCATGTTGCTAGGAGGAGAGACGGCCAGAGATTGACAGACATTGTGTCCCAAGTCTTAAATATGCATGCTATGTTAATTTATTGTTAAGTAACGGGGGAAAATTTATTCAGATCTTGAAACTTGCAGAGGTGGTTTGACTTTATGTTTTAATAACTCCCTTGCTTGCTCGGAAACGGCCTTGGAATCAATCACTAGGGGTGTAATTCCATAGTAACAGGGTTGCACCTATTTATGGCTCCTCTCTAGAAGAAACAATAAAGACTATCCATGTGCTTCACTAATTGTGACAAGCTAATGGATAAAATAACAACTTGCCAGAACACTTGCTCCCCTGAGTTACTCTCTTTTATTTTTACTTGTTGTTACTAAGTACCTTACACACTCTTGTTCATTTTCTTTTCAAGAAAGGCCATGTAAGTGGATTATAGGGATTTAGAGAATACACGATTTACCATCAGCTCCTCATGGGTTCGACAATCAAATACTTATCGAATTGTGCTATAGTAATTCCCTACTCTTGGGGATTATCAAGCACATGGTCGGGCGCGTTTTGCCGCCTATCGTGCCCCAAAGTTGTTGGGGGAGGTTTGGAGGATGCGACTAGAGATGCTCTATGTTTTTTGTTTTGGTGGATATATAAGAATACTTATGTAGTTCTTTAATATATTTTAAACTATTTATTACCTATGTTCAAGAAGATGAAGATGATAGTGGAGGGGTGTTGTGTGCACAAGGGACTCACGCTGTCGAGGATGGTTCCCCATGTCTTGAAGACCGAGCGAGATACGGCAAGCCAGTGGAGCATTTCCTCCATATGGTGGAGCACGTCAGTGAGAACGTCTACCGGTAGACATAGACGAATACATCTATGTCCATGCCATTATGGATATTAGCGTCAACCCCGTCTATAGCTTGGTGTAGACTCGCTATATCCTTTTCCTCCATCGTTAGTTGCGGTGTCACCATATCCATCTCAATTCAAGAAGGAGGGATGAGATTAGACGGTGCACTACGGTGTCACTAAGGAAAACGATATTGTTCACATGTGGTTGCTAAGCTTAAGCACAAGAAACCAAATTGAGCGCAACCAACCAAATAGTCGGCACACCTATCTCCAAGTGGCCTAAAAATGGCCGGGCATCCAAACAAACAAAGTGGAGTACATGATCCAAAAGTCGTTTCCATAGGGACATGACCCAGGGCCTTGTCCCAGGGAGCTCCAAAATTGATACAGCCTATCAAACACGCCCTCTGAGGTCGTAGATCTAGTAACGCATCATGCGACACAAATTGGCGCTTGGGGGCTTGGCTCTTGATCATAGCCTAGCATGCAGGGACTTTTTTTTCTAGAATTAGCCAATGTGAATGTGATGGTAATCATCGCATAGAACAAAGAGATTCTTTTATAGAACGTTTGGTACCATTATACATAATAGAAAAAAGCCATACCTACCGAAATACCACATGTAAAAACCAACTTGCCAAAATAACACTGCTCTCTGAGTTTTTTGTCCCAAAATAATAGTGTTGTTAGATGTCAAAGACACATCGTGAGTCAAATCATTAGTACCTTATTAGTTTTTGGGTATTCCAAAATTACACCTATAACCTTATCCCTATTCACCTGCTCCTAATCCCTCGCACATCCAGCAGCCAAACTATAGCAGCGACGCGACGAAGAAGGCCATCCTCTGTCGCTTGTCACCCTCCTCCTCCCTAGATCCTAGCAGGTCCATCCTACACGTCGCCCTCCGCTTATCGTGGCTACATGGATCAGTCAGCAGGTCCATCCTACACGTCGCCCTGCTCTTCTCGTTGCCACATGGATCGGTCACTCGTGTCCATGTTGGGCACCCAATGCCTCGGCTTCGACATCATGCAATTATGCTTCGGTTCGCCTGCACAGGGCTCCCCGTGCGTGTCAAGTGCTACACGAGCCCTCCTGTTGAGTTTCCTCTCAGCTCGGCGCCACTCGGAGTGGATTTCTCGCCTTCCCTATGACCCCAATCAGCACTCAATCCTACACTGACTTGCATCCACTGCCTCCAGAACATCAAAAGTATGATTATTTTCCCTTGTTTCCCTAGATTCTACTCCCTCCATTTTAAAATATAAGATGTTTTAGCTTTATGAATGGAGTGTATCTATACCCCTTTTAGTGTGTAGATTCATTTAGGTTTGGAGTAAACCTAAACACTCAAAGGGGTCTAGATACACTCCATTCACAAAGTTAAAACATTTTATATTTTGAAACGAAGGGAGTATAAAAACTAGGAAACCTCAAAATAAACTAGAAGTGGTACTTCCGTGGGATCCTGTTTGCAACTCTAGCCATGGTATGGTGGTTATATGTTGCGTGTTGGTGTACATAGGAAGGAACCACATTGGGGCTTGGATTGAGGCGGCGGCAAAAAGCAGTAGCCATTCAAACTTTTTCGGTTTTGCATTTCCACTTGCTTCCCAAACTTTGGGATGGAAGGTTATTCCAAAGATTGCCACCTGTAGTAGCGGACAAGGGATATTGTACATGTTATATATACGTCCCATCGCATTCGATGGACTTCATCAATAAGATTTGGCAAAACTGATCACTATGCTGATTTCCTTTGTTAATCAAGTAGTAGTTCTAGTACGAAGAGTATGCCTTGGCTAGTGGGTGGAGAAGGAGAGCCGCTCCCGACTTCTTTTTCATGCTTATTTTCAGGGTTCTTTATACTAAATATATGGACTTGGACGTAACTTTCTATTTTTTGAGGTCCTTGATGTAACATATACTTCCACTGACCATGTTTAGTTGTTAACCATAGTATCTCGTTCCTTCTGGACCTACCCTAGTTGAAAAAATGCCACCACCCCACATTTCAGACAAAGTGGACCATACTTTGTTACGATTTCCTAGTTTAACATTTTTGAAGCTTCCTAGCTAACTTGGCCTACTTAGAGGACTTTATGCAGCTTTATCGAAATTAGGTCAGATATGAACTACAAGTAAGAATGATAGGTTTCTTTTGAATTTTATAGATGTCGTTCGAAAGTACCAACACTGTCATTATATCGAGAACTAACCCGAGTTTTGTAAAATGCAACTAACTTCGTGCTAAGAATCTGCATGCCTAGAAATTTGATATTGTTTTGAAGGCATTGAAATAAAACATAGAAAATAAACCAAATCCTTTCATGTGGCATCCTCTCTTATGCATATTACTTGCCATGGAAAAATGAGAAAAATGTTTTTACAACTTCTCAAAAGAAAAAAACTACTTTTTTGCATAAAAATATCTAATATATCACTATATAGTATACGAATAACTTTGAACACCGGCAGTTAGATACAGATTGGCAAATCCAAACATTGCTGACCATTGGATCTCTTTCAGTACATTAGATAAATTATGTCATGTCTAGCATCTACAAGATTCCATTGTTAGCCTTTAGCACCATAAATTATCTCATCATGTCAGTTTTACCAGACACATGGTTTATTTATAGCTTCTATTTTCATAGCACTAGTACTAGTAGTACTCCGAAAAGAAAAGTATGTATCTTCCCGGTAACCCCGCGCGCACCTGCCAGCTGATATCGCCCTCATCCATAACGTGGTGCTGCGCACGTGTGCTATGTTCATGGTTACGAGTGGGATCCCGCGAAAGTCCTGCTTCTAGTTCATTTAAAGATTCTATAGTACAATTTGTTTGAGAAAAGATAAACAAGGACACCTCAAAATGAACTAGAAGCGAGACTTTCGTGGGACCACGTTTGCAACCATAGCCATGGTATGGCGGATCTATGTCTTTATGTCATGTGTTCGTCAGCTGGGTAGCGTTGGTATACATAGGAAGGAACCACTTTGGGCCTTGGGTTGGGGCGGCGGCAAAAAGTAGTAGCCATTCAAACTTTTCGAGTTTCACATTTTTCACTTGCTTCCCAAACTTCGGGATAGAAGGTTATTCCAAAGATCGATACTTGCAATAGTGGACAAGAGATATTATACTTGTTATATATACGTCCCATCGCAGTTGATGCACTTCATCAACAAGATCTGGCAAAACTGAGCACCGCGCTGATTTCCTTTGGTAAGCAAGTAGAAGTTTTAGTATGAAGAGCATTCCTCGGCTAGTGGTTGGAGAAGGAGAGCAAGTCCCGATTTCTTTCCCATTCTTATTTTCACGTCCCTTTGTACTTAGTGTATGGACTTGGACATAATTTTCTCTCTTTTTGAGGTCCTTGATGTAACATATACTTCCACTGACCATGTTTAGTTTTAACCGAAGCATCTCGCTCCTTCTAGGCCCACCCTAGTTGAAACAAATGCCACCACCCATATTTCACACAAAGTGGACCATATGCTTTCTTACGATTCCCTAGTTTTAACATTTTCAAGCTTCCAGCTAACTTCGTTCACTTATAGGATTTTATGCTGCTTTAATGAAATTAGGTCAGATATGAACTACAAGTAGGTGTGATAGGTTGCTCTTGAATTATACGGATGTCATTTGACTATACCAATGCCGTTAGTATATCGAGAACCAGCGCGGGTTTTTAAAAATGCAACTAACTTTTTGCTAAGAATCTGCATGCCTACAAATTTGATATTGTTTTGAAGGCATTGAAATAAAACAAAGAAAATAAGCCAAATACTTTCATGTGCCATCCTTTTACGCGTATTACTTTCTAGGAGAAAATGAGAAGCATGTGTTTGACAACTTCTCAAGAGAAAAAACTGCTCCGTCGCTTCAAAATATCTAATATACCACTATATAGTGTACAAATAACGTCAAACATCGGCAACTGGATATAGATTGGCAAATACCAATATTGTTGGCCATTGGATCTCTTTTAGTACATTAGTGATGTGGACATCCCATCAATTGATACAACCGCTGTACCTATAGCTACACAAATACAAGGACCTATCACTCGAGCTCGTGCTAAGCAACTTAACTATCAGGTACTTTTGTTTCTTAGAACTATTTCTCATATACATGAGAATATGATGCTGCCTAAATCAGATGTGTTTGTTACTCTTAGGAATGATGGACCTAGCATGGACAAGAGGGAAAAGCATTGGAGTATAATCATGCATGGAGATGGCAGCAAACATATGAGGATTAAAGAGGATGCCCCAAGTGGAGATTTCAGAACTTTGAAGCCACCATAATGAAGATTGAAGGCTTGGACAAAATATTCAAGAATAACTTCATAGATTCGTCCATAGCTTAATTTGGTGTTGCGTCACCTTTATTTTGGGACAACCCTAGAAGCCGTTTCCCCTATGGCTATTAAAAATCCTGCGAAAATAACATGGGCTAGGCCGAAAATAAAGGTGATACATCACCAAATTGAGCTATGGACGAATCTATGAAGTAATATTCTAGAATATTTTGTCCAAGCCTTCAATCTTCATTATGGTGGCTTCAAAGTTCTGTAATCTCCACTTGGGGCGTCCTCTTCAATCCTCATGTGTTTGCTGCCATCTCCATGCATGATTATGCTCCAATCCTTGTCCCTCTCGTCCATGCCAGGTCCATCATTCCTAAGAGTAACAAACACATCTAATTAAGGAAGCAGCATATTCTCATGTATATGAGGAATAGTTCCAAGAAACGAGAGTACCTAATAGTTAAGTTGCTTGGCGCGAGCTCGAGTGATAGGTCCTTATATTTGTGTAGCTGTAGGTACAACGGTTGTATCAACATATGGGATGTCCACATCATGCTCCCCTTCTTGAATTGAAGTTGTCCTCGACGCAATCTCATCTTTCTCACCAAAGTAAGGCTTCAAAACTGAAATGTTAAATGTAGGACTAACCGTATCAAAATCTGCAGGTAGCTCAAGTTTATATGCATTATCATTTATTTTCTCTAACACCTTAAATGGACCAGCAACACGTAGCATTAATTTAGACTTGCGCAGATCAGGAAAACAATCTTTGCCCAAATGCAACCAAACAAGATCACCAACATCAAACAGATCATGCTTTCTCCCTCTATCCCCGGCAAGTTTATACTTAGCATTCATGCGTTCTATGTATTCTTTAGTAGTCTCATGTAATTTTAATATCATTTCAGCATGTTGTGTAGCATCCAAATTATTTTGCACCGAAGAAGGTAATGGCAATAAATAAATAGGTGCACGAGGAACAAAACCATATACAATCTCAAATGGGCACAACTTTGTGGTAGAATGCAGTGAACGATTATAAGAAAATTCAATATGAGGTAAGCACTCTTCCCACAATTTTAAGTCTTCTTTAAAACAGCCCGCAACATAGTAGAGAAAGTTCTATTGACTACTTTAGTTTGTCCATCAGTTTAGGGATGACATGTGGTACTAAACAACAATTTTGTCCCCAACTTAGCCCATAAACATCTCCAAAAGTGGCTAAGAAATTTAGTATCACGATAAAAAACAATAATATTTGGCACACCATGTAAACGAACAATTTCACAAAAGAACAAATCAGCAACAACAAAAATGCTATCCCTCCCCTTCTGTGTACGAGGCAATCCCAAAACAAAGTCCATAGAAATATCCTCCCAAGGGACACTAAGAACAGGAAGAGGCATATATAAATCATGCGGATTAAGGCGAGACTTAGCTTTTTGACAAGTAGTGCAGTGTGCCATGAATCTCTCAACATCTCAAGGCATGCATGGACAAAAGAAGCGTGCAGCAAGAACATCCTCCGTCTTCTTTACACCAAAGTGGCCCATCAATCCTCTTCCATGCGCCTCCTGTAACAATTAAAGACGAACGGAACTATCTGGAATGCATAGTTTGTTAGCGTGGAAAACAAATCCATCATTGAAGACGAATTTGTTCCATGTTCAACCATCTCTACAATTCTGCAACACATCTTTAAATTCAGCATCATGCACATATTGTTCCTTAATAGTTTCCAATCCAAATATTGTGAAGTCCAGCTGAGATAACAAAGTATAACGGCATGACAAGGCATCAACAATAACATTATATTTACCCTTTTTGTGTTTGATAACATAAGGAAAATACTCAATAAATTCAACCCACTGTGCATGTCCACGATTCATCTTAGCTTGACTACGAATATTCTTCAAGGATTCATGATCAGAATGTATAACAAATTCTCTAGTCCATATATAATGTTCCCAAGTTTCTAATGTCCAAACCAGCGCATATAATTCTTTATCATAAGTAGAATAGTTCAGAATAGCCCCACTCAATTTCACACTAAAATATGCAACAAGTTTGCCATCTTGTAATAACACACCTCCCAGACCAATTCCACTAGCATCACATTCAAGCTCTTCAATCTTGGCTGGATCCACTTCGATACCCTGTGATGTAACAACATAGCCAAGAAAGGCAACTCGATCGGTGCAAAAGGTGCACTTCTCGAGATTACCAAACAAACGTGCATCGCATAAAGCATTGAAAACATCACACAAATGTTCCAATTGATCCTCTAAAGATTTTCTATAAATTAGAATATCATCAAAGTAGACTACCACAAAACGTCCAATGAAAGCACGTAAAACTTCATTCATTAATCTCATAAATGTGTTGGGTGCATTAGTTAAACCAAGAGGCATTACTAACAACTCATATAAACCAAATTTAGTTTTAAATGTTGTTTTCCATTTATCTCCCAATTTCAGACGAATCTGGTGGTAACCACTACACAAATCAACTTTAGAAAACATGGTAGAGCCACTCAATTCATCAAGCATATCATCTAAATGTTGAATAGGATGATGTTAACAAATATTAATATTATTGATAGCTCTACAATCAGTACACATGTGCGAAGAACCATCTTTCTTAGGTACCAAAATATCAGGAACAACGCAAGGGCTAAGGGACCCACGAATATGATATTTGTCGAGTAGTTCCTGAATTTGACGTTGTATCTCCTTTGTCTCCTCAGGATTGGTTATATATGGTGCACAGTTGGGCAACATGGCACCAGGAATTAAATCAATTTGGTGCTTAGTTCCTGTAATAGGAGGTAGTCCTGGTTGCATCTTAGCTAAAAAAATGTCCTCATATTCCTGCAAAAGGTTAGCAACAGTAGGTGGCAAAGAAGGAGGCATATCCTCAAATTAAAACAAAACCTCTTTGCAGACAATTGCATAACATTGAGTATTATTCACCTCTAGGTCAACAATATCAATTTTATTTGCAAGCATACATGGAGCCTTCAAACGAATTTCAGTAGTATGTTTAGAATCAGATTTAGTGGTCTTTGGAGGTACAATATCTTCAGCAACAATCTAATTCTCACATTTGTGTTCTCCTCAGTTTTAGCTCTACTAGCTCTAGCAAGATCATCTTTTAAAATTTGTTCAGGAGTCATAGGTTTGAGACAAATTTTCTTCCCATCATGCATAAGAGAATAGTGATTAGTTTTACCATTATGAACAGATTCTCTATCAAATTGCCAAGGTCTACCAAGTAACAAAGAACAGGCTTGCATGGGCACAACATCACAATCAACAAAATTAGAATATGTACCAATAGTAAAATGCACGCGTACCATTCTTGTTACCTTGATCTTACCAGAACTCTCAAACCATTGGATATAATATGAATGTGTGCATTGTCTTGTTGGGAGAGCAAGCTTCTCTACCATGTCAACACTAGCCAGATTATCATAATTCCCTCCATCAATAATGATCCATATAGCTCTTTCCTTGACAACGCCTCTTGTTTGGAACAGGTTGTGGCATTGATCATGCTCAGCTTTGCTCAATCGCACACTCAACACATGTTGTGCAACCAAGCTCTTATATTGATCAACAGTTTCAACTCCCATTACCTCTGTCTCTTCTTTAGAATCAGAATTATCCCCATCACGTGCAGCAATAAGAGCTAATGTATCTTCATCAAAATCACTTGTTGAATCGTATTCACCATCATCGCGCACCATCATAACACGTGTTGTGCACATCCTCTCAATATGACCATATCCCCAGCATTTGCATCATTGTATATCCTTCGTCTTGCTTGTGGATGTGGGGCCCACGGATTAATCCTCCGAGAATCCCTGTTATGCATACAACCACGATCCCATGATCAGTTAGTCATGGCACATAACCGACAAGTATCATAGTACACATCCAGTACATAATGAATACATGACATACCTTATATGCCATTATGGCTACATTGATCAAAAACAGCAAAACTTCATTAGGCGTAGGGCCCGAGCCAAGCCTTAACCTATGGGCAACTAACTGGGAGAACGTCCTAGCTCGCAAAGTCGCCGACGCCATCTTCTTCTTGATATCTGGCCAAGTTAATAGCCAGGGACTATGCTGGTGAGTACTTTGAATGTACTCGCAAACCACCTAAATACTGTAATAATAACAAGAGGCTATGAAATATGGTTGTGGTAGTAGGAGGGCTCCAAGAGAGGTTCTTTTCTCAATTATTTTCTCTTGTAGATATAACATCTACATATCTTTGTTGAAAACTTTTGTAAAACGTTTTGGAAAACTTTTTGAAAAGTTTTGAAAACATTAGGACTGGGTCACCCATTTGTTCCCGTTTTTAGGTCATCCCACGACCAAGCTCCTTCCATACCTCTCTGACCATCCCATAGTCAAAGCAGGTATCCTTCCCGACCATCACATGGTCAAAACATTTTCAAGGCCTTTGCTTTTCCGAAATCCTTTTTGAAAACAAAACCAGCACCGCTCTACAGCAACCTTCTCAACCGTCCATGACCGCGGACGCGGCTATTCGAATAGATTTACACTCTACAGAGGTTGTACACTTTACCCACACCATCCGGGTACTCTACCTTGATCTTCACCGATCGTGGGTCGAGTAACCGATCAAGAATCTCCGGATGTCCACTCCAATATAATTGCCTACCCTATGAGTGTTAATCCCCTCAAAACCGGGACGTCGGGCGAGGACCAACCGAAGCGCTTTTTCCACTCCTCAAGAGTGTGCGCTTTCAATAAGGGGCCCATAGTAACGCGTGGAGGCCTGCTGACCCTTTGTTCCTTCTCCAGGTCCCACCTTTATCGGAGAAGGCCCACCCTCTAGGGATCCCCGATCCCCTATAGTAGTTACGAAGCAGCTTATACCAGAATAGACAACCATCAAATCCAGCCCTGTCCCATTCCAGAGTAATGTGGTTGCACAGGGTTAATTGTTCTAGCAAAACATGCAGAGAACCAGGTGTGTTTTCGTAAACCTTTTTCCTCCAGTTTTCCTTCAGCATTTTGTAAACAAAACCTTTTTCTTTCTCAACATCTCTTGGGAGGTCCCACGTCACCAAGGTTTTATCGCAAAACATTTGGTAAAAACCTTTTTGCAGGATCTTCCCATCCTCTAGTTTTTGCTTCTGCTAAATCGGGGTCTCCAACGGGGTATGGTGTAATACACCATCTATTCTACTAGAGACGAGTAGGTGTCACCAAGGGGGTTGTACTTAGTAGTACAATAGTGTAAAGGTTTGGAGGAGCCAAACCCCTACCATATATATATATATATACATCAACAAAAAGTAAAATGATGCAGTTATAATAAACAGTAGACAAAACATGCATAAGTAAAATAGTAGGACAAGGCTTATGAGCAAGAAGGTGGCTTGCCTGATGATTAGCAATATGGCATAGATGTCCCTGGACTTCTTCTTTAGATCACTGAGAATACCCCTACCAATAATAAATACCACTTCTTCTGCTCTCCGATTTCATCGCAACTAGCGTCGTCAATACGGCTCATGCAAGCAAACCAAGCCACAATCAATACAAGGCATACAAGCACCAATTCATACAGCAAACAATGAAATAATACCAGATTTAGATTCAGATGGTTTTGGGAGGATTGGAATTAGGAGATTGGGATGGCCTTGAAGAAGGGGATGAATACCCCTTAGGATTTATAGTCTAAAAACTACCTAAGAGATGGATTTTTGGACAAGACCATATTCTGTATGGTACCATTGTAAAAAAATGATACCAACAGATAGGTATTGATAAGATGAAACAAAAAAAAGTGGTTTCACTAATTTATCACTTTTCGTGAGATACTTATGAATATTCTAGTGCTAAAAGCTCTAGTTTTATGAAATAATTCACCAGAAAAGTTCTGGAGCTCCAAAAATTATTTCCTTGGATGGTTCAGTAGGGTTTTATGTCCTTGTTCACTGAGTGTTGGAATCAGGTAAAGACAATTACCAGGATGCCCTCAGAAAATTCCCAAAGGTAGTTCTATACACAACTTGTCTTTTTCACCAGATTACATCTACCGTAGCTCTTGATTTGATTCCAAGGACACATGGTTGGTACTTCCAATACCTTTCTGTAGAAATTGGAATCACCCTTTTTTGAGTTGTATAGCTACTGTAGTGAATTTAGAGGTGAATAAACCATGCACATAATAGTTTAATTCATAGAAGAATATCTAGGGCTCAATAAATCATGAGCTCCTGGATTTGGATAGGCCTTAGTGTACCACCTCACTAGGATTTGTATTTGGGTCAATTGGACTTTTGATTTGGTCTAGGGAAATTGCTAAAGTCAGAGAGGAGCTGATTTTGTTATTTATGTTATAGGAAAACAAATGCTCAACTTGGCATGAGGCCAATTCCATGAGATAGGTATATGCCACATATAATGGGTATAATTTGATTTACCCCCTTTGGGTTTACCAAACTCTCTGAAAGATTTATTTAGTAAAAAGGTCATCATGTAGTATTTTAATTATCAGTAAAGAACAAAAGTCCTATTGGGGAAAACAGAGGTACTACATGTTGCACAACATACCAAGGTACCGGGAAAAATTTGTGTTCTGGACAAAAAGTGTAGTTTACATTTTTATTTGTAATTAAAGCAACAACTATCCAAATATGCACTAGGGAAAAATATTAAAGGGAAAAGGGGCACGGGCCAGGGATGGGCCTTACTGGGCCGCAGCGCAACGCAGCCAGCCCAACCTGGCCGCAGAGGAGTGCGCGGTCGCGCATTTGAAACGGCAGAGTGGGGCCCGAGTGTCGGCGACACAGAGCCCCGAAGGGGTATCGGGGCGCTGGGGCCGTCTGTTTTAGGCGAGATCGACGACCAGCGGCCGTCATCTCCGCTGAGAAAGCGGTGGCGCGACGGAAACCCTAGGGAAGCACCGGCGGGGACGGGGAGCTCACCTGGGGCGCGGAGGGATGCCGGGGAGGTGCCGAGGCGACGGAGGACTCCGGGGCGAGTCCGTGGAGGGGGGAATGAGGGATTCACGCAGCTGGAGGGGTCTGGCACGACGGTGGCCGAGGGATCCTCGCCGAAGCTCGATGGAGCTCTCCGTGGAGATAATCCTGGGCAAGAAAAGGGAGTGGATTAGATGTAGTAGGGTGCGGGGGTTCCAGTACAATGATTTTGTAGAGGGTAAGGGACGGGGAGAGAGCTTGGGGCTCAGATCTTGTAGATGGCCGAGGAGGGTGTTTCTCCTTCTCCCGGACAGTGGAGAGGGAGAGGAGGTCTGAGCTTCTAGGGGAAGGAGTAAGGGGTGGAGGAGGTCGCAGTACCATGACATGTAGAGAGGGGGAGGCAGGATGGAAGGAGCTTGGCTCAATTCCATGGAGGAGGCCGAGGTGCTTCTCTCTCCTTCTCTTGAGCAAGACAGAGCAAGGGGGAGGAAGAGAGGGGCTCTGGGAGGTGAGTGGAGGGGAGGGGAAGCAAATGGAGGGGGCCGAGCGTGCTGGGAGGCCTCTGGCCCATATATACCAAGGGGAGGTGCTAGATGAGGTGAATTACCAAAATGGACATGGTGGGGAGGGAGGGCTGGCCAAGGATTGGTCCAGGGTTTGGTGGAGAGGGGCAGGACTGGTATTTGGGCATGCTGGATCAGAGAGTGGGGTGGTGGCAGTTGTGGCAATTAAGGGGGACAAATCTTGTAAGATTTTGTTGTATCTCTCTCTTACTACTAGTACAAGGGGAAGTAGTGGTCAACCAGTGGGGTGTCCTGGTGCTGAGGATGAGCTTTGATCAAGCTTTGGTGAAACTGGAAGTGGTTTAGATTAGTGGTTTGCTAAATGGCCAATGTTGATCAAACTAGAGGTTTATGAAGGAAGTCCAAAAAGTTACATTGGACCCGAGAAGAAAATGGTACTGGTAGATAGGGGAGCTCAAGGTAGACTCCTAGGATTTAAATGGGGATTTTTATGTGGAGTTTAGGTCCACTTAGATCCATTTACTCAAAAACTGCAGAAGTAGTTTCTAGAAGATTATTTGATAAATTTACATTGGACAAGGTTGGTTTTTGGTTTTTGATGGTCCCAAATGTGAATACACACTTAGGGGAATTTTCCTAGGATTTATAAAGGTAGGAAAGGATTTTTAAAGGATTATTTCTTATTTCTGCCATTTAAGAAAATTGGCATAAACAAATAATAAAGCTCTTCAAAAATATTTATTTTTGAAGCGGGAAGGTGGGGTATGATAGGTGGAACATAATTGAGCCAAAAGTTTGGGAAGTGTTTTGGCAAAAACCAAACTTTCCTTTATGAGAGGAATTTTGGAGATTTTGCCTAATAAGGGAATTAAATAGTTTTGGTCCATAATAAATATGGATAATTGTTTATAAATCTTTATTATCAAGGTAGATGATGTAGACAAGGTGTATCAAGAATTTTCAAACCTTGGGATTGGAGAATCCAAGTTGATTTTGGTGGAATACCCTAGATTAAGGATCTAGGGTGATGTTAATTTCATACCATCAAAACCATGTTGGATCTTGGAGCTCAGAGCTCACCTTGATGCAAGGGATAGATGGATGAATATAAAAAGTGATGTAGATCACAAGGGTGTAGAGGTGTGAGCTTGATCCTGCTTGAGCTCACCAAGACAGGCTTTCAAACTTTGAATAAAATAAGCCTGCCAAAGCAGATTATCCACTAGCCTTCAAAACCTTGTGGGTGTAAAAAACTCAAGGATCCAACTGGATCAAGTGAAGTAGGTAATGGTAGACCTATATAAGTATAACACAACCATGCAAATAGTTGGTACATAGAAGGTTGGATGGTGGTGTGAGCTTATACCAAAGTAGGCATGTTGACTAGATTTGCAGGAAAAGTTATTTTCTTGCCTGCAAAACCATCAAGAACAAGTGGGTAGGAGGATGATCTATCCAAGGGAAAGAGTGGTCCTTGGTAGTCCTTAGGATGGGTAATAAGATGGTTCAAGTGCATTACCAGAAATGCACAAGGGTTGAGAAAGGGAGGCATCCAAAAAGGTGATGTTGGAAGCATATTTCCAGACTTGGCGAAATTTGGCAGAGTTAGGGTTTTTGACTAGAATGTTGGTGGAGATGATTTTGATGGGTTGCAATGTACCCAAGCATCATCAAGTGGATGATATTGAAGAGTATATTGAGTACAAGGGATCCATGCTTGATATTGGGCTTCATTGTCTTGGAAGCTTCTATAATAGATCACTACAGAATTGATCTGGGTAAGGCTTTCAGATGGTCACCTAGTAGCTAGGGATCAGATCTAGATTGTATCCTTTCTTAGGGTGGAATGATTTGGAGACATCTAGATACTAGTGATGAGCTCCTAGAGTAGCTCCTACTATTTCTAAGAAATCAAGTCAAACAGCAGATCAAGCCAATTCATCAGGCAGCAGATCAAGGCAACTCATCTTACAAACAAATCAACTACTACTTGGGTTACCACCAAGCTTAGCTTGAGGTAAGGATGGGTATTTTGAGTAAGGTTGGAGTTTGAACAAGGTAAGGCCTTTGGTATCTCTACCAAGAGTAGAATTGAAATGCTTCATAAAAAGGTTTTGTTAAATCTAGAGATAAGAGTAGTTGAAGGTTTTGTCTTGGAAACATAAGGAGATTATATTGTATAACTCTCCATAATTTTGTCAATAGAAGTTACAAAAATAGTTTTTGGTTACATAAGCATCTTCGCTCATGTTTTGAAATGCCAGAACATTCGAGAATATGGAAATTAAGCCAAGACTGTTTTTGGGATGTATATTTTGTCAACTGGTGTTAAGGTGAGGAGTATATCATCTAATACACCTTCATAGGAATAAGCACAAACAAACAACAAGTAAACACTGCAGCAATGGACAAGAAAAAGTTTTTGTTTCCCCCTGATTTTTGCATTCTGGACAACTAATCCGGGTTGCTGAAATTGGGATGATACAGTGGAGGTCACTAAAGAAGAACTACGAGCAGGGACATTGGATGATGGCGGTGGAGCAGCTGAAGGCGTTCTTGATGACGGCATGGTGGCTTTGGACGTGGTAGGTGCTAGTGGCGTGCCATGCGAAGAAGGCGCTGATTGTCGTGACATCCATAACAATGTACGACCGACAGAATTGTTAGATCTTCTACATGGTGGTTGACGATCCCACACTTCACGTTCAACTTTACAAGCAAGATGAAACAAATGAGTAATGGTACGATATTCCTTATAGTCTAAGATGTTTTGAATCTCCTTATTTAAACCAAGAAAGAAACGAGCCATCATTTGTTCCGTATTTTCAACAATACCAGCACAACCATCCCAGTTTGTAATTCCTGATAATATTCTTCTACAATTTTTTTGCCTTGTTCTAAACGAGTCATTTTCTTTAGAAAATCTTGTTGATAAGTTGGTGGTACAAAACGAACATGCATAGCAGTTTTTAAAGCAGTCCAAGTATTAGGAATATTAGCATGATTGATGCGACAATATTCAGACCACCAAAGTGAAGCAAAATCTATAAGCTCGCAAGTAGAAGCACTAACACGCATTTTCTCAGGATATCTTAAACATGCAAAACATTGATCTACTTCCGATTCCCATGTAAGATATGCAACAGGATTATATCTACCCTCAAAAGGTGGACTATTTAGCTTAAGCTTAGAAACATGATCATCATTATGTACCGGTGGTAGAGCGTTGCGTAGTAATGCCGAGGGTGACCAACAAGTTGTTCGACATACTCTTCGAACTCATCCTCATCTTCATACTCGTTGCCATCATTCTCTTCATATCCCACAAAAGCGTCAGCGTGGTAGCAGCAGCAGCTGTTGGTGCAGTAGCTTTGGTAGTTGGTGCGACAGCTTCTAGGGTTGGAGCATGTGGTGGTGCAGCTATAGCAGGAGCAGACGAACCCGCGGTATGGTGTCCCACGAGCGGCACTCCTCGCGCAAGTCCCACATGGTCAAGTAGACGATGTTGAGGACATGGTGCAACCGTAGGTGCAGGTGCAGGTAACCTGCTGAGGATGTCTTGAAACCTGGCATCAAGCTTGTCGTTAAAGGATTTCTCTAACCCTTCGATCTTGTTAATGGTTTTGCTGAGCTTCACGTCAACATCCTCCAGTCTTGTATCAACATCTTCCACACGCCCTACCAATAGCTTGGTGAAGTGAGCATGCATCTCTTCATTCGTCATGTTTGCCGGTTCAAGAGGTATATCTACCATGGTTAGTCCATAAAAGCACAGGTGTGTATGCCTAAAAGTACGGAAATATGGTGGAAACACGCGTAATCTGTCAAGCAATATACAAAGCTCTTACAAGTTCTTACCAAACAGTAGGAAAAAGGTGATGTGCAACCGCAAATATTAGTGGTTCTAGAGATTGAACTAAGCAATTACCGGGGATCGACACAACGCACGTGGAGAAATCTGTGGAGCTCTGGGAAGGCTTAGCAAAGGGGTTAGCAATTATCAAAATAGCAATGCAAAGTTGAAAAGATGCTCAACAACGGTACCGTGATGGTCCTAGGCTAGACCGTACTAGAGACGGGAGCCTAGAGCACTAACGATGTCACCACTCGTCACAACAAGCAATTGTATGATGATATAGCACCCTGAAAAGCCAACCGAGATGTCAAAAATCACTATGATGGCGAGTGTCTAGAACTGATCTACGGTGTCTAAAAACAGGATAACCCCGAAATTTTTCTACCGTGCTCCGGAAAGCGCACAGGCGCCAAACAAATGTCGCTATAACGGCCTATGGAGAAAAGTGATCCCCAAGGCCAAAAAGCAGTATAGCCAGAAAAAAATTTGGAGGCGTTTCCAAACTTTTTTTGCTCTCCTTGACTGACAGCCGGAACTTTAACTCACAGAATTAGATTACAACACGGAATCAATATGGAAGGAAACAAAACTAACAAGGAAAAACAACTCTACTCGAAATCGTGCCATGGTAGGAAAAGTGATCGGATCTATGTCGCGGTAGGAAGGCGGTGGCAGAGTCTAGGGTTTATGGTGGCAGGGTATATGGCAATGGCGGAATATGGTCGTGAGTGTATGGCAGTGATTGGCAATCGTGGACGTGGTGACTAATGTGACCAGAACTCGAAACTCTAAGGGACGGGACACTAAGACCAGCAACACGACGCGATGATGTAGACATGAATTCAACAATACAAAAATTGAAAAGATAATGCAAGACGGAGATTAGTGATGGGATAGATCTAACTCGAACTGTATTTTTGGCTTTTTCATGGGCTATAGGAAAAACAGATCTACATTAGGAAAACTATAAAATCTCACCGAGCAACATGAAATCTGATACCACTTGATAGGGCAAAGGTGTTCGATCTTTCGATGAGTTGCTGATAGTCGATTTGGGTGGAGTTCGGACCTTACGATCTGACTACACGTGCGAGCATGAGCGCCAGTGCAATCTCTAGGCCAATCTCCTAGAGGTTACCGATCTTGCAGAAGCACGATCACCCTTACCAGCTGGGGTCTTAATTCCTACCTGAAATCGAAAACAAGTAAGAATTAATATTGCAATCAAGTTATTGCGAATAAAGATGAAAGCTTTAATTTATAAGGTGGGATCCTGAATAGGTGCAAAGTCTAGCAGGTCTCGGTGACACTCAAGTCTTGACGAAGTTGCAATGATGGCTAACTTTTAGTCTAGACAAAATCCGAGTCTAAAGTGATGGCTATGGGGGGTATTTAAGGAGGAAAAGGTGGGGTTTCAGCCAGCCATAGGTATGGTGGACGAATCTAACCCTAGAAGCCCATTTTCCCTCAAATACGGACTCTAAAAAGTGGCTATTAAAAATCCTGCGAAAATAACATGGGCCTGGCCCAAAATAAAGGTGACGCATCACCAAATTGAGCTATAGACGAATCTATAAAGTAATATTCTTTAATATTTCGTCCAAGCCATCAATCTTCATTATTGTGGCTTCAAAGTTCTGAAATCTCCACTTGAGGCATCCTATTTAATCCTCATGTGTTTGCTGCTATCTCCATCCATGATTATGCTCCAATGCTTGTCCCTCTCGTCCATGCTAGGTCCATCATTTCTAAGAGTAACAAACACATCTGATTTAGGCAGCATCATATTCTCATGTATATGAGGAATATTTTCAAGAAACGAGAGTACCTGATAGTTAAGTTGCTTGGCACGAGCTCGAGTGATAGTGATGATGACATTCCTACAATTACACCTACGCACTTACTACTGATGACGTTCCAGCTGCCACAAAGAAGGATCAATCCAATGAGATTAGGATTGGACCCATTACAAGAGCTCATGCTAAGCTACTTGAACAACAGGTGAACTTGTTTCTTAATGAACCTGATGTTTAATTAATGAGAATTTTATACTACCTAAGTCTTTGAATTATTGTATGATCAGGTACATGAGAGAAGAAGGCGTAGCACGGAGCGAGGAGCTAAAGCATCTGGAGCATGGCGTGTTGATCAATGAAGAATGCGTGATGGAGGAGAGGGAGGAAGCGCAAGGAGCCGACAAGATTGAAGATCAACAATTCATGGAAGATCTCTACCGCGGCGAGAAAAGCAACAATTCTTTGCCACGGCAGGCTGCCGTGGCACAGAAGCAGAGTGAATCACTGCCACGACAGGCTGCCCTGGCACCAAAACTGCGCCCAAGTCTGCCACGGCAGAGCCAATGCCTTACCCACATTGGGTCAGTTTGTACCTTAGTTTAGGTGGGACCAAGTTGGTTCCCAACCTTGGCCACCGCCCCTAGACTTCTTAAATATATGGGGCGCCACTTCCCTTAGGGATATACCACGTTAAAACTATTTTGGACTTGATTATTTTAAGAACCTCTGAAATTACTTGTGATCAAATTATCTACTACAATTGAGTGTGATCTATTGTTCCACTAGGAATTAGTAGATTGCAAACTACCGTTCGTGGTCGACGACTACGTGCGCAAGAGCGTGGTGTTGTGAATATCCCACAGGGTTTAAGACCTGTTGTATTGGCATCAGGGTTCGAGCAGGAGAGATCATAGCTACACACTAGTTATCAACCATACACCATCATCATCGACAAGTGCTTGCTGAGAAGATTGGGCCACCCCGTATCAGATAGATCCTTCTATTTGTGTAGCTGTAGGTATAGCGGTTGTATCAATAAATGGGATGTCCACATCAATACAATTTCTTGTTGTGCCACATCGTGACATCGTTAGTGCTCTAGGCTCATGTATCTAGTACAGTCTAGCCTAGGACTAGCACGATACCGTTGTTGAGCGTCTTTTCATCTTTGCATTGCTATTTTGATAATTGCTAACCTCCTTTGCTAAGCCTTCCCAGAGCTCCATATATTTCTCCACGTGCATTGTGTCGATCCCTGGTAATCGCTCGATTCAATCACTAGAACCAGAGATCATTGCGGTAGCACATCACCTTTTCCTACTATTTGGTAAGAACTTGTAAGAGCTTTGTATATTGCTTGATAGATTATGCGTGTTTGCACCATATTTCCGTACTTGTAGGCATATACACCTATGATGTTAAGGACTAACCATGGCAGATATACCTCTTGAACCGGCGAAAATGACGAATGAAGAGATGCATAGTCAGTTCACCAAGTTGTTGGTAGGGCATGCGCAAGATGTTGATACAAGACTGGAGGATGTTGATGTCAAGCTCAACGAAACCATTGATAAGATCGAAGGGTTAGAGAAATCCTTCAACGACAAGCTTGACGCTAGGTTTCCGTAGATCCTCAGCAGGCTACGTGCTGTTGCACCATGTCCTCTGCATCATTTACCCAACTAGATGGGGTTTGCATGACGCGTCCCATGCACGGATCACGGTACTGCTGGTTTGTCTACTCCTACCACAGTTTCACCACCA
This sequence comes from Avena eriantha, assembly GCA_910589775.1. Lineage (NCBI taxonomy): Eukaryota > Viridiplantae > Streptophyta > Magnoliopsida > Poales > Poaceae > Avena > Avena eriantha. The sequence goes on along the minus strand of OU342741.1, from coordinate 248,012,924 downwards.
CTTGCTCCCACCGCCGAAGCTGCTGCACCAATGGCTGCTAACGCACCACGTCTCACGCTTTCATGGGATATGATGGGGATGGTGAGTACGAGTATGAAGATGAGGATGAGTTCGACGAGTATGTCGAACAACCTGCTGGTCACCCTCGGTATTACTACCGCAAAGCTTGACCGCTGATACATAACGATGATCATGTTTCTAAGCTTAAGCTAAATACTCCACCTTTTGAGGGTAGATATAATCCTGATGCATATCTTACATGGGAATTGGAAGTAGATCAATGTTTTTCATGTTTAAGATATACTAAGAATATGTGTGTTAGTGATGCACTTGCGAGTTTACAGATTTTGCTTCACTTTGGTGGTCTGAATATTGTCGCGTCAATCATGCTAATATTCCTAATACTTGAACTGCTTAAAAAATGTTATGCAAGTTCTTTTTGTACCACCAACTTATCAAAAAGATTTGCTAAAGAAAATGACTCGTTTAGAACAAGGCAAAAATTATGTAGAAGAATATTATCAGAAATTACAAACTAGGATGGTTCGTGCTCGTATTGTTGAAAATTCGAAACAAATGTTGGGTCATTTCTTTCTTGGTTTAGATAAGGAGATTCAAAATATCTTAGACTATAATGAATATCACACCATTACTCGTCTGTTACATCTTTCTTGCAAAGCTGAATATGAAGTGCAGGATCGCCAACCACCATGGAGAAGATCTAACAATTCTGCAGGTTGTACATCCTCATGGACGTCACAACAATCAGCGCCTTCTTCACGTGGTACACCACCAGCACCTACCACATCCCAAGTCACCACGCCGTCATCGAGAACGCCTTCGGCTGCTCCTCCGCCATCATCTAATGGCCCTGCTCATAGTTCTTCTTCTATGGCCTCCACAGGAAAGACAAAGGATATACAATGCCACAAATGCTGGGGATATGGCCATATTGAGCATATGTGCACAACACAACGTGTTATGATGGTGCGTGATGATGGTGAATATGATTCAATAAGTGATTTTTATGAAGATACATTAGCTCTTATTGCTGCACGTGATGGGGATAATTCTGATTCTGAGGAAGAGATGGAGGTAATGGGAGTTGAAATTGCTGATCAATACAAGAGCTTAGTTGCACAACATGTGTTGAATGTGCAATTCAGCAAAGCTGAGCGTGATCAACGCCAAAACTTGTTCCAACCACGAGGCGTTGTCAAGGAAAGAGCTATACAGATCATTATTGATGGAGGGAGTTGTAACAATCTGGCTAGTGTTGAAATGGTAGTGCTCTCCCAAAAAACAACGCACACATTAATATTACATCTAATGGTTTAAGAGTTCTCGTAAGATCAAGGTAACAAGAATGGTACGCGTGCATTTTACTATTGGTGCATATTCTGATTTTGTGGATTGTGATGTTGTGCCCATGCAAGCTTGTTCTTTGTTACTTGGTAGACCATGGCAATTTGATAGAGAAACTTTTCATAATGGTAAAACTAATCACCATTCTCTTATGCATGATGTGAAGAAAATTGGTCTCACACCTATGACTCTTGAACAAATTTTAAAAGATTACCTTGCTAGAGCTAGTAGAGCTAAAACTGAGGAGAATCACAAAAGTGAGAATCAGATTGTTGCTGAAGATTTTGTACCACCAAAGACCACTAAATATGATTCTAAACATGCTACTAAAATTTGTTTGAAGGGTCCATGTATGCTTGCAAATAAAATTGATATTGTTGAACTAGATGTGAACAATACTCAATGTTATGTAATTATCTGCAAAGAGGTTTTGTTTTCATTTGAGGATATGCCTCCTTCTTTTCCACCTGTTGTTGCTAACCTTTTGCAGGAATATGAGGACATTTTTTTAGCTGAGATGCAACCAGGACTACCTCCTATTAGAGGAACTGAGCACCAAATTGATTTAATTCCTGGTGCTGTGTTGCCCAACCGTGCGCCATATAGAACCAATCCCGATGAGACAAAGGAGATACAACGCCAAATCCGGGAACTACTTGACAAAGATCATATTCGTGAGTCCCTTAGCCCTTGTGTTTTTCCTATTATTTTGGTACCTAAGAAAGATGGTTCTTCACGCATGTGTACTGATTGTAGAGCTATCAATAGTATTACTATTTGTTACCGTCATCCTATTCCATGTTTAGATAATATGCGTGATGAATTGAGTGGCTCCACCATGTTTTCTGAACTTGATTTGCATAGTGGTTACCACCAGATTTGTATGAAATTGGGAGATGAATGGAAAACAATATTTAAAACTAAGTTTGGCTTATATGAATGGTTAGTAATGCCGTTTGGTTTAACAAATGCACCCAACATATTCATGAGATTAACTAATTCACCCAACACATTCATGAGATTAATGATATTCTGATTTATAGCAAATCTTTAGAGGATCACTTGGAACATTTGCGTACTATTTTCGATGCTTTACGCGATGCACATTTGTTCCGCAATCTGGAGAAGTGCACCTTTTGCACTGATCGAGTTGCATTTCTTGAATATGTTGTTACATCATGGGGTATTGAAGTGGATCTAGCCAAGATTGAAGCGATTGAGAATTAGCCCCAACCCAAGACGGTCACACGAGTGAGGAGTTTTCTTGGCCTCGCGGGTTTTTATACGCGTTTTGTCAAAGATTTTGGATCAATTGCTACGCCACTGAATGAGCTTACAAAGAAGGATGTGCCCTTTGTTTGGGGCGATGCACAACAACAAGCCTTCATGATATTGAAAGATAAGTTAACACATGCTCCATTACTCCAACTTCCTGATTTTACTAAGACTTTCGAGCTTGAATCTGATGCTAGTGGAATTGGTCTGGGAGGTGTGTTATTACAAGAGGGTAAACCTATTGCATATTTTAGTGAGAAATTGAGTGGGGCTAGTCTGAAATATTCTACTTATGATATAGAATTATATGCGCTGGTTCGGACGTTAGGAACTTGGCAACATTATTTATGGCCTAAAGAATTTTTTATACATTCTGATCATGAATCTTTGAAGCATATTCATAGTCAAGCAAAGATGAATTGTCCCCATGCAAAGTGGGTTGAATTTATTGAGTCTTTTCCTTATGTTATCAAACACAAAAAAGGTAAAGATAATGTTATTGCTGATGCTTTGTTGTGCCGTTATACTTTGTTATCGCAACTTGACTTCAAAATATTTGGATTGGAAACTATTAAGGAACAATATGTGCATGATGCTGAATTTATAGATGTGTTGCAGAATTGTAGAGATGGTAGAACATGGAACAAATTCGTCTTCAATGATGGATTTGTGTTCCACGCTAACAAACTATGCATCCCAGATAGTTCTGTTCGTCTTTTTTTGTTACAGGAGGCGCATGGAGGAGGACTAATGGGTGACTTTGGTGTAAAGAATACGAAGGATGTTCTTGCTACACACTTCTTTGGACATGCATGCATGGAGATGTTGAGATATTCGTGCCACGCTACACTACTTATCAAAAAGAAAAGTCTCGCCTTAATCCACATGGTTTATATATGCCTCTTCCTGTTCCTAGTGTCCCTTGGGAGGCTATTTCTATGGACTTTGTTTTGGGATTGCCTCGTACACATAAGGGGAGGGATAGCATTTTTGTTGTTGTGGATCAGTTTTCTAAGATGGCACACTTTATTCCTTGTCACAAAATTTGATGCTGGTGCGCATATTGCTGCTTTGTTCTTTCGTGAAATTGTTCGTTTACATGGTGTGCCAAATACTATTGTTTCTGACCGTGATACTAATTTTTTAGCCACTTTTGGAGATGTTTATGGGCTAAGTTGGGGACAAAATTGCTGTTTAGTACTACATGTCATCCCCAAACTGATGGACCAACTGAAGTAGTCAATATAACTTTGTCTACTATGTTGCGAACTTTTTTAAAGAAGAACTTAAAATTCAAGGAAGAGTGTTTACCTCATATTGAATTTGCTTATAATCGTTCGCTGCATTCTACCACAAAGATGTGTCCTTTTGAGATTTTGTATGGTTTTGTTCCTCGTGCAGCTATTGATTTATTGCCATTACCTTCTTCGGTGCAAAATAATTTGGATGCTACACAACATGCTGAAATGATATTAAAATTACATGAGAGTACTAAAAACAACATAGAATGCATGAATGCAAAGTATAAATTTGCTACGGATAGATGGAGAAAGCATGTTATGTTTAATGTTGGCGATCTTGTTTGGTTGCATTTGCGTAAAGATCATTTTCCTGATTTGCGCAAGTCTAAGTTAATGCCACGTGTTGCTGGTCCTTTTAAGGTCTTAGTGAAAATAAATTATAATGCATATAAACTTGAGCTACCTGCAGATTTTGGTACGGTTAATCCTACATTTAACATTGCAGATTTGAAGCCTTACTTTGGTGAGGAAGATGAGATTGCGTGGAGGACGACTTCAATTCAAGAAGGGGAGCATGATGTGGACATCCCATCTATTGATACAACCGCTATACCTACAACTACACAAATACAAGGACCTATCACTCGAGCTCATGCCAAGGAACTTAACTATTAGGTACTTTCGTTTCTTGGAACTATTCCTCATATACATGAGAATATGATGCTGCCCAAATCAAATGTGTTTGTTACTCTTAGAAATGATGGACCTAGCATGGACGAGAGGGACAAGCATTGGAGCATAATCATGCATGGAGATGGCAGCAAACATATGAGGATTAAACAGGATGCCACAAGTGGAGATTTCAGAACTTTGAAGCCATAATAATGATGATTGAAGGCTTGGACGAAATATTCAAGAATATTACTTCCTAGATTCGTCCATAGCTTAATTTGGTGCTGCGTCACCTTTATTTTGGGTCAAGCCCATGTTATTTTCGTAGGATTTTTAATAGCCACTTTTTAGAGTCCATATTTGAGGGGAAGGTGATTCTATGGTTTGATTCGGCCACCAGACCTATGGTTTGCCGAAACGCCACCTTTTTCTCCTTAAATACCCCCATAGCCGTTACTTTAGACTCGGATTTTGTTTAGACTAAAAGTTAGCCATCATTACAATTTCACCAAGGCTTGAGTGTCGCAGAGACCTCCTGTACTTTGCACCTATTCAGGATCCCACGATTTCAATAATGCTTTCATCTTTATCCGCAATATCTTGATTGCAATATTAGTTCTTACTTGGTCTTGATTTCAGGTAGGAATTAAGACCCTCGCTAGTCAGGCTGGTCGTGCTTCTGGAAGATCGGTAACCTCTAGGAGATTGGCCTATCGATTGCATTGGCGCTTGTGCTCACACGTGTAGTCGAATCGTCAAGCCCGAACTCCACCCAAATCGATTATCGCCATCTCATTGAAAGATCGGACACCTTTGCGCTATCAATACATAAATTATGTCATGTCTAGCATCTAGAAGATTCCATTGTTATCCTTTAGCACCATGAATTGTCTCGTCATGTCAGTTTGACCAGACAAATGATTTATGTATAGCTTCTATTTGCATATCACTACTACTTGTAGTACTCCGAAAACAAAAGTATGTATCTTCTCGGCAATCCCGCACACACCTTCTAGCTAATCGCTCCCTCGTCCACAACATGGCGTTGCGCATGTGTGCTATGGTTAGGGTTGGGAGCAGGATCCCATGAAAGTCGTGCTTCTAGTTCATTTAAAGATTCTATAATACAATTGTTTTGAGAAAAGTTAAACTAGGAAACCCCAAAATGAACTAGAAGCTGGACTCTAGTGGAACCCCATTTCCAACCTAAGCCATGGTACAGCGGCTCTATGTCTGTCTCTAGCGTGTTCGTCAGTTGCTTAGCATTGGTGTACATAGGAAGTAACCACTTTGGGAATTGGGTTGGGGCGGTGGCAAAAAGCAGTAGCCATTCAATCTTTTATGATTTCGCATTTTTTCACTTGCTTCCCCAACTTCAGGATGGAAGGTTATTCCAAAGATCGCCACTCGTAGTAGTGGAAAAGGGATATTGTACTAGTTATATTTCCGTCCCATCGCATTCGATGCACTAAATAAACAAGATCTGGCAAAACTAAGCACCATGCTGATTTCCTTTGTTAAGATAGTAGAAGTTATAGTAAGAAGAGTATGCCTCGGCTAGTGGGTGGAGAAGGAGAGTCAGTCCCGACTTCTTTTCCATGCTTATTTTGAGGTCCTTTTGAACTAAGTGTATGGACTTGGACATAATTTTCTCTATTTTGAGGTCCTTGATGTAACATATACTTCTACTTAACGTATTATTTGTTAACTGAAACATCTCACTCCTTCTAGGCCTAACCTAGTTGAAACAAATGACACCACCTCACATTTCATACAAAGTGGACCATGATTTCTTACGATTGCCTAGTTTTAGCATTTTTCAAGCTTCCGGCGAACTTCGCCCACTTATAGGAGTTTATGCCGCTTTAATAAAATTAGGTTGGATAAGAACTAAAAGTAAGCGTGATAGGTTGCTCTTGAGTTGTACGGATGTCGTTGGAATGTACCAATGTTGATAGTATATCAAGAACCAACGCGTGTTTTGAAAACTGCAACTTCGTGCTAAGAACCTGCATGCCTACAAATTTGATACTGTTTTGAAGGCATTGAAATAAATCAAAAAAAATAAGTCAAATACTTTCATGTGTCATCCTATTACGTGTATTAATTGCCATGAGATAATGAGAAACATGTGTTTGACAACTTCTAAAAAGAAGAACTGCTCCATTGCATCAAAATATCTAATATGCCACTATATAGTGTACGAATAACTTCGGACATCGGCAATTGGATATAGATTGGAAAATCCCAACATTGCTGGCCATTGGATCTCTTTCAGTACATTAGATAAATTATATCATGTCTAGCATCTAGAAGATTCCATTGTAAGCCTTGAGCACAATGAATAGTGTCATCATGTCTATTTGACTAGACAAATGATTTATTTACAGCTTATATTTTCATATCACTAGTACTTGTACTACTCTAAAAAAAAGTGTGTATCTTCTTGGCAACCCTGTGCACACCTTCGAGCTGATCCATCCCTTGTCCACATCATGGCACTGCGCACGTGTGCTATGGTTAGGGTTGCGAGTGGGATCCCGCGAAAGTCCTGCTTCTAGTTCATCTAAAGATTCTATAATACAATTGCTTTGAGAAAAGTTAAACTAGGAAACTCCAAGATGATCTAGAAGCTGGACTTTCCTGGGACCCTGTTTACAACCCTAGCCATGGTACGCCGGCTCTGTGTATGTCTCTGGCGTGTTCGTTAGCAGCGTATCATTGGTGTACATAGGAAGTAACCACTTTGGGCCTTGGGTTAGGGTGGCGGCAAATATCAGTAGCCATTCAAACTTTTATGATTTCGCATTTTTCACTTGCTTCCCAAACTTCGGGATGGAAGGTTATTCCAATGATCACCATTCGCAGTAGTGGACAAGGGATATTGTACTTGTTATATATACGTCCCATCGTATTCGATGCACTTCATAAACAAGATCTGGAAAAACTGAGCACCACGCTTATTTCCTTTGTTAAGAAAGTAGAAGTTCTAGTAAGAAGAGTATGCCTCGGCTAGTGGGTGGAGAAGGAGAGCTAGTCCCAACTTTTTTCCATGCTTATTTTTAGGTCCCTTTGTACTAAGTGTATGGACTTGTACGTAATTTTATATCTTTTTGAGGTCCTTGATGTAACATATAATTCCACTGACCGTGTTTAGTTGTTAACCGAGGCATCTTGCTTCTTCTAGTCCTACCCTAGTTGAACAAAATGCCACCACTCCACATTTCAAACAAAGTGGACCATGGTTTCTTACGATTCCCTAGTTTTAGCATTTTTCAAGCTTCCTAGCTAACTTCTCCCACTTATAGTACTGTATGCTTCTTTAACGAAAATAGGCCAGATATGGCGTCCTTTTGCGTGTATTACCTGCCATGAAAAATGATAAACTTGAGTTTTCATAACTTTTGGAAAACCAACTTCACAAAATTGTCCAGCCATGTATTAACGGGTTTCAAGTCATACGACCAAGGTAAATTCCATAACCACATCATAGTTGATGATAATTTGCCCATATTAGGTGGATTGGTGCACATTGGAATTGCAAACAATATGTTGCCAAGGGGAGTTTCCAACAAGTATTAGGAAAAGAGACAATTGAAATTTACCAAGTGGTAGTTTGTTTTGCAAAAACAGGAACTGTTTTCTTCTACAAAGCAAGTAGTACTATACTAGGAAAACGATGGCTCGTAATGGAGGGGAAAAATGAAGAGCTATTATAGAAGAGATTATGAGATCAGATAAGGGAGGCAGCGCGAGACGGCGCCGAGGAAGAGGAATTGAAGGCGGTGCAATGTCAGAGCAAAGCTATGATGGGTTTCTAGCACAAGGTACTCGTGCAGCCTTACAGTGTACTCGATGTAGCTGTGCCCTACATAAGACCGCCAAACGAGGGAAGGAGCACGTAATAAAGCCATCTCATACTCCCTATCTCCAATTATCCTCAACGCATGGTTCACTCATTTTCCTTGCACGCTACCACCCAACTCCTCCAACAACTCCAACACTCATGGACCACCCTCACCCCCACACTGTGGTGCATTGGAGGCACAACTATCAGTACGGTAGATGGAGCAAGATCGACGATGACATATTCAATGAAATTGTTATGCATCTGGATATGACCAGCGTCGTTAGGCTAGCCGCATGCTCCAAGGAGTTGCACCTCTAACTCACCGGTGGAGATGGTAGCAGATTCCCCAATGAAGCTCGTAGAAAATTGGTCGAGTACCACCAGTTCCACGACCACAAGATCTGTTGCCCGCACTTTAATGAAATCACTAAGCGTATGGAATGACCAGCACCGTCTGGCTGACCACATGCTCCAAGGGTTGTACCTCCAAGTCGCGTGCGGAAAAGATAGAAGATTCCACAATGACACTTGCCCGGACTTGGTCCCTACCACCAGCTCCACACCCACAAGATCATGTGCGACCGAGGCCCGTATGCCTGCACCAAGCCTGGATGTGAGTTTGTTGCCTCATCAGTAGCGCTTTCCAACCACCTCAGAAATGGCCATTCATGGATGGTGCCATTCCTCCGCTTTATCACAAAATTCTTTAGCGCCTGCACTAGGCCGACGGAGAGGAGAGATCAACATTATCAGAAAAGAGGCCATGGTGTTCGCCGTGAAAATTGACGGGCATGGCACATACATCATCATATCGATCATGCACATCAGGTTGGCACCATGTGTATCGCCGTGGTACAAGGTGGTGTTGCATATGCTTGCTAGTGCCTTTGAGTTCCATTTGGTCGAATTGGGCCGACATCCGAGTTTTCTAGCAGCCCGTCGCCGGGAGATGTCGTGCTGGTATGGCTCATGTCATACCTGTCCGAGTCATAAGTTTACCTGGAAGCTCCTCAACCTTTTATCGAACTTCCCCATAGATTAGTATTATCGCGTCGAGATGTTTCACGAGTGAGAAAACACATCTTAATCTTCAAGTGATATCCTACTGTTAGTATATGTAATGTTTTCCTAATTAATTAGTTTATGTTCGTGACATGTTTTCTTCGTATGAGGACGGGCGGAAATACTCCCTAGTTTTGACATCACATTTCCCATTTATGTAGGAGTATATGATGATAGAAACTCTACTAACACTGAGGGCCCACAGCCGATAGTGGAATGAGAGAAGCATGTCAGGCAAAAGCAAGCGGTAGCTGACCAGCTCTTGAACATGCTATGATGTTGGCGCTATGTTGGCATGCAACTCTTGTGTTGTTTCTGACATCCCTCGTCTCTTTAATGCATGTGTGTATATGATGGGACATGGGGTTACTAAGTATTTTGTATGGAGTTCTCCTACCATCTATTAGGGGGAATACCTGATGTACTAGTACTTGTTTAGATCGAGTGCATAATATGGTCTCACTTTCCTTTTGAAATATGGCCTTGCCACATTGTTGTGATATAGCACTTGTTGTAATTGGGAGTACTAATTTTATCTTGTTTTTCTAGTGCTAAAGTATTTTGTAGCATATATTGTTTCTTGTTTAGTTTAAGTGTAGTAGATGCTCTTGTTTTTCCTTTGAAATATGGTCTTGTACTGGTAGCACTACTTGTTTAGATCAAGTGCAGGAACGGTCTAACAACAGGGCTTTGTGTTGGTACTATATAAGTACTATGTATTATCATAGTCAGTTCGGTTACTCATATTTACTTGCTCCATATGTACAATTTATATATATTGTCTTCTCTACATGATGTGGAGAGCTAAGCAAAGACATTCCTTTCCTACCAATGTACACGCCCTAACAACATGATGGAGCAAGTCCCAATATTGCATGATCAGTACTTGTGTCTTACCATATAAAATGTTTTGTAGAGTAGTTGATTTACCATGTTTGCATCAAAACAAACATGTCGAAAGCACATTCTCTAGTTCGGTAGAGTAGCATACTTTCAGTCAGTATCAAGCTAGGCATTCCGTGCATGTACAGTAGCCAGTGTATGTACAGTCTGCATTTGGTAGGACAATATGATTGTTATTTGTGTGTGTTACTCCATACTACATACATACAGTAAAGATTAAAAAAATTGTTTTGCATGCATAGGTCCTAAAATTTACTACTACTATAGTAGTAGAGTAAGAATAGTACATTGTAAGGCTGGTCATAGTGGGGGTAATTTTAGTAGTAACTTATGAGTCCAACTCAACACTTTTTCTTGTGTGGAAATGAGTTAATGAAGAGAGAGAGAGAGAGAGTAACTAGCTATGTTACTGTAACATCATACATATCAAGGCAAAGTGAGTATGCATGTTAGTCTAAGGCTGCAGGAGTACTACTTGCTTTACAGAAGAACAAAAAGTTCCTGTTTTCACAAAAAAACTATCACTTGGAAAATTAAGATTGTCTATTTTCCTAATATTCGTTAGAAACACTCAGAGAGTAGCCAATTCATGAAGATTATAGCATGAGTCCTCAAGTAGAAGGAAGTCACCTTATGATGTAGAGACAACTCATTGAAGGGCAACCATAGGTAGTCTCTATGATTTGTCTTCTCAACTTATGGTCCATAGAGGTTGACGTGTAAGCAATTGTACCTTCACACAACAAAGACCAAGCAACATATGTTTGTGTTTGATAGAGGAGCATGTCATTTGTGGCATGTCCATTCTTGTTCACGACACTATTAGCACAACTCAAGTATAGCATATAGGATGCATATGCAAGGTCAAAGTGCATGGAAATCGTTTGAACATCATCCAAATGTGGGAACTCAAAAACTCCATATAACATCTTAGTGTAGCACTCAAAGCAATTGACTAAAGTATTGATCAACATCTTTGATGCAAAGCTAGGAGAATTCGGCAAAAACACATGAGGAAGGATATCCAAAACAACATCATTATGTGTGTAAACCAACCATTGGAAAGAGAAATTGTTCGACGTGTTTGATGCCACACACAAATCATAAAACGCAAAGATCATGGGCATATGAGTATCACGAAAGGAAGGAAAAACAACATGTTCACAAACAAACCATATGAAAGAGAAAGTGGTCCTTATGTTTGTTGCAACAACTATATGAGGTACTTGGAAGCTCTCATGGCAATACATTCTCATAATGGCATTATGGTTGCACACAAAACATCGGAAAGAGAAATTGTTCAACATTTTTTTGCAACACACAAAGCATCAATATCCAATAGCAATGAAACATGCTTGTCACAAGGTGGCAGAATACCATCAACATGCTTGCAATCAAACCATAGGAAAGAGCAATTTTTTAACATGAAAGATGCAAAGCATGCAAAAGGTATCAGAGCTGGGTTCGATCTTGAACTCACTTAGGGGATGCTCTCTAGAGCTCTTTTTGTCAACTCGTTCTCAACCGATCTTGACATGATCATGCGGGTACCTACACACATCAAACACAAAAGGTAGAATGTGTGTGCATGGTAGAGAAACACATCATCCATCATGACATATCTCTTCTTTTGCACATCACCATTAATTTCAATCCAGTGTAAAATAGATGCATGGTTAGTATGCAAGTGGGGAACATGCTGATCATGGCAATCATCAAAATCTCCAAAATTTGAGAAAGATATGGGGGCCATCTCAATAGAAACCATATGAGAGTTATTGTTGCAAGAAAAACAAGTGAAAGAGCAATCATCCATATTATTTCAAGCAACGGGAGAAATTGTAAAACAATCATGACAAAGCATTATCCTAGGGGTATCAGTTTCATCATCATTGCAAGCCAAACATTTGAAAGAGCAATTATTCCACAAAGTGCAAGCAATGATATCATCAATGTAATGTTTAGAGCATGGCATGTCTATGGCAACAACATTACAATCAAATAATTTCACATGCTCAACATTATGCAAAGGCAAAGCATCACATGGAAATATCAATGAGTCATATGTAATATCACAAATATCATCCATAGCATGCAAATCATCACAAGTCATCGTGTCTGCTAGTGGGATCATGGAATCATCAACACCCGTATTCTTACCTTGTTCATACATCTCATATGAAGTGGGTGTTCTGGTAGTATTAGCCTCCATGTGGGTGACTTCTTCATATTCTTGATCTAGCCATGGCGTAGAGTCATCTTCATGCATCATGTACATCTTCTTGGTTGGAGGCATCATCATCTCCAAGCTTGGCGCTTCTTGAACCATGTAACATAGGCCATCATGAGGAAACACACTAGAGGTAGAGGTTAAGTCGTTAGGAATCAAAATGGTCTCACATGACATATCAACTACCACACTCAACTCACTCGGTGTATCAATCATGCCCTCCAAGTGGAAGCACTAAATCTCACATATGCTAGAGTCACTCATATCACTCTTATTCTCACTCCAGTGGGCTAAGTGGCTCTCATAGTTACATGGTATTGGTACCACATCATCACTCAAGCATATAGGCATAGGCTCGATTTTCTCAACTCCATGTGCCTCCTTTGGTGAAGGGAAAATCCCATGCTCACCATTCTTGACCTTGTCGTCGCCATCTTGTAGGGTAGGATCTTGGCTTGGAGCTTGCTCGTCCTTCACTGGGACCACCTTGAATTGTGTAGTAGTGCACTCCCAAAACATATGACCTTGGTGTTGGCACTTGCCCATGGGTAGTGACTCCAGCATACCCATGGACATGCCCATGGGTAGTGACCTTGGTCGTTGCACTTGTAGCATCGGGGTTCCATTGTGGTGGTGGACCTAGATGGAGATATCACATGTTGAGGAGTGTGGTTGTAGCTTGAGCTTGCTCTTGGGCCATTGCAGTGGTGGCACAAGTCGTCAAAGGTGCCTTATGATGATGTTGTCAATGGAGATCATTGGTGTTCCTTGCCAAAGGTTGTCGTAGGCGACGCACTTGGTCATCCATATGACGCTCACGACGAGGATCTTTGTCCATGGAACTCTTCTTGGGCTCGTGGTGCCATATTGATCTTGACTCATCAAATTTGGCGAGGTTGTCATCCATGTCCTTCTTGAACTAGACGAGGTCGCCTTTTAACTTCTTTAATAGATTTTGGACCTTGGCGCTCTCGAGGTGGCAAAGATGCCTTGGACGATGTCTTGTATCCTCTTGATGTTGGCGGTGATCTCTAGAGGATGTTTGTCGATGAAGATTCTTGCTTTGTGGCGCCTCTTTTGGAAGACGAAGTTGGGCACCACTCTTCTTGTAGGCAGTGGCACTTGTTGCCTTGGAGGTTGTTGCACTTGATGCCTTCGAGGTTGTGGTGCTTGGTGCCTTGGAGATGGTGATACTTGGCGCCTTAGAGATGGTGGTGCTTGACGCCAGGGAGATGGTGGCGCTTGATGCCTTTGAGGTGGATCATCGAAGTAGGTGGTGCCCTTTGGTGTGGCACGCTTGGCCTTGAGGGTCATGGTTTCTTAAGGATGTGCCTCCTCTTTCTTGGCATAGTAGTCTTCCATCTCCAAGAGGTGGAGGAATTTCTCATGGCTCATGGAAGATCCCTCAAAGTTGATGAAGTTCTCCATGTCCTCCATGCTTGGAGAGGCATCGTCGATGTCGCAGTCGAAGTCGTCCATGCTTGGGAATGCATTGTTGATGTAGTACTCCGTATCACCCAAGCATGTGGAGCTATTATTGGTGTAGTGCTCCATTCATGAGGAGCCATTGTCAATGTAGAGCTCCAATTTCTCCATCCTTGAGAAGCCATAGTTGATGTCGTGATCCATTTCTTCCATACATGTGGAGCCGTCATAGGTGTAGTGCTCCGGGTCCTCAAAGCATGCTGAGCCATTGTCGGTGTAGTGCTCCATCATGTCCTCTATATTGGGAGTCTTAGTCATTGTGGCTCATCATGGGTTCTTCATAGATATTATCCTTGGTTTCGGAGTCCCTAGACATGATTCACAAGACCAAGTGGTGTATATGGAAGTGGTAGGGGTTAGGGATGCAACATCAAACCTTATTTTACCTTGGAAGATAGTATCGTGCAAGTGGCCACACTTGAGAGAAATCAAAACTAAGTAAAGTGATTTGGAATACCAAAACCATCTAACCACACAAAAACACATAGACAAAGCTTATGGTGGATAGGTATGGAAGGTGGCATGTACAAGAAAAATCTGAAATCAAGATATTGTAATGACAAGTAAAGAACCACGATGATTACAAAGCAAATCAAGATATTCTATGAGGCACTTGTTTGTTTCTTTTTCTTTTTTTTATTTTTCTTTTTTTCTCTTTTATTTTATTTTTCACTTGCCTCTTCCATGTGCCAACAACTATAGAAGATAACTATATGAGATAGTGCACTCACAAATTTTTCTCAGAATTCTACAAGTATCAAATGTGCATAGCCCAAGCAATCATAGGAGGAACTAGTCGCAATAGGTGTTTTTTGTTCGCAAAGATAGTGTAGCTCACAAGGGAAAGAAAATGGGGAGAAGTCGCAAAATTCTATACCTTTTGTCGCTGATCTTCACCCTTTATTGGTGGATTCCGTCTTGCTCGCTGAATTTGGATGGAGTATATAGCATGAAACACGTGAATTAAGATGTAAAGCTCCTTCTCCTCTTCGAAATGAGCTAAAAAACACCAAAATCTGAATTCAAATACAAAAGTTATGCTCAAAACAATGAGAGAGGTCAAACCAGTTTTCAACTGCGAGCTCCTGGTACAGGGGCGGAAACTCCGGCCCAAAGTCACTTAAGTCGTAAATTCCGGCCCGGGGGCGGAGATTCCTACCGGATTGATTCGAGAACTTTTAGGGCTCGTCCGGGATGAGTTTTGGGCGGAAATATTCGAACCAACACCTCAAATTAATGGGCTAAATGAAAGAATTAGGCTATGGGAACGTAGGGGAAGGTAGATCAACATGTTTAGCAAGTAATCCACGGACCAAAACCTACCAAAACATAATCAAATCACATATCGATCCAAAACTTGAAATTGGGGCTATTTTTTGGGGAGTTTTTGAATTTATGGGGGAAAAGGCCAAATCGATGAGGAATCTTTGGCAACCAAAAGCTGCTGATACCAGATGATAAGGGGTGACCTCAAGGGTCGCCCTATCTTCATGGATCCCGTGGTAAAATCGATTGGAAAGCGAGGGTAAAGGCAGAAGGTAGCGGAAGTGGACACACACCTCGCGAAGAACACGATGAACACACGCAAAACTCACACGATACAAAGCCGATTGCTCCTACTAGTGGCCACCGGTCTGACAGAATCCTTGCAAGGAAAGATCGGTCAACGTGCTCCCTCGATCCCAAGCGAGGAGGGAAGGACACCTTGGAGAGGGTCTTGAAAAGTACGCTCATGCACTCACAAATGTAGGCCTTATACAACGAGGGAGGCGCGATGCGAACTCTAATGAGGTGGTAACAATAGTCGGTCCCTCTTTGGTAAGGGGATGATGCAAAACTAGAGGTTCCACAAAGGGGAGTGTCTTTAGTCTATAATCTATGCCTAAGGGATACATGAGGGGTGGGGGCTCTATTTATAGGCCAGCCACAAGTTCAAGGGTAGTTTAGGCATAAAACTAGGGTTTTGGGCGGAATAAGTGGTACATGGGCCAAGGGCCCAGCTGGCTGCGCACAGGCCCATCACTTAGGCCGGAGACTCTGGTGTAGTTGGGACGGCGACTCCGGTATGGGGCAGATACACCGGGTAGCAGGTAGAGACTCCGGACGGAGTCCAGGAGCTTGCAGACTTGGCATATAGGGCTCGAACCAGAGACTCCGGGCGCGTGCAGGCGGAGACTCCGGTTGGGGCGGAGACTCTGGGCGGTGTCGGTGGAGACTCCGGCCCTGGGGCTGGCTGCTTCTTCTGTCTCCTCTTCCAATCCTATGTCTTGTCGGGCTTGATGTTCTGGGCTTCCTCCCTTGCCTCCGTACTTGTCGGTGTGAATCTATCATCATAATGGAACGGAGTATGAAGTAGTATACCATTCAAGAGGGTAGGAAGTGGGCTGGCATAGAGGAATGGATTCACCTTTGGAGTCCATGATGACTTGACATAAGTTGGAGACCTTGATGTGGTACCAATCATAGGTCGGGCCGCATCAATCTCCTTATGTTTTCAAGATAGAACTTCCTAATGATATTTATCCCTATGTTTTCAAAAAACCTTTTATAAAACTCTTTGAACTCTACTCTTGGTAGAAGTACCAAGGATATTACCCAATTAAAAACTCCAACTTCTTAAAATACCCATCCTTACCTCAAGCTAGGCTAGATGGTATCCATAGTAGTAGATGGATTTGATTGTAAGATGAACTACCTTGATCTGCCGTCTAACTTGTTCTATTAGAAAGTAGTATGAGCTACCCTAGGATCTCATCCTCTAGGATCAAGCTAAATTAAGCTCACAAACCCTAAGCCAGTTTCCAAAGCTGGATCTGATCTCTAGTCACTGAAGTGATCTCTAATCATTTCTAGTAACCCCCAAGTCAATGAAGACCATTCATAAGCTTGGATCCATTCTACTCAATCTACACTTAAAGATCATCCATTTCATGATGAGTATGGAACCTATCATCCTCCCAAAATCACCCTCTCTAATATCCTAGTCAAAAACCCAAATCTGCCCAAAAATGACTAAGTCTAGAACTATTATCAATATCAATATCCCATCTTTGAGTCTCTCTCTTTTTCAACCCTTCTGAATTTTTGGAAATGCACTTGGACCATCTTGTAAACAATCTTAAATACTTCCATGTCCCAGTCTTGCCCTTGGCTGGATCACCTTTTTACCCACTTTTTCTTGATGGTTTTGCAGGCAAGACATTTCTTTTCTGCAAATCTTATCAACATGCCTAAATAGGCAGAAGCTCACATCTCCATATTATATTCCTTTGATAAACTCTTTGAATGGCTGTGATCTACCGATGAAGGTCTAGACATACATACTTCACTTGTTTCAATTGGGGCGTTGTGCTTCAAAAATCCACGTGGTTTTTGAAGCTAAATTATAATCTGCTTTGACACCCTTATTTTTAGCCAACTTTGGCATCAATCCTAGGAAAGCTCAACCATGATCAACCCAAAATACCTTTACCCTGGTGATCTACATAACTTGGTCTATATATCCATATATCCCATGACCTAAGGGGAGCTTTGAGCTCTTCAATCCAACAAGGTTTTGAAGGCATAAAACTAATAGTTCCCAAGATCCTTTATCCTTTGTTTTATTCCAAAATCAAGTTTGATTCTCAAAACCCAAGGTTGAAAATGATAGATACACTATGTGAACATCATTGATAAAAATTTATCAAATATTTTCCATAATTACTTTGTCCCAAAAACTAATTATTTCCTTTTTGTTTCAAAAACTTATAAACTCTCCCTGTAAAAGAAAGTTTACTTTTCTCCAAAATACATATCCAAATTTAGGCACATCTGAAGCCTATCTATTGTCCCCTATCCTCCTACCCCAAAAATAGATATTTTGAAGAGTTTTCATCATTATGTTTGCCTATTTTCTTAAATGGAAGAAACAGGAAAATAAATGTTTTAAATACTTTTCTTCTTCAATAAATCTTGGGAAAATTTCCAAAGTGTAAATTCATGTTTTGGACCATCTCAAACTAAAAACCCACCTTGTCAAATTCAAAAAAACACAAATCAAATATATAAAATAGATTCAGCACTTTTTAATATTTGAGAAATGAAGGATCTAAAATTATATGAAAATTCCCAAGTAAATAATGGAGCTGTACCTTGACCATACCCATCCACCAGCATCATTGCATCATCTTGACAAGATCAAAATTCAGGATTAATCTTCATGATCATTAGCATGACAACAATTTGAATTCTCGAAATCCTTTAGAGCAAACTTCATCAAACAACCACCAAAGCACATGGATGATCAACACAGCAACCACCATCCCTCTCTCCTGGTCGACACCACTATATCACTACAGTACCCCATCACCCCCTCCTTGTCCTTTTGTGTTTGGATGGTGAAGAAAAGAGAGAGATATGCACATATACTAAGGATCTCTCCACATCAATGCATGGCATCAGCTCATAGTCCCTCTCTGCATGACCAAAGACACACACACTACCCCTCTGTACCCTAGGGCATCCAACCCAAGCTAGCCCTGCACCCACCTCCTCCATTATTTCCTCTCCTTTGTATGCTTGTGCATGAGAGAGCAGCGCTCTTGCACTACACAGCTTCTCCTGCACTCCCCTGCCCCTCTATGACCCCACACCTCTCTCCACCGCCCCTGAGGCCCAACCATCACTCAACACCTCCTCCCTTGCCTCTCCATGGACTTAGTCCATGATATACCCCCACCTCTTGTTTAAAGAGGCCAGAGGCCACCCCCAGCAGCAACATCCTCTCATTTCACTCCTATCCCTCCCACTTACAACCCCCGAGCTCCCCTCCCCTGCTCTATCATAGCTAGGAGATAAGAAGAAAGGCACCTCCGCCATCTACAAGATCCGAGTGTGGTGCTATCTCCCCCGCTCATTTCCCTCTGTATGTCACCGTGCTGAGACCTCCTCGTCCTCCTCTAGCTAACCCTGCTATTCCCTTTCCATGTAGCAGCCCCATAACTGCTCTCCGGTGAGCCTTTATGGCCTCTGCCATGGGCGCCGATACTCTGGACACCTTCCACCGCCAAACCCCCAACTTTCGCCCGCCGTTGATACCATCATCGCACACTACATCATCCCGCACGCTCCCTGGTGCCTCTCCATGTCCCTAGTAAGCTCCCGGAGCCTCCCCAACACCGCCTAGGGTTTCTTCCCGTCGGGCCGAGTCAGAGGAAGGAGGAGAGCGTGGGTTGTCGATCTTCGCTAGATCTGACGGCCAGCGTCCACCTCTCTCTCTCTCTCTGACTGTGGGCCCTCCTGGCTGTTTCAAATGCCCTATATCCTGCACATGCTTCGGTGCGAGATGAGCCGGCCCCAAGCGGTGTTCGGCCCGGATCGATCGAGTTCTAGCCTGTTTCAGCTCTTTTTCTTTTATATCCTTTTTATTTTTCTCCAAATCTACTAAGTACCTGCTCAGTTTATTTTTGAAATAAAATGAAAAATAGTAGACTCTGTCCAGATGTAATTTTACACATGTACTAACATGCTTTCTCAATCATGCAGAGTAAACCCCAGGCCCAAAATAATTTTCATTATTTTCTGGCATTAATTTTACCAAATAGTATCTTTTCTAGTCAATACATTTCCCAGTGAGTTCCACATACCAAAATGGAGAAAATTCAATTTTCACTGGTAGGTATTTAATGTACCTATCACATGACCTTGCTTCATTGCCCACTTGAGCTATAGTTTGACTATAACAAACATGACAAAAACAATTCACTTCTGCTTATAGAAAATTCTCTAGGCCAAACTATGAAATGATTTGACCTAATTCAAACTCTCATGGTTAAGCTACATGAAGATATATCATATCCTAGGAGCTCTAATTTTATTGAGCCATGGTTGAATTTTAATAAATTAAAACCTTATTCTTATGGTTGTTTCACTAGGAAAGTCCTTCCAAAAGCTTTGTAGATCCAAAAATGCTGAATCCAATTTCTACAGAAAGGTACTTAAAATACCTACCATGTCTCTCTATATTCATATCGAAAGCTTGTGTAGTTTAAATCTAGTGAAAAAGACAAATTGCTTAGAACAGACTTTAGGAATTTCCCAAGGGCGTTCTGGTAATTACTTTGAAGTGATTCCAACTCTCATAAATCATAAACTCAAAAATCTACAATAACCTCTAAGGACAAATCTATTTCATCTATAGATCTTTTATAGTGAATTATTCACCAAATCTAGGGTTTATTTCACTAGAAAATTCATATCTAATTAAAAAGTGCAAACATATTCAAACCACTTTTAGTGGCTTTGTTATTTCAATACCTATCTGATGATATCGTTTTTGCGCATTGATATCCTACAGACCCAAGCCTTGGTTCAAAACCCCTTCTTCTAGTAGTATTTGACAAGTAAATCATAAAATAAATTCCACAAAGGTAATTACAGTAATTCCAAGTGCTATGATCAAAATCAATCAAAACCTACTGAAGTTAGTGTTGTGTTGTATGTTTGTTTGATGTATTGTACTGGTGCTTGTATGCCTTGTGTTGATTGTGGCCCTTGTTTGCTTGCATGTATTATCCTTGACAACGATAGTTGCGATTATATCGAAGACTATAATAAGATGGTTATTATTGGTTATTATGGTATTCTAAGAAGTAGCTTAGGGAAATATTGCTAGATTTATAAGAATAGGAAAGCCACCTACTTTCTCATAAGCCTTGTCCTACTGTTTTACTTATGCATGTTTTACCTACTTGTTTATGAAAACTGCATTGTTTTACTATATGATGATCTATATCTGGTAGTGGTTTGGCACCTCCAAACCATTGCACTTTTTTACTGCTAAGTACAACCCCCTCTAAGGCACCTATTTTCCCCTAGTATTGTAAGGGTTGTATAATACCATACCCCTTAGGAGACCCTGTTTTTAGCCAAAGAAAAACTATAGGTTGGGAAGACCACGGAAAAGTTTACAAAATGTTTTATGATAAAACATTGGTGAGATTTGACCTACCAAGAGAAATTTGAGAAAGAAAAGAGTTTTGTTTTACAAAATATGCTGAAGGAAAGAGGAGGAAAAATGTTTACAAAAACACACTCGGTTCTTTGCAGTTTGCTAGAACAATTAACACTTGAAACCACATTACCATGAAATTGGATGGGGCCTGACTTAAAGTTTGTCTACTCTAGTATGGGATGCCTCGCAACTACGTATAAGGGGTCACATCCTCGAACGCTAGGTTTCCTTTACGGGAAGGGTCAGTTGTTACATAGTCACATGGAGGAGATGTGAACCGTCCTTGTAGGCGGCCGAAAGATACTATGAGCCTCTCATTGAAACTTCCCACTCTCGAGGAGTCGGATGCGCTTTGGTTGGTCTATTGGTACCCGACATCCCAGTGTTTAGGGGAACAACTCATAGGATATGGCCCATGCTAGGGTGGCATCCTAAGAGTCTCGATCGGTTGCTCGACCCATGATCCATAAGGGCTAAGGCCAGGGTACCCGGATGGTGTGGGAAAAGTGTACAACCTCTATAGAGTGTAAATCTATTTGAATAGCCATGTCCGCGGTAATGGACGATTGCAAAGGCTGTTGTAGAGCGGTGATGGTTTTGTTTTGAAAAAGGATTTCAGAAAACAAAGATTTTTCTAAAAAGGGTTGTCTAAGGTGACAACGGAGGAAGTAAGGTGATCTCGGAGGATTATGGAAGATGAAAAGTCTTATCGATTGAGGACCATGTCATGAAATAGGGTGACCCAATCCTAGTGTTTTCCAAAAAGTTTCAAATGTTTTACAAAAGTTTTCAGCAAAGATATAGACATGCTATATCTACAAGAGAAACTATTTGAGAAAAGAACCTCTCATGGAGCTTTCCTACTTACCACAACCATATTACATATCCTATAATTATTATTGTTCTCTTAAGGTGGTTTGAGGGTACATTCAAAGTACTCACTAGCATTGTCGCTGGCTATTAACTTGGTCAGATTTCGAGAAGAAGGTGATGTTGGCGACTATGCGAGCTAGGACGTTCTCCCAGTGACCTACCTATAGGTTAAGGCATGGCTCAGGCTTGATGTTGCTAAAGTTCCACTGGACGATGATCGATGTAGCCATAATGGGAATTGAGGTATGACTTGTATCCACTTAAGTAATGGATGTTTACTTTGACACTTGTTGGTCATGTGCCATGACAGACTGATCATGGGATCATGGTGATATGCATAACAGAGATTCTCGGAGGATTACTCTGTGGGCCTCACAGATTTAGTATTAGAGCCATCTTGACTGTAGGAGAACCTTACTTAGAATTGTTGTTAGACAGGAAAACTATTTTGGATACGCCGGCTTTCGAAAACTAATTTTCTCAAAATCTTTTCGAAAGATTCTTCTTATCTCCTCCTAATTTAAATTATTTCGAAAAATGGTTTCCTCTATATCTTGTTCGAAATTCAAACATGTGGAATTGAAAATAGTAGGACATAAACCACGTAAACACATTGATAACGAGATGAGGAGACACAACTACCAGCAAACACAAGGACACTACAAGATCTCCCTACCAGGGGAATCCTCCTAATCTGAAGAAATCAAGTGCTACACTACCAATAAGCATCCAACAATACGACAAAGGCTTAATATGCAAGATAGTGACCCGACCACAACCACAAAATATCTAGGATCAATAGTCCTATGATAGGATTCCCCTATATCGTGGTTATTTAAATCCTTGGTCCCTATAGTAGGTCATGTTTGCTTGCCTGAGTGCATAATGTGTTGCTTGATGTGTGATGTTTGCGTTTCTATATTAGGAAGAACCTCATGACCCCATCGCTCTGTTTACCCTGTATGTGTGTTCTGACTAGTTCGACCTTAGTTAGACATTCCTTGAGGATCGATACACCACCTAGTAACTCAGGAAATCCCATGTTAGTTGTCGTAGAAACCTATACTAACTCAAGGTTTAGAACATGGTTTAGATGAGAAGAGAGTATCTCTAGGCTCGTAGGTTAGACAACATCCAGTTACAAACCACTTGAAGACTTCTCCTCGGCGAGATGGCATACTTCGTTAAACTCACTTCTCAAGACTTGTCACTAGCACCGCACGCCATTATTCACCTGCCGACAATAGCAAGAGTCCGTTAAAGCCGGAAGTCTACCACCGAAGGATCCTCACTATCCACAAGAAACCACCAGACTTGCTAACCAAGACAAGAAGTGAAGACCAGACTCCACTAACCTTTGGCATATTAGAGCTTCTGATAGCCCCAAAAGACTAACTATCTTATTCAACCCCTCTACCCAAATCGATGAGAAATTCTTCACCAGAAGGCGGGAATGCTCCAAATCCTAAAGACAAGGATGCATGAAGACAATGAGTCTATTCCGCAGTCGAGCAAAAGCAACACATAGAATTCAAGTTAAGACCAATCCCCTGTAGCTGGATGTCTCTAGTCTGACTGAAGACTAGCAAGAAGTGTTGCTAACCGCTAACCGTCCCAGAATTAACCCCTTAAGGCTTCGTTAGGGAACCACCACGACAAGATTTTCCACAATAAGGCGTCGCTAGAAGACCTCAACTCAAGACTCAGGGAATATACAGCCTTCCTCTATCATCGCGCTAGCTTTCCAAGAGCTACATCATCCTCGAAGAATCATAGTAAAGCTCTAAGGTGGAAAGATTACGTATTTCCACTCAATTCGAGGAAACCGCCTATCAGAAGATACTCCAGGAAGATTTACAATCCAACGTATTTCTCCAAGCATCGACTCAAGAGTTCTCCAATGGAAATTAATAGAAGATAGACTGCGACCACAACGTCAAAAGTGCACTCAACCTC
This sequence comes from Avena eriantha, assembly GCA_910589775.1. NCBI lineage: Eukaryota > Viridiplantae > Streptophyta > Magnoliopsida > Poales > Poaceae > Avena > Avena eriantha. The sequence goes on along the minus strand of OU342741.1, from coordinate 247,989,018 downwards.
TCCAATACCCACGAAGCTCACAATCAAGACAACAAACTACCTAAAGTCAACAAGGCTATCTCCCACGAGTATGAAGATACCTAAAGTGACAACATTGACTGAAGATGTTACGAAGCCCCTCCTCTGCTACTTCAGCTGAAGACCCACCTGCAGGATCACCGATTTGCTAACCCCATCAGTTCTAACCCATCTAGAAGATCTGCAAATTCAACTACTTTGATAGGATAAGTACGAATAAAAGTAGAATATTAGGTTCATAGGACCCAGTTCATGGATGGTATCATAAAGTTTCAACTCCAGGCGAAAGGTTCGCAATAGTATTCAAGGCACCATCCTATTACTCCAAGAAGAAAGGACTGCGTTATCTCTTAGCTACCTTAGTTTCATCCTAAGGGGGAAAGACTGCCTCTTTCCCACAGAAATATAGTAACCATACGCCAGAAACAATCTCAGTAGTTTTAACCCTAAGTTGTTGAATAGGATACGATAAGCCCCTAAGGAATCCCCATGGATCCTTATAGAGAAGAAATCAAGTTGTAGATTCTATCCTTAGAAGGATACTCCACAGAGATCAGAATTACAGGTAGCTCGTCTAGCATAAACCCCCGAGATATCGAGTCTGAAAGGAAAAGAAGATCATCCATCACAATCAGGACAAGAACCTTCTCAACTCTCCATGCATCCAAGAAGTTTGAAGTTCAGCTCTACCAACACAGTAGCCACGTCCAAAGATGAAGCCCGTAAGTTAGTACGCATGAGACACATAGTACTATCCTGACTCAAAATCCCCTAACATTACTCTCTTGAATCTCGGTATGAGATTCTTTTAAGGGGAAAGGTTTGTAACATCCCACCTTCAGCAACCCTGATTAGTTTTCCAGAATGCAAAAATCAGGGGGAACATAAATATTTTCTTATTTGGTGATGCAGTGATTGCTTGCTTGTTGCTTGAGCTTATGCAACTAAATATGTAGTAGAAGATATACCCCTCTACCTTCACCCAATTTACAAAAGCTACTTAACAAAACTATCTTGGCTTATTTTGCATATTCTCAAATGTTCTGGCATTTCAAAACCTAAGCCAAGATACCCTAGAAAAACATTTGTTTCTCTAGCTTCTATCAACAAAATTATGGAGATCTATATGGTATAGTCTCCTTATGTTTTCAAGAAAAAACTTCCAAATGATCTTATCCCTAGGTTTTCCAAAAACTTTTTATAAAACTCTTTGAACTCTACTCTTGGTAGAAGTACCAAGGATCTTACCCAATTCAAAACTCCAACTTTTCAAAATACCAATCCTTACCTCAAGTTAGGCTTGATGGTATCATAGTAATAGATGGATTTGCTTAAAAGATGAATTGCCTTGATCTGCTGTCCGACTTGTTTTATTAGGAAGTAGTAAAATCTACCCAAGGATCTCATCCTTTAGGATCAAGCTAAATTAAGATAACAACCCTAAGCTAGTTTCCAAAGGTGGACCTGATATCTATTCACTGAAGTCACAATCTAAACCCTTAACCAGGTCAATTTAAGGTTAATCCTTTCTAGTAACCTTCAAGTCAATGAAGCTATCCATAAGCTTGGATCCCTTCTACTCAATCTAACTTCAACATCATCCATTTGATGATGATTTTGGAGCCAAGAATCCTCCCAAAATCATCACCTCTTATATCCTAGTCAAAAACACAAATCTACCCAAAAATGACTAAGTCTGGAACTGTTATCAATATCCCATCTTTGAGTCTCTCTCTTTCTCAACCCTTGTGCATTTTTGGAAATGCACTTGAACCATATTAAATAATTCCAAGGCCTACTCTTTCCCTTGGCTAGATCACCTTTTTACCCACTTGTTCTTGATAGTTTTGAAGGCAAGAAAATAATATTTTTTGCAAATCTTATCAACGTGCCTACATAGGCTGAAGCTCACATCTCCATGTTATATTCCTTTGATCAACTCTTTGAATGGTTGGGCTCTACCAATGAAGTTATAGCCATCCATACTTCAATTGTTCAACTGGAGCTTTGTCCTTAAAAAATTTTCTTTGACACTCTTATTTTTAGCCAACTTGGCATCAATCCTAGGAAAGCTCAACCATGATCAAACCTAACTCCCTATACCATGGTGATAAAAATAAGTTTATCTATATATCCATATATCCCATGACCCAAGGGGAGATTTGAGGTCCTCAATCCAGCAAGGTTTTGAAGGCATAAAACTAATAGTGCCAAGTTCCTTTATCCCTTGTTTTGTTACATAATCAAGTTCGATTCTCAAAAACAAGGTTGCAAATGATAGATACACTATGTGGACATCATATACCTTGGAGATAAAATTTTATCAAATATTTTTCAAAATTATTTTGGCCCAAAAACTAATTATTTCCTTTCTTTTACAAAAATATTAAAAACTCTCCCTATAAAAGAAGTTCACTTTTCACCAAAATACTTCTCGAAATTTAGGAACATATGAGGCCTATTTATTGTCCCCTATCCTCCCTATTTTTGAAGTGTTTTGATAAAAAAAATTTCTATTTTCTTAAATGGAAGATATACGAAAGTAAATGTTTTAAATACTTTTCTTCTTCAATAACTCTTGAGAAAATTCTCCAAAGTGTGAATTCATGTTTGGGACCATATCAAACTAAAAACCCACCTTGTCCAATTCAAAAATCTCAAATCAAATCCATAAATAGATTCAGCACTTTTTTAACATTTGATAAAAGAAGGATCTAAAATTATCTGACCATTCCCAACTAAATCATGGAGTTGTATCTTGACCATACCCATCCACCAGCATCATTGCCACATCTTGCCAAGATCAAACTTCATGAATTCCCTTCATGATCATTAGCTAACAACAATTTGAATTCTCCAAATACTTGAGCAAACTTCATCAAACCAACACCAAAGCACATGGATGATCAACATAGCAACCACCATCCCTCTCTCATGGTCGACACCACTATAGCATTATAGTACGCCATCACCCCCTCCTTGTCCTTTTGTGTTTGGATGGTGAAGAAAAGAGAGAGTTATGCACATATAATAAGGATCTCTCCACATCAATGCATGGCAGCAGCTCCACTCCCTCTGATTAGGACATACATATATTTACACCTACCCAAATTACTACTGAAGATGTTCCAACTGTCGCAAGAAAGGATTAGTCCAATGAGATTAGAATTAGACCCATTACAAGAGATCGTGCTAAGCTACTTTAACAACAGGTGCACTCCTAAATGAACCTGGTACTTTAATTGATGAGAACTTTATACTACCTAAGTCTATGCATCTATGTATGATCAGGTTCGTTGGAGAAACAAGCATGGCGGCGAGGAAGAGAAAGGTTACAAGAGAAGCCCAACATGATGATCGCCTAAGGATGCGCGAGGGATGAGTGGGAGGAAGGCACAAGAGAAGGTCATCAAGACCGAGGGAAAAAGCTCTGCAACAACCGGAGTGTCCGGATGATTCCACCCGGACTGTCTGGCCTGCCCGAGAGACAAATTGGAATGGACAATTAGTACACCAAACCGGACACTACCTGGACACCATCCGGAAACTTTGAAGTTTCCGGCCAGACCAGACTGTCCGGCTGACACCACCCGGAGTGTCTGGCCCGACCGGAGTGTCCTACCAATATTCACCGGAATATCCACCCACCGACCCAATATTCACCCAGCATGTATCAGTTTCAGTCATACGCATTTTAGTTTCGGTTTCTGGCTGCCCCAGCCGCCCTTATAAGCCCTGGGACGCCCCATAGTTAGGGTTCAGACCATATTTAAACTATTTTGGAGTTGTTTCTTTCAAAGAACCTCTAGAATTACCCTGTGATCGAATTATACTACTGCAATTGAGTGTGATCTGTTGTTCCATTGGGAATTACTCCCTTCGTTCCTTAATATAAGGTGTATAGTTTTCTTGAACGAATATTAGCGCACAGGCTGGGAGGGCCAATTTCTTTGCTTTTGGACGTGAATACCCAGGTGATTGATGTGATATAGAGGGAACATACGAAACCTAGGTATCCTCTCTCTCCTGATTGGATTAATTGCCTCCTAAATAAGAGGAAAAACCTAGAATTCTCTATACACCTCTGGAATTACCTTATATTAGTTTTTGTTTCCTACTATATAGAAAAAGCCTTACAAAAAGATTCGCCATAGACTAGATTGCATCATTTTCGAGTTTTAGTTGCTGGTTGTGTCTTCTCGTATATCCGATCTACAAGTTTTTCTTGTAGGATTCTAGTTTTCGTTTGTGTCTAGGTTTAGGGTTTGATCTTGTTTCCGCCGTGTCCACCATTACCATTTTTTGCAAGTTTTCATTGTTTGTCTGAGTCCACATAGCGTACCTTTGTTAGCATACCATAGACACAGCCTATCTACAACATCCGTGCCTAGGAACATACCCACAAGACTAGTTGCTTTGCTCTGACAGGCTGTTCATTAGGGTTTTGAAGTGCAGAAATTTTCGACAGGCAAAACCAGACTATCTGGCCTACATACACCGGACTATCCGCCCAGACCGGAGTCTCCGGCGCATATCATCCAGACTATCCGGCCTAGTTTTGTTATAAGTTGCTGCACTTGTGTTTGCATTGTCTCATATAGTTGAAAAATCAAAAAAAAGAAAAAAAAGAAAAGAAAAGAGAATCAGTATAAAAAAAGAAGAAGAAAAGAGCTACAAGCGTGACAAAAAGAGATATCAAAGTGTGCATTGTTGGAGGCCTAGTTGATCATAACACTTGTAGATTGAGCAATCTTGTGCCTGTTTACTTTGAGCTTTACTAGCGTCTCTCTTGTGCATTGCTATATTCCTTTTCATAAGTTGCTTTGCCACGTTTATCTCCATAGTGTGTGTTTCTTGGGTTTTTTGTACGATCAGCACTAGGACTTGTTTGTGGTGTAGTTAGGATACCATACCTAGAGCTCTACCATAAATAACCTATGTACCATGTGATTGTTCTCTATACCCATGATATTCACTTCATCACATCAGTGCACCAGTCTTTGATTTTGTTTTGGTAAAGCATCTCTATTCACTTTGGAACGGTAAGATCTACTTTCTTAACAGTTGTGAGTGAGTTGTGAGTGTTTCCACCAAACAGATTTTGATTTTTGCACTAACCTACTAATCATGTCTTTTAGTGATGATGTTGTTGTGTCGCAGAAAAATAAGGATTGAGGAACTTGTTACTTGGCGCGAATATGAGGCGTTGAAATCTCCACTTGACGTGCGTGTTTACTCACACAACAGATGCCATTGACAAGAATATCCAGGACATGCAAGTGGCCGTGGACCAGAATGTCGATGCAGTTACTACCATTCAAACACAAGTGACCGCACTCAATACCAATATCGCAACTTTGCAGCGTTCCATTGATGCCTTAACAGTAGCAATTCAGCAATGACAGGAACACCCACCTGATGATGTTTTTGATGACAATGATGAGGGTAGTGTGGCTGATGCTGCCCCACATCTTGGCAGGGGACGTGACAATCCCCCTGCGCCTGCGCATGCTGCTACACCTACTTATGCACGTGCTTTTTCTCCTATTGGGTGTGCTCAACGTTTTCCAAACAAAGTTGCTGATGATGGTTTGGGCAAGCCAAAATTCTCGATTCCCAAGTTTGATGGTTCACTTGATCTTGAAGATTACCTCACATGGGAATTGAAGATAGAGAAGCTCTGGCGTTTGTATGAATATATAGAAGAGAGGAAGGTCAAGCTTGCAGCATCAGAATTTGATAGATATGCTTTGCGCTGGTGGGATGCTATTGTGCAAAATAGAAAGGAGGACAATGAACTTCCTGTGATGGATTGGCGCGAGATGAAGCGCATTATGAAGGATCATTTTGTACCCACCAACTACTTGCGATCAGTTTTTGACAAGTTGACACAATTGAAGCAAGAAACCATGTCAGTTGATGAGTATTACATGGAGATGGAGATGCTTATGCAACGTGCTAGAGTTCGTGAATCCCTTGAGATGACAATGCAGCGATTTCTCAACAATTTGAAGCTACCAATTAAGAGCATTGTTCGTCATCACAAGTACGAGACTATGAATGAACTATTGCACCATGCTAGAGAGGCCGAATCACAGTTAGCTGAAGAAACTAAGTCACGTGTGAGGTTTCCGTCTACCAATCATTTTTCGGCCAGGTCTACACCGCCACCACCTATGGCGCCACCTGCAGCGGCTGCTAGCCACCCTTCACCATCGGCCAAGCCTGCTCCAAGAACTTCTTATGGTTCCAATACTAGGCAGCCTGCTGCTCCTGCTGCTAGCTCGGGTTCCAATATGTCAACTCCGCGTACTCGCGATGTGGAGTGCCATACTTGTGGAGGTAGAGGACACTACAAGAGGTATTGTCCAAAGCGCAAGGTGATGTTTGTCAATGAATAAGGACAGTATGAGAGTGGAGATGATGTTGATCCTCATTGCAATGATGGTTATGACAGCGAGGATGGTATGGATACCTTCCCTGAGCATGCACCTACCATAGTGGTCTCTTCATGTATACTTAGTGTGCAGCCTATTGTTGACTCTCAGCGCTGCAACTTGTTCCAAACCAAAGCACTCGTTGACCCTAACAAAGCTCGCAAGGTAATCATTGATGGAGGTAGCTGCAGAACTCTTGTAAGTAAGGAGTTATGTGCCAAGACGAATTTGACTTATTTACCTCATCCCAAGCTATACTACATACAATGATTGAGTGACAATGGTGAGATGAAGGTAAAGCATATGGTACGTGTGAATTTTGAAATAGGACCATACAAGGATTCTATTGATTTTGATGTGGTTCCTATGACTGTTTGCCATCTCTTATTGGGTCGGCCTTGGCATTATGATCGCCATGTGCAACACAATGGCCGTGCCAATACATATCACTTGGATTTCAAGGGAAAGAAGATTAATTTGCAGCCAATGACACCATAGCAGATTGTGAATGAGTTTCGTCAAAAGATCGAAGTGAACTTGAAGGATGAATCTATAGATAGGCGAGATAGTGTTGCAGCTGTACATGATGTAATAGAGCCCAAAAAGAGTGATATAACGAAAAGTGAGAGATTGCCTAGTCTAGTGATATTAGCCACCAAGGAAGATATGAGAGAGTTTCGTGAGTATCCTATAGCCATGCCACTTGTGATCATGTATAAGGGCGAGGTATTGGTTTCTAAAGACATGACCCCTATTTCTCTTGGTGTATCTACTATTTTGCAGGATTTTGGCGATGTGTTTCCAGAAGATGTACCAGCAGGATTTCCTCCATTGTGTGGCATTGAGCATCATATCGACTTGATCCCTGGCGCCACATTACCAAGCCGTGCACCCTACAGGACCAACCCCAAATAAACAAAGGAGATATAGAAACAAGTACATGCGTGGTGGATAAAGAGTACTTCATGTTTCTCTTATCCCTTGTGCTATTCCTATTATTTTAGTGCCTAAGAAAGATGGTACATGGAGCATGTGTGTAGATTGTAGAGCTATTGATAACATCACTATTCGATATCGTCATCCTATTCCACACTTAAAGGATATGCTAGATGAGTTGAGTGGTGCTGCTATTTTCTCTAAGATTGATTTGCATAGTGGTTATCATCAAATTACGATGAAAGAAGGGGATGAATGGAAAACTGTTTTCAAAAGAAAATTTGGTTTGTATGAGTGGTTAGTTATGTCGTTTGGTCTTACTAATGCACCTAGTACATTCATGAGATTAATGAATCATGTTTTGCGAGAATATATTGGTTGTTTTGTGGTTGTTTATTTTGATGATATATGTATCTATAGCCACAATGAAAATGAACATTGTAGTCATATTCGACAAGTATTGCAAGTGTTGCGTGATAATAAACTCTATGCTAATCTTGAGAAGTGCACATTTGCAAAAGACAAGGTCATATTTCTGGGATTTGTTGTATCTAAGCATGGGGTAGAGGTAGATGAATCTAGAATTAAATGAATTCAGAATTGGCATATTCCCACGAATGTGAATCAAGTGCGTAGTTTCCATGGCTTAGCTGGTTTCTATAGGCGCTTTGTGAAATATTTTAGCACTATTGCTGCACCATTGAATGACTTGACTAAGAAAGATGTGCCATTTGTGTGGGGAACAGCCCAAGATATTACTTTTGATACATTGAAATGTTTGCTTACTTCTGCACCATTACTTGCATTACCCGATTTTTCAAAGCAATTGGAAGTTGAATGTCATGCTAGTGGTATAGGTATTGGTGGTGTTTTGATGCAAGAGGGTCGCCCTATAGCATATTTTTCTGAGAAACTTACTGGTGCTAGATTGAATTATCCTATTTATGATAAAGAATATATGTAATTGTTAGAGTTCTTGAAGTTTGGCAACATTATTTGTGTCCAAACAAATTTATCATACATTCTGATCATGAAGCATTGAAGTATTTGAAAGCTCAGTCCAACTTGCATAGAAGATTAGCTAAATGGGTTGAGTTTATTGAATCTTTTCCTTACATCATTAAGTATAAGAAGGGAAACGAGAATGTAGTTGCTGATGCTTTGTCTAGGAAGAACATGCTATTATCCAATCTTGATGTTAAAATTCCTAGATTAGAGAGTATTTGTGCACTTTATGCAACTGACCATGATTTTGCTGAACCATATTGTTTGTCTGTTCTTAGAAACGCATGGGATAAGTATCATATAAATGATGGATATTTGTTTAGAGCTAACAAACTATGTATTCCAGAATCATCGTTGCGTTTGTTCTTAGTGCAGGAACCACATGCTGGTGGTTTGATCGGTCACTTTGGGTGTGAGAAGACATTGCTCATGCTCACTGATCATTTTTATTGGCCCAAGATGAGGCGTTATGTGTACAGATTTCTGAGTTGTTGTGTTACATGCCACAAGTCGAAATCCAAGCTGCAGCCTCATGGTTTGTATACACCTCTCTCTGCACCTACTACAGCATGGGAAGACATTAGTATGGATTTTGTGCTAGGTCTACCTAAAACTCAGAGAGGTCATGATTTTATATTTATGGTAGTGGATAGGTTCTCTAAGATGGCTCATTTTAGTGCCTGCCACAAAAGCGATGATGCGTCACATGTTGCTAACCTGTTTTTCAGGGACATCGTGAGATTACATGGAGTACCCAAGACGATTGTTTATGACTGTGATGTGAAGTTCATGAGCTACTTTTGGAAGACCTTATGGGGGAAGCTGGGCACGAAGCTGCTATTCAGTACTACATGCCATCCCCAAATAGATGGTCAAACAGAGGTGGTGAATCGAACATTGTCACAGTTGTTGAGGACTATGATAAAGAAGAATCTATGGGAGTGGGAAGAATGTTTGCCACATGTTGAGTTTGCATACAATAGGTCTATGCATTCGACTACTCAGCTTTGTCCTTTTGAGTTGGTGTATGGCTTCGAGCCATTGATGCCACTTTATTTGTTGCCTTTTCCATTACATGAGAGAGTTGATATGGATGCATCAAAACATGCTGAATATGTGAATAAGATTCATGAGAAGTCTCAAGAGGCTATTGAGAAGAAAGGCAATAATATTGCTGCTGCAAGGAATGAAGCAAGGAAGGAAGCATTGTTCAAGCCTGGTGACATGGTATGGGTGCATCTACGCAAGGATATGTTCCTACTACTTTGAAAATCCAAATTGAAGCCACGTGGTGCTGGTCCATACAAGGAGTTAGCATAGATTAATGATAATGCTTTCTCAATTGAAATACCTATTGAGGAGTTTGGTGGAGTTAGCAACAACTTCAACGTTGCTGATTTATCACCATATGATAGAGAAGACCTTGGAGCGTCAAGGTCGATGCCTTTTGAAGGGGGGGAGATGATGAGGACATCCCTATACTTAAACCTACCCCAATTACTACTGAAGATGTTCCAGCTGTTACAAGAAAGGATCAGTCCAATGAGATTAGAATTGGACCCATTACAAGAGCTTGTGCTAAGCTACTTGAACAACAGGTGAATTCACTCCTAAACGAATCTGGTACTTTAATTGATGAGAACTTTATACTACCTAATTCTATGCATTTATGTATGATCAAGTTCGTTGGAGAAACAAGCATGGCACGAGGAGCAGAAGGGCTACAAGAGAAGCCCAGCACGATGATCACACAAGGATGCGCGAGGGACGAGCAGGAGGAAGGCCCAAGAGAAGATCATCAAGACGGAGGGCAAAAGCTCTGCAATGACCGCAGTGTCCGGCCGAGTCGACCCAGACTGTTCGGCCTACATGAGAGACAAATTGGAGCGGACAATCAAGACACCAGATCGGACACTACCCGGACACCACCCAGAAACTTTGAAGCTTTCCGCCAGACCGGACTGTTTGGCTGACACTACCCAGAGTGTCCGGCCCGGCCGGGCTGTCCGGCCAATATTCACTAAAATGTCCGCCCACCGACCGAATCTGGTTCGAGTCAACGTGTATCAGTTTGAGTCGTACGTGTTTTAGTTTCGGTTTCTGGCCGCCCCAGCCGACCTTATAAGCCCTAGGACGCCCCATGGTTAGGGTTCAGACCATGTTTAAACTATTTTGGAGTTGTTTCTTTCAAAGAACCTCTGGAATTACGTTGTGATCGATTTATACTACTGCAATTGAGTGTGATATGTTGTTCCATTGGGAATTAGTAGATTGCAAACTAACGTTCGTGGTCAGCAGCTACATGCGCAAGAGCGTGTTGTTGTGACTATCCCACAGGGTTCGAGAGCTGTTGCATTGGCATCAGGGTTCGAGCGGGAGAGTTCATAGCTACAGGCTAGTTATCTATCCACCATTATCATCCTCGACTAGTGCTTGCTGAGAAGATCGGGCCACCCCATATCACCCTCTTTTTCCACAACACGTCCAGAGACACAGACACTACCCCTCTGTAGCCTAGGGAAGCCACCCCAAGCTAGTCCTACACCAACCTCCTCCATTATTTTCTCTCCTTTGTATGCTAGCGCATGAGAGAGCATCACCCTTCAATACACGGGCGCTCCTACACTCCCCCTACGCCTCTGCGACCCCACACCTCTCTCCACCAGCCCTGAGGCCCAACCATCACTCACCACCTCCTCCCTTGCCTCTCCATGGACTTAGTCGATGATACACACCACCTCTTAGTTTAAAGAGGCTAGAGGGCACCCCCAGCTGCAACATGCTCTCATTTCACTCCTATCCCTCCCACTTACCACCCCCAAGCTCCACTCCCCCTCCCCCGCTCTGTCATGTCCAGGAGATGAGAAGAAAGGCACCTCGGCCATCTACAATATTCGAGGGTGGTGCTCTATCCCCCACTCATTTCCTTCAGCATGTCACCGTCTTGAGACCTCCTCGTCCTCGTCTAGATAACCATGCTCTTCCCTTTCCCTACAGCAGCCCTAGAAGTGCTCTCTAGCTGTCAGATACTTGGTACAGGGGGTACCTCGTATCCGTCTTTGGCTGGCTTGCACAACAAGATCTCATAGGCCCCTCGTGAGGGGGGAGACGTTATCACCACGAGGAATGTCTCGTCGGACCCTCCCAAGGGCCTCGGATCTATGACGCCTCGAGAGGGGCAGAGAAGCGCCCTTCACAGGAAGACGACAAGAGAAACAGTGGCATTGGATACCTCCGACGCATGGTCCTAAAGGCAGGGCTTAGGTCAAAGGTGAAGGAGACAAGGCCCTGACTGGCTAACGGATGACCTCAGCCGGGCGGGTCCGCCTTTGGCTACTTTGGTGCAAGAAGGGGAGTGGGCAGCACCAGATGGAGATAACAAATGCTAAATGGATAATGCTTTATTGTTAGGTGGAGGAACACCTAGCATCAAAGACCAATTCACCAAAAAGCAGTCCTGTAGACCAAGACCTCAAGGAATGGCACTGTGGTGACCCTTCCCACCCATGAACCAGGGGAAGAGGCCTGACACCGCCCTAAATAAGAGATCCTTCTCCTACCTCAGGGGGGATTGATCCTTGAGATCTAAAACCCTAGACTTTGATCCTCCATTGTACCCTTGCGAATCACGCGAGCAATAAAACCAAGCAGGAGTAGGGGCTTTACCTCCTCACGAGGGTCCTGAACCTGGGTAAAAAACCGTGTCTCCTCTTGGGTGGTCGCGGCATCCGGTCTCCTTCGAGCCGTGGATCACCCTCGCTCCACCCGCCTGGTAGGCGTCGTACCCATGGTTTGCACCCCCACCATCGGAGGGGTCGTTGTGTCCAAGACCCTCGTCAACGGCAGGGAGGTCATAAATGTGCTCTCAAAAGGAGCATTCCAGCAATTGTGGGTGCCTTTCATGCACCTCCGCCCTGCCTTGCTGTTTGTGGGGGCCACGATGGGCACCACCATCCCCCTCGGTCATGTCTAGCTCCCCGTCACCTTCGGGACAAGTGACAACTACCGCATGGAGCTCATCGACTTCGACGTCGCTCGGATCTACTTACCCTACAACGCCATCCTTGGCTACCCGGCACTAGCGAATTTCGTGGTGGTCACTCACAGCGCCTACAACCTGTTCAAGATGCGGGGTGGTGCTGGTACCACCATCACAGTGCGCTATGACGAGGTCAAAGCCGTGCGCTCCCTCAATCAGGCCTACAAAGGGGCAGCAACCAGGCGCCAGGAAGTCGCAACCGACTCTGATGGCGAGAGGTCTCACCAGGCTTTAGAAGCCCAGGGGTCTATCGGCAAAGGGCCGACGGTTTCTCCCGGCGAGGATGTTGTATGCACCGAGAGCATCGCTGGTAGGAAGAAGTCGGTGTTCTCCTAGGAGCGGGCCAAGACTAAGAAGGTCCCTCTCGACCCGACGGTGTCGGGAGCTAGGATCACCATTGGCGTCTGTGTTGAGGGATAACCTCGGTGGTGCCCGATCTTTCCCATTTCCCCATGTAAATCGAGTGGGAAGTGCAGGGGAAAGAGGGAGGAGATAAACACGATGAACTCATGCCCGAAGAACACGATAAACACACTCACGCAAAGACACGACCCAAGCCAATAGCTCACGCCAGCGGCGACCGGTCCGGTGCAATCCCTAGGATTGGCATCGAGCGAAGATCTCTCTCTTCAACCAGCACAACGAGTGGAGAGTCTTGGTGAGATCTTGACGTCTTGGCAAAGGTACTCCAATGCCAAGGCCTTGTACAACGAGGGAGACACGATGCAAACTCCAACGAGGTGGGGGATATTTGGTGCTCCTCTATCAAAGGAGCATGAGGCAAGAACTAGATAGATCCATAAGGGGTGTCCACTAATTCCAAATATCAAGCCTAGGGTTTACAACAGAGGCGGGGGGATATATATATAGGCCATCTACAGGTTTAGGGGTACTTTAGGCAATAAATAGTAAAGTCTGGACGGAATTGGGGGTTACATGGGCCAAGGCCCAAAGGCCTTTACATGCCTGTCTATGTGTAGTCCGGAGATTCCAGTGTGCTGGACTGGAGACTCCAGTGTAGGCTGGAGATTCCAGTATGTCTCTGGTCCGTCTCTGGAGGGGTGTTCAGATTGTCCCCGAGCTCGGTCCGGAGACCGGCAGGACACTCCGGTGTGTTAGTCTAGATATTCCGGTCTTCTAGGCCAAAAACTCCAGTGTGATCAGCTTCAGCAACAACTTCTTCTCGTCCTGATCCTTGTACTTCATCTAATGTAGCCCATCCTACGGATGCCTATACATCTACACCATCAAGTCCCCCAAGTGGACTGATGACTCGTGCCCGAGCTAAACTCCTACAAGCTAAGGTGAATTCACTCCTTGTCTCTTGTGATTTCAACACATCATTGGATGGCTTGGTACTTCATGCCAATACCCTATGCATCCTCAGATATGAACCCCTTGAAGAAATGCCAAGAGAAGGAGCCATGCCATCGCAAGACAAAGCTCTAGACCAAACCGATGCAGGACCGGCAGACCGAAAGTATCACCGGAATTCCCGACGAACGAATCAGCGGACTAGAGCCAGTACCGGAAATTCCAACGTCGATCAGAACCAACCGGGGCACGCCGAAATGCATCTCTGTGAGCCATTCCGTTTTTTACCAAAATTACCGGCACGACCATAAATTCCAGCGCTGATTTCCCCGCCGCCAGACTTATCGCCAGAACGGCCCAGTCTCAAAGTCAACCAGGGTTTGATGCCCGAGAATATTCCTATTTCATCCAGTTTTTACCCTTTTGTGCCCAGACTACCCATGTTTTAGTGGCTGGCCTATATATAGCCCCAACACCCCCTTGTATTACTCAGACTTGGATAATTGAAATTAGAAGATACCCTTGTGGATCTCCCTGATTTTTATTCTCATGCTCCTTGAGAAAGGAGCACCAATTATCCCCTACCTCGTTGGAGTTTGCATCGTGTCTCCCTTTTTCTACAAGGCCTTGGCATTGGAGCCCCTTTCCAGGGCGTAAAGATCTGACTAAGACTCCCTACTCGTCTTGACGGTTTGAGAGAGAGCACTCTGCCCGACGCCGATCCTAGGGATTGCGCCGGACCGATCACCACCGACATGAGATATCGGTGTGTATCGTGTCTTCGAGTGTGCATGTGTTCATCGTGTTATTCATGCGTGCGTTCGTGGATTTTCTCCTCTCCCTCATCCCCCTCCTCAATTTCAAGGGATTCGTGAAAGATCGGGCCATCCTCGGGGTCAGCCCTCAACATATTGGTATCAAGAGCTTTGTTGCTCATGAATTCCCCCACAAAAATTTCTTCTATCCAGTAAAAATTTGAAAATCCACAAAAAAAGAGCCCCAAATTGCCTTCGGATCGATATCTGGATTTGGTGCATTTTTGTGGTTTTGTTCCACACATATGTTGCTTTGGGTACCGATCTACCTTCCTAGAATATTTCCCTAGCCCAATTTGGACAAATTTCTGAAAAAATTCCGAGTTTTGACTTTTCGTGTTCATCACGAACTCAAATCGGCTCTAGGCCCACCGGAATTGCCGCCGAAATTTCCGGTGCCACCGGTTTGGTCGCCGAAATTGCTAATTTGCCTAGTTTTTTTCCATATTTTGTGTTGTTAGTTCCTCATGTGCGTGTCGCCCCAACTAACGTCAAGCTTCCGAAATTCATCACATACAGTGCTGTTCGACACCATGACGCCCGAACATCATCCCCAACACTGGTAGCAAGTTGTCAATACCAAAGGTATAACTTGCTCCATCTTGTTAACCCTTCTTCCTTGTGTGTATCTATCCTATGAGAGCAACTCATCTTGTGTTTTCCTAAGCATTGTGCACTTGTCCTTGGAAAGTGAGAGTGTGTAAGCAATTTCAAGAGCTGACATAGTATCCCAATACAAAGAGAGTCTCAAGCTTGTAAGCAAAGAGAGAGAAAGAGCACGACCAAGGAAAGTGCACAAATCTGTTGCTTATTTCTCTTTTGGCGAACGAGTTGTGGTCTCTCCTTGCGTTGGCATGACACCGAGTGTAGTCTTCGTTAGGACATTTTGTGCTCATTTTCATAGTCATGCTAACGACATCTGTCTCCACGTGTGTCTATTCTTGTGTTTTTGTAGATCGTTTCCTTTTTGCTTTTGATCTTTAGTTCTCTACCACCTTTAATAATAACCTTTTCTTTAGATTGTTTCGTTTGGTTTTCCACCATTCTAACCTTCCACCAAAAGCTTTTGAGAGTAAGTTATTTCTTTAGGGTGAGGTTTCTTTGCGACTTCACTTTGCATGGTTATAGCTCTCACTTATGGTTTCTAGTTCGGTGCAATCAACAAGGTGAGTTGAAAGGCTAACACCACCATATTCCATTTCCATATATAAATCCTTGTGTGTTTTGCATGATGGATAAGCACGGTGAGTCGATCCAACCACCTCCACTAGAAGAAGAACAAGGCACGTACATGATGTGCGCAAGCCACTACATCATCTGGCATGAGTTCTGTGATCATTGCAAAGCGCTTGAGACGCGACAAGAGGAACAATTCGGCGAGACTCAACCCGAGTTCAAGAACATCGACAACCACTTTGATGGCCTCGAAGGACAAATGTATGCAATGCAACACAACTTTGGCCATCAAAATGAAGCACTCCAATGCTCCATCACCGAAACAAACGACAAGCTTCGACTCCTCATTGACGGAATGACGAGACCGTGTTCACGTGCATAAAGCTCTTCAAGATCTTCATGTCACTATTCTCCTCTTTGTCAAGATCATCATCCAAGTGCTCCAAGACGCAATGACACTTCCAAATGCGCCAACAACTTCGCCAAGAGCAAGAGCAAGTTCTGCCACTTCAAAATGCGGCTCCTCAACCACAAGTGCATCAACAAGGTCACCAAGGTCGTCGTAGTGATTGCATGGAAGATGAAGCACACCATCATCATGGCAACCACCACCACCATGACCGCAATGAGGAAGAAACATTTGGCAAGCTCAAGTTTACGATGCCCAAATTCACCGGTTCCAATGATCCCAAAGAATACCTCTCATGGGCACTAAAGGTCGACAAAATCTTCCGTATGCACAACTATAGCAATGAGAAGATGGTCGCCATGGCCTTGCTTCAGTTTGATGATTACGCCAACCTTTGGAGGGAAGAAGTTCAAGTTACTTGTGACGCACGATAAGAGCCTCCAATCACAACTTGGCATGACATGAAGGCTCATATGCAGTCCCGCTTTGTTCCTTTGCATTACACGTGTGACCTCTTCAACAAGCTTCAATCGCTTAGTCAAGGGACAAAGACCGTGGAAGAGTACTTCAAGAAAATGGAACTCAACATGATCTGCACCAACATTGAAGAGCGCGAGGAGCAAACAATGCCACGTTTCCTCATCGGCTTGAACCATCCAATCAAGCGCATCATCGAGTTTCAAAAATACAACAACATGGTTGAGCTTATGCACATCGCAACAAAGGTCAAACGTTAAGTGCAAGAGGACATCAATTACAACAAGCCCAAGAAATATTTCACCTACAAGCAAGCTTCAACCTCTACTCCAACAACCTTCAGAGGAAGCTCCTCACGTACCTCCAAGCTTCCCTTCAAGCCCACACTTCCTCAAGGAAAACAGCCCCCAAGTGGCAAGCTTACAAAGGATAACACGCCATTCAACGGAAAATGGTACAAGTGTGGAGGCAAAGGACACAAGTCGACCGAGTGCATAAACAAGAAAGTATTGTTTATCCATGACAATGGTGACGAAGAGTACTTGAGTAAGGAAGAATTTGATGCTAGAGTCAAAGAGGAAATGACAAGGCAACATGTGGAAGATTACCAAGAACTCCTCATGTGTGAACATCACGCAAGTCCATCGCTTGTCATCACAAGGATGTTGACCACTCAAGCACAAGAGCATGAAGATCAACGCTCAAATATCTTCCAAACACGTGTCCGCATCAACGGGAAATCTATCAAGGTGATCATCGATGGAGGGAGTTGCCACAACCTTGCTAGCACTGAGTTGTGTGAGAAGCTCAACCTCTCCCTGATATGGGGTGGCCCGATCTTCTCAGCAAGCACTTGTCGATGATGATGGTGGATGATAGATAACTATCCTATAGCTATGAACTCTCCAACTCGAAACCTGATGCCAATGCAATAACTCTCAAACCTTGTGGGATATTCACAACACCATGCTCTTGCGCACACCGCCGTCGACCACGAGCGGTAGATTTCAATCTACTAATTCCCAGTGGAACAACAGATCACACTCAATTGAAGTAGATAATTTGATCCCAGATAATTTGATCCCAGGTAATTTAATCAACTCCAAAATAGTTTTAACGTGGTCTTAAACCGAAACTAGATGTGATGCCCCATACTGAAGGACCAAGGGGACGGCTAAGCTAATATTCCAAGAGGCAAACGACAACAACTTAGGATACATACCGACCCAATAGGGGTAGCCCTTTAGACGCGCAGGCCACTTCTGTCGTGGCAGAGTTTGGGTCACTTTCTGTGCCACGGTAGCCTGCTATGGAAGGAAAACGCGGTTGTTTCTCTGTCGCGACAGAGGTCCTGCCAAATGTTGATCTCCTCCTTCGTAGCTCCTTGCGCTTCCTCCCTCTCCTCCCTCATGCATTCTTCATTGACCAGCATGTCATGCTCCATATGCTTTAGCTCCTCTCTCCGTGCTACACATTATTCTCCCATGTACCTGATCATACAATAGTGCAAAGACTTAGGTAGTATAAAATTCTCATTAATTAAAACATCAGGTTCATTAAGAAACAAGTTCACAAGTTGTTCTAGTAGCTTAACACGAACTCGTGTAATAGGTCCAATTCTAATCTCATTGGACTAATCCTTCTTTGCAGCAACTAGAATATCCTTAGTAGTAATTGGGGTAGGTGTAATTGTAGGGATGTCCCCGTCATCTCCCTCCTTCAAAAAGTGTCGACCTCGACGCTCCAAGGTCTTCTTCATCATATGTTGATAAATTAGGAACGTTGAAGCTGTTGCTAACTCCACCAAACTCAGCAATAGGGATATCAATCAAGTAGGAATTCTCATTAATCTTAGCTAACACCTTGTAAGGACCAGCACCACGTGGCTTCAATTTGGATTGTCGAAGTAGTGGGAACCTGTCCTTGTGCAGATGCACCCATACCATGTCGCTAGGCTTGAACATAATTTCCTTCCTTGCTTGATTCCTTGCAGCAACAATGTTCTTGCGTTTCTTCTCAATAGCCTCTCGAGTCTTCTCATGAATATTCTTCACATATTCAGCACGTTTTGATGCCTCCATATCAACTCTCTCATGTAATGGTAAAGGAAACAAATCAAGTGGCATCAACGGCTTGAAACCATACACCACCTCAAAAGGACAAAGCTGAGTATTCGAATGCACAACCCTATTGTATGCAAACTCAACATGTGGCAACCACTCTTCCCACTCCTGCAGATTCTTCTATATCATAGTCCTCAGCAATTGTGACAATGTTCTATTCACCCCCTCCGTTTGACCACCTATTTGGGGATGGCATGTAGTACTGAACAACAACTTTGTTCCTAGCTTTCCCCATAAGGTCTTCCAAAAGTAGCTCATGAACTTCACATCATAGTCAGGAACAATCGTCTTCGGTACTCCATGTAATCTGATGATATCCCTGAAAAATAGGTTAGCAACATGTGACACGTTGTCGCTTTTGTGGCAGGCAATAAAATGAGCCATCTTAGAGAACCTATCCACTACCACAAATATAGTATCATGAAATCTCTATGTTTTAGGTAGACCTAGCACAAAATCCATACTAATGTCTTCCCATGGTGTAGAAGGTGCAGAGAGCGGTGTATACAAACCATGAGGCTTCAACTTGGATTTGGACTTGTGGCATGTAATCAACGGCTCACAAATCTATACACATCACGCCTCATCTTGAGCGAATAAAAGTGATCATCAAGCATGAGCAATGTCTTCTCACACCCAAAGTGACCCATCAAACCTCCAACATGTGATTTCTGTACTAAGAAAAAATGCAACAATGATTCTGGAATGCATAGTTTGATAGCTATAAACAAATATCTATCATGTATATGATACTTGTCCCATGTGTTTCTAAGAGAAGACAAACGATATGGTTCAGCAAAATCATGATCAGTTACATAAAGTGCACAAATACTCTCTAATCCAGGAATTTTCAAATCAAGATTTGTCAATAGCATGTTTTTCCTAGACAAAGCATCAGCTACTACATTCTCCTTACCCTTCTTATGCTTAATGATGTAAGGAAAATATTCAATAAACTCAACCCATTTAGCTAATCTTCTATGCAAGTTTGATTGAGCTTTCAAATACTTCAATGATTCATGATCAGAATGTATGATAAATTCTTTTGTCCACAAATAATGTTGCCAAACTTCAAGTACTCTAACAAGTGCATACAATTCTTTCATAAACAGGATAATTCAATCTAGCACCAGTAAGTTTCTCAGAAAAATATGCTATAGGACGACCCTCTTGCATCAAGGCACCACCAATACCTATACCACTAGCATCACATTCAACTTCAAATTGCTTCAAAAAATTAGGTAATGCAAGTAATGGTGTAGAAGTAAGAAAACGTTTCAATATATCAAATGCAATATCTTGGGTTGTGCCCCATACAAATGGCACACCTTTCTTAGTCAAATCATTCAATGGTGCAACAAAAGTGCTAAAATCCTTCACAAAGTGCCTATAGAAACCAGCTAATCTAAGGAAACTATGCACTTGACTCACATTCATGGGAATAGGCCAATTCTGAATTGATTCAATTTTAGATTGATCTACTTCTACCCCATGCTTAGATATAACACATCCCAAAAATATGACCTTATCTTTTGCAAATATGCACTTCTCAAGATTAGCATACAATTTTTTATCATGCAACACTTGCAAAACTTGTCGAATATGACTAAAGTGTTAAATTTCATTGTGGCTATAGATAAGTATATCATCAAAATAAACAACCACAGAGCGACCAAAAAATTCTCTCAAAGCATGATTCATTAATCTCATGAATGTACAAGTGAAAGAACATTTCATGATTTCCTGTGTTTTGTGTGTTAGATAACAATACCATGGAAGTTCTAATGTGTACTAAGTGTTGCAGGAAAGTTTTGTGCATTTGGGGGGCAGAATTATCCGCCCCCATCTTGGACTGGATAATCCGGCTAGACCATTTTGGCTAGGGCTGGCTCTGCGTGAGCTTCTGTCTGGGGGCGGAATTTCCCCCGGAAAGTCCGGCTCTGGGGCAGATTTTCTCCCTGGACTGGATAATCCGGCCCTCATGTTGGGCCGGATAATCCGGCCCCAAGGGAATCGTCCAAGAGAGCGTATGCGCGAGCTTTTGTCTAGGGGCGGAATTTCCCCCGGATATTCTGTGGCTAGGCTGGATTTTTCCTTAGCCGGATAATCCGGCCCTCCCCTAGGGCCGGATAATCCGGTCCCCAGGAGAATGTGTCAAAGCCCATCCTGCGCGAGCTTCTGTTCATAGGAGGATTTTCTGTCGGATAATATGAGTCTGGGGCGGAGTTTTCCCCAGGCCGGATAATCCGGCCCTCACTTGGGCCAGATAATCCGGCCCCCAAAGGCTCCAACTGCTTGATTTGGAAAGGGGGTATAAAAGCCCCTTCTTCCCTATTGAGCAAAACTCTTGATTCATTCGAAAATTGTCAGACCAATTGCAAGAGCTCTCTCTCTAGATCTCCCACTTTAACCACCCGAAGGCTTCGATCTTTGGGGGAATTGAAGGAGGAGAAAATCTTCATCACCATCACGAATCAAACGCATAAACTCTTCTCCATTCATTTGGAGAAATCCCCGATCTAGTATTCTTGCTAATATCTAGATCTTGTATTTGGTTATTGATACCTTGTTCTTGTGGCAGCTTGTTGTCATTACGGGAGCCTCCAATTTGGTTGCGGAGTTGTGCCCCGCTAGTTGTGTAAAGGCACCGGTACCCGCCTTGAAGGGTTCCTATAGTGGAAAGGTGGATCAAGCCTTTGGTGGCGGGATCCATTGGAGAACAGGGTGAGGCCTATTGTGGCATGGTGGTCTTAGTACCGCCCACCTCTCCAACGCATATGTACTTCCCTTAACGAGGAAGCAACTGTGGTAAAAGAAATCACGTGTCTCTGCGTGCTTAACTACGGTTCACTCGTTCCTCTTTCCACTCGCCTCTTACTCGCTAGTAGATAGGTTTGCATATAGGGAAATTCTTCTAAATAGTTATCTAGAGATTTTACCTTTTGTGTTAAGCCTAAAATTGAAAAAGCATTAAAATTTGAAGTAGCACCTATTCACCCCCCTCTAGGTGCCCATACGATCCATTTCAATTGGTATCAGAGCCTCGACTCTCTATTCGGGCTTAAGTGCCTAAGAGAAGTATGGGTACCAAAGAGAATGGGAGTGAGGCTGTGGATAAGGTCACAATGGACGACCTCAAGACGTTGGAAACAACCTTGTTGAAATCCTTTGAGACCAAGATGGAGGAGATGCATCAAATGCTTGCTTGCCTCACATCATCCGTAGCACCATCCCCATCCTCCTCTGAGGCCGCCACTCCCTCATCCACAGATAAGGCTAACACCGGATCCAAGGAAGATGAAGTGGTAGGTGAAAAACATAATGGTTCCACATCCAAGAAGGGAAGTAGTAAGGAGGAATATAGTGAGGTTCATCACTTATATTCCCCCGACCCACCTATCCCTCATCCTCATATAAACAATAGGGGTGATCCACCCAAGCTTACTGCATCTTCATTTAATCAATGGCAATTCTTAATGAAGTCTCATGTTTGTAGCTCTTCTATTGAACTTTGGAGGATTATCGAAAAGGGTCTTCATATTGGAGATCATACCAACCTGACAAGAAGAGAAGTTGTGGACAACCAGTTGAATGCTATGGCTCTCCACATGATACAGCTCGGAGTGGGTCCCAAGGACATGCCCCACATTGAACATCTCAACACAGCTAAAGAATCTTGGGATGCCCTCACCGATCTCTTTATTGGGAATGAAAGCATGAGAAGGAATAGGTATGATGCCCTTAGTAATGAAGCTGAAGGATTCTACATGTTGGATGGTGAAAACCATGAAGACATGTATAGAAGAATCAAGGTCATCGCAACAACATTTAGAAAGCATGGAGCCACTCACATTGATGATGCTTGGATAAAAAGGAAATATTTAAGTGCTCTAATGCCTTTTGAGCCAACGGACTTGAAGAGCTTGCAAGGTAGACACAACTACCATCAAATTACATCCAATGAAGTCATGCAAGAAATGGCATCATTAAAATTTGCTGCAAAGAACGCGGAAGATGCCCGTGCCCATGCCATTGGAATGCAAAAAGGGGTTAATGTTGCTCTAAAGGCTAATGTTGTTGAGCAAGATGAGGACGAAAGAGCTTTCGAGGGTGCCTCCATGGACTGCCCCGATGAAGTCAAACATCCTCATGGTGAGTACATGGCGTTTTACTCAAGGAACTTTTGGAAGGATCCTGCCAAGGCCAAGTCAGAACTCGAGCGCAAGAATGGGTCAAGTGGAAGAAGAGAAAGTGGCCCAAAACTGAGAACATGCTACAATTGTGGAGATAGGCTGCACTTTGTGGCCAAGTGTCCATATCAAAATAGAGAAGACAATGGTGGCAGTCTCATCCTTAAAGAAAAATTCAAGGCGCCTAAGAAGAAACCCAAGATTGTCTTGGTGGCACAAGAAGAATACTCCTCTACAAGTTAAGATGAAGAGGATGAAGATAGTTCTCGCAAGGTGGCTGCTATAGCCACCACATCGACTCCATCATCTCTCTTCGACTCGCCAAATGAAAGAATCATCAACAACAACGTCACTTGCCTCATGGCAAGAGGGTCCAAGGTATCAACTTCTAGTTCTTCATTCCCTAAGACTAACATAAATATGGATATGGATGATCATACTAGTCTTAAAATGAAAGAAGAAGTTATTGCTTTGGACACCTTTTCACTAACTTGCAAGGTGAGCACAAACTTCATTTTGATGATCTTATGAGTCAACTTGCCCAAGCCGAAGATCTCCTTGAAGAAAAGGGCAGAATTGAACGAGAAGATGCCTTGGAGATAGCTTCATTGAAGAATGCCTTGGAAGAAGAAGAGGAAGCTAGAGTATCTTTGGAAGAGAGACTAGAATCCATTGAGGAGTCACATGAAGAAGTTGTGGCTCAGCTCATCAAAGAACGTGATAATGATCTTGCCAAGCTAAAGAAACTAAAGAAGGAAAAGGTTGAATTTGGGGCTGCTCATGTCAGACTCTCGGAGAAGTTTGAGAAACTTGACATTGCTCACAAGGCATTGGAGAGTGAACACTCTACTCTAAATGAGTCTCATGACCAGCTCCAAACTCAATTAAGGAAGTATGATGTGCCCAACATCTCCACATCGTCTAATGGAAAAGAAGAACTTGCAAAAGGATCTCAACACAAAGGTAAAGAAGTTCTAGATGATATACTTAGCAAGCAAAGGACACACAATTGAAAAGAGGGTCTTGGTTATATTCGCAAGAAAAAGAACAAGAAGAAGAAGAAGAAGAAGAAGAAGAAGAGCAAGACTTTTCAACCAAAGACTAGCACCACCACTAATGACAAGTCTAATTATGATGGCTTTGTAGGGTCTAACTGTAACATCCCAATTTCAGCAACCCTGGTTTGTTGTCTAGAATGCAAAAATTAGGGGGAACGAAAACTTTTTCTTGTGCTTTAGTGCAGTGCTTGCTTGTTGCTTGTTTGCACTTGTGCTTATGAAGTGTATCTTAGGATACTCCTTACCTCAACCTCAATTGACAAAAGCTATTTACCAAAACTATCTTGGCTTACTTTACATATTCTCAAACGTTGTGGCATTTCAAAACATGAGCCAAGATGCCTATGTAAACGAAACAATTTTGTAGATTCTTTTAACAAAACTATGGAGAGATATATAATAGAATCTCCTTATGTTTTCAAGACAGAGCACTCAAATAATCTTACCTCTAGCTTTACCAGAACCTCCTTTCAAAGCATTTGAATTCTACTCTTGGTAGAGATATCAATAACCCTCACCTTATTAAAAAATCAACCTCATCAAAATGCCCCAACCTTACCTCAAGCTAAGCTTGATGGTGAACCCTAGTACAAGTTGATTTGTGTATAAGATGAGTTGCCTTGATCTGTTGTCTAATGAGTTGATTTGATCTGCTTTTTGACTTGTTTGCTTAGGAAGTAGTATGAACCACTCTAGGAGCTCGTCACTAGGATCAACATGTTTCCAAATCATCAATCTCTAAACAAGAATACAAACCTTGTTATGATCCCTAGCCACTAGGTGATCATCTAAAACCCTTAATCAGATCCATCCTGGGGATCCCCATACTAGATGTTCTCAAGTCCATGAAGACCATTATCAAGAAAGGATCCCTCCTACTCACTCTTCACTTCAAGATCACCCACTTGTTAAAGCTCTGATACCTTGCAACTCCTCTAAGAACATTCCCTCTTTTACTCTAGTCAAACTCCTCAAAACTGCCAATTTCAGTATCACCTTTTTGAATACCTCATTTTCTCAGACCATGTGCATTTTTGGAAATGCACTTGAACCAACTTGTTAACCATCCTGAGTACTACCAAGGCCCACATCGGCCCCTGGATAGATCCTCGTCCAACCCACTTGTCCATGATTGTTTTGCAGACAAGAAAATAACTTTTCCTGCAAAACTAGTCATCATACCTATTTTTGTAGAAGCTCACACCCTCACACAACATCCTTTGGACCAACCCTCTGCATGGTTGTGTTCTACTCATTGAGTTCTATCAGAACTTGCTTCACTTGCTCCAAGTGGACCCTCGAGCTTATTAAACCCACTTGGTTTAGAAGGCTTCATGACAGCTTTTGCATGGTAGCTTTAATTTCAACAAAGTTTGCCATCACTTCAATATCACCTCAACTGCTTTTAATTCACAATTCTTCTGCCATGGTCATCTATATGACATGGTGTACCTATCTATATATCCTTTGCACCAAGGTGAGCTCTGAGCTCCAAGATGCAAGCATGTTTTGGTGGTATAAAAATAACACCACCCTAGATCACCAACTCCTTGCTTTCCATCTTATTCAAGTTGGAATCTAATTCCTAAAGGGTGCAAATGCTTTCTACACCTTTTCCACCTCACCTACCTTGATCTCCAAGATTTATCAATAATTATCCATAATTATTGAGGCCCCAAAGCTATTTAATTTCTTAAATAGGCAAAATCTCCAAAACCCTCTCCATAATGGAAAGTTTTGTTTTTACCAAACCAATTCCCCAACTTTTGACTCATGTGAGTCCCACAAATCATATCCTATATTTCCAGCTCAAAAATAAATATTTTTGAG
Source organism: Avena eriantha (assembly GCA_910589775.1). Taxonomy (NCBI): domain Eukaryota; kingdom Viridiplantae; phylum Streptophyta; class Magnoliopsida; order Poales; family Poaceae; genus Avena; species Avena eriantha. Next base: position 247,963,191 of record OU342741.1, on the reverse strand, counting down.
AAGCTTTATTATTTATTTTTGCCCATTTTCTTAAATGGCTGAATTGGAATAATAATTGTTTTAAATACTTTTAAACCCCAATAAATCTTGGGAAAATTCCCCTAAGTGTGTATTCACATTTGGGACCCGTCCACACCAAAATCCATCCTTGTCCAATGGAAATTTACCAAATGATCTTCTAGAAATCATTTCTGTCCTTTCTGAGTAATTGATTTTAAGAGGACTAAAACTCCTCTGAAAAATCCCAAATAAATCCTAGGAGTCTACCTTGACCTCATCTATCTACCAGTACCATTTTATCCTCTGGTCCAATGAAAATATTTGGATTTGCTTCACAACCATCTATTAGATCAATATTTGTCAATTAAGCAAACCCCCACTCTAAGCACTTCCAAATATCTTTCAATCTTACTCAATGTACCTCCTCAGCATCAGACACATCCTTGGTCGACCACCATTGCAAGCTCCACCCCCAACAAATACCCAATTGCCTTTAACATAATAGAAAGAAGGAGAAATCACCCCAATTCTCACAAGATTGACCCCCTTTATTTACCACTGATGTCACCACCTTTCTCTCTTGTCCAGCACGACCCAATTACCATCCTACCCCTCTCCACCTCCCCTGGACCAATCCCTGGCCAGCATTGCCCTCCCCCTTGTCCAAGATGGTAATTTACCTCATCTACTCCCTCCCCTTGGTATAAAGCCACCAGGCCGCCCCAGCCATCCCTCTGCCCCTCATTTGCCCCCTCTCCACCTCACTTACATCCCCCGAGCACCACACCCCCTCCCCTGCTCTGTGCTGTCCGAAGGAAGAAGAAGAGGAGCTCTTGGCCTCCTCTCAAAAATAAAGCAAGGCTCTCTCCCCTCTGCTCCATTCCCTCTACATGTCAGCCCATGAGCTCCCCTAGCTCTCCTCTACCTGACCGTGCTCTCTTTTTTGTCCAGGAACCACTCCTCCGTCGTCGGCGTTTAGCTCCGACGAGGTCGCTCTCGGCCATCGTCGCCCGAGCTGCTTCTAGTGGTTTTCCGCCGTCGTGCCGCCCACCGATCGGCTCAGCATCATCGACCGCGTCGCCCTGCACCATCCCCGACCTTCCGCGAGCCCTCTGGTGAGCTCCCGCCTCCTCTCTCCACCGCTGCCTAGGGTTTCGTCGCCGGTGTTCTATTTCGCGTAGACGACGACCCTGGTCCGTCCATCGTCACTTGAACGGACGGCTGAGATCCGCCGATACCCCTTCAGCCCCCTCCTCTTGCTGACTACCGGGCCCCGCCTGGCAGGTTCGAACGCCGGCTTTTGTGCGCCCCGCTTAGCGCCGTGGGCCGAATCTTCCCCTACGGCCCATTCCCCAGTCAGATCCAGCCTAGCCACATAGTTCCTTTTTCTTTTTTCCAGATCTAGAAAAGAGCCAGCCAGTTTAAATCCAAGTAAAATTGTAAATCAAATCCAAATTCCTAGATCTAATTTTCTGGTGGTTCTCTGATGTTTTCTCAAACATGCAGAGGCAACCCCTTGTCCAAAATAAATTTTTTTTAATTCCGGGTATTTATTAAGCTGCAGAGTATACTTTGCACTAATTAAATTCCTCTGTGAGCTATCCATTTCCTTTTGAGTTGAACCAAAGACCTACTTTGAGGTATTTGAAATACCTATTTTCCAGCACATGTCTGATCCCAAGGTGAACTGTTTTCTGCCTTTAACAAAAATAACAAAACTAGCAACTTTCTGTCTTAGATAATTTGCTTAGGTCTAACAAAATGTGGTATGGACCTGATTCCACTTCCCAGTACTTCCTAGGATCAGTATCTATCAAATCTTAGTAGCTCATAATTTATTGAGCTCTGGTTGAATTTTAGTGATTTAAATACTTCTGTAAGGGGTATTTTCACTAAATAAATCGCTCCAGGAGTTTGGCAACTCCAAAATGAGTGAATCCAAATCCTACAGAAATGTATTGGATATAACTAACACATGCCCTTGGAACCAACTCAATATCTCATGTAGATTTAATCTGGTGATAAAGAGAAGATTCATATAGAACTGCCTTGGGGAATTTCCTAAGGACATACTGGTAATTCCTTTGACTAGTTCCAAATCTAGGTGGTTCAGTACATCATGTACTACCAAACCATCCAAGGAAACAATTTTTGGAACTCCAGAACTTTTCTGGTGAATTATTTCCTCAAACTAGAGTTTATTTCACTATAAAAAGCATCTGTAAATCTAGAAAAGTGATAATCAAGTGAAACCACTTGTGATGGTGTTGTCTTGACAAGACCTATCAGAGGATATCACTTGTGCACATTGGTATCCTACTGACCATAGATCCCTAATTCAAGTTCTTTATATCTATCCTAGGCAACTACCTTCCAAGAGAAAAGACCCGAGGGGCAATCCTGTAAATTCCACCCTTTGAATCCCACTTCTCCAAAACCTCCCAAGTCCAGTAGTTCTTCTCATGCTTGTTTGCTGTATGATTTGATGTTTTATGCCTTGTATTGAGCGTGGTATTGTCTGCTTGCATGTATACCCGGTGACGACGATAGTGTGAGTATGTGACGACAAGAAGGACGGGTTTCTTATTATTATATTATTGGGTATTCTTGGTCATCTGAAGAAGTCTAGGGACTTATTGCTGATCACAGGCAAGCAACCATCTCCTAAACTCTGTTATATGCCTTATTCTCTTTTACCAGTTTTCTATCCTCTTTATAAATTGCATACTCTACCTACATGTCTTGTTTTACAAATACCACGGTAGTAACTTGGCTCCTCCAAGTTATGATTTCGTGTCCTTCGAGGCACCACCCCGATGAACCCATCATTTATCCCCTTTAGACCGAGAGTACGATGGTTAGCATCCTACCTCCTTTGGAAAACCCAGTTTTGAGAAAATAAACTGTTTTGGGATTTATCCCCACTTCAAATGTTTCAATAACGGCTTTGTAAAACCCTGGGAAGAGGCATCGTTCCCAGTGGATGTTTTACAAAATAAATGGTGATGAGAAGGAGTGGAAATGTGATGGGATGTTCTATGCCTTTACTGGAACAATTTTTACCCGCGCAACCACATTACCCCAGCTTACTGGGGCTTAACTCGTAGTTTGTCCGTATAAGCCGAGGCAACTTCTACCATGATTATTGGGATAAATCCCTAGAATCCCGGGCCGGCTTCCTAGATCCCGGATCTGAAGCCTGTCACTTGCCTTGGCAAGAATGAGCCTGAGCAATCAGGAGTCCGGTGCAACAATAGGGTGTCCCGCGGACGGTATGACTTAGGTAGTACAGAAGGAAGAGAAGTCACCAAATTTAAGGTATACGCCAAGTTGCGGCTTGGGTATGCGCGTGTACGGAAGGAAGGACTATGGCTGGGAGCCACATACATATTGCCGGGGAGAACAACCCAAGAGGAAAAGCATGCCTTTGCTAGTGTAGACAAGCGAAAGGTTAGGTTTGATTATCCGGACCCCCATCTACTGCGTTAGTGGGCCGTGGTTGTATCCTAGCGGATGTATTGATTCTTGTGGGTAAAGTGTGCAAACGCTGAAGAGTATAACCTATTCGAATAGCCATGTCCATGGTCAAGGACAGTTGTAAAGGTGTTGGCTAGGAGTACCCAAACGGTGCTTGTTTGGGAAAACAAGTACTTTGAGGACGAAGGTTCCGGGGGAACCCGAGTTTGAAGGCTTAGTTTCCGAGGGGTCGACGATGTTTAAAAAGGGTTTTCAACTACAAAACTGTTTTCGAAACTCTTTTTCAACAAATATATGGAGATGTCTTGTTTTATAAAACCGAAGCATGTTTTCAAAACTCTTTTTCAACAAAGATATGGAGATGCCATAACTTCAAAAGTTAGTTTAGGATTTTCAAAAGAAACCCCATATAGAGCTATCTCGCCATAGCCATAATTGCATTTCCTTTGTTCGCTTATCCTAGTGGTTTGCGAGTACATTCAAAAGTACTCATGGCTTTGTCCCTAGCTATTTACTTAGCCAGACTTTCAGGAGATTAAGGTGACGTCCATCGAGCTAGGCCTTCTTCCCAGTCAGCTGCCTATAGGTTGAGGCACGATTGGGCTATATGCTTTGCGTGGTTCCACTGCTAATGAAGTTGTAGCCATAATGGCATCAATGTAAGTCTTGTATTTGGTTATGTTTCGGATGTGGTAATGGTACCTGTCGGTTATGCTCCACGGCTCACTGATCATGGGAACGTGGAAATATGCATAACAGGGATTTCTCGGAAGAGCAATCTGGGGGGGTCCCACACTAACAATCCTAACTTTGAGATATATTGTGATCATTATGGTGATGTTTTTGCTAGTTATGTAGGCCCTTATGATTGTTACATCCCTAGGTCTATTTGGGTTTTGTCACTAACATGAAGAACTTTCTTGCAGGGCTATGCTTCTGGTGGGTGTAAATGGGTACTCGATAGAGGATGCATGAGTCATATGACCGGAAGCAAGGAGATCATCACGGAGATGCGGCCAAATCATGATCACATAACCGTCTCCTATGGTGACAAGTCAAAATCTGAGGTAATGGGTCTCGGCAAAGTTGTGGTGGCTCACGATATCTCTCTCGTGGACGTCATGCTTGTTGAGACCCTCGGTTACAATTTACTTTCAGTTCGCGCCCTTTGTAAGATGGGCTTTGCAGTTTTTATTGATGCTGATTTGGTGGTACTCTTGTGGAGCAAGTCTTTAAAAGTCGCTTTCGTGTGATATGTCAAAAATGACCTGTACATGGTGGACTTTTCGGGGAAAACCACTACAGGCCTGATGTGTCTTTTTGGAAAGGCTAACATAGGCTGGTTATGGCATCACCGACTAGCCCACGTCAATATGAGAACTTTGCAAAGTCTCCACAAGGGTGGCCACATCATTGGACTAAAAGAAAATGTCTCCTTTGCCAAAGATCGTGTTTGCAGGGCTTGTGTTGAAGGGAAAATGCATGACTCTCCTCATCAAAGGAAGACTATTATTTCGTCAAAAAGGAACCTAGCGCTCCTTCATGTGGACCTATTTGGACCTCCATCTCATGCAAGCCTCGGTGGGAAGAAGTACTTCCTTGTGATCGTTGATGACTACTCAAGATACACTTGGGTCTATTTCTTCAAGTTGAAGAGCGAGACTCAACAAACAATCATCAACTTCGCCAACGAGGTTCAATGCCAACGCAACGTCCCTATTCTGGCAATAAGAAGTGATAATGGCTTCGAGTTCAAGAACTACACCTTAAATGAGTTCCTAAGTGAAGAGGGGATAAGACATCAATATTCCGCTGCGTACACCCCTCAACAAAATGGTGTTGCCGAGAGGAATAACCGGACTCTAATGGATATGGCAAGGTATATGCTAGCCGAATTAAAGTCTCCATATAACTTCTAGGCTGAAGCAATCTCTACCGCGTGTCATTCATCCAACCGGTTGTACCTCCGTTAAATCTTGGACAAGACTCCGTATGAAATACTTACCGGTAACAAGCCAAACATCTCATACTTTCGGATATTTGGGTGTAAGTGTTTCTTTCTCATCAAGGGAGTTCGTTTATCTAAATTTGAGTCTAAGGCTTTAGAAGGTATTTTTGTTGGTTATGGTGCCGAATCCCACACTTATAGAGTCTGCAATAAGCTCTCTGGAACTATTGTAGAATCTTGTAGTGTGGTGTTCGAGGAAAATGACAGCTCCCGTGCGGGGCAAGTTGATGTTTGTGATGCAAATGTTGAAATACCCCAAGATGCCATAAGAAGAATGGGCGTGGGATTTTTCCGCCCCATTGTGGAACCCCTTGTGGCGGACTGGGAAGGACAATGCTCTACTCATGAAGTGCCCTCATCTACACATACTCAACATGCTCCAACCACGGGAGTAACTTCTACACCAACTCCACCAATTGCTGAATGTCAACATGCTCTTAGATGCTCCAGGCCGGATTATCCGGTCGACACCGGATTATCCGGCCACCACTCCTCTGACGACCAAACTGCTCATCATATTGAAGAACTAGCTGCAAGCTCCAGGCCGGATTTCCCGGCTGACCCCGGATTATCTGGCCCCTCACCAATTCAAGCAAGTTCTAGGCAACCCAACGAAATTGCATCAAGTTCTCCTAGGACGGATTATCCGGCCCCTCCCTCGGTCGGATTATCCGTCCCTGAAACTCCTGATGGCCAGCAACCTCCTGTTACGGCTGTTGACCTACCTCAAGGGCATGCTTCATCATCTCCTACTACTGATAATCAAACTTCAATTCAAGGTCAAGAAAGTGATTCCAACAAAGACTCAAGTGATGAGACTATTCCACCAAGAGACAACAAGCTTATTGAACTTAATCGCAAGGCTCGTGCTGATCGGAACCTTGAGTTAAGGGGTCATACTCTTGACAAAGTTGTAGGTGATCTTCGACGAAGGGTTTCCACAAGAAGGGAATTGGCAAGTTTTGGTGAGCATGAAGCTCACATCTCAATAGTGGAACCTAAGGAAGTGTTTGAAGCTCTTGAATATCCGGACAGGGTTGTTGCTATGCATGAAGAGTTGAATAACTTTGAGCGTAACAAGGTCTGGAAACTAGTGGAGAAGCCCAAGGATTGCCGCAATGTTATCGGCACTAAATGGATATTTAAAAACAAGCAAGATGAGAATGGCATTGTTGTGAGGAACAAGGAGAGACTTGTGGCACAAGGCTATTCCCATGGTGAGGGCATTGACTTCGGCAAGACCTATGCTCCTGTGGCTCGGCTTGAGTCCATCCGTTTGAGATGTCTATGATGGGGGAGTTGCGGTTGTTTCTTGGTTTTGAGATCAAGCAACTTAGAGAAGGAACCTTCATCAATCAAGCTAAATACATCCAGGACATGCTCGCGAGATTCAAGATGACAGATCTTAATGGCGTCGCCACTCCGATGCAAACAAAATGTCATCTTGAACTTAACCCCCATGGTAAAGATGTGGATCAAAAGGTATACCGGTCCATGATCGGTTCTCTTCTTTACCTCTGCGCATCTAGACCTGATATTGTGTTGAGTGTGGGAGTGTGTGTAAGGTATCAAGCAACTCCTAAAGAAAGCCACTTAGTGGCGGTCAAGAGGATCTTCCGATATTTGGTTCATTCCCATAACTTTGGTCTATGGTATCCGAAGGGTTCCAATTTCTCTGTATGTGGTTATACTGATTCAGATAGGGCTGGTGATAAGGATGATCGGAAATCAACTTCCGGAGCTTGTCAGTTCTTGGGAAGGTGTCTAGTTTGTTGGTCATCTAAAAAGCAGAATTGTATCTCTCTCTCCACCGCTGAAGGTGAATATGTTGCTGCTACTAGTGCATGCACTCAGTTATTATGGATGAGGCAAACTTTAAAGGAATACTGTTTCATTTGTGACAAAGTGCCTCTTTTATGTGATAATGAAAGTGCAATCAAAATTGCGTACAATCCGGTACAGCACACAAGGACAAAGCATATTGAGATTCGGAATCATTTTATTCGGGACCATGTTGCTCGAGGCGATATTGATCTATCTTTTGTGAGCACGAAGAACCAACTTGCTGGTATCTTCATGAAGCCACTTGATGAAGCCAGGTTTTGCTACTTGAGGAATGAGCTAAATATCGTTGATTCAAGGAGCTTGTCTTGATTACCCATGCACTCACTCGTACGTCTCAGTCTTATTTGGTCTAGATGTGGGCATGTGTATAGGGGAGTGTGGTCCCCCCATAATGCCGAAAGCAAGTCAAATCATTTCTCTTAATATCATTTTGTGATATGTGAGCTCATTGATGAGTATTGGTCATGAACCCAAGATATATCTTCATGGTGTCATACCATACACTCCAACAAGGTGGCTTCGTCCACCGCCCTCTTCCATGTTTAGAGTTGGATTTATTTGGATCTTCTTGATCGTTTTTAGCTCCTCTCATGTTTTTATGGGAAGCACACTCACTTTTGGCTTTTAGTTGATTTGATTTTTGCAAATTTGAGTGTGTAGTACCATCTCAATTTGGCTCTCTTAATCCTAAGCCTTTTCCTACCCCTAAGCCATCTATTCTTGCACAGAAGTCCCTTGTACACCTTGTGGGGGTGTTGTTTGGGGACGCGCGGGCCTGACTCTGTGTGTAACAGAAGTTCAGAGTTTTGGCCGGATAATCCGGCCCTAGCAGATTTCATCCTTATGGGCAGGGGTCGAGGGGGAAGGGCTCATAACGAGCAGCACTTCTCCCCCAACCCTATCCCTCTCCCCAACCGCCGCCTGCCGTCCTCCACCCTCCCCGGAGCCTCTCCGGCCACCGGATTTTCCGGGCCTCCCTGGATCTTCTTCTTCGCGCCTCCGGGTACCTTCTCCTCCACGTTCTTCCTCCAATGAGTGAGGGTAACTCCCTCTCTCCCCATCTTTGGCTAGATGTGTTGTTTGTTGGGTGGAACGTTGTCTAGAAGGATGTTGTTTCACGTAGAAATCGTGGTCTTGTAGTTTCTAGGCCCGATCTACTCCTTTGCATTCAATGTAGGAGTTTATGAAAATTTCTGCTAGGGCCGGATTATCCGCCCCTAGCCAGGTCAGATAATCCGGTCTGACAGAATAAAATTTGGTTCAGTTTTGCCTTGTTGTGTTCATTGAGTAGGATGTGACTATGAACTTTTTTCCTACCTTTTCTACACTCTCTCTTGGACTTGTGTGTATGCTTATCCCCATGATATCGACCTTGTTCTCTTCACAGGTGGTTCCAGTGCTCCCAAGACTTACAAGCATCGTCCTTGTGGTCTCTATTTCACGGTAGACAGTGAGGGTAATACTATGGACGAAGTTCAACTGAGAAGAAGGAAGAAATAGGCTGATCACATGGCTGAGCAAGAAAAGAGGGAGAGATCCAGGAGGGGTGTGTCAAAGAGGAAGGGCAAAGAGCCCAAGGTCAACTACAAGGCTTTGGATCCAGTCACTTATTCCTCTATTCGTCACCGTGATCTGTTTGCTGAGTTGCCTCGTGATTCTGAGTTGGGTGACTCTCTCTCTTTTGGTGTGCTGAACAGAAAGGAATATATGAAGATGTGTATGCCAGGCTGAAGATTCGGCCTATGCACCCGCTGATTCTTTTTGAGGCCTTGGAGAAGCCTCACCTTATTGATGCCATGTATGTGGCTAGGCGGATGGGGTTGCACCATCTCATGGCTCTCCAGTGCTCCTATGACTCTGAAGTTGTGAAGCAGTTCTTTTCCACATTGGTTAATTGTGATGATGAGCATCGCACTATGAAGTGGATGACTCGTGACAGGCCTATGAGTGCTGATTTTCGTGTGTTTGCTGAGGTGCTTGGGTACTCTTTCCGCAGCAGGGATCGAGCTAGTGGCCACCGCATAATCACCCAACTGAAGTCCCATAAAGATGCAGTCCTCTCTCCACGCACGATGGACAATGGCATTGTGGGCACCTTTGCTGTTCTTGCTCCAATCTATGCTGCCTTGGTGGGCCTCTTCCATGATTCCATCACTCTGAGTGGAGGCAACAATGACAGCAACCTAGTCCAGCTCCTAGCCTTCTCTCATGAGGTTGCCTCGTGCGAGGATGAGTCCGTGCAGTACAAGTTGGATGTGATGGACTTCATCTACCATGAATTGACTGATGGAATGTTCAACCGGCTATCCATTCCTTATGCTCCCTATATTATGATGCTCATCAAGCACCGGCTTCCCTCTGAAGATTTCAATATTAACATTGTGCATAAGGCAAAGAAGATCTGCACCAAGGTTCGGAAGACCACTCAACCCTCTTCTGCTCCTGAGGGTCTCATGAGGGATGCTCGCAGGCCTCCAATGCCTCCCTTGCTTGTGAAATTAAGAAGTTGAACTGGTTCTAGCGGAACATTCTTTGCATGGGCGTGGAGACACGCAAGGGCCAGTATGAGGCTTACAAGCAGCGCCCTGAGTTGGCCCACTCTCAGCAGCTCATCCTTCACCATGTGTTCGGTCCTTCTGGTGATCCCCTAGCTCCTACTCCTCCCACACCATATGCCCGGTGGAACTCTTCTTCTAGGCTTAACTATGGAGAGATGGAGCGTCACTTGTTCCCTTCTGCGGCCACTGCTGATGATGAGGACGATGACACCGAGGGGCTTGAGGATGAGGACGACGATGGGAACGAGGACGAGGACGAGGATGAGGATAACGACTATGAGTGATACCTTGGGGCGTTAGCATCACTCTTCTTCTTTTTAGCGTCTCGATGCCAAAGGGGGGGAAGTAGTTCTATTAGGTCTCTGAGGATTTGCATGGGTCGGCACAAGCACTTGCACTTTTTCATTCGTCATTTTCTTGCTTGTGCCCATTTAGCGTTAAACTTTAATTTGTGGTTTGTGGTTTGTGGTTTGTATGAGACTTTGTGTCTGTGGATTTCTGGATTTATCTCGTGGATTATGCCTATGGATTAATCTATCATATCCTATTATGTTGGGTATCTATGTCATAGAAGGCGCTTATATTGGGTTTCACATTGTCAATAGTGGCTATATCAAGGATGCCTCTCCCTATCTCAGTGGTATGATTATGTTGTTTATATTTCAATGGAATAGTCTCGCACCTATTTGTGTGCATTTGTATTCAAATGCAAATTTCTAGTATGCGCACATTGAGGGAGAGTCTCTTCCATGTTTTTATTGTTGGTGGCCTATGAACTTTATTGCAAATCCTAGTATTGTCATCTAACACCAAAAAGGGGGAGATTGAAAGAACATTTCAGGATTTCCTGTGTTTTTGTGTTAGATAACAATACCATGGAAGTTCTAATGTGTACTAAGTGTTGCAGGAAAGTTTTGTGCATTTGGGGGGGGGCGGATTATCCGCCCCCATCTTGGGCCGGATAATCCGGCCAGACCATTTTGGCCAGGGCTGGCTCTGCGTGAGCTTTTGTCTGGGGGCAGAATTTCCCCCGGACAGTCTGGCTCTGGGGCGGATTTTCTCCCTGGACCGGATAATCCAGCCCTCATATTGGGCCGTATAATCCGACCCCAAGGGAATCGTCCAAGAGAGTGTCTGCGTGAGCTTTTGTCTGGGGGCGGAATTTCTCCCGGATATTCTGTGGCTGGGGCACATTTTTTCCTCAACCGGATAATCCGGCCCTCCCCTAGGGCCGGATAATCCGGTCCCCAGGAGAAGGTGTCAAATCCCAGCCTGCGCGAGCTTCTGTTTGCATGCGGATTTTCTGCCGGATAATCCGAGCCTGGGGTGTAGTTTTCCCTAGGCCGGATAATCCGGCCCTCACTTGGGCCAGATAATCTGGCCCCCAAAGGCTCCAACCGCTTGATTTGGAAAGGGGGTATAAAAGCCCCTTCTTCCCCATCGAGCAGAACTCTTGATTCATTCTAAAATTGTCAGACCCATTGCAAGAGCTCTCTCTCTCTAGATCTCCCACTTCAACGACCCGAAGTCTTCGATCTTTGGGGGAATTGAAGGAGGAGACAATCTTCATCACCATCACGAATCAAGCGCATCAAATCCTCTCCATTCATTTGGAGAAATCCCCGATCTAGTATTCTTGCTAATATCTAGATCTTGTATTGGTTATTGATAACTTGTTCTTGTGGGAGCTTGTTGTCATTAAGGGAGCCTCCAATTTGGTTGTGGAGTTGTTCCCCGCTAGTTGTGTAAAGGCGCTGGTACCCTCCTTGAAGGGTTCCTATAGTGGAAAGGTGGATCAGACCTTTGGTGGAGGGATCCATTGGAGAACAGGGTGAGGCCTATTGTGGCGTGGTGGTCTTAGTACCGCCCACCTCTCCAACGCAGATGTACTTCCCTTAACAAGGAAGGAACTGCGGTAAAAGAAATCCTATATCTCCGCGTGCTTCACTACAGTTCACTCGTTCCTCTTTCCACTCACCTCTTACTCGCTACTAGATAGGTTTTCATATAGGGAAATTCTTCTAAATAGTTATCTAGAGAATTTACCTTTTGTGTTAAGTCTAAAATTGAAAAAGCATTAAAATTTAAAGTAGCACCTATTCACCCGTCCCCCTCTAGGTGCCCATACGATCCATTTCAACAAGGTGCATTAGTAAGACCAAACGGCATAACTAACCACTCATGCAAATCAAATTTTGTTTTGAAAGCAGTTTTCCATTCATCCCCTTCTTTGATCCTAATTTGATGATAACCACTACGCATATCAATCTTAGAGAAAATAGCAGCACCACTCAATTCATCTAGCATATCCTCTAAGCGTGGAATAGGATGACAATATCGAATAGTGATGTTATTAATTGCTCTACAATCTACACACATGCGCCATGTACCATCTTTTTTAGGTACTAAAATAACAGGAACAACACAAGGCCTAAGAGAAACACAAATGTACCCGTTAGCCAGCAACGCTTGTAATTGTTTATGTATCTCCTTTGTTTCTTCAGGGTTGGTAATGCGGCGTCAGGTATCAAGTCTATTTGATGCTCAATACCACGCAATGGAGGCAATCCTACTGGCACATCTTCTAGAAACACATTGCCAAAATTCTGCAAAACAGTAGAGACACTAAGAGAAATAGGGGTCATGTCGTTAGAAACCAATACCTCACCCTTATACATGAGCACAAGAGGCATGGCAGTAGGATCCTCACGAAACTCTATCATATCTTCCTTGGTGGCTAACATCAAAAGATTAGGCACTCTCCCTCTTTTTGTTATATCATTCTTTGTAGGCTCTATTACATCATGTGCAGCTGCAACGCTATCTCTCCTATCTACAGATGCATCTTTCAAGTTAACTTCTATCTTTTGACGAGATTCATTCAAAATTGGTGTGGTGTCATTGGCTACATATTAATTTTGTTTCCCTTGAATTCCAAGTGATAGGTATTGGCTCGGGCATTGTGTTGCACATGGCGATCATACAGCCAAGGACAACCCAATAAGAGATGGCAAATAGTCATAGGAACCACATCAAAATCAATATAATCCTTGTATGGCCCTATTTCAAAATTCACACGTACCATATGGTTAACTTCATCTCACAATTGTCACTCAACCATTGTATGTAGTATGGCTTGGGATGAGGTAAATAAGTCAAATTCAGCTTGGCACATAACTCCTTGCTTGCAAGATTCCTGCAGCTACCGCCATCAATGATTACTTCGCAAGCTTTGTTAGGGCCAACTAGTGCTTTGTTTTGGAACAAGTTGCAACACTGAGAATCAACAATAGGCTGCACACTAAGTATACGTGGAGACACCACAATGGTTGGCGCACACTCAGGGAAAGCATACATACCTTCCTCGCTGACATAACCATAGTCATCAGCACAATTAGGATCAACTTCATCTCCACTTTCATACTCACCTTGTTCATTGACAAATGTAACCTTGCTGTTTGGAGAATATAACTTGTAGTGGCCTCTACCAGCACAAGTATGGCACTCCACATCGCGAGTACGCGCTGTTGACATATTGGAACCCGAGCTAGCAGCAGGCGCAGTAGGTTTCTTAGCATTAGAACCATCGGATGGCGTTGGAGCATGCTTGGCCGAAGATGGTGAAGCGTGGCCAACAGCCACTGCATGTGGCGCCATAGGAGGTGGCAGTGTACACCTTGCTGGAAAAATGACTGGTAGATGGAAACATTGCATGTGACTTTTCCTCTTCAGCTAACTGTGAATCGACCTCTCTAGCATGATGCAATAGTTCATTCATAGTCTTGTACTTGTGATGACGAGCGATACTCTTGATTGGTAACTTAAAATTGTTGAGAAATTGCTGCATGGTCATCTCAAGGGATTCACGAACTCTAGAATGCTGCATAAGCATCTCCATCTCCATGTAGTACTCATCGACTGGCATGGTTCCTTGCCTCAATTGTGTCAACTTTTTAGAAAATAAACGCAAGTAGTTGGTGGGTACAAAACGATCCTTCATGATGCGCTTCATCTCGCGTCAAGTCATCACAGGAAGTTCATTGGCATCCCTTCTATTTTGCACAATAGCATTCCACCAACACAAAGCATATCCATCAAATTATGACGCTACAAGATTTACCTTCTTGTCCTCTGTATATTCATGCAAACGCCAGAGCTCCTCAATCATCAAATCCCATGTGAGGTAATCTTCAGGATCAAGTGAGCCATCAAACTTGGGAACTGAGAATTTTGGCTTGCCCAAACCATCATCAATGGCTTGGTTAGTCACACGTTGAGCACGCCCAATAGGAGCCCATCTGCATGCATGTGCAGGTGCACGCGGAGGTGCAGGGGGATTAGCATGTCCCCTACCAAGATTTGGGGTAGCACCAGCAACACTTCCTTCATCATCGTCTTCAACGTCATCATCGAGTGGTTGTTGATGCCGTTTCTCAAGTGCTACCATCAAAGCATCTATCGAACACTGCAACACTACGACATTTGTATTGATCATTGTCACTTGTGATTAAATGTTAGTGAATGCCTCTTCATTGTCTCTCAAAGCCACTTGCATGTCCTGAATAGTCTTTTCATTGGCATCTATCGTGTTAGTAAACACACTTGTCAAATGAGATTTCAATGCTTCATATTCTCGCCAATTAATAGGATCTTCATCTTTCTTTTTTGGTGACACAAATCAACATCACTAAGAGACATGATTAGTAGGTTAGTGGAAAAATTAAAATCTGTTTGGTGGAACACTCACAACTGACAAGAAAGCAGATCTTACCGTTCCAAAGTGAATAGAGATTCTTTACCAAAATGAAATCAAAGACTTATGCACTGATGTGATGAAGCGAATATCAAGGGTATGGAGAACGATCATAGGGCACACAGGTTATTTTTGGTAGAGATTTAGGTATGGTATCCTAACTACACCGCAAACAATTCCTCGTGCTGATCGTACAAAAACCCAAGAAACACACACGTGGAGATAAACGTGGCAATGCAACTATGAACGATGTTGCACTTTTCTAGAGAGACACTAGCAAAGCTCAAAGTAAACAGGCACAAGATTGCTCAATCTACCAATGGACAAAGATATAACTAGGCCTCTTGCTCAAATCTCCTTCTCTTTCTATTTTGCTTTTGTATTGAATCTTTCTGTTTTTGCTTTTTCTTTTGATAATTTTTTTTAATATGTATCACACTATGATCATGACCAAATTATAATTTACAGCACCAAAAACGTACGAACAACCTATAAGAGAATAAACTAGTCTCAATAGGTAGGTTCCTAACCCCTTTGAATAGAATGGTTATAGCTAAGGTTTGGAAATTGCAAAACATCACAATTATTATATTTGTGTCGTGGCAGAAAAACGGGTCAAAATTGTGCCGTGGGAGAAAATCTGTACCGTGGCAGAGAAACATGTAGAAAACATGTCGTCGTAGAACACTGGCAGTAGAAGTTGGCTCGTGGCAGAAAAAAGCGTGGAAAACGTGTCGTGGCAGGAAACCGGTCTGTAGCAGACATGGACTCGCGGCAGAGAAATAGGCTGTTTCTGTGTCGCGGCAGAGTTGGAGACCGATTTTTTTATATTCGGACTCGGCCAACTAGTTCACGACCAGGACTCTATGCTTGGATGGTGTGGGGCCCCCGGATTAATCCTCCGAGAATCCCTGTTATGCATACAACCATGATCCCATGATCAGTTAGTCATGCCACATAACCGACAAGTATCATTACATCATCCGAGAATATACTAAACTACAAGACTTACATGAATGTCGTTATGGCTACATCAATAAACATCAGCAGATCTTCATCAAGCATAGAGCCCGAGCCATGCCTTAACCTACAGGCAACTGACTGGGAGAACGTCCTAGCTCGTAGAATCGCCAACCCATCTTCTTCTCGAAATCTGACCAAGTAAATAGCCAGGGACAATGTCGGTGAGTACTTTGGATGTACTCGCAAACCACCTTAATACTGTAATAATAACAAGAGGCTATGTAGTATGGCTGTGGTAGTAGGAGGGCTCCAAGAGAGGTTATTTTCTCAATTAGTTTCTCTTGTAGATATAGCATCTACATATCTTTGTGGAGAACTTTTGTAAACATTTTGGAAACCTTTTTATTTTGAAAAGTTTTGGAAAACATTAGGACTGGGTTACCCATTTGTTCCCGTTTTCAGGTCGTCCCACGACCAAACTCCTTCCATACCTCTCTGGCCATCCCATGGTCAAAGCAGGTATCCTTCCCGACCATCCCATGGTCAAAACATTTCTTTTCTGAAATCCTTTTTGAAATCAAAACTGGCACCGCTCTACAGCAACTTTCCCAACCGTCCATGACTGCGGACACGGCTATTCGAATAGATTTACACTCTGTAGAGGTTGTACACTTTACCCACACCATCGGGTACACTACCCTGATCTTCACCAATCGTGAGTCGAGTAACCGATCAAGACTCTCTAGATGCCCACTCCAATATAAGTGCCTACCCTATGAGTGTTAATCCCCTCAACATCGGGACGTCGGGCGAGGACCAACCGGAGCGCTTATTGCACGTCCCACATGCACGCTTTCAATGAGGGGCTCATAGTAACGCGTGGAGGCCTGCCGACCCTTCGTTCCTTCTCTAGGTCCCACCTTTATCGGAGAAGGCCCACCCTCCAGGGATCCCTGATCCCCTATAGTTGTTGCGAGGCAGCTCATACCAGAGTAGAAAAACATAAAGTCCAGCCCTGTCCCATTCTAGAGTAATGTGATTGCACGGGTTAATTGTTCTAGCAAAACTGCAGAGAACCAGGTGCATTTTTGTAAACCTTTTTCTTCCGATTTTCCTCCAGCATTTATAAAACAAGACCTTTTTCTTTCTCAACATCTCTTGGGAGGTCCCACCTCACCAAGGTTTTATCATAAAACATTTGGTAAAACTTTTTCCGGGGTCTTCCCATCCTCTAGGTTTTGCTTCGGCTAAATCAGGGTCTCCAAAGGGTTATGGTGATATACACCATCTATCCTACTAGGGGCAAGTAGGTAACACCAAGGGGGTTGTACTTACTAGTACAAATTCGTAGTAGTTCAGAGGGTCCAAACCACTACTATATATTCAATCGACATATAGTAAAACAATGAAGTTTTAAATCAACAGAAGATAAAGCATGCATAAGTAAAATAGTAGGACAAGGCTTATGAGCAAGAAGGTGGCTTGCCTGATTATCAGCAATCTGGCATAAATGTCCGTGGAGTTCTCCTTTAGATACTCCCATAATACCAATACCAAATATAAATACCACTTCTTCTGCTCTCCGATTTCAGCGCAACTATCATCGTCCAGACAGCACATGCAAGCAAACCAAGCCACAATCAACACCATGCATACATACACCAATACATACAGCAAGAAATGATCAAAACAAGTTTAGAAATCAATAGGTCTTAGGGATAATGGATTTAATAGGATTGGCCTGGTTTTGGAAGATATGGAAGGAAATCCCCTTAGGATTTATAGTCTAGAAAATACCTAAGAGATGGATTTAGGGAGTAATTCACCAGAAAAGTTATGGAGCTCCAAAAATTATTTCCTTGGATAGTTAGGTAGGGCTTGATGTACTTGTTCACTGAGAGTTGGAATCACTCCAGAATATTTACCAGAATGCCCTCAGGAAATTCCCAAAGGCAGATCTGTAGACAATTTCTCTTTTTCACCAGATTTAATCTACAGCAGATTTTGAGTTAAATCCAAGGACAGATGGTAGGTATTGAGGATACCTTTCTATAGAAATTGGAATCAACATTTTGGATTAGCAAAACTACTGTAGTGAATTTAGAGGTGATTAAATCATAGAAAAACATCCAAGGCTTTATAAATCATGAACTGCTGGATTTAGATAGGTATTGATGTACCACATCACTGGGATTTGGAATTCGTTCAATTGGACTCATGGTTTGGTGTAGGGAATTTTCCAAAGGCCTAACTGCATGAATTTTGCTATTTTTGCTACATGTAGACTAGAGTTCACCTTGACATGAGACCTATGTTGATGTATTGGTATAGAAATTACCGTCCAGGAGGACTTGGGTTCACCCCAAATGGATATGTAATACTCTCTGGGTATTTATTTAGTGTAAACATATACTCTTTCAAAGATTAAATGCCAGAAAATAAAAAAGATTATTTTTGGCAAGGGTCTGGTTCTGAATGTTAGACAAATCATGTGGGGACATGGTAGAATTTTTGATCTGAGCAGAATACCCCATTTCCAATTTGTTCTTGATTTAAACCACTAGTAGAAATGCACATAGGGAATTTTATTTAACAAAACCCAAAAGGAGTCAGAGGGGTCGCTGGGGTAGATTCTAGGGAGGGGATTGGGCCGGTGGGGGAAAATAGGCCCAGCTGGGTGTCACCACAGGGGGAGGCGCAGCTCAAATCCATGCCGCGGGACCCACCCTTAAGTGGTGGAGGGGCTCGAAGCGGTATCCGCAAATGTTGGCCGTTGGATCCAAGGGAGATCGACGGCGCCTGGCCGTTGTCCTCGCAGAGCAGAGCGCCGCCGGGCGGAAACCCTAGACGGCGTCGGGGGTCATACTAGGAGCTTACCGGAGGGGCGGAGGGGCGACGGGGAGGCCATGGGGTGATGCGGTCGATGACGGGGACCTCGGGGATGGGCGGCATGGTGGGGTTTGCTTCAGGTAGTTTTTCGCGTGCAGTCCCGCGGTGGTCGTAGCTCGGGTGCTCGCCGGAGTGCGGCCTAAGGTGCATGCATGCAGGAAGGGCGACATTAGAGGGGGTGGTTAATGCCCTGGGGAAGTCAGGAAGTGAGTGGTTACCATTGTAGAGGACTCCAGAGGAGGGAGCTTCGTCGGAGAGGTTCTTCTCGGCCGGGCTTGATGGCGATGGCTCCAGGGTTCCTACAACAGAGGGAGGAGCAGGGGAGGTGGTTCAGAGGTGGGTAAACTCAAGTAGAACACATGCAAGGGAGGAGAAGCAGGAAAAAGGCGACCCCGAGCTTGAGTTTGGCAATGGCCGAAAGGTCTTCTTTCTCTCCTCTCTTGCAAGACAGGGCAGGGAAGGAAGCAGGGTGCCTGGGGGAGGTAGGTGGGACTGATAGGAAGCAAATGAACCAGGGAGGGGGAGTTGGGGTGGCCTCTGGCCCTTAATACCGAAGGGGAGGCCTATGGTGGACTTGTTCCATTGGGCATGGGAGGGAGGAGTGAAACCAGGGAGTGGATGTTGTGGGCAGGGGAGGTGGTTTCCTGGTCGTGCTACAGAGCAGGGGGGAGAGTGGTAGCAGCTGTGAGGGGAGTAGAAGTTTTGCAAGACAAGCCCTCATATGAGGCTAAGCACTAGTGTCCAAGCACTAGAGGACAAGTTACTATAGTAATAGCTACTGTGATCACGACGAGAGGGTAGGATGGTTGCTGTGGTGGGTAGTGGTGAGCCTTGGTGGTGATTGATCCTTGGTCTAGATCAATAATTTCCTAGTTTGCCTTATTTAGTCAATATGTGGCTTGTGAAGGAAGTTTGATAATTTGTATAGGACAAGGTAGTGAGATGGTACTGGTAGATAGGTGAGGTCAAGGTAGATATCCAGGAATTAATTGGTAATTTTCAGAAGAGTAGAAGTCCACTTAAATCCATTTATTCAAAAACTGCAGAAGTGGTTTCTAGAAGATTATTTGATAAATTTACATTGTACAAGCTTGGTTTTTGATGTGATATGCTCTCAAATGTGAATACACACTTAGGGGAATTTTCCCAAGATTTATTGGGGCTTAAAAGTATTTAACACAATTATTATTCCAATTCATCCATTTAAGAAAATGGGTAAAAAGAAATAATAAAGGATTTCAAAAATATTTATTTTTGAGTTGGAAAGTTATGGTAAGACATATAGGACTCAATTAAGTCAAAAGTTGGGGAAGTGTTTTGGCAAAAACCAAGCTTTCCTTTATGAGAGGAGTTTTGGAGATTTGGCCTATTAAGGGAATGAAATAGTTTTGGTCCATAATAAATATGGATAATTGTTGATAATTCTTGATGATCAAGGTAGATGATGTATACAACGTGTAGCAAGCATTTTCAACCTTGGTATTGGAGAATCCAAGTTGATTTTGGTGCAATACGTTAGATTAAGGATCTAGGGTGATGTTAATTTCATACCATCAAAGCATGGTTGTAACTTGGAGTTCAGATCTCCCCTTGGGGCATGGGGTAGATGGTTGGATAGACCAAGTGAGGTAGATTGCAATGGTGTAGGTGTTTGAGCTTGATCCTTCTTGATCTCACCATGGCAAGCTTTCAAACTTTGAATAAAATAAGTCTGCCAAGGCAGATTATCAACTAGCCTTCAAAACCTTGTGGGTGTAAACAGCTCAAGGATCCTATTAGAACGGGTGGAGTAGGTAATGATAGACCTATATTAGTAGAACACCACCATGCAAAGATTTGTTCCATAGAAGGTTGGATGGTGGTGTGAGCTTCTATCAAAGTAGGCATGTTGACTAGATTTGTAGGAAAAAAGTATTATCTGGCCTGCAAAACCATCAAGAACAAGTGGGTTGGAGGGTGATCTAACCAAGGTAAAAGGTGGTCCTTGGTAGTACTTATTATGGTTAACAAGATGGTTCAGATGCATTTCGAAAAATGCACAAGGGTTGAGAAAGGGAGGCGTTCAAAAAGGTGATGTTGGAAGCATATTTCTAGACTTGGCCAAATTTTGCAGAGTTAGGGTTTTTGACTAGAATGTGGGTGGTGATGATTTTGATGGATGGCAAGGTACCAAAGAATCATCAAGTGGTTTATGTTGAAGTGTAGATTGAGTAGAAAGTATCCTTGCTTGATATTGGTCTTCATTGACTTGGAAGCTTCTAGAATAGATCACTACAGAATTGATCTGGCTAAGGGGTTTTAGATGATCACCTGGTGGATAGAGATTAGATCCAGATGGTACTCTTTCTTAGGGTGTGGTGATTTCAAGTATGTCTATCCTAGTGTATGAGATCCTAGAGTATCTCATACTAATTCTAAGCAATCAAGTCAAACAGCAGATCAAGGCAATTCATCAGCCAGCAGATCAAGGCAACTCATCTTACAAACAAATCAACTACTATGGGTTACCACCAAGCTTATCTTGAGGTAAGGATGGGTATTTTGAGATAGGTTGGAGTTTGAACAAGGTAAGGTCCTTGGTATCTCGACCAAGAGTAGAATTCAAATGCTTCACAAAAAGTTTTTGTTAAATCTAGAGATAAGAGTAGTAGAAGGTTCTGTCTTGAAAACATAAGGAGATTATGTTATATAGCTCTCCATAGTTTGATCAATAGAATCTACTAAAATATTTTTTCTTTTCATAAACATCTTGGCTCATGTTTTTGAAATGCCAGAACATTTGAGAATAAGGAAAATTAAGCCAAGGTAGTTTTGGGAAGTAGCTTTTGTCAACTGGGGTTGAGGTAAGGAGTATATCTTCTAATACACATTCATGTGCATAAGCATATCCAAACAACAAGCAAACACTTCAGCACTCAACAATAAAAAGTTTTTGTTCCCCCTGATTTTTGCATTCTGGACAACTAATCAGGGTTGCTGAAATTGGGATGTTACAGATCTTTCCCCCTTAAAAGAATCTCGTCCCGAGATTCCGGAGGGTAAGGTTAGGGGATTTTGAGTCAAGGTTAGCGTTACTGGTTTCAGGCGTGCTAACTTACGGACTCCGTCTTTGAAAGTGGTTACCCTGTCGAGGAAGTTGAGCTTCAGTCTTCGGGGATGCACTGAGAGTTGAGCAGAGTCCAGTCTTAATTTTGAGAGATGACCTTCTTTTCCTTCTGGACTATATATCATTGATGGCTTAGACTGGGTAGACTCTCTTCATGCTGAACTTCACGGGGTACTCGTCGGAGGATAGGTTCTACGGTTGGGAATACCTTGCTCTAAGGATTCATAGCTCTTCCTTAGGGTCGTAGCGTATCCTAATTGAAGATTTTAGGGTCGGGACTCCTAAGGTTGCTCCTGGAAGAGGGGTTACTCTATTTTTGGTGGGAAAGATGCAGTCTTTCCCCCTTAGGATTAGACTGGGATATATTGGAGAGTTGACATAGTCCTTACTTCTTGAAGTCATTGAATGGGGTTTCTGGGGATTGTCATCCATCTTTCTTCTGGAGTAGAGACATTGGGAAGTCTTCCTGGGATTATGACATACTGGGCTTATATACTACTATTATTTATACTTAGGCTGGTGAAGTCATTGGAGTCTCACGTCCTCTTAGCGATTGGTTAGCGATCCGGTGGCCCTTCCGGTGGGTCTTCAGCTGAAGTAGCGGAGGGGCTTTGTGGAACCTTCAAATAGTTTCACTTCTGATGTCTCACAAGTTGTTGTTTGGCGAAAAGATGTCGGATCATGAGATCTCCTCTGAAGTACCTTCCAATAGACCATCTTCTAGGGATTGAGTTGGAAAGACAAGTCATTCCTCCTTAGAGCTTCACTAATGTTCATCAAGACGGGTGTGGATCTTCTGTCTTGGAATGCTGACTTGCTGCTAGTGGAAGGCTATATCTTCCCGAAGTCTTGAGCTGGGGTCTTCGAGTGACGCCTTATTTTATCAACCTTTGGTGGGGCTGGTTTCCTAACGATTCCTTTAGGGAGTTTGCTCAGGGTAAGTTAGCGGTTTACGACTCTTCTTGCTAGTAGTTACTCAAGGTTGAAATAGTCAGCGTCGGGTAAATGGTCATCATTTGCTTTCCTTGCGTGGCTTCTGATTGAGGGCAGAGTGGACTCGTTGTCTTCACGCTTCCTTATCATCTGGCTTTAGTGGTGGTTCTGACCTTCTAGGGAGGAGCTTCCCGTTGGTTTGGGTAGGGTCGACTAGATTAGTTAGTCTCCTGAGGCGGTCATAAGCTCTAATACACTAAAGGTTAATGTGGTTAGGTCTTCACTTCTTATCTTGGTTGGTTTATCGAGTGGTTTCTTGTGGATATTGAGGATACTTCGGTGATCGACTTCCGGCTTCAACGGGTTTCTGGCTGTAGTAGACTGAGGAAACAAGGAGTGTGGTGCCATTGACGAGTCTTGCAAGGTGAATTTGACGAGGTGTGCCATCCTGCTGAGGTGAAATCTTCGACTTGATTCGGACTTGACGATGTCGAACTCCTGGTTCTTGCGATGCTCTTCCTGTCATATACTCTCTAGGTTAGTCTGGGTCTCACTACCGACATCCAACATAGGGGTTTCCTGAGCTACTAGGTGGGTTATCGCTCCTCGAGTCACATTTTTAAGGAGGTCAAGGCAAACTAGAACATACAAACAAGGCGAATAGAGCGAGGGAATTGCAATGTCCTCGGGAAACAATCACACATCAAACAACACATGTGGCATCTAGGCAAGCAAACACGGTCAACGCTAGGGACCAAGGAGTTAACTACTCGCGATGTTGGGGAATCCTATCCTTAGGACTATTGACCCTAGATATCGTCTTTCTTCAGGTTGGAGTCACTATCTTGCAGATGAAGTCTTCGTCATATCTTAGATGTTTCTTGATAGTGCCACACCCAATTTCTTCTGATTGTGAGGATTCCGCTGATAGAGCGATATTGTAGTCTCCTTGTGTTTTTTGGTAGTTACTTGTCTTCATCTTGTCATCATTGTCTTCACCGGGTTCTAGATCCTATTTATGTAAAATTCGTAGGTTTGAAGTTTAGACGAGAGTTAGCGGAAACCATTTTCGAAAGCATTTACTTAGAGTAAGAGAAGAAGTAGAACTTTTTGAAACTCATTTAGAAACTAGTTTTCGATAGCCGGGGTTTTCAAAATAAGGTTCCTGTGTAACGACCATGCTAACTAAAGTTCTCCTACAGTCAGGATGGCTCTGATACCAAGTCTGTGGGGCCCCTGGATTAATCCTCCGAGAATCCTTGTTATGCATACAACCACGATCCCATGATCAGTTAGTCGTGGCACATAACCGAGAAGTATTATTACATCATCCGAGAATATACCGAATTACAAGACTTACATGAATGCCGTTATGGCTACATGAATAAACAGCAGCGGATCTTCATCAAGCGTAGAGCCCGAGCCATGCCTTAACCTACAAGCAACTGACTGGGAGAACGTCCTAGCTCGCAGAATCGCCAACCCATCTTCTTCTCGAAATCTGACCAAGTAAATAGCCAGGGACAATGCTGGTGAGTATTTTGAATGTACTCACAAACCACCTTAATACTGTAATAATAACAAGAGGCTATGCAGTATGGCTGTGGTAGTAGGAGGGCTCCAAGAGAGGTTATTTTCTCAATTAGTTTCTCTTGTAGATATAGCATCTACATATCTTTGTGGAGAACTTTTGTAAACATTTTGGAAACCTTTTTATTTTGAAAAGTTTTGGAAAACATTAGGACTGGGTTACCCATTTGTTCCCGTTTTCAGGTCGTCCCACGACCAAACTCCTTCCATACCTCTCTGGCCATCCCATGGTCAAAGCAGGTATCCTTCCCGACCATCCCATGGTCAAAACATTTCTTTTCTGAAATCCTTTTTGAAATCAAAACCGGCACCGCTCTACAGCAACTTTCCCAACCGTCCATGACTGCGGACACGGCTATTCGAATAGATTTACACTCTGCAGAGGTTGTACACTTTACCCACACCATCCGGGTATACTAGCCTGATCTTCACCGATCGTGGATCGAGTAACCGATCAAGATTCTCCGGATGCCCACTCCAACATAAGTGCCTACCCTATGAGTGTTAATCCCCTCAACACCGGGACATCGGGCGAGGACCAACCGGAGCGCTTATTACACATCCCACGTGCACGCTTTCAATGAGGGGCTCATAGTAATGCGTGGAGGCCTGCATACCCTCCGTTCCTTCTCTAGGTCCCAACTTTATCGGAGAAGGCCCACCCTCTAGGGATCCCCGATCCCCTATAGTTGTTGCAAGGCAGCTCATACCAGAGTAGACAAACATCAAGTCCAGCCCTGTCCCATTCCAGAGTAATGTGGTTGCACGGGTTAATTATTCTAGCAAAACTGCAGAGAACCAGGTGCGCTTTCGTAAACCTTTTCCCTCCGATTTTCCTCCATCATTTATAAAACAAGACCTTTTTCTTTCTCAACATCTCTTGGGAGGTCCCAACTCACCAAGGTTTTATCATAAAACATTTGGTAAAACTTTTTCCGGGGTCTTCCCATCCTCTAGCTTTTGCTTCGGCTAAATCAGGGTCTCCAAAGGTTATGGTGATATACACCATCTATCCTACTAGGGACAAGTAGGTAACACCAAGGGGGTTGTACTTACTAGTACAAATTCGTAGTAGTTCGGAGGGTCCAAACCACTACTATATATTCAATCAACATATAGTAAAACAATGAAGTTTTAAATCAACAGAAGATAAAGCATGCATAAGTAAAATAGTAGGACAAGGCTTATGAGCAAGAAGGTGGCTTGCCTGATGATCAGCAATCTGGCATAAATGTCCGTGGAGTTCTCCTTTAGATACTCCCATAATACCAATACCAAATATAAATACAACTTCTTCTGCTCTCCGATTTCAGCGCAACTATCATCGTCCAGACAGCACATGCAAGCAAACCAAGCCACAATCAACACCATGCATACATACACCAATACATACAGCAAGCAATGATCAAAACAAGTTTACAAATCAGTAGGTCTTAGGGAGAATGGATTTAATAGGATTGGCCTTTTTTGGAAGATATGGAAGGAAATCCCCTTAGGATTTATAGTCTAGAAAATACCAAAGAGATGTATTTTGGACCAGGACATATTCTGTATGATACAATTATATAAAAATGATACCTACAGATAGATGTTGATAAAATGAAACCAACCAAAGTGGTTTCACTTTTTTATCACTTTTATTGAAATACTTATGAATATTCTATTGCTAAAGGCTCTAGTTTTAGGGAGTAATTCACCAGAAAAGTTCTGGAGCTCCAAAAATTATTTCCTTGGATTGTTAGGTAGGGCTTGATCTACTTGTTCACTGAGAGTTGGAATCACTCCAGAATAATTACCAGAATGCCCGCAGGAAATTCCCAAAGGCAGATCTATAGACCGTTTGTCTTTTTCACCCGGTTTAATCTACAGCAGATTTTGAGTTGATTCCAAGGAGAGATGCTAGGTATTGAGGATACCTTTCTGTAGAAATTGGAATCAACATTTGTGGATTAGCAGAACTACTGTAGTGAATTTAGAGGTGATTAAATCATGCACTAAATAGTTTAATTCACAGAAAAACATCCAAGGCTCAATAAATCATGAGCTCCAGGATTTAGATAGGTATTGATGTACCACATCACTGGGATTTGGAATTGGTTCAATTGGACTCATGGTTTGGTGTAGGGAATTTTCCAAAGGCCTAACTGCATGGATTTTGCTATTTTTGCTACGGGCAGTAATTACCTTCCAGGAGGACTTGGGTTCACCCCAAATGGATATGTAATACTCTCTGGGTATTTATTTAGTGTAAACATATACACTTTCAAAGATTAAATGCCAAAAAATAATAAAAATTATTTTTGTCAAGGGTCTGGTTCTGCATGTTAGAAAAATCATGTGGGGACATGGTAAATTTTTTGATCTGAGCAGAATACCCCATTTCCAATTTATTCTTGATTTAAACCACTAGTAGAAATGCACATAGGGAATTTTATTTAACAAAAACAAAAAGGAGTCAGAGGGGTCGCTGGGCTAGATTCTAGGGAGGGGATTAGACCGGTGGGGGAAAATAGGCCCATCTGGGTGTCGCCGTGGGCAGGAGGCGTAGCTCAAATCCGTGCCGCGGGACCCACCCGTCAGTGGTGGAGGGGCTCGAAGCGGTATCCGCAGATGCTGGCCGTTGGATCGAAGGGAGATCGACGGCGCCTGGCCGTCGTCCTCGCAGAGCAGAGCGCCGTCGGGCGGAAACCCTAGATGGCGTTGGGGGTCGTACTAGGAGGTTACTTGAGGGGTGTAGGGGCGACGGGGAGGCCATGGGGCGACGCAGTCGACGACAGGGACCTCGAGGATGGGCGGCATGGTGGGGTTTGCTTCAGGTAGTTGTTCGCGTGCAGTCCCATGGTGGTCGCAGCTCGGGTGCTCGCCGGAGTGCGGCCTAAGGTGCATGCATGCAGGAAGGGCGGCATTAGAGGGGGTGGTTAATGCCCTGGGGAAGTCAGGAGGTGAGTGGTTACCGTTGTAGAGGACTCCGGAGGAGGGAGCTTCGTCGGAGAGGTTCTTCTCGGCCGGGCTTGACGGCGATGGCTCCAGGGTTCCTACAACGGAGGGAGGAGCAGGGGGAGGTGGTTTAGAGGTGGGTAAACTCAAGTAGAACACATGCAAGGGAGGAGAAGCAGGAAAATGGCGACCCCGAGCTTGAGTTTGGCAATGGCCGAAAGGTCTTCTTTCTCTCCTCTCTTGGAGGACAGGGCAGGGGAGGAAGTAGGGTGCCTGGGAAGGTTAGTGGGACTGATAGGAAGCAAATGAACCAGTGAGGGGGAGCTGGGGTGGCCTCTGGCCCTTAATACTGAAGGGGAGGCCGATGGTGGACTTGTTCCATTGGGCATGGGAGGGAGGAGTGAAACCAGGGAGTGGATGTTGTGGGCAGGGAGATCGTGTCCTGGTCAAGCTGCAGTGCAGGGGCTGAGTGGTAGCAGCTGTGAGGGGAGTAGAAGTTTTGCAAGACAAGCCACTCATATGAGGCTAAGCACTAGTGTCCAAGCACTAGAGGACAAGTTACTACAGTAATAGCTACAGTGATCACGACCAGAGGGGAGGGTGGTTGCTGTGGTGGGTAGTGGTGAGCCTTGGTGGTGATTGATCCTTGGTCTAGATCAATAATTTCCTAGTTTGCCTTATTTGGTCAGTTTCTGGCTTGTTAAGGAAGTTTGATAATTTGTATAGGAAAAGGTAGGGAGATGGTACTGGTAGATAGGTGAGGTCAAGGTAGATATCTAGGAATTAATTGGGAATTTTTAGAAGAGTAGAAGTCCACTTAAATCCATTTATTGAAAAACTACAGAAGTGGTTTCTAGAAGATCATTTGATAAATTTACATTGGACAAACTTGGTTTTTGATGTGAGATGGTCTCAAATGTGAATACACACTTAGGGGAATTTTCCTAAGATTTATTGGGGCTTAAAATTATTTAACACAATTATTATTCCAATTCAGCCATTTAAGAAAATGGGAAAAAACAAATAATAAATGATCTCAAAAATATTTATTTTTGAGTTGTAAAGTTATGGTAAGACATATAGGACTCAATTGAGACAAAAGTTGGGGAAGTGTTTTGGCAAAAACCAAAGTTTCCTTTATGAGAGGAGTTTCGGAGATTTGGCCTATTAAGGGAATTAAATAGTTTTGGTCCATAATAAATATGGATAATTGTTGATAATTCTTGATGATCAAGGTAGATGATGTATACAAGGTGTATCAAGCATTTGCAACCTTGGGATTGGAGAATCCAAGTTGATTTTGGTGCAATACCTTAGATTAAGGATCTAGGGTGCTGTTAATTTCATACCATCAAAACATGGTTGTAACTTGGAGTTCAGATCTCCCCTTGGGTCATGGGGTAGATGGTTGGATATACCAAGTGAGTTATATTGCAATGGTGTAGGGGTTTGAGCTTGATCCTTCTTGACCTCACCATGGCCAGCTTTGAAACTTTGAATAAAATAAGCCTGGCAAGGCAGATTATCAACTAGCCTTCAAAACCTTGTGGGTGTAAACAGCTCAAGGATCCAATTGGAACACGTGAAGTAGGTAATGATACACCTATATGAGTAGAACACCACCATGCGGAGATTTAGTCATAGAAGGTTGGATGGTGGTGTGAGCTTCTATCAAAGTAGGCATGTTGACTAGATTTGCAGGAAAAAAGTATTATCTTGCCTGCAAAACCATCAAGAACAAGTGGGTTGGAGGCAGATCTAACCAAGGTAAAAGGTGGGCCTTGGTAGTCCTTAGGATGTTTAACAATATGGTTCAGATGCATTTCCAAAAATGCACAAGGGTGAGAAAGGGAGGCGTTCAAAATTGAAACTAGAATCCTACGGATTTCTATAGATCGGATCTACGAGAGAGATGATCAGCAACTAAAACTTGGAAACAATGTAATCTAGGCTATGGAAAATATTTTTGCGAGGCTTTTTCTATATAGGAATAAACAAAAACTAATCTATGGATGGATTGGTGGATTTCTCACCGAGTAAACGAGGAAATCTGATACCAAGATGATATGGGTGACCCGAACTTCTCAGCAAGCACTTGTCGATGATGATGGTGGATGATAGATAACTAGCCTGTAGCTATGAACTCTCCCGCTCGAACCCTGATGCCAATGCAACAGCTCTCGAACCCTGTGGGATATTCACAACACCACGCTCTTGCACACGCAGCCGTCGACCGCGAGCGGTAGTTTGCAATCTACTAATTCCTAGTGGAAGAACAGATCACACTCACTTGCAGTAGATAATTCGATCACATGTAATTTTAGATGTTCTTAAAAGAATCAACTCCAAAATATCTTTAACCTGGTCTTAAACCTAAACTAGATGCGGCACCCCATATTAATGAACCAAGGGGACGGCTAAGCAAAGAGTCCAAGATGCAAACGACTACAACTTAGGATACATGCTGACCCAATACGGTCAGCCCTTTTGGCACACAGGCCAGTTCTGTCGTGGCAGATTTTGGGTCGCTTTCTATGCCGTGGAAGCCTACCGTGGAAGAGAAGGACTCCGCTTTTGTGTCGCGGCAGCCTGTCGTGGCAGGAAACGTGTTGTTTCTTTGTCGCAGTAGAGGTCATGCCAAGTGTTAATCTCCTTCTTTGTATCTCCTTGCGCTTCCTCCCTCTCCTCCCCCGCGCATTCTTCATTGATCAACACGCCATGCTCCATATGCTTTAGTTCCTCGCTCTGTGCTACACCTTCTTCTCCCATGTACGTGATCATACAATAGTGTAAAGACTTAGGCAGTACAAAATTCTCATTAATTAAAACATCAGGTTTATTAAGAAACAAGTTCACCTATTGTTCTAGTAGCTTAGCACGAGCTCTTTTAATAGGTCCTATTCTAATCTCATTGGACTGATCCTTCTTTACAGCAACTAGAATATCCTCAGTAGTAATTGGAGTAGGTGTAATTATAGGGATGTTATCATCACACCCTCCATCCACACAAGCACCCCTACCACATGCAATGGCTAAGTGACCAAGGGTCCGTGAAGATCACGCATATCGCCTCGGTGATATTCTCAGTTGGTCCTTACAAAGACACGATGGAGTGTGATGTAGTCCCAATGACTATTTGCCATATGTTGCTTGGTCGACCATGGTAATTCGACAAAGGTGCTCTACATGATGGTCGCACAAATGTATACACATTCAAATGGATTAACAAGACATGTGTTTTGCAACCAATGACTACTATCCAAATAATTGGGGACAATGCAAAGGCTTTAGCGAGGGCGCAAAACACAACACCTTTTGTGAGAACAATGGTGAGCGAGAGAACCACCATATAGGGAGTGAGAGCCACAAGCCTAACTTGAGTGGAAAAACTAAGAGTGTTCTTCTTGCCACCAAAAGTGAGATGAGAGATGTGAGGAAGAACCCATCCATCTTGCACTACATCCTCATTCGCATAGGACTAGCGCAAGGATGTGTTCCCTGAAGATCTCCCACATGGACTACCTCCCCTTCACGGAATTGAGCATCACATTGACCTCATACCCACCGCACCCCTTCCAAACCGCTCCGCTTACCGCACGAAACCAAAGGAGACGAAGGAGATCGAACGTCAAATCAACCAACTCGTCTCCAAAGGTTTGATCCAAGTTAGCACTATTCCGAGTGCGGTACCCGTTTTTCTTGTTCCAATAATGGATGATACTTTGCGGTTATGCATGGACTGCCGTCCTATCAATGCTTTCACGTGCGTTATCGACATCCCATACCATGACTCGATTACATGCTTGACGAGTTGTGTGGAGCCACTATTTTCTCAAAAATTGATCTTTGTAGTGGTTACCACCAAATACGCATGGCGGAAGGTGATGAGTGGAAAACCTCCTTCAAGAACAAACTTGGTCTCTATGAATGGTTGGTCATACCCTTTGGCTTATCTAATGGAGAATATCATTTTGCGACCCGAAAGTTGAGACACCAGTGCATCTCGGTACCTGAGTTGATTTTAATCACCATAATTTGAAAAGTTGGGGCACCAATTGTTGAGAGGGGTGTTTCGAGTGAATGATAGCCAAACCTAATATTTTCAAATCGTGCCCATTAAGTCAGGATATTCCATTACACTAGTTCCTGTTGTGCCCCTTCTTCGCCGTTCACTCTTCTTAGCCACCCTGCACGTGTCGTAGGGGCAAATCCAATACTGTACTTTCCTAACTCTCGACACTAAATCTGGCTGCGGCGGCAGCGGTCCTTTTTCTTCCCTTCCTCGACCCTGAATCTGCCGGTGCGGAGGACCTTTTTTCTCCCTCCCCTGATACTGAATCCAATGGCAGTGACCCAGAATGTCTTGCAAGGCGAAGGTTGTAGCTACGTCGCCGACTAATTCGGGTCTGTCGGAGCCAAAGTCTAGGGCTCAACGCAAAGCAGCGGCGAGGTCTTCAGCCTCGATTAGCGAGGAGGTCAGCAAGAATTCTACTCTCAAGGTACCTACGAGCAGCGGTTTGAAGAAAAAAGCAAGGCCGGCGATGGATTGTTCGGCTCTGGTGGGTGGATGCGGCACCCGGATCTCGAAGAAAGAAACAGGGAGAAGAGCGAGAGGTGAAATTTTCTTATATGTGCCTTATCTTACAAGTAGATTAGTTACGACCATACCTGGCCAACGGGCCGGCCCACGGCACGGCATGGCCCGCTAAGAACTTAGCGTGCCTGGCACGGCACGATCCACCTAGGCACGTTAAGCACGACACAGCCCGTGGGCTTCCCCTCGAGGCCCGGGCACGGCATGTTAGCTAAACATGCCTAACGAGCCGGCTCGTGAAGACCTTTTTATACTATATTTTATCAAAATTAATATAAAAACTATACATATAATGGTATAAAAATTAAAAAAATCAAAAAACTCTTAACGGGTCGTGCCGTGCCGGCACGTGGGCTTGGTTTAGGAGCCCAGGCAGGGCCTGTTAGGTGCCGTGTCAGGCCGGCCCGTGACGTGCCAAAGCACGCGTGCCCACATGTCGGCCCATGAAGGCATGGCCCAATGGCCAGGTATGGTTACTACATAATAGAATCGAATGAACTGAAAAGTTCCCCTTTTTAATTAAATTAAGCACAACTTTGATACACGGGACCTATATGAGTTCACAGTTCATGTTCGCCAGTAGACTGCAAAACTTGATTTTGGTTGTGAGATGGTTGTGTTTGGGAAAGATGTGCATCTGCTTGTGAATTGCAAAGAGGTTGTGCCTGTTTCGCAGCTGGTAGATATGCTTGCCTCTAGGATTCCCTGGGGTTTTAGATAGCGGACAAAATTGGTGTAGCGCAACATGAATGATACCTATCAGCAAATTGAGCGCTTCCATGAGCTTCAGATGGTTTGGGAGTATTGTGCAGCTGATTGTAAGGTGAAAGTTGAAGCGATGATTGATGATATGTATGCAGATGCTGGAGATCTTGCTGCCAGAGCTTTGGCTCCTAGAGACTTCGGACAAATAGATGTTGATCTAGATAAGTTTAGTATACGCTTAGAGGTGGATTCATACATGGCAAAACATGATGAGGGAGTAATAAATCAGTTTCGTCATGTACTGTGGAGATCACTATCGATGTAAAAAACATAACTCTTGATGAAATGAGAGAGATGATTTGTAAGGAAATCAGTATTGGCCCTAAGTAGATGGCACAAATACGGTGGTGGCATCATAAGAAGAAGCAATTCATAGATGTTTTGGATACTAAAGATCTTATGCATATTATGCGACGAAAGAAGTGAACCAGGAAGGTGTTCTTCCTTGGTAGCATTTCTGATGTTGTTGAGCAGGTTATAGTGGATGTAGAGTCCCCTATAGTGGCTGAACAAAATGAGGTAGTCGACATTGATGAGATCTGATACCCTAGGCTTGTCATATGGACCATGGGGTTCCCCTGCCTGTATTTATAACATTAATTGTTGTTGCATTTAGACCGTCTTTCTGTGATTATGTTTGTTGAGAGATTGCGATATAATGGTGTGCAAGCTGTTGAGATTTTTGGACATGTCACTCATTGAAACTAGCATTGTTGTAATAAGACATAAGTACATTGTAGTTGACATGATTATGTTTCTTGAGATGACGTACTATACTTGTTTCTGTTATTATGTATGTTGGGACATTGTAATGTAATGTTTTGTGAAACCATGACTGGACAAGTGATGCATAAATACATTGTAGTTGACATGATTATGTTTCTTGAGATAATGTATTGTACTTGTTTCTGTTATTTTGTTTGTTGAGAGATTGTAATGTAATGTCTTGTGAAACCATGACTGGACAAGTGATGCATAAGTACCTTGTAGTCAACATGATTTTGTTTCTTGAGTTGATGTAATATACTTGTTTCTATGATTATGTTTGTGGATAGATTGTAATGTGATGTTTTGTCAAACTATGACTGGACAAGTGATGCGTAAGTACCTTGTAGTCGACATGATTTTGTTTCTTTAGCTGATGTAATATACTTGTTTATGTGATTATGTTTGTTGAGAGATTGTAATGTAATGTTTTGTGAAACCATGACTGAACAAGTGATGCATAAGTACCTTGTAGTTGACATGATTTTGTTTCTTTAGATGATGTAATATACTTGTTTCTATGATTATGTTTGTTGAGAGATTGTAATGTAATGTTTTGTGAAACCATGACTGAACAAATGATGCATAAGTACCTTATAGTTGACATGATTTTGTTTCTTTAGATGATGTAATATACTGCTATGTTTTCCTTAGGCAATGAAATTGGGATGGAGGGAGTACAAGTTTAATATTTGAAATAAGAATGTATGAAGAGAAACCATATTAGGTAGGAGACAGTAATCTAGGGAAAGGACATGGTATCCATTAAACTATTGTAACATGCTAATTTAGTCATTGTTGCAGCGGTAGAAGGGCTGCTCTCTATGTCTCTCTCTCTCTCCTTACCGACACCGACACCATCGTTGGCGATGACGCATTCTCCATGCTATCCTGGTACGACGAGGACGACTAGTCGAGCAACGACAGCCTTCCCTCCGACATCGAGTATTCCTTCCATGATGTGAGTTCCTCTGTTTTCTTGGGCTAGGGTTAGGAATTTGTAAATCTTTCGATCTAAGCTCCATATGTGCATGCAATCATGTTCAATTCTAGATTTGTGTTTACCTATAGGTACCACGGACGGTCTTGACACAAATGGGAGCACCTAGATCTCGATGGAGAAGTGCCATTTGACCATGGGATAAAACTGAGGAGATATGTTGCATTCGAAGGCAGTAACACCGGGAGAAGTTTTTGGGCTATACAAATCAGGTTTGTTTACATTATGTGCCACGGTAACATGAAGAAAAATGTATCGTGTATATTCATAACACTATAGTGTGTGTTTTTTTAGGTTGGCCCGGTGTGTAAAGCAGTAGAGTGGGTGGATCTTGAGTGGCCAGATGCACTTAAGAAATGTTTGGCACAATTATGGGAGATGTATGAGTTGTAAAGGTCGGGGAGATTTTCTGATGCTTGTGATGTAGCTGAAAAAAATTACAAGCTGTTGGTACGAAATAAGGAGCTAGAACAAGAAATCAAGAATTTGCACTTAGAACTAAGTGATAGAATCAATGGGAGCTTGGTTGTTGGAACTAAAAAGAAGCTTCAGGATAGTCACAGGTTGCTGATTCATAATGCAGAAAAGGAGAGGGATCAACTCAGGGAAGAAAAGAAGAAGCTAGAGTACTGCATTGCGGATCTGTTGAAGGAACTGAAGAAGGCACGCGAGGGTGACCAAGGACAGACTACAGAGGATAAAGGAAATTCAATATGAATAATTTATGTTGTGCTAATGCGTGAAACTAGTTAACTATAAGACTTGCAGCTGCGCTTTCTTAACTAAGCCAAACTCAATCCTCGAGCAAATTAATTTCAGACAAACACACATATCGTGCATAGAGTTAAGTTCACGCTTACAAAATCACCACTACAAAGGAGAAACCTGGCAGTTCAGTACTGAATAGACATATGTTGGGTTCAAGCGAGCCTGGCCCGGAGCTGTTTGTTTTCCTCCCTAAGATCGGCTAGCTCCTTCAAAACCTTGTCGTGCACCAGCCACAGGTTCCAGCGCTCCATCACGGATTCGAGAAGTTGGTCCGTAGCCATACAATTTTCCTTCAAGATCCCTTTCATGATCTCCGTCTTCTTCCTAGCCGAGGTGCGACCTTCCCTGTGAAGCTTCGCCCAACCGACATTTACCTCCTTCTGTTTCTGGCACTTGTCAGATAGGACCGTGAGTTCAGCACGCATGTGGTCAAAGGTCAGTTTCTGGGAATTCTGCTACTCCCTTTGGATGGCTATCTTGTCATTTAGCTAGGTCGCCAGGTCCTGGTTGAGCGTTCACCTCTTTCCCTGCAACAAAAATACATAGTATAGATTTTTCAGTTCACCAGGACAAGCTGGTTAGTTTCCATAATTAACTGAATCGACTAGTGGCACTGTCATAATTTCAAGGAAGAAGAAATCTAGGACTAATCAACATTTTTATGAATCGACTAGTGGCACTGTCATAATTTTAATTTCAAAGCCAAATAAGGTTTATCTGTAGTTTAGTGTGTTGTGGGTTTTTTCCAATATCACCAAATAGTAGTGGGCTAGTGGCAAACTCATAATGCAGAAACCCATGTCCAGATACATAATGGAAAGAGCGCATGGTGTCCATTCATGAATATGAACACCAACACATGTCCAGATAGATAAGGAGTTGCCACTCTATAATGGGAAGCAGACTTGGGCATTGCTCCCTGAACCCTAAACATTACAAAAAGAGTGGAGCACGAACTGATATTCGTGCCCCCTTGAACGGGAATCAGACTTGGGCATTGCTCCGATACGTCTCCAGACAAGCTCTTAGCTCCTCGTTCTGTTTCTGAACACCCTCGAGTACGGTGATCCCTCTATCATGTCCTCCTTCATCTCTTTCACTACATCCAGGCAATGGTTCTTATCATGGTAGGCTCAGATGACAGCCATGGTTTCCTCGACGCGTCCTCTGAGTGCCTCGGTGACTTTGTCTTGTGGGAGGGTGCACCTTTCCACGAGATTCTTCTTCTCCTCCATGAGTCGTTGTTTATGATTATCTTGATGGCCTATTCTTGCATCTTCAAGTTACAGTCGAGCACTTTCTGTAGCCTCACTACGTCACGTGCAAAATCTAGCGAGATCTCCTTCTACACAGATAATTGCTTGTGTAGGCTCTCATTAGCTTGGGTGAGGGAGCGTGCAAGCTCATGTTGGTTGTCAATCTTGGCACTGATCATAGCCACCTTGTCACGATACTCGTCCTTCGATAGCTGCATTTTTCATGTTAATTGAAATAGAAATTCTATAATTACACTCCAGGTTCCAGGTGAATACTAATACATATCAAAAAAACCCCGTTGAATCTATGGACAACAGTGTTAAAAATGGACCTAGAGATCTATTCATAACCACGATAAACTAATCCTAATCACAAAAAATCCACGATAAACTAACCCCGTTGAATTCTATGAACAACGGTATTAAGGAAAGACCAAGAGATCTAGTCATAATCATGAAAACTAATACAACTCGCAAAGGAAGAAGAAAAAACTAATGAGGGGTGGACACGATCTAAGAAATCCACATCACAACTTAGAAATAACAGTGTGGAGATTTGCTACCTTGGTGAGACATGGAACGGGACCGAACGGGTCCCGCAACGTCTCCGTCGCGGTGGATTCTGGCTCCACAGCCGGCCTGTAATACGTAGAAGAGGAAGAGCAAGAAGAACAAAAAAAAAAGAAGCAGAATAAGATTATGATGGAGAAGGAGATGGAGAAGAAGTAGAACAAGAAGACCGTACCGGGAGGATCCCTCGCCTGCTAGAACATTCGGCGCCATTGTCAGGAGAGATTGGGCCTCAGTGAGAGGGGGCTTGTGGGGCTGGTAGAGCAACAACTTCCTCGCGGCAAGCTCTCTCCTTTTTCTCCACGAGGATGGTTGACTGGCCTCTCCTCAGGGGAGCCATGGCTTATAGGGGGAGCGAGGTGGTGGCAGGAGGAAGAAGATAGTGATTAGTGTGGCAGAAGAGTCAAAGAGTATAGGTCGTGGTCCAGTAGTACTACTACTATTATACAAGACCACCGTGTGCGGTCCACCTTCTCAAAGAAGCCAGGGAGGCAGGGATAGGGAATCGATGGGACTTCTCTTTATTGTGATGGATAGTTCAATGGTCTTCGGCACCGCCTAAAATCCAGTATATAATAAGAGGAGTGCGAGCTTACCCTTAAAAATGAATGGATCCGGGTGGTAATCACGAGCATCGCCATGCACATCCCGCGTGCGTGTGTCATGTGTTGTGTAACATCCCAGCATTAGAGCTTAGAAATACAAGTCAAGTCCTCATTCCAAGACATGAGAGAGTACGAACTTCGGGGACGAAGTTTATTTTAAGGGGGAGAGTCTATAACATCCTAGCATTAGAGATTAGAAATAAGCTGAGATGGGGTATGTGCATTGCATTCATGCATAGAGAATATGGATAATTTTCACGCAAACTAAAGAAGCTAGTGAGGGATCGGGATCTCTCTTGTTCTGATGAAAGCATCTGAGCCAGTGCGACAGATATCGGCATGACCTCTCTTGTATCTTTCGTGTTTGGGGGAAAACAATTTGAATTCAAAGTTCAAATATGAAATAACATAATTCAAATACAATTTTCATTCAAATTTAAATCTCAAGTTAATATAGAATATTACATAACCACAATATAATATTTTTAAACAATAATATTCTTTATTATTACATATATACATATAATGTTATTGTTCTTTTACAATAAAAGAATAAAAGTAAATTACAAGAAACAAATAAATAGAAAAGGAATTACATAAATGAAATAACTAGAAGAATTCTTTATTACAAGAGAATATATATCACATTGTTTTTTACAAATAAAAAAGTAAATTACAAAAGAATAAAGTAAAACCAAAAGCTGAATTCATCTTCAATTTCTCCATCTTCTAAAACCAAAAGTGACACACCTCTGCAGAGTGTAAGATTTGTGACATGTTACTCTCTGTTCCGAGAAGGAGCTATGAATGCGGCAGGAAAGGAACCCCTTGAAGGCCGTCAGACATAGTTTTTAGAATAAAAGCAACCTTTGAAGAAATGTTTACGAAAACCTGCATTGCCTATGACCTATGGTTTGTGGCTATAGAGATAGTGCATCATACATTCCTTTTTAGTGAACTTGATGAGTACGCTCATACTCAACCGTACCTTCTTAACCCTTGCTAGGTTCTAAGCTGTTGAAGACGACGTCAATATCAATTTCTGCTCAAGAAACCATCATCGACAGCTCAAGTCCTCCAATAAAGCCAATGAAGTCAACATATTCATCAATCGAAGTGAAGACAAAGTCTCTGATTAGATAGGAGTAGATACTCCAGCCATAAAACCTACTTCTATAGAGTTTTGTATTAGTAGCTTTTGCAAGCCAGATAATTTAGATACTAGTCTTAGTCTCTAGATAGTTCTGAATTATTATTTCTGGTTATTCTTTGTAAGAAGTTTCTTCCTCTCTCTTTCACCTATAGTGTTCTCTAGATCTTTTGTAAAGAGTCGAGTTGTAACCTATAGTCATGTCTTGGACCTACTGTGTTTCTGTTGTACCACTATGAGCGATGTAATACTAGTGAACGGTGTTTCATTGGTGTTATGTCAACAACTATAGTGTACTACATCATGAAGTGGTATGCTGGGTCACTGCAGCTGGTATCAGAGCATATGCTTTGACCTTAGGATTAAAACCCTTTTAGGAGATCTGTAGGTTGGATAGTGACTATAGGAGCCATCTTATCTAAACCAAGACTTGTGATGGTATCCACTTGAGGATAGTCTTGTCAAACTTAAGTTGGATGTTTTTGTCATCTTTCTTAAGGATTACTTATATGTCTTCTCTAGATAATTGTCATTTTAGAGTAGCTCTAAATAGGTATAACACCACTAAGATATCTTAAGTAAGTTAAAGTATTAAAGAAGATTATGACCAGGATTAGTATATCATGTGGAGTAGTATTAGTGATGGAGTATATATTTAGAATCCCTATGAAGTAGCTGAATTTTACCACCAGCTGATACCACTATACCACATAAGGTAGACCATTAGAGTATGTATGGATACAATTGGAAGTAAATCATGTGGCATTCACTTGAGAATCCCATGTGATGCAGTAGTATTTTTTTAAGAACCATTAATAGTAAGCTAGGAAGAAGAGTTGCCATGGTGAGATTAGCTCTTCAATCGTGACGACTGGGTAAATCTTAAAAAGTTCATGGTGAGATTAGCTCCGAGACCATGATAAGTTTGTATTTAGGACAAGTACTTGGTAACAAATCTTGTAATAACAATAAGTAAAGAACGGTGTAGATCTATGATAGAAGTAATAGGTATTATAATATTATGATAATTATTGGATTAAGGTAGTAACTACAAGGTTGTTAGTAGTTTTGAGAGATCATGTGAGGAAAGTTTACGATAGAATGGAAAGTTGGTAGTCTTTAGTAGTCCCGAAAGAAAGGTAAGAGGTTAGTTAGAACCAAAGTTAGACCACTTTGCTCAAAATTATCCTGTTGCACCTAAGCAATTTGGGTAGATATTGAGACAAAGAAAAAGTTTAACCCCTGAGTGCTAAGTATCACGAGGTAAACCTATATTAGGAGGTGTCATATATTACACAGCTAAGCTTGAATTCTAGAGATTTTTTACTCAACTACTATACAACGGGCTTAGAATGATGTGTGTTATATGTACCACATTTGGATTTCTTGGTTTCTCTTGGATCTTCTTGATTGACTAGATCTGTGCATGAAGTTTGACTTGATGTGCAAATGCATGTTGCATCATCAAGTTATTACTTGATGTTATAGACCTAGATAGAAAAGGGAATTCGTGTAAGTGAGTGACGAGTTCCGAAGATCAAGATGAAGACTTGCACGAAGAAGGAAGCCAATTGTAAGGAGTATCAACACTATTTTGAAGGATGGATCAATCCCAACTCACTATGAGCTCACAATAAGAAGGATTATTAGTGCAGAGAAAGGGTGAGCAACATGAAGGAATGGACTTAAGTTCACTCAATATAGGTGATGTTGCTCAGAAGCTAATGAAGTAGTTATACCAAGATCATGGAAGTATCATGAATCAGTGCAAAGAAGAGTTTTGTAACAAGAGTGGTATTCAAGCTCTGACAACTCAGAGAGAATGCCAGTAAGAAGTCGAAAATCCGTAGGGTAATCCATACACCTAGGAGGATCCACAGCTGGTATCCCTAGCTGGTATCATAGCAGTGTAGCTAATTAGATCATCTTTGTATGACTTAAAGAGTAGAAAACTTGGTCTAAGCTAAGAAAGACATAAAGGAGTATAGAATTTAAGCGAATAGCTTTCGAGACATTTTCGCGACATCGGATTTGCCGGTTAAAAGTATTATCCAGAAGATTAAAAGTAAGATAAGTAACGTTGGGAGGTTGATTATGGAGATCCACAATTGTGTGGGTATACCGCAGACATGCTCATAAGACCTTATAGAAGCAGAGTATAAGTTGGATAGAGATCGATATCCTAACTATTGAGTTAAGGGGTAATATACATGGAGTTTAGAGACCATTAGGAAACCCCAAGGGGGAGAGTAAACAATAAACACTGAAGTGTTGTTGCCTAACTTTCTAACTAAAGGTTGGAGAAGAAGTATTAAACGATGATAAGATTAAGCCTTATTCTCATAAGGTTATAATAAGCCATCACTCTAAAGTATTTCCGATAGTATGTACGGATGAATGATCGAATTAGACATAATTGCATAACCCTAGTGGACTAGTTATAAAAGGGGAAACAGCTGGTAAGTTGTCCTTAAGAAGGAGTAGAGCCTACTAAAATAGTCTAGTGAATAGTAGTAGGAAGACCTTATTGGAAGGGATAAAAATGTGTCTGCAACCAATTCTAAATAGGAATGAAAGGGCATAAACCCAAAGCGATATAGTAAAAGTAACTATATTGTAAATTAGAAATGCTAGTGGATATTGTCAAGTAGAAGAGAATTCAAGGTAAGAGATCTGGATATGGGATATCACAATTATCCCTAATTGTGATCACAAAGTAAATTGAGAATTGTCGTGATCAATACAAGTCAAGTCCTCATTCCAAGACATGAGAGAGTACAAACTTCGGGGACGAAGTTTATTTTAAGGGGGAGAGTCTATAACATCCTAGCATTAGAGATTAGAAATAAGCTGAGATGGGGTATGTGCATTGCATTCATGCATAGAAAATATGGATAATTTTCGTGCAAACTAAAGCAGCTAGTGAGGGATCGGGATCTCTCTTGTTCCGATGAAAGCATCCGAGCCAGTGCGATAGATTTCGGCATGACCTCTCTTGTATCTTTGGTGTTTAGGGGAAAACAATTTGAATTCAAAGTTCAAATATGAGATAACACAATTCAAATACAATTTTCATTCAAATTTAAATCTCAAGTTAATATAGAATATTCCATAACCACAATATAATATTTTTTAAAAATAATAATCTTTATTATTACATATATATACATATAGTGTTATTGTTCTTTTACAATAAAAGAATAAAAGTAAATTACAAGAAACAAATAAATAGAAAAAGGAATTACATAAATGAAATAACTAGAAGAATTCTTTATTACAAGAGAATATATACCACATTGTTTTTTTACAAATAAAAAAGTAAATTACAAAAGAATAGAGTTGAACCAAAAGCTGAATTCATCTTAAATTTCTCCATCTTCTAAATCTTTTCTTTATATTTCTGATCTTGTATATCTGAAAAACAACTCAAAAGAACACAAAACAAAAGAAAAAGAATAAGGGGTTAGAGTATAAATTAAGCCCTCAGATATCAATAGTGAAGGGGACTATTTTGTCTCATCATTGAGCTTAAATTGAAGGGGAAAGTTTCACCAAATCATAGTATCCGTTCTTAATCAGATAGTTGCCTTAGTACAACCTCATTGGCAGTGAATTATGGGGAAAGTTTCACCAGTGTGGTAGAAGTAAAAAAGAAGGGTATCAAGATATTTGGTCTTGCACTCATCCAGAACAGTGCAAGCAGCGCACACACCTAACTGCATGGCACGAGCTGTCAACACATGAAGCAGCCAAGGGATGGATGGATAAGAGGAGGGAACCGTAGCACCACCTCATTCTCCTCATTGTTTCACCACAAGTATAGCTACAACCACATGACCACCGCTATCTCCTTCTTGTTTCATCACAAGTTTGTTCCACAAGATAGCCAAGAAACCATGAGTTTATCAGTGATCTGTCCACACAAATCACCAACCAATATCACATGGATTTCTAGATCAAGGTTTAGCACAAGAAGCACCAAGAGGATCAGGACAGGATCATAAGCTAGCTCAAGAGGAGGAGCAGGCTAGTAGCTAAAAAGAAAGAAGCCTAGATCCACAACATCAACCAATCTATTTTCAAACTTGCAACCCTAGCAATCTGGTTGCATAGATAAGCCATCCAAAAGTAGTTCAGGATCAAAGTAAAATCAGGAGGAGGAGAAGAGTAAGCCTGGGAGGGAAGGCTAGCAGATCAAGGAGGAGTAGCTCAAGCCAAGAGAAGATTAAGCATCAGCAAAAATCATTTGTCTCAACCACACATCCCTTGCATCCTGGTTGCTCTAAGAAGCCATCCAAGAGGTGAGACAAGTGGAGCTGGATATCAAGATCCAGTTATATCTGATAGCAAGAAGAGTCACAACACAATGGCAGGTAGTTATATCTCCCAAAGCAAACATAGCATCTGTTTTTGTACTTTTATTTAAAGAGAGGAGTTTGGAATGAGAGAGGATTATCGGAATTCAAAGATGATATGCAGTTCATCATAGAGGCTGCAGGGACAAATAATATTTGTTCTTGTTTTAGAAAAGGATTAGCCTCATACTTGGCATCATTGGCATGGGGGTCCTTGCATCATTTTTATGGTGCAGATCATCAAGATCTCCTACTGATTACAAAAACAAGGTGAGATTAACTATGCAGCCAACTACACAGTGATGAATCACTTACGTGCACACTCTTATGAGGCACCACAGCATCAAATCATCAAGATAGAGACTATATGGTTAACCAGATTGTTCAAATAACTTTCCCACAAATAGAGTAAAGCCCACAATTAATCGCTAACTGAATTCATCATAAAAGAAAACCATCTTATGCCAGCAGTACTTACAAGCACCAACAAAAGCATGCATAGGTAAGTAACATCATTTGATTACAAGAATCATTTGAATATTTTAATGTCATGTTGATAGTAAAAGAAAGGCATAGGCAAACTATGCTTGTAGAGCATATCCTCTTCGAAGAGAATTTAATCCCCAAAATCAAACAGCAAAGCAACTAGATTATGCCCATAAAGTATGGCAAGCTTATCTACAAAGGCCACAAGCCACAAGCCTTGTAGATAAGGTCAATAATGTCCATCACTAGGCCATAATATGCAAGCCCTCAGGAAACCACTAAGTTAAATCATCTTCCTACAAGCAGATAGGAATCATTATTTTATAAATCATCTCAATAACTATTACAGAGTAGGGATTAAGCACTACTAACCATAGCTCTACACAGCATCAGGATTGAATCCTGAGACTGATCACAAAGGTGCTTCACAGTCAAGCATCAGTAAATTAACCAAGCAACACCAGTTCAGCAGAGAAGTATCCCAACTCAAGCCATAGTAGTGAACCACGACAAGAATGAATCCACACAATAACAACTAGGCAATTACAGAATGTTCTCTGATACAGAACATAATGACAAAACATGCACAATAGAGTGGTTATCTGACAGAGAGCAGAGTAAAGATCATAATCAACAGTGGTTGGCAATACACTAACCGTAGGACACCATCAAGGATTTGCATAGTTAATAAAGGAGCCCGGCTAAACCTTACTATAGGAGGAATGAACCCCAGAAATTAGGGATGAACCCTAAATGGGGGATTTGTTGCAGTAGTCACATAGCACGGAGCAGAGGGAAGAGAGAGCATAGAGAGAGAAGTAGAAGAACTTACTTGAGGTCCTCGCGAGTAGACAAAAGAGGAAGCAGAGGCCAGAGTCGAGGCATCACATGGCGGCATGATGAGCACCCTAGAGGGGCGCTGCGACCTGCGCCGAGCCACAACCACGGCGGCCACAGGATAGGGCGACACCCCACCATCACC
This sequence comes from Avena eriantha, assembly GCA_910589775.1. NCBI lineage: Eukaryota > Viridiplantae > Streptophyta > Magnoliopsida > Poales > Poaceae > Avena > Avena eriantha. The sequence continues at coordinate 247,918,836 of OU342741.1, read as the reverse complement.
AAGGCACTAGAGCGGCGTCAAAAGGGCACCGGAGCGCCAAATCGCCGGTGAGCTCCTAACTCGAGTCGCTAGGGGGAGCAGAAGCACCACCAGCAGAGGGCATGAGCCATGAATCGAAGAGGGTAGAGTGATGTAGCATCGTCGATAATGTTGCCCATCATAGCAGCGACAACAGGGGAGGTACATGGCGGCCGGAATCATTCGGCGATGATGAGGCGAGCCACGATCGCTCGAGCGACCGAGAGAATAGAAGATAAGATCGAGCGAGTGAGAGAGGGTAGCGACTGGGCTGGTGGGGGTGGTCCAGTAACCCTAGGTTGGTTTGACCCACCTAGTGGGCCGGATCAGGCCAGGCTAGGCCCATGTTTCATAAGAGGGCTTATTTAAAAATTTCTAATTACAAATATACCCCTGGAGTTAACTAAGCTCTAGAAAAACATAGAAAAATCCTAAAAATATATATAATATATCAAAAAGTCCACAAAAATAATATCTACCTTAGAAAAATATAACCTTACTTATTTAAGTTAAATAAAATGTAAATAAATATTAATACCATTAAGAGCGAAAAGAAATTTCATAAAATAAAACAAAGACTTAAAATGGAATAAAAATCATTTTTACATATGAAAATGAATCAACTATTTTTTAAAAATACTAACTTAATTTGTTACAAATAAAACTTTAAGAAAATATTTAAAGATATAAAATCCTTCGTCGAATTTTGTAAAAATAACGATAAAACCTAAAATTAAATAAAATTCACTTCTATGATCTTAAGTAAGTATGTTTTCCTAGAAAAATACTAATTATTTTATTCCAACACATTTTAAGGTTATTCAGAAATAAATCCTTACTTACTATTTAGTTGGTAAATTCTTTAAAAACATTTCTTAAATAAGAAATAATCGCAATTTTATATAAAACCATAAATATTGTACATTTAATTACTACTTCCAAAACCATAACTTGAGTCTATAATAAAACTTAAGTGTAACTTATTAACCTTATAGAATTCTTTTGAAACCATAAATCCAAACTAAACCAACAATTTTAAGTAAACATAATTCACTTATAATAAAAGTGAATACTCTTTATCTCTTAACCATTCTTAACATGACTTCAAACCCTAACCAATTAAAAGATCATTCAACTTGCCTTGTTAAGAATAATCTAGTATTCCATTATAGCAAATCACCTTTGAACTTATCATTCACTTAAATTGGAAGTGAATGAATTCACACTCTTAACCATCTTTGTATTCACCCTAGAATTCAACAATAATCTAGAGACATCAAAACCCTAGTCTATTTAGGTTCCTTTTAAAGTTAATGCATAAGGACCAAATTATGTCATATTTTTATAGTTAACTTTTGTTTATTCTAAATTAAGTCATAAGGCATATCAAGTCCAAGATTATTGGATAAGCGCAAATGATATCGATCCCATTCGATTAGCCACAAAGATTGTTTAAACTTTAACAACGAAATCTTTTCTTCAAAAGTTATTCATTTTGCCACTTCAAACAATAAGCTTATAACAAATCCTTAAACTCTTAACAACTTAACATAATAATTTCCATCATAATTACCAAATGGCAATCAACCTAAATTTTAGAATATTATTGTACTTCACTTTTATACTTTACATGTTAAAATTTATATACCTTTACTTTGTAAAAGTAACCTTTTCCTTGAAAGTTATTCCTTTAAGAAACATTAAAAGTAATCCATAAACACTTCTTGAAAGCTCTAAGTGATTAATAATCTTGCTTAAGAAATCTTTTAGATACCATGATCCATTTGAGTGCTTTAGTATTGCATGTTACTTGTTGTGTTTACATATTGTTTCACACACTCTCACAAGCCTTAATAAGAATCACAAGTCTGAAGCTAATATAAAAGTGAAACACATTATAAAGAACCATTCCTAGTCTCCGAACCCTAGATCAAATACGTTTAGTCCGGGGGTTCGCGTTTATCAAATTGCATTATATTACTTATGCATAAGTGCATCTTGCTTCTTTAAACATTAGCCCTTACCGGAGCAATGATGCTATTTATAGAATTTGGATCTTCTATTATCTCGAAGACCGTGAGTGCATAATCTTGCAATCACAAAAGGCAAGTTCACAACTTGCTCATGTCCTTTTATTATTTTCTATCAAAGGCTTGTAACTCAAATGTTGTCATCACCTGCATTTCAAAAAGGTCAGAAAACACTATTTTCATTATAATTTGATTATGGATTATTTACCAAATGGTAATAACCTATTGATACAGTTCCAGTGGTAAAGGAACATAATATCTAGGATTTAATCAACCAATGTCGCCAGTGATTCAAGCGCCGTATATTACGCGTTAACCATGAGATTTGGAATGGGACAGAGAAGTCAGATGTATCTTCTTCCTCTCGCATGCATCCGGATGGCCAGGTCGTGGATGTTCTCCTCATAGAGTGCATTTATTGGTAATTCATAGAGGATATGCAGCATATGGGTGGGAACCCTCAACATCCCACGATAGTTCTGGCATTTGACGGTCTATACTAACCATTGCCGTAATTCAAGATGTGGGCATGGCGTACACAAAGGGGAAAAGGGGGGTCGCGAAGTGGGCAGTGATTGTCTTGGATCTTAGGTTGGGCCTCAAACCATGGAAGTTTGAATGGGTACATACTCCTGGCCGTACAACAAAGCTTAAGGTCTCTTGTGGGAAAAGTGGCGCACCTCTACAGAGTGTAAGAATTATGACATGTTACTCCCTTCTCCAGGAAAGAGCTACGAACGCGGCAGGAAAGGAACCCCATGAAGGTTCTGGTCAACCTGTGAAGGCTGTCGGACATAGTTTTCAGAATAAAAGCAATCTTTGAAGAAATGTTTACGAAAACCTACATTGCCTATGACCTATGGTCTATGGCTGTAGAGCTAGTGCATCATATACTCCTTTCTAGTGAACTTGCTGAGTACGCACATACTCACCCGTACCTTCTTAACCCTTGCTAGGTTCTAAGCTATTGAAGACAATGTCAATATCAATTTATGCTCAAGTAACCATCATCGGCAGCTCAAGTCCTTCAATAAAGTCAATGAAGTCAACATATTCATCAACTAAAGTGAAGACAAAGTCATTGATTAGATAGGAGTAGATACTCTAGCCATAAAACCTACTTCTATAGAGCTTTGCATTAGTAGCTATTGCAAGCCAAATAGTTTAGATACTAGTCTTAGTCTCTAGATAGTTCTGAGTTATTGTTTCTGGTTCTTCTTTGTAAGAAGTTTCTTCCTCTCTCTTTCACCTAGAGTGTTCTCTAGATCTTTTGCAAAGAGTCGAGTTGTAACCTATAGTCATGTCTTGGAACTGCTGTGTTTCTGTTGTACCACTCTGCAGGATATAATACTAGTGAATGGTGTTTCATTGGTGTTATGTCAACAACTATAGTGTACTACATCATGAAGTGGTATGATGGGTCACTGCATGCTGATGGGGCAATGACGGGTGCAACTGCTGCATGATCATGTCGGCACGTTGAACTCCGTCGAACTCCACGTCGATAGGCACGCACGGGATATTTACGAGTCTAGAATATGTTGTGTCACTTTTTTTGTGATCAAATTATGTCCAGTACGTGAGATATTACATTTTTTTAATATAATCGACAAATGCATGCATGTACACGACGCACGAAACCGCTGCTCATCCCTTGATCAGATCGGCACCCAACTCTATGTACCCGCCATCGCTCATTCCGAACAACTTCCTCGAGCATGATGCCCCCTCACCATGGCAATGGTAGGTTCAAGCCATCCACTGACCGTCCTGTGTCCCCTTCTCTTCGCTACATTGCTCACGCTCGTGATTCGCCTACGAAGGCAGCATGTTGTGTCCGACCATGCCAGGATCCATCGATAGCGTCACTCGAGGACACCGCGACACCGAAGCTTATACCAGCTATGCAGGAGGAGCGTGGGGTAGCTGCAGCGACGAACGAGCGCAAAGGAGCAGCCAGAACAGGGGCGCGTGTTGCACCGGCGAGTACGGAAAAGAAGAGGAACGAGAAGAAGACCAGGAAGAAGAGATGAGACAACTATTTGGACAAGTCTGACTCGGCCAACAAGGAGGCGTTCATCAATCAGTTGGAGGCAGAAGCTGAGGAGAGTGACGTGGACCCGTGGCACTACGAAGGAGGAGGACTCCGACGAGGAGGTAGCGTGCTTATATGAGGAAGGGGCAGTGTCGAGTCATCAGAGGAGGAAACCGATGGCGGCGATGTCGAGGACCATGGCGTTGACGAAGACGAGGACAAACTGGAAGATGAAGATGATAGCCTCTTTGAAATATGATCATTCATTTTATTTAGATGGATTTTCACTTGTTTATGGAGGTAAAGTATTGGTGGAACGGATAGAGAGGTGGCACTGATAGACCCTGCATAAAAAAGTGGATAATGGAGGGGTTATCCTGCCCTTTGGATCACAGAGGATCAACGGTTGGTGGGCACGATCCGCGTGACATCTGTGTTAGCCAATCAGGCGGTAGCACCCAGAGTGAGCACACGTTTGGGCTTTTGTGAGATTTGTGACCAAGAGAGAGGGCAAAACTGAGTAGTATCAAAAAACCAAGGGCAAGACAGAATAAGGGATTCAAATAGAAAATAGAAAGAGTAGGCATGTGTGTTCCTTTAAGAAATGGAAAATGCATATTTCGTACTAAACCACATGGATCAACTAGTGTCATTTGCATGTTGTCTTCTTTTCATAAACCACGACAAGAGGCACTGGATGTGTGTCCTTTTCATAAACCACATGGATCCACCAGTTGCCTTTGCATGTGTGTTCTTTTCATAAACCACCACTAGTGTCATTGCAATGTGTGTCCTTCTCATAAACCACAACCAGAGTCATTGCATGTGGTGTTCTTTTCCTAAACCACCACTTGGATCCACTACATGTCATTTCATGTATGTCCTTTTCATAAACCACGACCAGAGTCATTGCATGTTTGTTCTTTTCATAAACCACCACCTGGATCCACCAGAGTCACTACATGTGTGTCCTTCTCATAAACCACAACCAGAGTCACTGCTTGTTTGTTCTTTTCATAAACCACCACCCCGATCCACCAGAGTCACTACATGTGTCCTTTTCATAAACCACCACTAGAGTCATTGCATGTGTGTCCTTTTCATAAACCACCACCTAGATCCACCAAAGTCACTACATGTGTGTCCTTTTCATAAACCACCACAAGAGTCACTGCATGTGTGTCCTTTTCATAAACCACCACCTGGATCCACCAGGGTCACTACATTTGGTGTACTTTTCATAAACCACCTGTCAACACCCGGATTTTTAATTCTAGATGCTTGTTATGCCATACATCGCAATCCCATGATTACCATTTTCGCGAGACATAACATATTGGATATCACAGTACATCATCCATTACAAACAATAATAAGGTCTTACACGAATAAAGGATCTCATGATCCAGTCTTAGTACGACAAGCAACGGAATAAATAATAAGCGTAGAGGTGGGGTCCATCTTCAAGGTCATAGGCAATGCTGGCGATGGGAGATAATCCTAGTTCTCGTAGCCGTCGTGCTGTCCACCTTCAGGGTAGTCCTCCTCATAGTCTGGCCACGGGAATAGCCAGGGACAAAAGCCATGAGTACTCTTTAAGTACTCGCAAACTATCACTAACAAGTAAGGTAGTTCTAGTAGGAATGCTAACTCTAAGTTCATTTGTAAAGTTTATTTTGAAACCTAAGCTGAGTTTAGAAACAACGAAAGATAAAATAAAGTTCTAGAATCACTTAAGTTGGGAAGCTAGTTTCATAGTCATAGCCCTGTTGTGGTCAAGTCAAGATTCATCATTGATTTCATAAGTCATTTTGAAAACATCTGACAACGGAACATTATGGCCACTCCAAATGTCCGTAACCGCGGATCCGGCTATTCGAATAGTTTGACACTCTGTAGGGGTGGTACACTTTCACCACAATATTTGATACATCTATCAAGGATAACCCTAAATGATTATACTTAGTATGCAGATAATCAAACATAATCTTTCCTTTACACACCCCAGTATAAGCACCTCTCCTGTGAGCTTGGCCTCCCAGCCATGACCATCTGTCATCCTGGGCACTACATAGGTGGACAACATTGAGAGGTAGCCTCTGCTCAAACCTCTCCCGTGAGGGAAGTAATACTAATGCATATAAACTTCCGGCTAAGCCTTACCCAATTCAGGTATTGTGGTTGTATGCTAAAATTGGAATCGTATCACATCCGAGCCCAAGCATCAGTTTTTATAAAAGGGATAAGGCTCATGCCTCAACATTTTCATCATCATAAACCATTTGTGTTTCTCAACACATGTCAAAACATCTCAATAGAATGACTCATCATTCCAAGGTTTTCACAAGTAATTTTCACCAAGTATTCCCATCTAAAGTGATCAAGTTTTGGTGTAGCTCTAAACTACTAAGTTTAGAGTGTTCACTAAGGTGGGATGCTAAGATCAATCTCATGCCATAGAATGACATCTACTCCTAACTAGATAGGTCATGTTTTATACTCTTTATGCTATCTATAAACAAGGTAAAGGGCTTTGGTAAAGTAAAAGCAAGTAAATCTTATAAGTAAAACTTGGGGTAGGTATAAGTCAAAGGTATAAGCAAAGCATGCCTAATGCATTTGCCTAGTGTCAACACCCGGATTTTTAATCCTAGATGCCTATTATGCCATACATTGCAATCCTAGGATTACCATTTTTGCGGGACATAACAGATTGGATATCATAGTACATCATCCATTACAAACCATAATAAGGTCTTACACGAATAAAGGATCTCATGATCCATTCTGAATACAACAAGCGGCGGAATAAATAATAAGCGTAGCAGTGGGGTCCATGTTCAGGGTCACAAGCAATGCTGACGATGGAAGATAGTCCTAGTTATCATAGCCGTCCTGCTGTCCTTCATCTTGGTAGTCTCCTTCATAGTATGGCCATAGGAATAGCCAGGGACAAAAGCCATGAGTACTCTTTAAGTACTCGCAAACTATCACTAACAAGTAAGGTAGTTCTAGCGGGAAATGCTAACTCTAAGTTATTTGTAAAGTTAAGTTTGAAACCTAAGCTGAGTTGAGAAACAAAGAAAGATAAAATAAAGTTCTAGAATCACTTAAGTTGGGAAGCTAGTTTCATAGTCACAACCCTGTTGTGGTCAAGTCAAGATTCATCATTCATTTCATAAGTCATTTTGAAAACATCTAACAATGGAACAGTATGGCCACTCCAACTGTCCATAACAGCGGACGCGGCTATTCGAATAGTTTGACACTCTGCAGACGTGGTACAGTTTCACCACAAGATTCGATACATCTGTCAGGGATAACCCTGAATCATCATACTTAGTATGCAGATAATCAAACATAATCTTTCCTTTACACACCCTAGTATAAGCACCTCTCCTATGAGCATGGCCTCCCAACCATGACCATCTGTCATCTTGGGCACTGCATAGGTGGACAACATTGAGAGGTAGCCCTAGCTCAAACCTCTCCCGCGAGGGAACTAATACTAATGCATATAAACTTCCGGCTAAGCCTTACCAAATTCAGGTATTATGGTTGTACGGTAAAATTGGAATGGTATCGCATCCTAACCCAACTATCAGTTTTGTAAAAGGGCTAAGGATCATGCCTCAACATTTTCATCATCATAAACAATTTGTGTTTCTCAAGACATGTCAAAACATCTCAATAGAATGACTCATCATTCCAAGGTTTTCACAAGTCATTTTCACCAAGTATTCCCATCTAAAGTGACTCAAGTTTTAGTTTAGGTCTAAACTACTAAGTTAAGAGTGTTCATTAAGGTGGGATGCTAATGTCAATCTCATGCCATAGAATGACATCTAAGTCTATCTAGATAGGTCAAGTTTTATAATTTTGATGCAACCTTCAAACAAGTAAAGGACTTTGGTAAAGTAAAGAAAGTAAACCTTGTAAATAAAAACTTGGGGTAGGAAAAGTCAAAGGGCATAACCAAAGCATGCCTAATACATTTACTTACGTTATCTAGATTGCAAGGTCTAGCTTTTATTGTTAATGATGGCTTGCCTTGTGTAGTGCAGTGGTTGAAGTTTTCTTCCTCCTCCTCTTGGTACAAGTCCTCCTCCTCGAAAGCTTGGTCGGTACTATCGTTTAAAAATACATATAGGATACACAATCAACAAACAAAGCATAACTAGTCTACTTAGCACACTAAGGCACCATTTGATGATCTATTATCATCACAAGCATCACAAGGTTTAATTAACTAGCTTCATTCTTTTTATTTGAGAGAATTCATTTCTACTCATTGAAATTAACTAAGATTTAATCTTCTCCAATTAAAATATGGGATCATGTGGACACATGTCATCACCACATATTCTAACATATGGTAATGTGATTTAAATGTTGGATCACATTTTAATAAGTTTAAGTTGTATATTTAATGCTTTAAATTGACTAGAAATGCCTATATAGCATTATTTTGGTACTAGTCCAAAGTCACTGCATGCAAACCTTAATATTATTACATATTCAGATAGGTATGGTTAAATGTGATTTTTGAGAGTTGGAATCAACTCAAAATCTATTATGGTTGATTTTAGAAAAATGTTTGAATGTGCAAATGCTCATGTATTGTTATTTTTACTAGGAGCGATCTCTAACTCTACATGATTTAAATCCAACGGTCTTGGATAGAGATTTTCATTAACTTTCCAACAAAATTGGAATCGCTCCATTTGGATTTGTAAAACTCTCTGAATTGATTTTTCAACTAAGGGACATAATTGATTTTAAGTCTAAATAAAAAACCTAATTTGAATTAACTAGGTCAGCGCGGGAAATTAAATGGGCCGGCCCAGTGACGCTCAACGGTGCAGAGGGCGACTGACCAGGGGGGTCCACCTGTCAGTGGTACATAAAACCCGAAGCGGTACGGGGCGATCTGGGCCACATGAATAGAACACAGATCGACGGTCCACGGTCCTCGTCGACGACGTACTAGTCGCGGGCGAGACCGAACCCTAAACGGCCGGTGGGTGTCTACTGGGGACGTACCAGGGCTCCAACTAGTATGGCGAGGCGGGCGAACAAACTGGACGGCGACGGCGAGCTCAGGCGAAGTCCCGGTAGGGGCTGAGGTGGACGAAATCGACTGCAACTTCTCCTCCTCTACAGCGGATGCCTCCAGTGGAATTCCGGCGTGGTGCTGCTCGAACGGCTCCAGCAAGAGAGGGGAAATGGTCAGTGGAGAGGGGAGTGAGATGGTGTGAATAAATGGTGCTGGGGTGGCCTCCTTATATAGGCTCGACGAGGGGACCGACGGGTGTGGGCTGGCGTCTCTAGCGAGGGCGGTACAGAGGGATACCGGCGTGGGCGAGGTAGGCGAATTGTGGGCGATCTGCTGGTAGTCCTCTATGGTGTAAGGGTGACTCTAGGGGCGGTGGCATGTGGTCGGGGGCTTCACGTGCTCTAGGAGATAGAGGCGGTGCTCGACGGTCATCATGGCGACTGTGGGTCGCGCGGCAGCGCACGGCCGTGTCTGGCAGGTTGTTGGGTTCAAGGCGGAGCGGCGTGCATGATTTGGTTTTGAGGTATGGTCTGGGGCGTGCTGGCGGCGATCGCGTTCTGGCGTGCACTACGCATGTCGCAGAGAGAAAGGGCATGCAGCAAGGCACTGAGGTGGTCCAGGGGCTAGCAGCAATCAAGGGGTGGACAGGGAGAGGCGGTAGTGTGAGGCGGTGCTAGTGGGCAAGCTGGAATGGCATGGCTTGGTCTCTGGCGCATTGCCCGCTTTTGGCCAGCGGTGACCATACTTGGGCGGTGCGGCACTGGGCTGTGGGGAAGGGGGAGTGCTGGTCTGGGATGGGTTAGATGTTAGGGGGACATGGGAGTGTAGAGAGGGTCCAGAGGGGGACAGGAACTGAACTAGCAACAGTAATAGTTAGGCCAGCTGATTTTTGCCTGCCAGGTGTTCAACACAATGGCCGCATGAAGAAAATATTTGAATTTTTGGAAGATTTTTGGTGTAGTGGTGTAACTTATGCTTGAGCATCTATGTTTGCTTGGGATTTTGAAATGGAGTTCATTTGAGTGGTTTTTGAATTAGTGTAATCTTGATACATACACCAGATTATATTTTCAAATGTCATTTAAAATTAGAGTTTGAATGTTTTTGGGAGATCACAAAGTGGGCCTTGGCACATCACTACTTGTACTAGCAAGGGGTGCAGAGAACCACAATTGTCTCTGTTGGAATTTGAGTCCTAGGAACACCCAAAGTGTCCTACTTAGTTAAATTGGCACAAATGACCATTTCCTTATTTTATTTTTATTTCTTTTCTTTGGGATTTGTTTGGGAATGATCTAGATGATGTGTAATTCACCTTAGAATCATTTTACAACCAATGGATCACTCAAACATGGCAATTCAAAACAACTCCTAATTTAAATGCACACACACATGAATGCTTAATTATTTTAAATGGGAAAGTTTTTTGTTAACCCTAAATTGGGTAGATTTGATCTTGATTAACTTTGGATTAAGTTTTGGGATGTTACAAACCTTCCCCCCTTAAACAAAATCTCATGCCAAGATTTAAGAAAGAAAACTAGGACCTAAAGAGATCTGGGAACTCAGTCCTAATGTAATCTTCTCGCTCCCAAGTGGCTTCTTCTTTGGTATGGTTGCTCCATTGGATCTTGAGAAATTTGATACTCCGGGTCCTGGTGGTCATGTAGGCTTCCTCCAAGATACGGATGGGCACTTCATGATACGTCAGATCCTTGTTGATCTCAATGGCTCGGTGATCGATGTTCTTGAAAACTTCGGTCTTCTTTGGCACTTCTATGCATTTGCGAAGTAACGAGATATGGAACACATTATGGATGGCTGACATCTCTTCTGGCAGTTCCAGTTGATACGATACTTCTCCTCGACGATTCACAATCTTGAAAGGTCCGATATATCTAGGGGCTAAGTTTCCTTTCAGACTAAAACGTTGGGTTCCCTTCAATCGCGAAACCTTAAGATACACAAAATCTCCGACATTGAAAGTCAGGTCTCTCCTTCTCTTGTCAGCATAACTCTTATGTCTGGATTGGGTGGTCTTGAGGTGCTCACGTACTTTTTGAACCTTCTCTTCAGCTTCTCGGAGAATGTTGGGTCCAAAAATCTGACTCTCTCCTACTTCTGACCAATTCAAAGGGGTACAACACTTTCTTCCATATAGGAACTAAAATGGGGCAATTTACAAACTGGCTTGATAACTGTTATTTTATGAAAATTCTGTGAAAGGCAGGCAATCTTCCCATTTTGATCCATACTCCAAAACACAAGCTCTCAACATATCCTCTAAGATTTGGTTGACTCTTTCAGTCTGTCCATCAGTTTGTGGGTGATAAGTCGTGCTGACGTTCAGTTTGGTTCCCAATCCTTCTTGGACTTCCTACCAAAATCTCGAGGTAAATTGGGTTCCTCGATCTGATACTATGGTCTTGGGGGTTCCATGCAGACTAAGAATTCTAGCAATGTACAACTCTGCTAGTTTGGAACTCTGGTAGGTAGTCTTGCCAGGTATAAAGTGGGATACCTTAGATACTATCAATGATGACCCAGATTGAGTCATTTCCCCTACTAGAAGTAGGCAATCCGGTGATAAAGTCCATTCTGACGGAATCCCATTTCCATTCTAGAATCCGCAATGGTTGCAATAGTCCTGCGGGTCTTTGATGTTCTGCTTTGACTCTTTGACAGATGTCACACTTGGTGATGTAGCTTCCGATTTCTCTCTTCATCTTGGGCCACCAAAATTTCTCTTTCAAATCTTGATACATCTTTGTTCCTCCGGGATGGATAGAATAAAGAGTATCATGAGCTTCCTGCATGATAACTTGCTTCAGCTCCGAATCTGCTGGCACACAGATACGTCCTTTGTACCATAGAACTCCTTCTTCGTCTTCGGTAAATCCAGGTACCTTTCCTATGCCAATACGACATTTGATTCCATCGATACTTTCATTTCCCTTCTGGACTTCCTTGATTTGGCTGATCAATGTGGGTTGAAGTTCAATGCTTGCTGAAAATCCTTTGCTAACAAGCTTAGTCCTAAACTGCTCCAACTCCTCATACACACTGGGTTGCTTCTCCTTGATCATGGTATTTAGCCTACATGGCAATCTTCTAAAAGCATCCGCTACCATTGGCTTTGTCGGGGTGATAGTGAATGTCAAGGTCATAATGCTTGATTAACTCTATCCATCTCCTTTGCCTCATATTCAGCTCCTTCTGAGTGAAAATATACTTCACGCCCTTATGATCTGAGTAAATCTCACAGCGATTTCCCATAAGATAATGACGCCATGTCTTCAATGCCAAAACTACGGCTGCTAACTCAAGATCATGGGTCGTATAGTTCTGCTCATGCTGCTTTAGTTGTCGAGACAGATAAGCGATGACTTTGCCTTCTTGCATCAATACACATCTGAGACCAATCTGGGATGTTGCGGCTGAAATCAATCTCTTCTTGAGCTCTTGGAAACTGTATTCACATTTGTCGGTCCATTTAAACTTCTTGTCCTTCTTCAACAATTGGGTCATGGGTCTGGCGATGCTCGAAAATCCTTCTACGAACTTGCGGTAATATCCCGCTAATCCAAGAAATGCACGGACTTGGGTTTGAGTGGTTGGGGCTTCCCATTCTTCGACATCTTTAATTTTCGCGGGATCAACAGAGACTCCTCTGGCAGACACAATATGTCCGAGGAATCCTACTTCTTTCAGCCAAAACTCACATTTGCTGAACTTGGCATACAACCGATGCTCTCTCAGGGTTTCAAGGATGATTCTCAGATGTTGCTCATGCTCTTCTGCTGACTTAGAGTAGATAAGGATATCATCGATAAACACAACGACAAACTTGTCTAGAAAATTCATAAAGATCTTATTCATGAGATTCATGAAATAAGAAGGGGCATTGGTTAATCCAAAAGACATGACCGTATACTCGTATAATCCATAACGAGTAGTAAAGGTGGTCTTCGGAATATCCGTTGCACGAATCTTAAGTTGGTGATAACCAGTCCTAAGATCAATCTTTGAGAACACTTGGGCACCAGTCAACTAATCAAATAGATCCTCTATATTTGGAAGTAGGTACTTATTTTTTATAGTGACGTCATTCAGCTTTCTATAATCAGTGCACAAACGGTTGCCTCCATCCTTCTTGTCAACGAATAACACTGGTGATCTCCATGGCGATGCGCTTGGTTGAATCAAGCCTATGGCTAACATAGCATCCAATTGCTTCTTCAGTTCTACTAACTCTGAGGGGTTCATGCTATAGGGTCTCTGGGCTATGGGTCCAGTTCCGGGGATTAGTTTGATAATGAACTCAGTATCCCTATCCAGGGGCATACCGGGCAATTCATCTGGGAATACATCGGGGTATTCATAGACTACTCTGACTTGGTCTATGGTGGGTAGGGCTAGACTCTTGTTGCACTTTAATTGACGAGGTAAGGTTTCAGATACATGCTCTACTGTTACTCCAGAGCTACTGGTCATGGTGATGGCTTTCTTAGCATAGTCTATCAGTCCTTTATGCTTTGACATCCAATCCATTCCTAGTACTACTTCCAATCCTTTGGTTCTAAGTACTATTAGGTTGGCATAAAAATATATCCCATGTATTCTGATAGGCATAGCTTTGCAAATTTTTCTAGCTTTTGTAGTTGAATCGGGAATTTAAACTATCATGACATGCTTCAAGTTGGTGGGATGAATCTTACTAGTTCATGCAAATTCTTCAGTGACAAATGAGTGCGATGCTCCAGAATCAAATAACACTCTTGCTAAAACTGAATTGACAGAAAACATACCTAGCACTACATCTGGCGCTTCTTGGGCTTCTTCGGCATTCATGTGGAAGAGACGGCCGTTGCGGTTGTGAGGGTTCCCTGGGGCAAATCTTCTGCCTGGTTGAACACGACGCTGTTGTTGAGTTGGGGCATTCACGTTGGCAGTGGCGGCAGTCTTCTTGGGGCACTCATTGGAATAGTGACCCTTCACTCCACACTCGAAACAAGTAATCTGGGACTTGTCTTTTGCTGCCATGGGCACAACATTGCTTCTTGTTCTGGGTGCAGTGTTGTTGTTGTTGTCATTGTTGTTGTTGTTGTTATTGCTCTTGGGAGGTGCACGGTTGAAATTGCTGGTGTTGCCAGGGTTGTTGTTGTTTCCTCCTGACTTCACATTGCCTCCGCTATAGTTGGGGTAGCTTGGGCGAGCCATTGGGGGTCGGTTATTCCTTGGTGCATTTCCTGTAGACAGGTTGGGACAATACTTCTGGTGACTGTTTGATCCATCTTGGTGAATCATACGACGTTTGCGGTTGTCGTTGGCTTGGTTAATCTTCCCTTCCATCTGAATGCTAGAGTCGAATAGCTCTTCGAGATCCTCGAAGCAGATGTTGCCTAGGACAGTCTGCATATGATCATGTAGTCCGTTCAGGAATCTCTCCTTCTTCTTGGCCTCCGTGTTGATCTCATCAGGTGCATACCTGGCTAGGGACAAGCATCTGTCACGGTACTCCACTATAGTCATTCTGCCTTGTTTCAAGTCTCTGAATTCATCCCTCATTTTGGTGACTAGACCCTGCGACACGTGGGTGCAACTGAACTTGATTTTGAAGGCTTCCCATGTCATCACTTGACCATGGTTCATCGTGCAGATGTTGTTCCACCAGGCTCTTGCATCTCCTGCCAAATAGTGGGTGGCAAAGAGAACTTTCTCGTTGTCATCAACTCTGGCTACTTCTAAATTGTTCTCCATTGTCTGCAACCAGTCATCAGCATCTAGTGGGTTCTCCGAAGTGCTAAAGATTGGGGGATCGGTATTCTAGAAGTTTTTCAGCTTGGATCCTTGATGATCCTGATTTCCATGCCCTTGGTTGTTTGGGGCCATTTGAGCTATCTGCTGTAGAGTTGCCAGGTTAGCTTGGCGCTCTGCCCTGCTTGCTTCATGGTCTGCAACTAGCATCTGCATAATCTGCAGCATCGGGTCCTGCGATGAGCTGCTCCCTCCGGGGTTTCCACGACTCATCTGAAGATTGAGGTAGATAAAGGGGTAAGAGGGAAAATTCTATGGTTCATGGTGTTGATTTCAAAGCTAAAACTTTGAGTTTGACTCAGGTTTTTGCAACTAACTTCATCCCATTCATTCAAGAAAAGCACACAATACAAACACGCACACCCCAACAACAAAGGAAAACATATGGTTTTAAGAACCATTCTGCAAGCTACGATACAATGGGACCGATATTCCTCATGCTACGATGGTGCTCTAGTGCATCTACTCATCGTCGATGAAGTCAGAGTCATCATCGTCGGTGTAGAAGTCCACAACATCCTCCTCCAGAAAGTCATCATCGTTGTTGAGGTAAGAGTCCATATCTCCCTGGATGTCTTCACCTTCCTCTTCTTCTTCCTTTGCTGCAAGCTGAGCTTCTTGCTCCTTGATGGTCTTCTTGAGGTCTGTCACCTTCTTGCGAAGACGGTCGATGGTGCGATCCTTCTCTGCACGCTGGCGGCAAAGAGACTGACGATCCTTGACGAGCAGTGAGAAAGTCTGGGCCTTCTGGGCGGCAATGCCAAGGTTTTGGTTCGCGAACTCCCGAGCATTGTCCAACTCCTTATGTCTGTCATACAGCAGGAAGTCGAGGTTCTCCACTTGACGCTTCAACTCTAGGTGACTTGGCATTTCCATTGGCATTCCCATAAAGTCACGCCTTGCATAGTGAGCAAAGCAGGTTCCTTGGATTTGGTTGACACTCAGGGCACACAGACGTGCGAGAGCTTCATGCATTGCCCTGGCTAACCCATCTAGCCAGTTGTTCTCTCTTACGGAGAACTGGATTCTCCCGGACGTTGGTGCTTCTATCTTGCCTCAAAGATCAGTGGTGACTAGCCATTGTAAGTCTCCTCCTGGGGGTCCAGGAAGTTGAGCTCCAAGGAATTCCGGATGTGGGCGTCCCAAGTACTCCGATAGTGCATCAAGATCCCTCTCGAAGATCAGCTGGCCTCCATTGCCCAACTGGTAGAACTTGTTGAACTAAGTCTCCATCTATAAGAATTAAGGATGAGGAAGTTAGTGAAGTGATCAAGTGTGTCAAATTTTATGTAGTAATGTAAGAATTGGAGGAACCTGTATTTTTTTGAGAGAAAGAATTCCCAAGGGTAAGATAGGAAATAGTTTTCATAAATACTCACTTTGGTGTTTGAAACTAAGTTCGTGTTCAGACGTCCATTATAACTAGGGTCTCCTATGGTCAACCTGGCTCTGATACCAACTTGTCAACACCAGGATTTTTAATCCCAGATGCCCGCTATGCCATACATTGCAATCCCAGGATTATCATTTTTGCGAGACATAACAGATTGGATATCACATTACATCATCCATTACAAACCATAATAAGGTCCTACACGAATAAAGGATCTCATGGTCTAGTCTTAATACAACAAGAAGTGGAATAAATAATAAGCGTAGCAGTGGGGTCCATCTTCAGGGTCACAGGCAATGCTGACGATGGAAGATAGTCCTAGTTATCGTAGCCGCCCTGCTTTCCTTCATCTTGGTAGTCTCCTTCATAGTCTGGCCATAGGAATAGCCAGGGACAAAAGCCATGAGTACTCTTTAAGTACTCGCAAACTATCACGAACAAGTAAGGTAGTTCTAGCTGGAAATGTTAACTCTAAGTTATTTGTAAAGTTAAGTTTGAAACCTAAGCTGAGTTTAGAAACAAAGAAAGATAAAATAAAGCTCTAGAATCACTTAAGTTGGGAAGCTAGTTTCATAGTCACAACCCTGTTGTGGTCAACTCAAGATTCATCATTCATTTCATAAGTCATTTTGAAAACATCTGACAACAGAACAGTATGGCCACTCCAACTGTCCATAACTGCGGACACGGCTATTCGAATAGTTTGACACTCTGCAGAGGTGGTACACTTTCACCACAAGATTCGATACATCTATCAGGGATAACACTGAATCATCATACTTAGTATGCAGATAATCAAACATAACCTTTCCTTTACACACCCTAGTATAAGCACCTCTCCTATGAGCATGGCCTCCCAACCATGACCATCTGTCATCTTGGGCACTACATAGGTGGACAACATTGAGAGGTAGCCTCGGCTCAAACCTCTCCCGCGAGGGAACTAATACTAATGCATATAAAGTTCTGGCTAAGCCTTACCCAATTCAGGTATTGTGGTTGTACGGTGGAATGGTATCGCATATGAACCCAACCATCAGTTTTGTAAAAGAGTTAAGGCTCATGCCTCAACATTTTCATCATCATAAACCATTTTTGTTTCTCAACACATGTCACAACATCTCAATAGAATGACTCATCATTCCAAGGTTTTCGCAATTCATTTTCACCAAGTATTCCCATCTAAAGTGACTCAAGTTTTAGTTTAGCTCTAAACTACTAAGTTAAGAGTGTTCACTAAGGTGGGATCCTAATTTCAATCTCATTCCATAGAATGACATCTAAGTTTATCTAGATAGGTCAAGTTTTATACTTTTTATGCTACCTTCAAACAAGTAAAGGACTTTGGTAAAGTAAAGAAAGTAAAGCTTGTAAATAAAAACTTGGGGTAGGTAAAAGTCAAAGGGCATAACCAAAGCATGCCTAATGCATTTACTTAGGTTATCTAGCTTGCAAGGTCTAGCTTGCATTGTTAATGATGGCTTGCCTTGTGTAGTGAAGTGGTTGAAGTTTTCTTCCTCCTCCTCTTGGTAGAACTCCTCCTCGAAAGCTTGGTCGGTACTATCGTCTAAAAATACATATGGGATACACAATAACCAAACAAAGCTTAACTAGTCTACTTAGCACACTAAGGGACCATTTGATGATCTATTATCATCACAAGCATCACAAGGTTTAATTAACTAGCTTAATTCTTTTTATTTGACAAAAGTAATTTCTACTCATTGAAATTAACTAAGATTTAATATTCTCAAATTAAAATATGGTATCATGTGGACACATGTCATCACCACATATTCTAACATATGGGAATGTGATTTAAATGTTGGATCACATTTTAATAAGTTTAAGTTGAATATTTAATGCTTTAAATTGACTTGAAATGCCTATATAGCATTATTTTGGTACTAGTCCAAAGTCACTGCATGCAAACCTTAATATTATTACATATTCAGATAGGTATGGTTAAATGTGATTTTTGAGAGTTGGAATCAACTCAAAAGCTATTATGGTTGATTTTAGAAAAATGTTTGAATGTGCAAATGCTTCTGTCTTATTTTTTAACTAGGATAGATCTCTAACTCTAAATGATTTAAATCCAACGGGCTTGGATAGAAATTTTCATTACCTTTCCAACAAAGTTGGAATCACTGCATTTGGATTTGTAAAACTCTCTAAATTAATTTTTAAACTAAGGGATAGAATTGATTTTAAGTCTAAATAGAAAAACCTAATTTGAATTAACTGGGTCAGCGCGGGAAATTAAATGGGCCAGCCCAGTAACGCTCAGCGGCGCAGAGGGCGACTGTCCAGGGGGTCCACCTGTCAGTGGCACATAAAACCCGAAGCGGTACGGGGCTATCTGG
The DNA here is from genome assembly GCA_910589775.1 of Avena eriantha. Classification (NCBI taxonomy): domain Eukaryota; kingdom Viridiplantae; phylum Streptophyta; class Magnoliopsida; order Poales; family Poaceae; genus Avena; species Avena eriantha. The sequence continues at coordinate 247,900,121 of OU342741.1, read as the reverse complement.
TCCACACGATTAGAACACAGATCGATGGTCCACGGCCGTCGTTGACGACGGACTCGTCGCTGGCGAGACCGAACGCTAAACGGCCGGTGGGGGTCTACTGGGAACATACCAGGGCTCCAGGTAGTGCGGTGAGGCGGGCGAACGAACTGGACGGTGACGGCGAGCTCCGGTGAGAGAAGGGAAACTGTTAGTGGAGAGAGGGGAGTGAGAAGGTGTGAAGAAATGGTGATGTGGTGGCCTCCTTATATAGGCTCAACAAGGGGACCGATGGGTGTGGGCTGGAGTCTCCGGTGAGGGTGGTACAGAGGGCTACCGGCGTGGGCAAGGTAGGCGGATGGTGGGCGGTCTACTGGCGGTCCTCTATGGCGTAAGGGCAACGCTAGGGGCAGTGGCATGTGGTCGGGGCTTCACGTGCTCTAGGAGACAGAGGCGGTGCTGGACGGTGATCATGGCGACTGTGGGTCGCGCGGCGGTGCACGACCGTGTCTGCCGGTTGCTGGGTTCAAGGTAGAGTGGCGTGCGTGATTTGGGGTCGAGGCGCGGTCTAGGGCGTGCTGGCGGCGATCGCGCTCTGGCGTGCGCTGCGCATGGCGCAGAGAGAAAGGGCGGCATGGCGCTGAGGTGGTCTAGGGGCTAGCAGCGATCGAGGGGTGCACAAGGAGAGGCGGTAGTGTGAGGCGGTGCTAGCGGGCAAGCTGGAATGGCGCGGCTTGGTCTCTGGCATGTTGCCCGCATTTGGCCGGCGGTGACCATACTTGGGCGACGCGGCACTGGCGCTGTGGGGAAAGGGGAGTGCTGGTCTAGGCTGGGTTAGATGTTAGGGGGACATGGGAGTGCAGAGAGGGTCTAGAGGGGGACAATAACTTAACTAGCAACAGTAATAATTATGCCAGCTGATTTTTGCCGGCCAGGTGTTCGACACAATGGCCGCATGAACAAAATATTTGAATTTTTGGAAGATTTTTGGTGCAGTGGTGTAACATATGCTTGAGCATCTATGTTTGCTTGGGATTTTTAAATGGAGTTCATTTGAGTGGTTTTTGAATTAGTGTGATCTTGATACATACACTAGATTCAATTTTCAAATGTCATTTAAAATTAGAGTTTGAATGTTTTTGGGAGATCAGAAAGTGGTCCTTGGCACATCACCACTTGTACCACAATTGTCTCTATTGTCATTTGAGTCCTAGGAACACCCAAAGTGTCCCTAGGTAGTTAAATTGGCACAAATGACCATTTCCTTATTTTATTTTTATTTCTTTTCTTTGGGATTTGTTTGGGAATGATCTAGATGATGTGTAATTCACCTTAGAATCATTTTACAACAAATGGATCACTCAAACATGGCAATTCAAAACAACTCCTAATTTAAATGCACACACATATGAATGCTTAATTATTTTAAATGGAAAAGTTTTTTGTTAACCCTAAATTGGGTAGATTTGATCTTGATTAACTTTGGCTTAAGTTTTGGGATGTTACATTTAGGTTATCTAGCTTGCAAGGTCTAGCTTGCATTGTTAATGATGGTTTGCAAGGAAACTTGCATGGTTAACTTGTATAATGCTAGCTTGCCTTGTGTAGTGCAGTGGTTGAAATTCTCTTCCTCCTCTTCTTATTAGAACTCCTCCTCCTCGAAGACTTGGTCAGTACTATCGTCTATAAATACATACGGGATACACAGTCACCACATGATACTTAACTAGTCTACTTAGCACACTAAGGCACACATTGGATGATCTAGTATCATCACAAACATTACAAGGTGTAATGAATTAGTTTCATTCTTTTTATTTGAGAAAAGTAATTTCTACTCATTAAAGAAAACTAAGATTTAATATTCTCCAATTAAAATATGGGATCATGGGGACACATGTCATCACCACATATTCTAACATATGGGAATGTGAATTAAAGGTGGGATCACATTTTACTAAGTTTAAGTTTAATATTTAATGATTTAAAGTGACTAGAAATGCCTATATAGCATTATTTTGGTACTATTCCAAAGTCACTTCATGTAAACCTTAATATTATTACATATTCAGATGGGTATGGTTAAATGCGATTTTTGAGAGTTGGAATCAACTCAAAATCCATTATGGTTGATTTTATAAAAATGTTTGAATGTGAAAAAGCTTCTTTCTTTTTTATTTTTACTAGGAGATATCTATAACTCTAAATGATTCAAATCCAACGAGATTAGATAAATATTTCAATTACCTTTCCAACAAAATTGGAATCATCTAATTTGGATTTGTAAAACTCTCTGAATTGATTTTTAAACTAAGGGACAGATTCTAGTTTAAGTCTAAAAAGAAAAATCCTAATTTGAATTAACTGGGTCGCGCGGGAACTAATTGGGCCGGCCCAGATTCACTCTGCGGCGCTGAGGGCTACTAATAGGAGGGTCCGCCTGTGAGTGACTCATTACACGCGAAGCAGTATGGGGCGAGATGGACCGTAGGATTAGAACTAGATCTAATGGCTCACGGTCGTCGTCAACGACACACTCGTCGCCGGCGAGACTAAACCCTAGCGGCTCGGTGGGGGTGCAGTGGGGACGTACCGGGGCTCCAGCTAGTGCGGCGAGGCGGGCAAACGAACAAGTCGTGGACGGTGGTTCTCCTAATACTGGCGGTGTCCCGGGAGATGGCCTGGATCAACGGCTCCCTTCCCCTCCTTCCACGGCAAACTCTGGCGAAATTCCGGCGCTGCGGGCTACGGCTTGCTCCGGTGGGGCTCTGGGAGTGTTCTGAGGGGGAGTGGATGAGAATGGTGTGATGAATTGGTGCTGGGAGGTGCTCTATTTATAGCGGGGCCACGTGGCAGTGAGGCATGGGCGGAGCTCGTCGGTGATGACGATAAAGAGGGCTAGAAGCTTGGGCGGTGGGTTAGGACAGTGGCTTACCTCCTGGCTGTCCTCTACAGCTTTATGGTGCAGCTAGGGGCGGTGGCAATCGGTCGGGAGCGTCACGCGCCCTGGAAGACAGAGGTGGTGCTCGATGCGGTTTTAGGCGATCGTGGGTCGCGCGGCGGTGCACGGACGTGTCTGGCGGGGTGAGGTAGTCAAGGTGGTGCGGCGTGCGCGCTCTACGGTCGAGGCGCGGTCTGTGGCGTGCTGGCGGTGAAGGCGCTCTGGCGTCCTCTGGCGTGGCACGGAGAGGAAGTGCGGCGCTGCTCTAGGGTGGTCTAGTGGCTAGCAGGGGCCGTGGGGTGGACGGTGGGCGGCGGTGAGGTCACGCCTCACTCCCTGGAGCGGTGGAGAGGGGCTGGAGGTCTGCTGCGGCTTGTGCACATTTGGCCGACGAGCATGGCCTCGGGGTGGCGGTGAACTATTGCCCTAGGCCATTGGGTAGGTCCTTGATGGAATAGTTGGTCTTAGGGGAGACAAGGGCATTGATTTGAGTTCAAATGGCTCGACAAAATTTGATCAAAAACAATATTAGTTAGGCCAGTTTGATTCTGCCCACCAAGTGTTCGATCAAATGGCCGCATGAGAGAAACTTTTTAATTTTTGAAAGATTTATGGTGGAGTGGTTTGTCACATGCTTAAGCATATGTGGTTGCTTGGGATTTTGAAATGGAGTTCATTTGGATAGTTTTTGAAATAATGTGATCTTGATACATACACTAGACTCAATTTTCAAATGTCATTTAAAATTAGAGTTTGAATGTTTTTGGGAGATCACAAAGTGGGCCTTGGCACATCACTACTTGTACTAGCAAGGGGTGCAAATAACCACAATTGTCTCAGTTGGGAATTGAGTTCTAGGAACACCATAAGTGGGCTAGTTGATTAAAATGGCAAAAGTGACCATTTCCTTGTTTAATTCTTTTTGATTTCTTTTTCTTTGGGATTTGCTTGGGGATGATCTAGATGATGTGTAATTCACCTTAACGTCATTTTACAACCAATAGATCACTCAATCATGGAAATTCAAAACAACTCCTATTTAAATGCCACACATATATGCATGCTTAAATATTTTAAATCGAAAAGTTTTTGTTAACTCTAAATATAATGATTGGGGTCTTAATAGTCTAGGATTAAAGTTTTGGGACATTACACCACCACTTGGATCCACAAAAATCACTGCATGTGGTGTCCTTTTCATAAACCACCACTAGAGTCATTGCATGTGTTGTTCTTTTCATAAACAAGCTCGATGCACCAGAGTCATTGCATGTGGTGTCCTTTTCATAAACCACCACTAGTCATTGAATGTGTGTGTGTTAGTGTGCATCACTGTGGTTTTTGAAAAGAACACATGCAATGATGTTACTCCAGCATGTGGTGTTCCTTTCATTAACCACATGGATCCACCAGAGTCATTGCATGTGTGTCCTTCTCATAAACCACATGGATCCACCAGTGTCATTGCATGTTTTTGCATGTGTGTTCTTTTCGTAAACCACCACTAGTGTCATTGCATGTGTGTCATTTTGATAAGCCACAACCAGAGTCAATGCATTTTTGTTCTTTTCATAAACCACCACTTGGATGCATTGCATGTCATTGCATGTGTGTCACTTTCATAAACCGCAACGAGGGTCATTTTTGTACTTTTCATAAACCACAACTTAGATCGACTAGAGTCACTGCATGTGGTGTCCTCTTTATAAACCACCACTAGATTCATTGCATGTGTTGTTCTTTTTATAAACCACCTGGATCCACCAGAGTCATTGCCTGTGGTGTCCTTTTCCTAAACCACCACTAGAGTCATTTAATGTGTGTGCGTATCAGTGTACATCAATATGGTTTTTGAAAAGAACACATGCAATGATGCCACTCCAGCATGTAGTGTTGTTTTCATTAACCACATGGATCCACCAGAGTCATTGCATATGTGTCCTTCTCATACACCACATGGATCCACCAGTGTCATTGCATGTCTTTGCATGTGTGTTCTTTTCGTAAACCACCACTAGTGTCATTGCATGTGTGTCATTTTGATAAGCCACAACCAGAGTCAATGCATGTTTGTTCTTTTCATAAACCACCACTTGGATGCATTGCATGTGTGTCACTTTCATAAACCGCAACGAGGGTCATTGTATGTTTTTTATTTTCATAAACCACCACTTGGATCCAATGCATGTCATTGCATGTGTATCCTTTTCATAAAGCACAACTAGGGTCATTGCATGTTTGTTCTTTTCATAAACCACCACTTGGATCCACCAGTGTTATTGTAGGTTTGTCCTTTACATAAACCACCACCAGAGTCACTTCATATGTGTGTGTGTCAGTGTGCATCACTGTGGTTTTTGAAAAGAACACATCCACTCCAGCATGTGGTGTTCTTTTCATAAACCACATGGATCTACTAGAGTCATTGCATGTGTGTCCTTTTCATAAACCACAACTAGGGTCATTGCATGTTTGTTCTTTTCATAAACCACCACTTGGATCCACCAGTATCATTGCATTTGTGTCCTTTACATAAACCACTACCAGAGTCACTTCATGTGGTGTTCTTTTCATAAACCACCACTTGGATCCACTAGAGTCATTGCATGTGGTGTCCTTCTCATAAACTACATGGATCCACGAGTGTCATTGCATGTCTTTGCATGTGTGTTCTTTTCATAAACACCCACTAGTGTCATTGCATGTGTGTCCTTTTCATAAACCACAACCAGAGTCATTGCATGTTTGTTCTTTTCATAACCCACCACTTGGATCCAATGCATGTCATTGCATGTTTGTTCTTTCCATAAACCACAACTAGGGTCACTACATGTGTTGTCCGTTTCATAAACCACCACATGGATCTAATGGATGTCATTGCATGTGTGTCCTTTTCATAAACCATAACTAGGGTCACTGTATGTGGTGTACTTTTCATAAACCACGACTTAGATCGACCAGAGTCACTGCATGTGGTGTCCTCTTTATAAACCACCACTAGATGCATTGCATGTGTTGTTCTTTTTATAAACCACCTGGATCCACCAGAGTCATTGCCTGTGGTGTCCTTTTCCTAAACCACCACTAGAGTCATTTAATGTGTGTGTGTATCAGTGTACATCACTATGGTTTTTGAAAAGAACACATGCAATGATGCCACTCCAGCATGTAGTGTTCTTTTCATTAACCACATGGATCCACCAGAGTCATTGCATATGTGTCCTTCTCATACACCACATGGATCCACCAGTGTCATTGCATGTCTTTCCCTGTGTGTTCTTTTCGTAAACCACCACCAGTGTCATTGCATGTGTGTCATTTTGATAAGCCACAACCAGAGTCAATGCATGTTTGTTCTTTTCATAAACCACCACTTGGATGCATTGCATGTGTGTCACTTTCATAAACCGCAACGAGGGTCATTGTATGTTTTTTATTTTCATAAACCACCACTTGGATCCAATGCATGTCATTGCATGTGTATCCTTTTCATAAAGCACAACTAGGGTCATTGCATGTTTGTTCTTTTCATAAACCACCACTTGGATCCACCAGTGTTATTGCAGGTTTGTCCTTTACATAAACCACCACCAGAGACACTTCATATGTGTGTGTGTCAGTGTGCATCACTGTGGTTTTTGAAAAGAACACATCCACTCCAGCATGTGGTGTTCTTTTCATAAACCACATGGATCTACTAGAGTCATTGCATGTGTGTCCTTTTCATAAACCACAACTAGGGTCATTGCATGTTTGTTCTTTTCATAAACCACCACTTGGATCCACCAGTATCATTGCATTTGTGTCCTTTACATAAACCACCACCAGAGTCACTTCATGTGGTGTTCTTTTCATAAACCACCACTTGGATCCACTAGAGTCATTGCATGTGGTGTCCTTCTCATAAACTACATGGATCCACCAGTGTCATTGCATGTCTTTGCATGTGTGTTCTTTTCATAAACACCCACTAGTGTCATTGCATGTGTGTCCTTTTCATAAACCACAACCAGAGTCATTGCATGTTTGTTCTTTTCATAACCCACCACTTGGATCCAATGCATGTCATTGCATGTTTGTTCTTTCCATAAACCACAACTAGGGTCACTACATGTGTTGTCCGTTTCATAAACCACCACATGGATCTAATGGATGTCATTGCATGTGTGTCCTTTTCATAAACCATAACTAGGGTCACTGTATGTGGTGTACTTTTCATAAACCACGACTTAGATCGACCAGAGTCACTGCATGTGGTGTCCTCTTTATAAACCACCACTAGATGCATTGCATGTGTTGTTCTTTTTATAAACCACCTGGATCCACCAGAGTCATTGCCTGTGGTGTCCTTTTCCTAAACCACCACTAGAGTCATTTAATGTGTGTGTATCAGTGTACATCACTATGGTTTTTGAAAAGAACACATGCAATGATGCCACTCCAGCATGTAGTGTTCTTTTCATTAACCACATGGATCCACCAGAGTCATTGCATATGTGTGCTTCTCATACACCACATGGATCCACCAGTGTCATTGCATGTCTTTGCATGTGTGTTCTTTTCGTAAACCACCACTAGTGTCATTGCATGTGTGTCATTTTGATAAGCCACAACTAGAGTCAATTCATGTTTGTTCTTTTCATAAACCACCACTTGGATGCATTGCATGTCATTGCATGTGTGTCACTTTCATAAACCGCAACGAGGGTCGTTGTATGTTTTTTATTTTCATAAACCACCACTTGGATCCAATGCATGTCATTGCATGTGTATCCTTTTCATAAAGCACAACTAGGGTCATTGCATGTTTGTTCTTTTCATAAACCACCACTTGGATCCACCAGTGTTATTGCAGGTTTGTCCTTTACATAAACCACCACCAGAGTCACTTCATATGTGTGTGTGTCAGTGTGCATCACTATGGTTTTTGAAAAGAACACATCCACTCCAACATGTGGTGTTCTTTTCATAAACCACATGGATCTACTAGAGTCATTGCATGTGTGTCCTTTTCATAAACCACAACTAGGGTCATTGCATGTTTGTTCTTTTCATAAACCACCACTTGGATCCACCAGTATCATTGCATTTGTGTCCTTTACATAAACCACCACCAGAGTCACTTCATGTGGTGTTCTTTTCATAAACCACCACTTGGATCCGCTAGAGTCATTCCATGTGGTGTCCTTCTCATAAACCACATGGATCCACCAGTGTCATTGCATGTCTTTGCATGTGTGTTCTTTTCATAAACCACCACTAGTGTCATTGCATGTGTGTCCTTTTCATAAACCATAACCAGAGTCATTGCATGTTTGTTCTTTTCATAAACCACCACTTGGATCCAATGCATGTCATTGCATGTTTGTTCTTTTCATAAACCACAACTAGGGTCACTACATGTGCTGTCCTTTTCATAAACCACCACTTGGATCCAATGCATGTCATTGCATGTGTGTCCTTTTCATAAACCATAACTAGGGTCACTGCATTTGGTGTACTTTTCATAAACCACGACTTAGATCGACCAGAGTAACTTCATGTGGTGTCCTTTTCATAAACCACCACTAGATTCATTGCATGTGTTGTTCTTTTCATAAACCACCTGGATCCACTAGAGTCATTGCATGTGGTGTCCTTTTCATAAACCACCACTAGAGTCATTTAATGTGTGTGTGTATCATTGTACATCACTATGGTTTTTGAAAAGAACACATGCAATGATGCCACTCCAACAAGTGGTGTTCTTTTCATTAACCACATGGATCCACCAGAGTCATTGCATGTGTGTCCTTCTCATACACCACATGGATCCACCAGTGTCATTGCATGTCTTTGCATGTGTGTTCTTTTCGTAAACCACCACTAGTGTCATTGCATGTGTGTCATTTTGATAAGCCATAACCAGAGTCAATGCATGTTTGTTCTTTTCATAAACCACCACTTGGATGCATTGCATGTGTGTCACTTTCATAAACCGCAACGAGGGTCATTGTATGTTTTTTATTTTCATAAACCACCACTTGGATCCAATGCATGTCATTGCATGTGTATCCTTTTCATAAAGCACAACTAGGGTCATTGCATGTTTGTTCTTTTCATAAACCACCACTTGGATCCACCAGTGTTATTGCAGGTTTGTCCTTTACATAAACCACCACCAGAGACACTTCATATGTGTGTGTGTCAGTGTGCATCACTGTGGTTTTTGAAAAGAACACATCCACTCCAGCATGTGGTGTTCTTTTCATAAACCACATGGATCTACTAGAGTCATTGCATGTGTGTCCTTTTCATAAACCACAACTAGGGTCATTGCATGTTTGTTCTTTTCATAAACCACCACTTGGATCCACCAGTATCATTGCATTTGTGTCCTTTACATAAACCACCACCAGAGTCACTTCATGTGGTGTTCTTTTCATAAACCACCACTTGGATCCACTAGAGTCATTGCATGTGGTGTCCTTCTCATAAACCACATGGATCCAACAGTGTCATTGCATGTCTTTGCATGTGTGTTCTTTTCGTAAACCACCACTAGTGTCATTGCATGTGTGTCCTTTTCATAAACCATAACCAGAGTCATTGCATGTTTGTTCTTTTCATAAACCACCACTTGGATCCAATGCATGTCATTGCATGTTTGTTCTTTTCATAAACCACAACTAGGGTCACTACATGTGTTGTCCTTTTCATAAACCACCACTTGGATCCAATGCATGTCATTGCATGTGTGTCCTTTTCATAAACCATAACTAGGGTCACTGCATTTGGTGTAATTTTCATAAACCACGACTTGGATCGACCAGAGTCACTTCATGTGGTGTCCTTTTCATAAACCACCACTAGATTCATTGCATGTGTTGTTCTTTTCATAAACCACCTGGATCCACTAGAGTCATTGCATGTGGTGTCCTTTTCATAAACCACCACTAGAGTCATTTAATGTGTGTGTGTATCAGTGTACATCACTATGGTTTTTGAAAAGAACACATGCAATGATGCCACTCTAGCAAGTGGTGTTCTTTTCATTAACCACATGGATCCACCAGACTCATTGCATGTGTGTGGTTCTCATAAACCACATGGATCCACCAGTGTCATTGCATGTCTTTGCATGTGTGTTATTTCATAAACAACCACTAGTGTCATTGTATGTGTGTCAGTTTCATAAGCCACAACCAGAGTCATTGGATGTTTGTTCTTTTTATAAACCACCACTTGGATGCATTTCATGTCATTGCATGTGTGCCACTTTCATAAACCACAACTAGGGTCATTATATTTTTATTATTTTCCTAAACCACCACTTGGATCCAATGCATGTCATTGCATGTGTATCCTTTTCTTAATCCACAACCAGGGTCATTGCATGTTTGTTCTTTTCATAAACCACCACTTGGATCCACCAGTGTTATTGCATGTGTGTCCTTTACATAGACCACCACCAGAGTCACTGCATATGTGTGTGTGTCAGTGTGCATCACTATGGTTTTTGAAAAGAACACATCCACTCTAGCATGTGGTGTTCTTTTCATAAACCACATGGATCTACTAGAGTAATTGCATGTGTGCCCTTCTCATAAACAACAACTAGGGTCATTGCATGTTTGTTGCTTTCATGAACCACCACTTGGATCCACTAGTGTCATTGCATGTGTGTCCTTTCATAAACCACCACCAGAGTCACTTCATGTGGTGTTCTTTTCATAAACCACCACTTGGATCCACTAGAGTCATTGCATGTGGTGTCCTTCTCATAAACTACATGGATCCACCAGTGTCATTGCATGTCTTTGCATGTGTGTTCTTTTCATAAACACCCACTAGTGTCATTGCATGTGTGACCTTTTCATAAACCACAACCAGAGTCATTGCATGTTTGTTCTTTTCATAACCCACCACTTGGATCCCATGCATGCCATTGCATGTTTGTTCTTTCCATAAACCACAACTAGGGTCACTACATGTGTTGTCCGTTTCATAAACCACCACATGGATCGAATGCATGTCATTGCATGTGTGTCCTTTTCATAAACCATAACTAGGGTCACTGTATTTGGTGTACTTTTCATAAACCACAACTTAGATCGACCAGAGTCACTGCATGTGGTGTCCTCTTTATAAACCACCACTAGATTCATTGCATGTGTTGTTCTTTTTATAAACCACCTGGATCCACCAGAGTCATTGCCTGTGGTGTCCTTTTCATAAACCACCACTAGAGTCATTTAATCTGTGTGTGTATCTGTGTACATCACTATGGTTTTTGAAAAGAACACATGCAATGATGCCACTCCAGCATGTGGTGTTCTTTTCGTTAACCACATGGATCCACCAGAGTCATTGCATATGTGTCCTTCTCATAAACCACATGGATCCACCAGTGTCATTGCATGTCTTTGCATGTGTGTTCTTTTCATAAACCACCACTAGTGTCATGGCATGTGTGTCATTTTCATAAGCCACAGCCAGAGTCAATGCATGTTTGTTCTTTTCATAAACCACCACTTGGATGCATTGCATGTCATTGCATGTGTGTCACTTTCATAAACCGCAACGAGGGTCATTGTATGTTTTTTATTTTCATAAACCACCACTTGGATCCAATGCATGTCATTGCATGTGTATCCTTTTCATAAAGCACAACTAGGGTCATTGCATGTTTGTTCTTTTCATAAACCACCACTTGGATCCACCACTGTTATTGCATGTTTGTCCTTTACATAAACCACCACCAGAGTCACTTCATATGTGTGTGTCAGTGTGCATCACTGTGGTTTTTGAAAAGAACACATCCACTCCAGCATGTGGTGTTCTTTTCATAAACCACATGGATCTACTAGAGTCATTGCATGTGTATCCTTTTCATAAACCACAACTATGGTCATTGCATGTTTGTTCTTTTCATAAACCACCACTTGGATCCACCAGTATCATTGCATTTGTGTCCTTTACATAAACCACCACCGGAGTCACTTCATGTGGTGTTCTTTTCATAAACCACCACTTGGATGCACTAGAGTCATTGCATGTGGTGTCCTTCTCATAAACCACATGGATCCACCAGTGTCATTGCATGTCTTTGCATGTGTGTTCTTTTCATAAACCACCACTAGTGTCATTGCATGTATGTCCCTTTCATAAACCACAACAAAAGTCATTGCATGTTTTTTCTTTTCATAAACCACCACTTGGATCCAGTGCAGGTCATTGCATGTGTGTCCCTTTAATAAGCCAAAACTAGGATCATTGCATGTTTGTTCTTTTCATAAACCACCACTTGGATCCAGTGCATGTCATTGCATGTGTGTCCTTTTCATAAACCACAACTAGGGTCACTACATGTGTTGTACTTTTCATAAACTACCACTTGGATCCAATGCATGGTATTGCATGTGTGTCCTTTTCATAAACCACAACCAGGGTCACTCAATTTGGTGTACTTTTCATAAACCACCACTTGGATCCACTAGATTCACTGCATGTGGTGTCCTTTTCATAAACCACCACCAGAGTCATTGCATGTGTTGTCCTTTTCATAAACCACCACTTGGATCCACTAGAGTCACTGCATTTGGTGTCCTTTTCATAAACAACCACTAGAGTCACTGCATGTGTGTCAACACCCGAATTTTTAACCCCAGATGCCTGTTATTTCATACATCACAATCCCAGGATTACCATTTTTGCGAGACATAACAGGTTGGATATCACAGTACATCATCCATTACAAACTATAATAAGGTCTTACACAAATAAAGGATCTCATGATCTAGTCTTAATACAACAAACAGCGGAATAAATAATAAGTGTAATGCTGACGATGGAAGATAGTCCTAGTTATCATAGCTGTCCTACTGTCCGTCATCTTGGTAGTCTCCTTCATAGTCTGGCCATAGGAATAGCCAGGTACAAAAGCCATGAGTACTCCTTAAGTACTCGCAAACTATTACTAACAAGTAAGGTAGTTCTAGCGGGATTGCTAACTCTAAGTTTATTTGTAAAGTTAAGTTTGAAACCTAAGCTGAGTTTAGAAACAAAGAAAGATAAAATAAAGTTCTAGAATCACTTAAGTTGGGAAGCTAGTATCGTAATCACAATTCTGTTGTGGTCAAGTCATGTCACAAATCAATTCATAAGTTGTTTTGAAAACATTTGATAACGGAACAGTATGGACACTCCAATTGTCCATAACCGCAGACACGGCTATTCGAATAGTTTGACACTCTGTAGAGGTGGTACACTTTCACCACAAGATTCGATACATCTGTCAGGGATAACCCTGAATCATCATACTTAGTATGCAGATAATCAAACATAACCTTTCCTTTACACACCCTAGTATAAGCACCTCTCCTTTGAGTATGGCCTCCCAACCATGACCATCTATCATCTTGGGCACTTCATAGGTGGACAACATTGAGAGGTAGCCCTAGCTCACACCTCTCCCGCGAGGGAACTAACACTAATGCATATAAACTTCCGGCTAAGCCTTACCCAATTGAGGTATTGTGGTTGTACGGTAAAATTGGAATGGTATCGCATCCGAACCCAACCATCAGTTTTGTAAAAGAGTTAAGGCTCATGCCTCAACATTTTCATCATCATAAACCATTGGTGTTTCTCAACACATGTCAAAACATCTCAATAGAATGACTCATCATTCCAAGGTTTTCACAAGTCATTTTCACCAAGTACTCACATCTAAAGTGACTCAAGTTTTTGTTTAACTCTAAACTACTAAGTTAATAGTGTTCACTAAGGTGGGATGCTAATCTCAATCTCATGCCATAGAATTACATCTAAGGCTAACTAGATAGGTCAAGTTTTATACGTTTTATGCTACCTTGAAACAAGTAAAGAACTTTAATAAAGTAAAGAAGTAAAAGCTTGGAAATAAAATTTGGAGTAGGTAAATGTTCAATGTGGTATAACCCAAAGCGTGCCTAATGCACCTTGCTTAGGTTATCTAGTTTAATTCTAGCTTGCTAACAATATCTTGCCTTGGTTGGTGCAATGGTTGAAGTTTTCTTCCTCCTCCTCTTGGTAGAACTCCTCCTCCTCGAAAGCTTGGTCGGTACTATCGTCTATAAATACATACGGTATACACAATCACCAAACAATACTTAACTAGTCTACTATCATCACAAGCATCACAAGGTTTTATTAACTAGCTTCATTCCTTTTATTTAAGAAAAGTAATTTCTACTCATTGAAAATAACTAAGATTTAATATTCTCCAATTAAAATATGGGATCATGTGGACACATGTCATCACCACATATTCTAACATATGGGAATGTGATTTAAAGGTTGGATCACATTTTAATAAGTTTAAGTTTAATATTTAATGATTTAAAGTGACTAGAAATGCCTATACAGCATTATTTTGGTATTAGTGCAAAGTAACTGCATGCAAACCTTAATATTATTACATATTCAGATAGGTATGATTAAATATGATTTTTGAGAGTTGGAATCAACTCCAAAGCTATTATGGTTGATTTTATAAAAATGTTTGAATGTGCAAATGCTTCTGTCTTGTTATTTTTACTAGAAGAGATCTCTAACTCTAAATGAATTAAATCCAATGGGCTTGGATAGATCTTTTCAGAAGCTTTCCAAAAAAATTGGAATCACTCAATTTAGTTTAGTTAATCTTCCTGAATTGATTTTTGAACTAAGGGACAGAATTGAGTTTAAACCAAAATAGAAAACCCATATTTGAATTAACTGGGTCGCGCGGGAAAGGAAATGAGCCGACCCAGTGACGCTCAGCGGCGCAGAGGGCGGCTGACAGGTTGGTCCTACTTATCACCGAGACTTAAAACCCCAAATGGTATCTAGCGATCTAGGCCACACGATTATAACGTGGATCAACGGCTCACAGTTGTCGTCGACGACGGACTCGTCGCCGGCAAGACCAACCCCTAAACTGCCGGTGGGGGTCTACTAGGGACGTACCAGGGCTCCAGCTAGTGCGGCGAGGCGGGCGATCAAACTAGACGACAACGGCGAACTCAGGCGAAGTCACGGCAGGGGCTACGATGGACGGAATCGATGACAGCGTCTCCTCCTCTACAGCGGGCTCCTCCGGTGCAATTCCAGCAAACTACGGCTCGAGCGGCTCCCGCGAGAGAGGGGAAATGTTCAGGGGAGAGAGGGGAGTGGAATGGTGTGAGGAATTCGTGCTAGGGAGGCCTGCTTATATGGGCGCGGCGGTGAGACCGAGAGGTGTGGGCAGGCGTCTCCGGTGAGGGCGGTACAGGGGGATATCGGCGTGGGTGAGGTAGGTGGACGGTGGGCGATTCCCTGGCGATCAGCTACGGCGCAATGGCGCAGATAGGGGCGGTGGCATATGGTCGGGAGCATCTCGCGCTCTAGGAGACAAAGGCGGTGCTCGACGCGGCGCTCGGAGACTGTGGGTCACGCGGTGGTGCACGACCATGTCTGGCGGGGTGCTGGTGTCGAGGCGGAGCGGCGTGCGCGGTATGGGGTCAAGGGGCAGTCTGCTGCGTGCTGGCGGCTATCGCGCTCTGGCGCGCTCTGGCTTGCTGGCAGAAAGAAAGGGCAGCACTACTGGGGAGTGGTCCAGGGGCTGGGGTTGATCGACGGGTGGACCGTGGGCGGCAGTAGGGTTGGGCGGAGCTAGTGGGCACGCTGGAATGGTGTGGCTGGGTCCCTGGCGCGTTTCCCGCTTCTAGCCGGCGGTGACCATAAAGTGGTGGCGCTCCACTGCTGCTCTAGGCTTAGGGGCAGGCTGGTGGGGGTTTTGTTAGAGCTGGGAGGGACAGGGGAACCAAATGAGGTACAAACACTCGACAAAGCATTGATCTACACATAGTAATAGTTAGGCAGAATTCTTGTGCATGCCACCTGTTCGACACAATGGCCGCATGAACAAAATATTTGAATTTTGGGCTTGTTTTTGGTGGAGTGATGTAACTTATGCTTAGGCATCTACGTGTGCTTGGGATTTAAAAATGGAGTTCATTTGAGTGGTTATTGAAGAAGTGTGATCTATACATATGAACTACATTCAATATTCAATTGTCATTTAAATTTAGTGTTTGAAAGTTTTTGGGATGAATCAAAGTGGGCCTTGGCACATCACTACTTGTACTAGCGAGGGGTGCAAAGATCCACAATTGTTTCTGTTAAGATTTGAGTTCTAGGAATAGCCAAAGTAGGCTAGGTGATTAAAATGGCAAAAGTGACCATTTGCTTATTTTATTCTTTTTGATTTGTTTTTCTTTGGGATTTTCTTGGGAATGATCTAGATGATGTGTAATTCACCTTAGAATCATTTTACAACCAATGGATCCCTCAAACAAGGAAATTCAAAACAACTCCTAAATTATATGCACACACATATGAATGCTTAATGATTTTTAAATGGAAAAGTTTTTGTTAACCTAAATTGGGTAGGTTTGATCTTGATTAACTTTGAATTAGAGTTTTGGGATGTTACAAACCTTCCCCCCTTAAAAAAATCTCGTCCCAAGATTTACGAAAGAAAACTAGGAACTAAAGAGATCTAGGAACTCTGTCCTAATGTAATCTTCTCGCTCCCAAGTGGCTTCTTCTTCGGTATGGTTGCTCCATTGAATCTTGAGAAATTTGATACTTTTGGTCCTGGTGGTTCTGTAAGCTTCTTCCAAGATACGGATGGGCACTTCACGATATGTCAAGTCCTTGTTGATATCAATAGCTCGGTGATCGATGTTCTTGAAAACTTCTGTCTTCTCCGGCACTTCTAGGAATTTTCGAAGTAACGAGATATGGAACACATTGTGGATGGATGACATCTCCTCTGGTAGTTCCAGTTGATACGATACGTCTCCTCGATGGTTCAGAATCTTGAAGGGCCCAATATATCTGGGCGCTAACTTTCCTTTCTGAGTAAAGCGTTGCATTCCCTTCAATGGCGAAACCTTGAGATATACAAAATCTCCGACATTGAAAATCAGGTCTCTCCTTCTTTTGTCAACATAACTCTTTTCTCTGGATTGGGCGGTCTTGAGGTGTTCACGGACTTTGTGAACCTTTTCTTTGGCTTCCCGGAGAATTTCAGGCCCAAAAATCTGACTCGCTCCTACTTGCGACCAATTCAAAGGGGTGCAATACTTTCTTCCGTATAGGAACTCAAATGGTGCCATCTGCAAACTGGCTTGGTAACTGTTGTTATATGAGAATTCTGCGAAAGGCAGGCAGTCTTCCCATTTTGATCCGTACTCCAAAACACAAGCTCTCAACATATCTTCTAAGATTTGGTAGACTCTTTCAGTCTGTCCATCGGTTTGCGGGTGATAAGTGGTGCTGAAATTCAACTTGGTTCGCTATCCTTCTTGGACTTTCTGCCAGAATCTCGAGGTAAATTGGGTTCCTCGATCTGATACTATGGTCTTGGGGGTTCCATGTAGACTAACAATTCTAGCAATGTACAGCTCTGCTAGCTTTGAACTCTGGAGGTTGTCTTAACAGGTATAAAGTGCGATACCTTGGACAGTCTATCAACGATGAGCCAGATTGAGTCATTTCCCCTACTAGAGGTAGGCAATCCGGTGATAAAGTCCATCTCAACAGAATCCCATTTCCATTCTGGAATCTACAATGGTTGTAACAGTCCTGTGGGTCTCTAATGCTCTGCTTTGACTCTTTGACAGATGTCACACTTGGCGATGTAGCTTCCGATTTCTCTCTTCATCTTGTGCCACCAAAATTGCTCTTTCAAATCTTGATACATCTTCGTTCCTCCGGGTGGATAGAATAAAGAGTATCATGAGCTTCCTGCATGATAACTTGCTTCAGCTCCGAATCTGCTGGCACACAGATACGGCCTTTGTACCACAGAACTCCTTCTTCGTCTTCGGTGAATCCAGGTACCTTTCCTGTACCAATATGACGTTTGATTCCGTTGATACTTTCATTTCCCTTCTGGGCTTCCTTGATTTGGCTAATCAAAGTGGGTTGAAATTCAATTCTAGCTAAAAATCCTTTGCTAATTAGCTCAGTTCTAAACTGCTCCAACTCCTCATGCAAACTTGGTTGCTTCTCCTTGATCATGGTGTTTAGCCTATACGGCAATCTGCTAAGAGCATCCGCTACCACATTGGCTTTGCCGGGGTGATAGTGAATGTCAAGGTCATAATCCTTGATTAACTCTATCAATCTCCTTTGCCTCATATTCAGCTCCTTCTGAGTGAAAATATACTTCAAGCTCTTGTGATCTGAGTAAATCTCACAGCGGTTACCCATAAGGTAATGACGCCATGTCTTCAATGCCAAAACTACGGCTGCTAACTCAAGATCATGGGTCGGATAGTTCTGCTCATGCAGCTTCAGTAGTCGAGATAGATAAGCGATGACTTTGCCTTCTTGCATCAATACACATCTGAGACCAATCTGGGATGCATCACAATACACATCAAACGGCTTCTTGATATCTGGCATGATCAATATTGCGGCTGAAATCAATCTCTGCTTGAGCTCTTGGAAACTGTATTCACATTTGTCGATCCATTTAAACTTCTTGTCCTTCTTCAACAATTGGGTCATGGGTCTGGCGATGCTCGAAAATCCTTCTACGAACTTGCGGTAATATCCCGCTAATCCAAGAAATGCACGGACTTGGGTTTGAGTGGTTGGGGCTTCCCATTCTTCGACATCTTTAATTTTGGCGGGATCAACAGAGACTCCTCCGGCAGACACAATATGTCCGAGGAATCCTACTTCTTTCAGCCAAAACTCACATTTGCTGAACTTGGCATACAACCGATGCTCTCTCAGGGTTTCAAGGATGATTCTCAGATGTTGCTCATGCTCTTCTGCTGACTTAGAGTAGATAAGGATATCATCGATAAACACAACGACAAACTTGTCTAGAAAATTCATAAAGATCTTATTCATGAGATTCATGAAATAAGAAGGGGCATTGGTTAATCCAAAAGACATGACCGTATACTCGTATAATCCATAACGAGTAGTAAAGGTGGTCTTCGGAATATCCGTTGCACGAATCTTAAGTTGGTGATAACCAGTCCTAAGATCAATCTTTGAGAATACCTGGGCACCAGTCAACTAATCAAATAGATCCTCTATCTTTGGCAATGGGTACTTGTTTTTGATGGTGACGTCATTCAGCTTCCTGTAATCGGTGCACAAACGGTTGCCTCCATCTTTCTTGTCGACGAATAACACTAGCGATCTCCATGGCGATGCGCTTGGTTGAATCAAGCTTGTTGCTAACATAGCATCCAACTGCTTCTTCAATTCCACTAACTCTGAGGGGTTCATGCTATAGGTTCTCTGGGCTATGGGTCTGGTTCCGGGGATTAGTTCGATAATGAACTCAATATCCCTATCCGAGGGCATACCTGGCAATTCATCTGGGAATACGTCGGGGTATTCACAGACTACTCAGACTTGGTCTATGGTGGGTAGGACTAGACTCTTGTTGCACTTGAATTGATGAGGTAAGGATTCAGATATATGCTCTACTGTTACTCTAGAGCTACTGGTCATGGTGATGGCCTTCTTAGCACAGTCTATCAGTCCTTTATGCTTTGACATCCAATCCATACCTAGTACTACTTCCAATCCTTTGGTTAAAAGTACTATTAGATTAGCATAAAAATCTATCCCATGTATTCTGATAGGCACAGCTTTGCAAATTTTTCTAGATTTTGTAGTTGAACCGGGGATTTGAGATATCATGACATGCTTCAAGTTGGTTGGGTGACTCTTACTAGTGCATGCAAATTCTTTGGTGACAAATGAGTGCGATGCTCCAGAATCAAACAACATTCTTGCTAAAACTGAGTTGACAGAAAACATACCCAACACTACATCTGGCGCTTCTTGGGCTTTTTCGGCGTTCATGTGGAAGAGACGGCCGTTGTGGTTGTGAGGGTTCCCGGGGGCAACTCTCCTTCCTGGTTGAACATGACGCTGCTGTTGAGCTGGGGCATTCACATTGGTAGTGGCGGCAGTCTTCTTGGGGCACTCATTGGAATAGTGACCCTTCACTCCACACTCGAAACAAGTGATCTGAGACTTGTCTTTAGCTGCGACGGGCACAACATTGCTTCCAGTTCTGGGTGCAGTGTTGTTGTTGTTGTTGCTCTTGCGAGGTGCATGGTTGAAATTGCTGGTGTTGTCGGGGTTGTTGTTGTTTCCTCCAGACTTCACATTGCCTCCGCTACGGTTGGGGTAGCTTGGGCGAGACATTGGGGGTCGGTTGTTTCTTGGTGCATACCCTGCAGACGGGTTGGGACGGTACTTCTGGTGACTGTTGGATCTAGCTTGGTGCATCATACGACGTTTGCGGTTGTCGTTTGGCTGGTTGATCTTCCCTTCCATATGAATGGCAGAGGCGACTAGCTCTTCGAGATCCTCGAAGAGGGTGTTGACGAGGACAGTCTGCATCTCATCATGCAGTCCGTTCAGGAATCTCTCCTTCTTCTTGGACTCCGTGTTGATCTCATCAGGTGCGTACCTGGCAAGCGACAGAAATCTGTCACGGCACGCCACCACAGTCATTCTTCCTTGCTTCAACTCTCTGAATTCATCCCTCATTCTGGCGACTAGGCCCTGTGGCACATGGGTGCGACTGAACTTGATTTTGAAGGCATCCCATGTCATCACTTGACCATGGTTCATCAGGCGGATGCTATTCCACCAAGCTCTTGCATCTCCTGCCAAGTAATGGGTGGCAAAGAGAACTTTCTCGTTGTCATCTACTCTGGCTACTTCCAAATTGTTCTCCATCATCTGCAACCAGTCATCAACATCTAATGGGTTCTCCGAAGTGCTAAAGATTGGGGGATTGGTATTCTGGAATTTTTTTAGCTTGGATCCTTGATGATCCTAATTTCCATGCCCTTGGTTGTTTTGGGCCATCTGGGCTATCTCCTGCAGTGTTGCTAAGTTGGCCTGGCACTCTGCCCTGCTTGCTTCACGGTCTGCAACTAACATCTGCATAATCTGCAGCATTGGGTTCTGTGATGAGCTGCTCCCTCCCGGATTTCCATGAGTCATCTGAAGATTGAGATAGATAAAGGGCTAAGAGGGAAAGTTCTAAGGTTCATGGTTTTGGTTGCCAAGCTAAAACTTTGAGTTTGACTCAGGTTTTGCAACTAACTTCATTTCATTCATTCCAAACAAGCACACGATCAAACACACACCACACACCAAAGGAAAACAGATGGTTTTAAGAACCATTCTCAAAGCTACGATACAATGGGGCCGATACTCCTCATGCTACGATAGTGCTCTAGTGCATCTACTCATCATCGATGAAGTCAGAGTCTTCGTCGTCGGTGTAGTAGTCCACGACATCCTCCTCTAGAAAGTCATCATCATTGCTGAGGTAAGAGTCCAGATCTCCCTGGATGTCTTCACCTTCCTCTTATTCTTCCTTTGCTGCAAGTTGAGCTTCTTGCTCCTTGATGGTCTTCTCGAGGTCGGCCACCTTCTTGCGAAGACGGTCGATGGTGCGATCCTTCTTTTTGCGCTGGCGGCGAAGAGACTGACGGTCCTTGACAAGCAGTGAGAAAATCTGGGCCTTCTGGGCGGCAATGAAAAGTTATTGGTTGGCGAACTCCCTAGCATTGTCCAATTCCTTATGGAGGTCGTACAATAGGAAGTCAAGGTTATCCACTTGACGCTTCAACTCCGGGTGACTTGGCATCTCCACTGGCATTCCCATGAAGTCACGCCTTGCATAGTGAACAAAGCGGGTTCCTTGGATTTGGTTGACACTGAGGGCACATAGACGTGCGAGAGCATCATGCATTGCCCTGGCTAATCCATCTAGCCAGTAGTTCTCTCTGACAGAGAACTGGATTCTCCCGGACGTTGGTGCTTCTATGCTTCCTCGAAGATCAGCGGTGACTAGCCATTGTAAATCTCCTCCTAGGGGTCTAGGAAGTTGAGCTCCAAGAAACTCCAGATGTGGGCGTCCCGATAACTCAGACAGTGAATCTAGATCCCTCTCGAAGATCAGTTGGCCTCCGTTGCCCAACTGGTAGAACTTGCTGAACTGAGTCTCCATCTACAAGAATTAAGGATGAGGAAGTTAGTGAAGTGATCAAGTGTGTCAAATTTTATGTAGTAATGGTAAGAATTGGAGGAACATGAATTTTTGAGAAAGAATGAATTCCCAAGGGTAAGAGAGGAAATAGTTTTTCATAAATACTCACTTTGGTTTTGAAACTAAGTTTTTGTTTGGACGTCCATTCTAACTAGGGTCTCCTATGGTCAGGATGGCTCTGGTACCAACTTGTCAACACCCGGATTTTTAATCCCAGATGCCTGTTATGCCATACATCACAATCCTAGGATTACCATTTTTGCGAGACATAACATATTAGATATCACAGTACATCATCCATTACAGACCATAAGTAGGTCTTACACGAATAAAGGATCTCATGATCCAGTCTTTGCATGTGTCATTGCATGTCTTTGCATGGCATTGCATGTCTTTGCATGTGTGTTCTTTTCATAAACCACCACTAGTGTCATTGCATGTGTGTCCTTTTCATGAACCACAACCAGAGTCATTGCATGTTTGTCCTTTTCATAAACCACAACTAGGGTCATTGCATGTGTGTCCCTTTCATTAACCACAACTAGAGTCATTGCATGTGTGTCCTTCTCATAAACCACATGGATCCACTAGTGTCATTGCATGTCTTTGCATGTGTGTTCTATTAATAAACAACCACTAGTGTCATTGCATGTGTGTCCTTTTCATAAACCACAACCAGAGTGATTGCATGTTTGTTCTTTTCATAAACCACCACTTGGATCCAATGGATGTCATTGCATGTGTGTCACTTTCATAAACCATAACTAGGGTCATTGTATGTTTGTTCTTTTCATAAACCATCACTTGGATCAAATGCATGTCATTGCATGTCTGTCCTTTTCATAAACCACAACCAGGGTCATTGCATGTTTTTTCTTTGCATAAACCACCACTTGGATCGACCAGTGTCATTGAATGTGTGTCCTTTTCATAAACCACCACAAGAGTCACTTAATGTGTGTGTGTCAGTGTGCATCACTGTGGTTTTTGAAAAGAACAAATGCAATGATGCCACTCCAGCATGTGGTGTTCTTTTCATAAACCACATGGATCCACCAAAGTCATTGCATGTGTGTCCTTCTCATAAACCACAACTAGGTTCATTTCATGTTTGTTCTTTTCATAAACCACCACTTGGATCCACCAGTGTCATTGCATGTGTGTACTTTTCAAAAACCACCACCAGAGTCAGTTCATGTGGTTTCCTTTTCATAAACCACCACTTGGATCCACCAGAGTCATTGCATGTGGTGTCCTTATCATAAACCACATGGATCCACTAGTGTCATTGCATGTCTTTGCATGTGTGTTCTTTTCATAAACCACCACTAGTGTGATTGCATGTGTGTCCTTTTCATAAACCGCAACCAGAGTCATTGCATGTTTGTTCTTTTCATAAACCACCACCTGGATCAAATGCATGTCATTACATGTGTGTCCCTTTCATAAACCACAACTAGCATCATTGGATGTTAGTTATTTTCATAAACCACCACTTGGATCCAATGCATGTCATTGCATGTGTGTCCTTTTCATAAACCACAACTAGGGTCACTCAATGTGCTGTACTTTGCATAAACCACCACTTGGATCCAATACATGTCATTGCATGTGTGTCCTTTTCATAAACCACACCCAGGGTCACTACATTTGGTGTACTTTTAATAAACCACCACTTGGATCCACCGGATTCACTATATGTGGTGTCCTTTTCATAAACCACCACCAGAGTCATTGCATGTGTTGTTCTTTTCATAAACCACCACTTGGCTCCACCAGAGTCATTGTAGGTGTGTCCTTTTCATAAACCACCGCCAGAGTCACTGCATGTGGTGTTCTTTTCATAAAGCACCACTTGGATCTACCAGAGTCATTGCATCTGTGTCCTTCTCATAAACCACATGGATCCACCAGTGTCATTGCATGTGGTGTCCTTTTCATAAACCACGACTAGTGTCATTGCATGTGTGTCCTTTTCATAAACCACAACCAGAGTCATTGCATGTTTGTTCTTTTTATAAACCACCACTTGGATCCAATACATGTCATTGCATGTGTGTCCCTTTCATAAACCACAAATAGGGTCATTGCGTGTTTGTTCTTCTCATAAACCACCACTTGGATCCCATGCATGTCATTGCATGTGTGTCCCTTTCATAAACCACAACAAGGGTCATTGCATGTTTGTTCTTTTCATAAACCACCACTTGGATCCAATGCATGTCATTGCATGTGTGTCCTTTTCATAAACTACAACTAGGGTCACTATATGTGCTGTTATTTTCATAAACCACCACTTGGATCCAATGCATCTCATTGCATGTGTGTCCTTTTCATAAACCACAACCAGGGTCACTGTATTTGGTGTACTTTCATAAACCACCACATGGATCCACCACAGTCACTGCATGTGGTGTCCTTTTCATAAACCACCATTAGAGTCATTGAATCTGTGTGTGTGTCAGTGTGCATCACTATGGTTTTTGAAAAGAACACATGCAATGATGCCACTCAGGCATGTGGTGTTCTTTTCATAAACCACATGGATCCACCAGTTGACATTGAATGTGTGTCACTTTTGTTGTGATTAAATTATGTTCAGTACGCGAGATATTGCATTTTTTTAATATAATCGACAAATACATGCGTGTACACGATGCACGAAACCACTGCTCGTCCATTGATCAGATTGGCACCCAACTATGTCTACCTTCCATCGCTCATTCCGAACAACTTCCTCGAGCATGATGCCCCCTCACCGTGGCAATGGTATGTCCAAGCCGTCCACTGACCATCCTACATTGCTCGCGCTCGCGATTCGCCTACTGAGGCTGCATGTTGTGTCCGACCTTCCAAGATCCATCGACAGCACCACTCGAGGACACCGTGACGCCGAAGTTTGTACCGGCTACGCAGGAGGAGTGTGGGGTACCTGCAGCGACGGACAAGCGCAAAGCAGCAGCCAAGACAAGGGCGCATGTTGCACCGGCGAGTACGAAAAAGAAGAGGAACGAGAAGAAGACCAGGAAGAAGAGATGAGACAACTATTTATACGAGTCTGACTCGGCCAACGAGGAGGCGTTCATCAATCAGTTGGAGGCAGAAGCGGAGGAGAGTGACGAGGACCTGTGGGACTACGAAGAGGAGGAGGAGGAGGACTCCGACGAGGAGATAGCATGCTTATACGAGGAAGGGGCGGTGTCGAGTCATCAGAGGAGGACACCGATGGTGGCGATGTAGAGAACCATGGCGTTGACAAAGACGAGGACAAACCAGAAGATGACGACGATATCCTCTTCGAAATATGATCATTTATTTTATTTAGATGGATTTTCACTTGTTTATGGAGGTAAAGTATCGGTGGCATGCATAGAGAGGTGGAACTGGTAGACCCTACATAAAAAAGTGGAGAAGGGAGGGGTTATCCTGCTCGTTGGATCACAGAGGATCAACGGTTGGTGCGCACGATAAGCGTGACATCTGTTTCATTCAGTCAGGCGGTAGCACCCAGAGTGAGCACATGTTTGGGCTTTTGTGAGATTTGTGACCGAGAGAGAGGGCAAAACTGAGTAGTATCAAAAAACCACGATCAAGACAGAATAAGAGATTCAAATAGAAAATAGAAAGAGTAGGCATGTGTGTTCCTTTAAGAAATGGAAAATGCATGTTTCATACTAAACCACATGGATCAACTAGTGTCATTTGCATGTTGTCTTCTTTTCGTAAACCACGACTAGAGTCACTCCATGTGTGTCCTTTTCATAAACCACATAGATCCACCAGTTGCCTTTGCATGTGTGTTCTTTTCATAAACCACCACTAGTGTCATTGCAATGCGTGTCCTTATCATAAACCACAACCAGATTCATTGCATGTGGTGTTCTTTTCATAAACCACCACTTGGATCCACTACATGTCATTTGATGTATGTCCTTTTCATAAACCACGACCAGAGTCATTCCATGTTTGTTCTTTTCATAAACCACCACCTGGATCCACCAGAGTCACTACATGTGTGTCCTTCTCATAAACCACAACCAGAGTCACTTCATGTTTGTTCTTTTCATAAACCACCACCTGGATGCACCAACGTCACTACATGTGTGTCCTTTTCATAAACCACCACTAGAGTCATTGCATGTGTGTCCTTTTCATAAACCACCACCTAGATCCACTAGAGTCACTTCATGTGTGTCCTTTTCATAAACCACCACTAGAGTCACTACATGTGTGTCCTTTTCATAAACCACCACCTGGATCCACCAGGGTCACTACATTTGGTGTACTTTTCATAAACCACCACTTGGATCCACAAAAATCACTGCATGTGGTGTCCTTTTCATAAACTACCACTAGAGTCATTGCATGTGTTGTTCTTTTCATAAACCACCTCGATGCACCAGAGTCATTGCATGTGATGTCCTTTTCATAAACCACCACTAGAGTCATTGAATGTGTGTGTGTTAGTGTGCATCATTGTGGTTTTTGAAGAGAACACATGCAATGATGCCACTCCAGCATGTGGTGTTATTTTCATTAACCACATGGATCCACTAGAGTCATTGTATGTGTGTTCTTATCCTAAACCAGCACAAGGGTCATTGCTTGTGTGTTCTTTTCATACACCACATATGGATCCACCAGAGTCATTGCATGTGTGTTCTTATCATAAACCACATGGATTCAATAGTGTCATTGCATGTGTGTTCTTTTCATGAACCACAACTAGAGTTATTGCATGTGTGTTATTTTCACAAACCACATATGGATCCACCAGAGTCATTGTATGTCTGTTCTTTTCATAAACCACATGGATCCACTAGTGTCATTGAATGTGTTTTCTTTTGAGAAACCACATATGGATCCACCATTGTCATTGCATGTGTGATCTTTTCATTAACCACATATGGATCCACCAGAGTCATTGCATGTGTGTCCTACTCATAAACCACATGGATCCACTAGTGTCATTGCATGTTTTTGCATGTGTGTTCTTTGCATAAACCACCACTAGTGTCATTGCATGTGTGTCATTTTCATAAGCCATAACCAGAGTCATTGCATGTTTGTTCTTTTCATAAACCACCACTTGGATCCATTGCATGTCATTGCATGTGTGTCGCTTTCATAAACCACAACTAGGGTCATTGTATGTTTATTATTTTCATAAACCACCACTTGGATGCAATGCATGTCATTGCATGTGTATCCTTTTCATAAACCACAACTAGGGCCATTGCATGTTTGTTATTTTCATAAACCACCACTTGGATCCACCAATGTCATTGCATGTGTGTCCTTTACATAAACCACCACCAGAGTCACTGCATGTGTGTGTGTGTTAGTGTGCATCACTGTGGTTTTTGAAAAGAACACATCCACTCCAGCATGTGGTGTTCTTTTCATAAACCACCACCAGAGTCATTGCATGTGTTATTCTTTTCATAAACCACCACTTGGATCCACCAGAGTCATTGTAGGTGTGTCCTTTTGATAAACCACCACCAGTGTCATTGCATGTCTTTGCATGTGGTGTCCTTTTCATAAACCACGACTAGTGTCATTGCATGTTTGTCTTTTTCATAAACCACAACGAGAGTCATTGCATGTTTGTTCTTTTTATAAACCACCACTTGGATCCAATACATGTCATTCCATGTGTGTCCCTTTCATAAACCACAAATAGGGTCATTGGGTGTTTGTTCTTCTCATAAACCACAACTTGGATCCAATGCATGTCATTGCATGTGTGTCCCTTTCATAAACTACAACTAGGGTCATTGCATGTTTGTTCTTTTCATAAACCACCACTTGGATCCAATGCATGTCATTGCATGTGTGTCCTTTTCATAAACTACAACTATGGTCACTATATGAGCTGTTATTTTCATAAACCACCACTTGTATCCAATGCATGTCATTGCATGTGTGTCCTTTTCATAAGCCACAACCAGGGTCACTTCATTTGGTGTACTTTCATAAACCACCACATGGATCCACCAGAGTCACTGCATGTGGTGTCCTTTTCATAAACCACCATTAGGGTCATTGAATGTGTGTGTGTGTGTGTGTGTCAGTGTGCATCTCTATGGTTTTTGAAAAGAACACATGCAATGATGCCACTCCGGCATGTGGTGTTCTTTTCATAAACCACATGGATCCACCAGTTGACATTGAATGTGTGTCACTTTTGTTGTGATCAAATTATGTTCAGTACGCGAGATATTACATTTTTTTAGTATAGTCAACATATACATGCGTGTACACGACGCACGAAACCGCTGCTCGTCCCTTGATCAGATTGGCACCCAACTATGTGTACCTGCCATCGCTCATTCCGAACAACTTCCTCGAGCATGATGCCCCCTCACCGTGGCAGTGGTAGGTCCAAGCGGTCCACTGACCATCCTGCATCCCCTGCTCTTCGTTGTATGCTTGCGCTCACGATTCGCCTACTGAGGCAGCATGTTGTGTCCGACCATGCCAGGACCATCGACAGCGTCACTCGAAGACACCGCGACGCCGAAGCTTGTACCGGCTACGCAGGAGGAGTGTGGGGTACCTGCAGCGACGGACGAGCGCAAAGCAGCAGCCAAGACAGGGGCGCGTGTTGCACCGGCGAGTACGGAAAAGAAGAGGAACGAGAAGAAGACGAGGAAGAAGAGATGAGACAACTATTTAGACGAGTCTGACTCGGCCAACAAGGAGGCGTTCATCAATCAGTTGGAGGCAGAAGCGGAGGAGAGTGACATGGACCCGTGGGACTACGAAGAGGAGGAGGAGGACTCCGACGAGGACATAGCGTGCTTATACGAGGAAGGGGCGGTGTCGAGTCATCAGAGGAGGACACCGACGGCGGCGATGTCAAGGACCATGGTGTTGATGAAGACGAGGACAAACCAGAAGATGAAGACGATAGCCTCTTCGAAATATGATCATTTATTTTATTTAGATTGATTTTCACTTGTTTATGGAGGTAAAGTATAGGTGGCACGGATAGAGAGGTGGCACTGATAGACCTTGCATAAAAAAGAAGAGAAGGGAGGGGTTATCCTGCCCGTTGGATCACAGAGGATCAACGGTTGTGCGCACGATCCGCGTGACATCTGTTTCATCCAGTCAGGCGGTAGCACCTACTGTGAGCACGCGTTTGGGATTTTGTGAGATTTGTGACCGAGAGAGAGGGCAAAACTGGGTAGTATCAAAAAACCAAGGTCAAGACAGAATAAGGGATTCAAATAGAAAATAGAAAGAGTAGGTATGTGTGTTCCTTGAAGAAATGGAAAATGCATGTTTCATACTAAACCACATGGATCAACTAGTGTCATTTGCATGTTGTCTTCTTTTCATAAACCACGACTAGAGTCACTGCATGTTTGTCCTTTTCATAAACCACATGTATCCACCAGTTGCCTTTGCATGTGTGTTCTTTTCATAAACCACCACTAGTGTCACTACAATGCGTGTCCTTCTCATAAACCACAACCAGAGTCATTGCTTGTGGTGTTCTTTTCATAAACCACCACTTGGATCCACTTCATGTCATTTCATGTATGTCCTTTTCATAAACCACGACCAGAGTCATTAAATGTTTGTTCTTTTCATAAACCACCACCTAGATCCACACGAGTCACTACATGTGTGTCCTTCTCATAAACCACAACTAGAGTCACTGCATGTTTGTTCTTTTCATAAACCACCACCTGGATCCACCAGCGTCACTACATGTGTGTCCTTTTCATAAACCACCACTAGTCATTGCATGTGTGTCCTTTTCATAAACCACCACCTAGATCCAGCAGAGTCACTGCATGTGTGTCCTTTTCATAAACCACCACTAGAGTCACTACATGTGTGTACTTTTCATAAACCACCACCTGGATCCACCAGGGTCACTACATTTGGTCTACTTTTCATAAACCACCACTTGGATCCACAAAAATCACTCCATGTGGTGTCCTTTTCATAAACCATCTCTAGAGTCATTGCATGTGTTGTTCTTTTCATAAACCACTTGGATGCACCAGAGTCATTGCATGTGGTGTCCTTTTAATAAACCACCACTAGAGTCATTGAATGTGTGTGTGTTAGTGTGCATCATTGCGGTTTTTGAAAAGAACACAAGCAATGATGCCACTCCAGCATGTGGTGTTATTTTCATTAACCACATGGATCCACCAGAGTCATTGCATGTGTGTCATTCTCATAAACTACATGGATCCACCAGTGCCATTGCATGTCTTTGCATGTGTGTTCTTTTCATAAACCACCACTAGTGTCATTGCATGTGTGGCATTTTCATAAGCCATAACCAGAGTCATTGCATGTTTGTTCTTTTCATAAACCACCACTTGGATCCATTGCATATCATTGCATGTGTGTCACTTTCATAAACCACAACTAGGGTCATTGTATGTTTATTATTTTCATAAACCACCACTTCAGTCCAATGCATGTCATTGCATGTGTATCCTCTTCATAAACCACAACTAGTGTCATTGCATGTGTGTCCTTTACATAAACCACCACTAGAGTCACTTCATGTGTGTGTGTGTGTCAGTGTGCATCACTATAGTTTTTGAAAAGAACACATCCACTCGAGCATGTGGTGTTCTTTTCATAAACCACATGGATCTACTAGAGTCATTGCATGTGTGTCCTTCTCATAAACCACAACTAGGGTCATTGGATGTTCTTTCTTTTCATAAACCACCACTTAGATCCACCAGTGTCATTGCATGTGTGTCCTTCTCATAAACCACCATCAGAGTCACTTCATGTTGTGTTCTTTTCATAAACCACCACTTGAATCCACTAGAGTCATTGCATGTGGTGTCCTTCTCATAAACCACATGCATCCACCAGTGTCATTGCATGTCTTTGCATGTGTGTTCTTTTCATAAACCACCACTAGTGTCATTGCATGTGTGTCCTTTTCATAAACCACAACCAGAGTCATTCCATGTTTGTTCTTTTCATAAACCACCACTTGGGTCCAATGCATGTCATTGCATGTTTGTTCTTTTCATAAACCACAACTAGGGTCACTACATGTGCTGTCCTTTTCATAAACCACCACTTGGATCCAATGCATGTCATTGCATGTGTGTCATTTTCATAAACCATAACTAGGGTCTCTACATTTGGTGTACTTTTCATAAACCACCACTTGGATCGACCAGAGTCACTACATGTGGTGTCCTTTTTATAAACCACCACTAGATTCATTGCATGTGTTCTTCTTTTCATAAACCACCTGGATCCGCCAGAGTCAGTGCATGTGATGTCCTTTTCATAAACCACCACTAGAGTCATTTAATGTGTGTGTATATCAGTGTGCATCACTATGGTTTTTGAAAATAACACATGCAATGATGCCACTCCAGCATGTGGCGTTCTTTTCATAAACCACATGGATCCACTAGAGTCATTGCACGTGTGTCCTTCTCATAAACCACATGGATCCACCAGTGTCATTGCATGTCTTTGCATGTGTTTTCTTTTCATAAACCACCACTAGTGTCATTTCATGTATGTCCTTTTCATAAACCACAACCAAAGTCATTGCATGTTTGTTCTTTTCTTAAACCACCACTTGGATCCAATGCATGTCATTGCATGTGTGTCCCTTTAATAAACCACTACTAGGATCATTGCATGTTTGTTCTTTTCATAAACCACCACTTGGATCCAATGCATGTCATTGCATGTGTGTCCTTTTCATAAACCACAACTAGAGTCACTACATGTGCTGTATTTTTCATCGACTACCACTTGGATCCAATGCATGTTATTGCATGTGTGTCCTTTTCATAAACCAGAACCAGGGTCACTGCATTTGGTGTACTTTTCATAAACCACCAGTTGGATCCACTAGAGTCACTGCATGTGGTGTCCTTTTCATAAACCACCACCAGAGTCATTGCATGTGTTGTTCTTTTCATAAACCACCACATGGATCCACCAGAGTCACTGCATGTGGTGTCCTTTTCATAAACAACCACTAGAGTCATTGCATGTGTGTGTCAGTGTGCATCACTATGGTTTTTGAAAAGAACACATGCAATGATGCCACTCTGGCATGTGGTGTTCTTTACATAAACCACATGGATCTACCAGTTGACATTGCATGTGTCTCCTTTTCCTAAACCACATTGATCGACGAGTGTCATTGCATGTCTTTGCATGTGTGTTCTTTTCATAAACCACCACTAGTGTCATTGCATGTGTGTCCTTTTCATAAACCACAACCAGCGTCATTGCATGTTTGTCCTTTTCATAAACCACAACTAGGGTCATTGCATGTGTGTCCCTTTCATAAACCACAACCAGAGTCATTGCATGTGTGTCCTTCTCATAAACCACATGGATCCCATTGTCATTACATGTCTTTGCATGTGTGTTCTTTTAATAAACCACCACTAGTGTCATTGCATTTGTTTCCTTTTCATAAACCACAACCAGAGTCATTGCATGTTTGTTCTTTTCATAAACCACCACTTGGATCCAATGCATGTCATTGCATGTGTGTCCCTTTCATAAACCACAACTAGGGTCATTGTATGTTTGTTGTTTCCATAAACCACCGCTTGGATCCAATGCATGTCATTGCATGTGTGTCCTTTTCATAAACCACAACCAGGGGCATTGCATGTTTGTTCTTTTCATAAACCACCACTGGCATTGAATGTGTGTCCTTTTCATAAACCACCACAAGAGTCACTGCATGTGTGTGTCTGTCAGTGTACATCACTATGGTTTTTGAAAAGAACACGTGCAATGATACCACTCCATCATGTGGTGTTCTTTTCATAAACCACATGGAACCAGCAAAGTCAATGCATTTGTGTCCTTCTCATAAACCAGACTAAGGTCATTGCATGTTTGTTCTTTTCACAAACAACCACTTAGATCCACCAGTGTCATTGCATGTGTGTCATTTTCATAAACCACCACCAGAGTCACTTCATGTGGTTTCCTTTTCATAAACCACCACTAGAGTTATTGAATGTGTGTGTGTGTGTCAGTGTGCATCACTGTGGTTTTTGAAAAGAACACATGCAATGATGCCACACCAGCATGTGGAGTTCTTTTCATAAACTACATGGATCCACTGGAATCATTGCATGTGTAAACCACAACTAGGGTCATTGCGTGTTTGTTCTTTTCATAAACCACCACTTGGATCCACCAATGTCATTGCATGTGTGTCCGTTTCATAAACCACCACCAGAGTCACTTCATGTGGTTTCATTTTCATAAACCACCACTAGAGTCATTGAATGTGTGTGTGTGTTAGTGTGCATCACTATGGTTTTTGAAAAGAACCAATGCAATGATGCCACACCAGCATGTGGTATTATTTTCATAAACCACATGGATCCACCAGAATCATTGCATGTGGGTCCTTCTCATAAACCACAACTAGGGTCATTGCATGTTTGTTCTTTTCATAAACCACCACTTGGATCCATTGCATATCATTGCATGTGTGTCACTTTCATAAACCACAACTAGGGTCATTGTATGTTTATTATTTTCATAAACCACCACTTGGATCCAATGCATGTCATTGCATGTGTATCATTTTCATAAACCACAACTAGGGTCATTGCATGTTTGTTCTTTTCATAAACCACCACTTGGATCCACTAGTGTCATTGCATGTGTGTCCTTTACATAAACCACCACTAGAGTCACTGCATGTGTGTGTGTGTGTCAGTGTGCATCACTATGGTTTTTGAAAAGAACACATCCACACGAGCATGTGGTGTTCTTTTCATAAACCACATGGATCTACTAGTCATTGAAGGCAATATGCCCTGAGAGGCAATAATAAAGTTGTTATTATATATTCCTTGTATATGATAGATGTTTATTTTGCATGCTATAATTGTATTGATAGGAAACATCAATACATGTGTGTTTAATAAACAAAAAGGGTTCCTAGTTATGCCTCTCTTATAGACTAGCTTGTTGATTAACAAGATGATCAAAGTTTCCTGATCATGGACATTGGATGCTGTTAATAACAAGGTCACAGCATTTGTGAAATGATGTGATGAACATTCATCCGAAGTATAGCATTACGATCCAGTCATTATGTTTATATCGCTATAACATCATACAAAGTAGTCGGAAACCGCTACATTCACTTTAAATAGGGCACCATCTAAATCTGTTGAAAAGACACCGTATGAATTATGGTTTGGAAACAAACCTAAGCTGTCATTTCTTAAAGTTTGGGGATGTGATGTTTATGTGAAGAAACTTCAACTGAATAAACTCGAACCCAAAGCAGAAAAATGCGTCTTCATAGGATACCCTAAGGAAACGATTGGGTATACCTTCTATCACAGATCCGAGGGCAAGGTCTTTGTTGCCAAGAATGGATCCTTTCTTGAGAAGGAGTTTCTCGTGAAAGGTGTGAGTAGTCGGAAGGTAGAACTCGAAGAGGTTATTGAACCTTCTCTTCATGAAATGGCGAGTAGCGCAACACCGGAAGTTTTTTCGGAGTTGACTTCACCTAATGAAGAGAGAGCTAATGATATTGATCATGAAACTCCGAAAGAGGACACTACCGAACCTCGCAGGTCTAGCAGGACACGTGCAGCTCCTGAACTGTACGGCAATCCTGTTATGAATTTCATGATTGATGAAATAGATGACCCTGCAACGTATGAAGAAGCGATGATGAGCCCTGATTCCAACAAATGGCTAGAAGCCATGAAATCCGAGATGGAATCCATGTACGAAAACCAGGTTTGGACCTTGGTGGACTTACCTCACGATCGAAAGGCCGTTGAGAATAAATGGATTTTCAAAAGAAAAACTGATGCTGATGGTAATGTAACCATCTATAAGGCTCGACTTGTCGCAAAGGGGTTTCGACAAATTCAAGGAGTTGACTACGATGAGACATTCTCTCCCGTAGCGATGCTTAAGTCGGTTAGGATTATGTTAGCAATTGCTACATATTTCGATTATGAAATATGGCAGATGGATGCCAAAACTGCGTTCCTCAATGGTAATATTGAAGAAGAGTTGTATATGATACAACCAAAGGGTTTTGTCGATCCTAAGGATGCTGATAAGGTGTGCAAACTTCAGCGATCCATCTATGGACTGAAGCAAGCATCCCGGAGTTGGAATCTCCGCTTTGATGAGGTGATCAAAGAGTTTGGATTTGTCCAAACTTATGGAGAGGCTTGTATTTACAAGAAAGTGAGTGGGAGCAATGTGGCATTTCTGATATTATATGTGGATGACATATTATTGATTGGAAATGATATAGATCTTTTAAACAGTGTTAAAAGTTATCTAAACAGCTAATTTTCGATGAGGACCTTGGTGAAGCTTCATATATAAAAGGCATTAAAATCTATAGAGATAGATCAAGACGCCTAATTGGGCTATCGCAGAGTACATACCTTGATAAGATATTAAAGAAGTTTAATATGGACGAAAGTAAGAAAAGGTTCTTACCTATGTTGCAAGGCACACATTGAGTAAGACTCAAAGTCCGGCTACGGCGGAAGAAAGAGAGATGATGGATAAGATCCCCTATGCCTCGGCCATAGGCTCTATAATGTATGCCATGCTATGTACAAGACCGGATATGGCACATGCTATTAGTTTGACTAGTAGGTACCAATTTGATCTAGGTTCGGAACACTGGATAGCGGTAAAGAACATCCTCAAGTACTTGAGAAGAACTAAGGATATGTTTCTTATATACAGAGGTGAAGAAGAGCTAGTCGCTAAGTGTTATGTCAATGCTAGCTTTGACACCGATCCAGATGACTCTAAGTCTCAATCCGGATACGTATTTCTCTTGAACGGAGCAGTAGTTAGTTGGAGGAGTTCCAAACAACCTGTGGTGGCTGGATCAACAACGGAGGCGGAATATGTTGCTGCTTCAGAAGCGGCGCAGGAGGCAGTTTGGATGAAAGAGTTCATTACAGAAGTGGGTGTGGTTCCCAGTGCGTTGGACCCGATGGTGATCTATTGTGACAACAATGGAGCCATAGCCAACGCAAAGGAACCAAGGTCTCACAAGAATTCCAAACATATTAAGCGTCGTTTTCACTCCATCCGCGAGCATGTCAAGGATGGAGATATAAAGATTTGTAAAGTACACACGGACCTGAATGTAGCAGATCCGTTGACTAAAGTACTCCCTAGGGCAAAATATGATCAACACCAGAACTCCATGGGTGTTAGATTTATCACTATGTGAACTAGATTATTGTCTCTAGTGCAAGTGGGAGACTGAAGGAAATATGCCTTGAGAGGCAATAATAAAGTTGTTATTATATATTCCTTGTATATGATAGATGTTTATTTTGCATGCTATAATTGTATTGATAGGAAACATCAATACATGTGTGTTTAATAAACAAAAAGGGTTCCTAGTTATGCCTCTCTTATAGACTAGCTTGTTGATTAACAAGATGATCAAAGTTTCCTGATCATGGACATTGGATGTTGTTAATAACAAGGTCACAACATTTGTGAAATGATGTGATGAACATTCATCCGAAGTATAGCATTACGATCAAGTCATTATGTTTATATTGCTATAACATCATACAAAGTAGTCTTATTCCTTAGACCATGACTTCATGTTAATTGCTAACACCGGAAGAGTATCTTGATAACATCAAACGTCACACCGTAACAGGGTGACCATAAAGGTGGGTTCAATGCTATGAAGGTGTTATGTTGAGGCTCATGGATCAAGAGTGGACTTTGTCAATCCCGATGACGAATAGATATACTCTGGGCCCTCTCGGTGATATCACATTAAGATAGCTTGCAAGCAAGTGATGTGATCACTAGAATGTTATATCACGGGAACGAGAAAAGAGTGCATATCGGTAACGAGATCAAACTAGGTATTTGGATACCGATGATCGAATCTCGGACATGTATTATATCATGAGACAAAGGGATTAAATTGCGGACGTTAAAGGTTCTCACGACACAGAAGTCATCGTGGAATGTGCAGGAGTCAGTATGGATCTCCAGGTCCCGCTTCTGATTATTGATCTGAGAGGAGTCTCAATCATGTCTGCATTATTCGCGAACCATAGGGTGACACACTTAAGGGTTGCAGGACACCATTTAGGAGCACATATGTTCCAGAAAAAAGGTTTGCAAAGCACAGGAAATGTTTTGATAGAAACCAGAATTGTTTCGGGTGAAATTGCAGAAAGTGGTTCTGCATGTGATATTGAAATGTTGCAAGGGGTTTTATGTGAATGTTTGTTAACTAAATTAATTAACAAAATTCTGAATAAAATAAATAAAAGAGTTTTATTAAATGAGAGCGCATTAAATTTGGAGAAATTTAATGCATTTAAAGTGGAGACTTTAAAAGGGAATGTGAAGAGGCATTTTAATGTGGAGGGGTTACCAACACATGAATGGGCGAGGTGAGGGGTCACCCCCCCATGCGCCGGCCATGGAGAGAGGGGGCACCCCCCTCCTCCTATAAAAGGCCACCCATTCCCTCCATCCTCACACCTCCTCGTTAAGGATCTCTCTCCCCCTCTAGATATTCCTCCATGGTCTCGAATTAGCGAGATACATGTTCTCGGTGGCCTTGCGTCTGGAAGGAGTTCCTGCTTCCGCTGATTCACTGGAGCGAGGAGGTGGAGGTTGTCCGGTGCCTTGAACGTGTGTGCGAGGACGGATGCGCTGCTGATTTGCGGCGCTCGGACTTCCACACGATCTTGAGATCGGCAAGCGTACGACTACATCAACCACGAGTTCCTACTCGTTAACAAAAGTCGTTGTCTTCGAGGGTAAGTTCTCCAAGGATGTATGTCCACCCGTTGCTCTGTATCTAGTAGATAGATCTTAGCGTATAGTTCTCATCGTAGGAATTTTTTTGTTTTCTATGTTGCGGACCCAACAGTCATTGCATGTGTGTCCTTCTCATAAACCACAACTAGGGTCATTGCATGTTCATTCTTTTCATAAACCACCACCTGGATCCACCAGTGTCATTGCATGTGTATCCTTCTCATAAACCACCACCAGAGTCACTTCATGTGGTGTTCTTTTCATAAACCACCACTTGGATCCACTAGAGTCATTGCATGTGGTGTCCTTCTCATAAACCACATGCATCCACCAGTGTCATTGCATCTATTTGCATGTGTGTTCTTTTCATAAACCACCACTAGTGTCATTGCATGTGTGTCCTTTTCATAAACCACAACTAGAGTCATTCCATGTTTGTTCTTTTCATAAACCACCACTTCGATCCAATGCATGTCATTGCATGTTTGTTCTTTTCATAAACCACAACTAGGTACACTACATGTGTTGTCCTTTTCATAAACCACCACTTGGATCCAATGCATGTCATTGCATGTGTGTCATTTTCATAAACCATAACTAGGGTCACTACATTTGGTGTACTTTTCATAAACC
Source organism: Avena eriantha (assembly GCA_910589775.1). Taxonomy (NCBI): domain Eukaryota; kingdom Viridiplantae; phylum Streptophyta; class Magnoliopsida; order Poales; family Poaceae; genus Avena; species Avena eriantha. The sequence goes on along the minus strand of OU342741.1, from coordinate 247,861,662 downwards.
ACCACTTGGATCGACCAGAGTCACTACATGTGGTATCCTTTTCATAAACCACCACTATATTCATTGCATGTGTTCTTCTTTTCATAAACCACCTGGATCCACCAGAGTCATTGCATGTGGTGTCCTTTTCATAAACCACCACTAGAGTCATTTAATGTGTGTGTGTGTATATCAGTGTGCATCACTGTGGTTTTTGAAAAGAACACATGCAATGATGCCACTCCAGCATGTGGCGTTCTTTTCATAAACCACATGGATCCACTAGAGTCATTGCACGTGTGTCCTTCTCATAAACCACATGGATCCACCAGTGTCATTGCATGTCTTTGCATGTGTTTTGTTTTCATAAACCACCACTAGTGCCATTTCATGTATGTCCTTTTCATAAACCACAACCAAAGTCATTGCATGTTTGTTCTTTTCTTAAACCACCACTTGGATCCAATGCATGTCATTGCATGTGTGTCCCTTTAATAAACCACAACTAGGATCATTGCATGTTTGTTCTTTTCATAAACCACCACTTGGATCCAAAGCATGTCATTGCATGTGTGTCCTTTTCATAAACCAAAACTAGGGTCACTGCATGTGCTGTATTTTTCATAAACTACCACTTGGATCCAATGCATGTTATTGCATGTGTGTCCTTTTCATATACCACAACCAGGGTCACTGCATTTGGTGTACTTTTCATAAACCACCAGTTGGATCCACTAGAGTCACTACATGTGGTGTCCTTTTCATAAACCACCACCAGAGTTATTGCATGTGTTTTTCTTTTCATAAACCACCACATGGATCCACCAGAGTCACTGCATGTGGTGTCCTTTTCATAAACAACCACTAGAGTCATTGCATGTGTGTGTGTCAGTGTGCATCACTATGGTTTTTGAAAAGAACAATGCAATGATGCCACTTTGGCATGTGGTGATCTTTACATAAACCACATGGATCTACCAGTTGACATTGCATCTGTCTCCTTTTCCTAAACCACATTGATCCACGAGTGTCATTGCCTGTCTTTGCATCTGTGTTCTTTTCATAAACCACCACTAGTGTCATTGCATGTGTGTCCTTTTCATAAACCACAACCAGCGTCATTGCATGTTTGTCCTTTTCATAAACCACAACTAGGGTCATTGCATGTGTGTCCCTTTCATAAACCACAACCAGAGTCATTGCATGTGTGTCCTTCTCATAAACCACATGGATCCCAGTGTCATTACATGTCTTTGCATGTGTGTTCTTTTAATAAACCACCACTAGTGTCATTGCATGTGCTTCCTTTTCATAAACCACAACCAGAGTCATTGCATGTTTGTTCTTTTCATAAACCACCACTTGGATCCAATGCATGTCATTGCATGTCTGTCCCTGTCATAAACCACAACTAGGGTCATTGTATGTTTGTTCTTTCCATAAACCACTGCTTGGATCCAATGCATGTCATTGCATGTGTGTCATTTTCATAAACCACAACCAGGGTCATTGCATGTTTGTTCTTTTCATAAACCACCACTTGGACCCACCACTGGCATTGAATGTGTGTCCTTTTCATAAACCACCACAAGAGTCACTGCATGTGTGTGTCTGTCAGTGTACATCACTGTGGTTTTTTAAAAGAACACATGCAATGATACCACTCCATCATGTGGTGTTCTTTTCATAAACCACATGGAACCAGCAAAGTCAATGCATGTGTGTCCTTCTCATAAACCAGACTAAGGTCATTGCATGTTTGTTCTTTTCACAAACAACCACTTGGATCCACCAGTGTCATTCCATGTGTGTCCTTTTCATAAACCACCACCAGAGTCACTTCATGTGGTTTCCTTTTCATAAACCACCACTAGAGTCATTGAATGTGTGTGTGTGTGTCAGTGTGCATCACTTTGGTTTTTGAAAAGAACACATGCAATGATGCCACACCAGCATGTGGAGTTCTTTTCATAAACCACATGGATCCACTAGAATCATTGCATGTGTGTCCTTCTCATAAACCACAACTAGGGTCATTGCATGTTTATTCTTTTCATAAACCACCACTTGGATCCACCAGTGTCATTGCATGTGTGTCCTTTTCATAAACCACCAACAGAGTCACTTCATGTGGTTTCATTTTCATAAACCACCACTAGAGTCACTGAATGTGTGTGTGTTAGTGTGCATCACTATGGTTTTTGAAATGAACCAATGCAATGATGCCACACCAGCATGTGGTATTCTTTTCATAAACCACATGGATCCACCAGAATCATTGCATGTGGGTCCTTCTCATAAACCACAACTAGGGTCATTGCATGTTTGTTCTTTTCATAAACCACCACTTGGATCAACCAGTGTCATTGCATGTGTGTCCTTTTCATAAACCACAACCAGAGTCACTACATGTGGTGTTCTTTTCATAAACCACCACTTGGATTCACCAGAGTCATTGTGTGTGGTGTCCTTCTCATAAACCACATGGATCCACCAGTGTCACTGCATGTCTTTGCATGTGTGTTCTTTTCATAAACAACGACTAGTGTCATTGCATGTGTGTCCTTTTCATAAACCACAACCAGAGTCATTGCATGTTTGTTCGTTTTATAAACCACGACCTAGATCCAATTCAGTTCATTACATGTGTGTCCTTTTCATAAACCACAACTAGGGTCATTGGATGTTTGTTATTTTCATAAACCACCACTTGGATCCAATGCATGTCATTGCATGTGTGTCCCTTTCATAAACCACAACTAGGGTCATTGCATGTTTGTTATTTTCATAAACCACCACTTGGATCCAATGCATGTACTTGCATGTGTGTCCTTTTCATAAACTACAACTAGGGTCACTGCATGTGCTATTATTTCCATAAACCACCACTTGGATCCAATGCATGTCATTGCATGTGTGTCCTTTTCATAAACCACAACCAGGGTCACCGCATTTGGTGTACTTTCATAAACCACCACATGGATCCACCAGAGTCACTGCATGTGGTGTCCTTTTCGTAAACCACCATTAGAGTCATTGAATGTGTGTGTGTCAGTGTGCATCACTATGGTTTTTGAAAAGAACACATGCAATGATGCCACTCCGGCATGTGGTGTTCTTTTCATAAACCACATGGATCCACCAGTTGACATTGCATGTGTGTCACTTTTGTTGTGATCAAATTATGTTTAGTACGCGAGATATTAAATTTTTTAATATAATCGACAAATGCATGCGTGTACACGATGCACGAAACCACTGCTCGTCCCTTGATCAGATCAGCACCCAACTCTGTGTACCCGCCATCGCTCATTCCTAACATCTTCCTCGAGCATGATGCCCCCTCACCATGGCAATGGTAGGTCCAAGCCGCCTACTGACCATCATGCGTCCCCTGCTCTTTGCTGCATTGCTCGCGCTAGCGATTCGGCTACTGAGGCAGCATGTTGTGTCCGAGCATGCCAGGATCCATCGACATCGTCACTCGAGGACACCACGATGCCGAAGCTTGTACCGGCTGCGCAGGAGGAGCATGGGGTACCTGCAACAACAGACGAGCGCAAAGTAGCAGCCAGGACAGGGGCACGTGTTGCACCGTCGAGTACGGAAAAGAAGAGGAATGAGAAGAAGACCAGGAAGAAGAGATGAGACAACTATTTGGACAAGCCTTACTCGGCCAAGGAGGAGGCGTTCATCAATCAGTTGGAGACAAAAGCGGAGGAGAGTGACATGGACCCATGGGACTACGAAGAGGAGGAGGAGGACTCTGACGAGGAGATAGCGTGCTTATACGAGGAAGGGGTGGTGTCTAGTCATCAAAGGAGGACACCGACGGCGGCGATGTCGAGGACCATGGCGTTGACGAAGGCAAGGACAAACCGGAAGATGAAGACGATAGCCTCTTCGAAATATGATCATTTATTTTATTTAGATAGATTTTCACTTGTTTATGGAGGTAAAGTATCAGTGGCATGGTTAGAGAGGTGGCACTGATAGACCCTGCATAAAAAAGTGGAGAAGGGAGGGGTTATCCTGCCCGTTGGATCACAAAGGATCAACAGTTGGTGGGCAAGATCCGCGTGACATCTGTGTCAGCCAATCAGGCGGTAGCACCCATAGTGAGCACATGTTTGGGATTTTGTGAGATTTGTGACCGAGAGAGAGGGCAAAACTGAGTAGTATCAAAAAACCAAGGGCAAGACAGAATAAGGGATTCAAATAGAAAATAGAAAGAGTAGGCATGTGTGTTCCTTTAAGAAATGGAAAATGCATGTTTCGTACTAAACCACATGGATCAACTATTGTCATTTGCATGTTGTCTTATTTTCATAAACCACGACTAGAGTCATTGCATGTGTGTCCTTTGCATAAATCACATGGATCCACCAGTTGCCTTTGCATGTGTGATCTTTTCATAAACCACCACTAGTGTCATTGCAATGTGTGTCCTTCTCGTGAACCACAACCAGAGACATTGCATGTGGTGTTATTTTCATAAACCACCACTTGGATCCACTACATGTAATTTCATGTATGACCTTTTCATAAACCATGACCAGAGTCATTGCAAGTTTGTTCTTTTCATAAACCACCACCTGGATCCACCAGAGTCACTTCATGTGTGTCATTCTCATAAACCACAACCAAAGTCACTGCATGTTTATTATTTCCATAAACCACCACCTGGATCCACCAGAGTCACTACATGTGTGTCCTTTTCATAAACCACCACTAGAGTCATTGCATGTGTGTCCTTTTCATAAACCACCACCTAGATCCACCAGAGTCACTACATGTGTGTTCTTTTCATAAACCACCAATAGAGTCAGTCCATGTGTGTCCTTTTTAGAAACCACCACCTGGATCCACCAGGATCACTCATTTGGTGTACTTTTCGTAAACCACCACTTGGATCCACCGGAATCACTGCATGTGGTGTCCTTTTCATAAACCACCACTAGAGTCATTGCATGTGTTGTTCTTTTCATAAACCACATGGATGCACCAGAGTCATTGCATGTGGTGTCCTTTTCATAAACCACCACTAGAGTCATTTAATGTGTGTGTATATCAGTGTGCATCACTATGGTTTTTGAAAAGAACACATGCAATGATGCCACTCCAGCATGTGGTGTTCTTTTCATTAACCACATGGATCCACTAGAGTTATTGCATGTGTGTCCTTCTCATAAACCACATGGATCCACCAGTGTCATTGCATGTCTTTGCATGTGTGTTCTTTTCATAAACCACCCCAAGTATCATTGCATGTGTGTCATTTTCATACACCACAACCAGAGTCATTGCATGTTTGTTCTTTTCATAAACCACCACTTAGATCCATTGCATGTCATTGCATGTGTGTCACTTTCATAAACCATAACTAGGGTCATTGTATGTTTATTATTTTCATCAACCACCACTTGGATCCGATGCATGCCATTGCATGTGTATCCTTTTGATAAACCACAACTAGGGTCATTGCATGTTTGTTCTATTCATAAACCACCGCTTGGATCCACTAGTGTCATTGCATGTGTGTCCTTTACATAAACCACCACTAGAGTCACTTCATGTGTGTGTCAGTGTGCATCACTGTGGTTTTTGAAAAGAACACATGCAATGATGCCACTCCAGCATGTGGTGTTATTTTCATAAACCACATGGATCTACTAGAGTCATTGCATCTGTGTCCTTCTCATAAACAACAAGTAGGATCATTGCATGTTTGTTATTTTCATAAACGACCACATGGATCCACCAGTGTCATTACATGTGTGTACTTTTCATGAACCACCAGCAGAGTCACTTCATGTGGTGTTCTTTTCATAAACCAACACTTGGATCCACTAGAGTCATTGCATGTGGTGTGCTTCTCATAAACCACATGGATCCACCAGTGTCACTGCAAGTCTTTGCATGTGGTATCCTTTTAATAAACCACCACTAGTGTCATTGCATGTGTGTCCTTTTCATAAACCACAACTAGAGTCATTGAATGTTTGTTCTTTTCATAAACCACCACTTGGATCCAATACATGTCATTGCATGTGTGTCCCTTTCATAAACCACAAATAGGGTCATTGCATGTTTGTTCTTCTCGTAAACCACCACTTGGATCCAATGCATGTCATTGCATGTGTGTCCCTTTCATAATCCACAACTAGGGTCATTGCATGTTTGTTCTTTTCATAAACCACCACTTGGATCCAATGCATGTCATTGCATGTGTGTCCTTTTCATAAACCACAACTAGGGTCACTACATGTGCTGTTATTTTCATAAACCACCACTTGGATCCAATGCATGTCATTGCATGTGTGTCCTTTTCATAAAACACAACCAGGGTCACTGCATTTGGTGTACTTTCATAAACCACCACATGGATCCACTAGAGTCACTGCATGTGGTGTCCTTCTCATAAACAACCATTAGAGTCAATGAATGTGTGTGTGTGTCAGTGTGCATCACTATGGTTTTTGAATAGAACACATGCAATGATGCCACTCCGGCATGAGGTATTCTTTTCATAAACCACATGGATCCACCAGTTGACATTGCATGTGTGTCCTTTTCATAACCACATGGATCCACCAGTGTTATTCCATGTCTTTGCATGTGTGTTCTTTTCATAAACCACAACTAGTGTCATTACATGTGTGTCCTTTTCATAAACCACAACCAGAGTCATTGCATGTTTGTCCTTTTCATAAACCACAACTAGGGCCATTCCATGTGTGTCCCTTTCATAAACCACAACTAGAGTAATTGCGTGTGTGTCCTTCTCATAAACCACATGGATCCACTAGTGTCATTGCATGTATTTTCATGTGTGTTCTTTTCATAAACCACCACTAGTTTCATTGCATGTGTGTCCTTTTCATAAACCACAACCAGAGTCATTGCATGTTTGTTCTTTTCATAATCCACCACTTGGATCCAATGCATGTCATTGCATGTGTTTCCCTTTCATAAACCATAACTAGGGTAATTGTATGTTTGTTCTTTTCATAAACAACCACTTGGATCCAATGCATGTCATTGCATGTGTGTCCTTTTCATAAATCACAACTAGGGTCGTTGCATGTTTGTTCTTCTCATAAACCACCACTTGGATCCACCAGTGTCATTGCATGTGTGTCCTTTTCATAAACCACCATCAGAGTCACTTCATGTGTGTGTGTGTGTGTGTGAGTGTGCATCACTGTGGTTTTTGAAAACAACACATGCAATGATGCCACTCTAGCATGTGGTGTTCTTTTCATAAACCACATGGATCCACCAGAGTCATTGTATGTGTGTCCTTCTCATAAACCACAACTAGGGTCATTGCATGTTTGTTCTTTTCATGAACCACCACTTGGATCCATGATGGCTGTGATATACAACACTTTTTTGCAATATAAATTGTGTCATTTGCCTATCATATCATGCTCCATCTAACTATTGCTATGGTTAAGATGCATGATTACTTGTTTTTGTTAAATTCAATATGAGCGTTGCAAATTTAGTAGTTTAGGTAGAATTGTATCCCCTTCCTTGTCCTTGACATGTGTGTAGGTGTCGATGATGATTATGGACAAAACAAAGGCAAAAGGAACAATAAGACCATAGTATGGAGGAGTTGTAGGGACCAGACTTAGCCATTTGAGAGGTTGAAAAAGTGATATTTTCCAACTTATCAAAATAAATATCCAAGACCACAGGGTTGTAGCCCTTGGCGATAAGAACTCAACGAGCCCAAGAACACCCAAAACAGAGTTTGTATGAAGAAATAGCGGCTAAAATACTAGAAGCATCTCTAAGTTTAATGAGCAACTATACGACCGGAGCTATATTTTTGTCGTATAGCTCCGCCCGTATAGTTGCCAATACGGGTGGTAACCACAGCCTTGCTTTAACTTAAGCTTGGGGAGGTAACCACTTCTCGTACTCTCTTTTGATAACTGCATTTTCTCTTTTGTTTTCATGATCTTCTCAAGTGGATGGAAAGTTCTTGGCTTGGGGAGGTTATTTTGCACATGTAGAGTCTTGAACAAAGTTCTTTATCTTAAAAAGTTTTCATGCTATTATGTATCCCTCTATTTTTGAATGCTTGCTTATTTGAGTTTTTGTACATATTTATATAAGGGATATACCTGCTCATGTTAGGCCCCATAGGAGACAAGCCATAGCTTTGATGCACCTTGTTCAACTTTGATCTAGCTTGTTAAAAAATATTGTGATCCTCTAAATATACATTGCCATGTTCTCTACATTTTGAAAAAAATATAATAAAGAAGTTCTTCAAAACTTGCTAGTTGTCACTGTTCAGAATTGTCTTAAGTGAATGGTTATGGAGTAGCACAACCCCATAATGTTGGAAATGATGGTCTTAATAGATGCTTACTGAGTGATTACATATGCCAAAATTTTGTATTGGAAATTAAAGTCAGATATTGTTTTATGCGTGTCTTGCGCCACTGTCGCACAACATGGGATGCTAACAACTCCGCTGGCCTTTAAACAATCCAAAAAGAGGAAAATCTCGAAGCTTGGCTATGAGTTACCCAACATATGTAGAAAAAATGCTATATTTGGGTATGCATTGTTATTATCATGGGCCTCCGATAAAAGGAAGTCTGAATACTCCTCTGACCGTTATGAGAAATCATTATACCGAAAAGGGAAGCCTTGGTAATGGTCACGAGTGTCCTTCCTAGTCTGTACAGTCTCGATTGGACATATACCACTCTTTTGGCATGGTCTCGTTGCTAAGAAATATATTTTCTATGAGCTCAACTATCAAAGTTTGCACTTGAGAGACTTTAATAGATGGGATGAGTGGGCAACATTGGAAAACTCTATTGCTATTTATAATTTAAACTAATCATGTTCAGCTTTGCCTTGTACAAATAAAAGTACAAAAATACAATAAAATGTGTATAGAAGGATCACAAGTTTACTTGCATGCTAGATTTAACTTTGACATGGGGCATAGAAGTTTTTGACTATACTCTAGTGGTTTGGAATAATATAACTGAGCTTATATTTCCTTGTATGATTATGTGCTCTCTTACTTTGAGCTTGCAGGAAAAACAAGGATATGGTGCATTGGTTTCCAATGATAAGCAAGATCACAACCATTAAGTTAACGATCCCTTTTGCTCGAGGATGAGCAAGATCTAGCTTGGGGAAGTTGATTTCTATGATATACAACACTTATTACCAATATAAATTGTGTCATTTTCATATCATATCATGCTCCATCTAACTATTGTTATGCTTAATATGTATGATTACTTGTTTTTGTTAAATTCAATATGAGCCTTGCACATTTAGTAGTTTAGGTAGAATTTTATCCCTCTTCCTTGACTTTAACATGTGTGTAGGTTTTGATGATGATTATGGACAAAACAAAGGCAAAAGGAACAATGAGAGCATAGTATGGAGGAGCTGCAGGGACCAGACTTAGCCATTTGAGAGGTTGAAAAAGTGAATTTTTCCAACTTCTCAAAATAAAGATCCAATGCATGTCATTGCATGTGTTTCCCTTTCATAAACCACAACTAGGGTAATTGTATGTTTGTTCTTTTCATAAACCACCACTTGGATCCAATGCATGTCATTGCATGTGTGTCCTTTTCATAAACCACAACTAGGGTCATTGCATGTTTGTTCTTTTCATAAACCACCACTTGGATCCACCAGTGTCATTGCATGTGTGTCCTTTTCATAAAACACCACCAGAGTCACTACATGTGTGTGTGTCAGTGTGCATGACTGTGGTTTTTGAAAAAGAACACATGCAATGATGCCACTCCAGCATGTGGTGTTCTTTTCATAAACCACATGGATCCACCAGAGTCATTGCATGTGTGTCCTTCTCATAAACCACAACTAGGGTCATTGCATGTTTGTTCTTTTCATGAACCACTACTGGGATCCATGATGGCTGTGATATAAAACACTTTTTAGCAATATAAATTGTGTCATTTGCCTATCATATCATGCTCCATCTGACTATTGCTATGTTTAATATGCATGATTACTTGTTTTTGTAAAATTCAATATGGTCCTTGCACATTTAGTAGTTTAGGTAGAATTGTATCCCTCTTCCTTTTCTTTGACATGTGTGTAGGTGTTGATTATGATTATGGACAAAACAAAGGCAAAAGGAACAATGAGAGCATAGTATGGAGGAGCTGCAGGGACCAGACTTAGCCATTTGAGAGGTTGAAAAAGTGATATTTTCCAACTTCTCAAAATAAAGATCCAAGACCATAGGGTTGTAGCCCTCGACGATAGAAACTCAACGAGCCCAAGAACACCCAAAACAGAGTTTATATGATGAAATGGCGGCCAACATACTTAAAGCATCTACAAGTTTAACGAGTAACTATACGGCCGGAGCTATATTTTTGGTCGTATAGCTCCGCCCCTATAGTTGCCAAAAAGGTCGGAAATGACGGGATTTCACTCCAGCCGGTATTGGGGGGAACCCTAGGACACCCCCAAGGTCTATATAAAGGAGGGAGGACCCAACATAGAGGCACCAAGCCATAGCCCCTAAGGGGCAGAGCTCTGCCGCCGCCGCCACCCATCCGCTCTCCATTCCGGTGGAGCTCTGCCTCAACAACACCTCCGAGATCTAGATCTCCCTCAACACCATCACCATCAAGGCATCCAAGCAAGAAGAAGGGGGAGAAGGAAGACATCACCACCACCACACATCCATCTCCATCTCCCTCTCTCTCTTCTGTTTAGTAATTGTAAGATTGAACACGGTTGTGATATCATTATATATTTATATGTGTTTTGCTGTTCAGCCATGTTTTAGTGATTGATTCAACTCTAGTTTGAGGTATGATCTAGTATGCTAATTTAGAATTTATTGTTATCTAAGATGAGTTTATGTTATCCTTTGGTCCGGAAGTGCCTTTTGCCTTGCGGTCACGTGCGAGAACCATGCATAGTGCACACAGTGTGGCAGCCTGGTAATCAATTGGGGAACGTTTATTTGTCTGAGTAATCTCTTATGGATCACACGTATATTTCCCCATCTAGTACTAGTGAGACTGAAGCCTAGAAGCCCTCTATCATTCCATTCAATCCTACAACTACAATCTCTTTAATTCAGTTCATATTCCTATTTACTTTCCATCTTAGTTTATTTTTTCTTGTTAAAAGTTTTTGGTTATTATATACTTCAAACCTCTCTCAATTATCGCTATTCTAGTACTTACAGAATAGGCTATTTCCAAACCATGGATTGGGTGCGAAACATGGCCGCATTGACAACGTGGCTTCGGGGTCATGTTTTTTCCGTTCGACGATCTCCCATCGGGACAAACTCTTAAATATTTGCTGCTACATGTACTGCAATAACCCTGTTGTTGGTGCAGGAATACAGTCCTCAATCCACCAGTGTCATTTCATGTGTGTCCTTTTTATAAACCACCACCAGAGTCATTGAATGTGGTGTTCTTTTCATAAACCACCACTTGGATCCACCAGAGTCATTGCATGTGGTGCCCTTCTCATAAACCACATGGGATCCACCAGTGTCATTGCATGTCTTTGCATGTGCGTTGTTTTCATAAACCACCACTAGTGTCATTTCATGTGTTGCCTTTTCATAAACCACAACCAGAGTCATTGCATGTTTGTTCTTTTCATAAACCACCACTTGGATCCAATGCATGTCATTCCATGTGTGTCCCTTTCATAAACCACACTAGGGTCATTGCATGTTTTTTCTTTTCATAAACCACAACTTGGATCCAATGCATGTCATTGCATGTGTGTCCTTTTCATAAACCACAACTAGGGTCACTGCATGTGCTGTCCTTTTCATAAACTACCACTTGGATCCAATGCATGTCATTGCATGTGTGTCCTTTTCATATATCACAACCAGGGTCACTGCATTTGGTGTACTTTTCATAAACCACCACTTCGATCCACTAGAATCACTACATGTGGTGTCCTTTTCATAAACCACCACCAGAGTCATTGCATGTGTTGTTCTTTTCATAAACCACCACTTGGATCCACCAGAGACACTGCATGTGGTCTCCTTTTCATAAACAACCACTAGAGTCATTGTGTGTGTGTGTCAGTGTGCATCACTGTTGGTTCGAAAAGAACACATGCAATGATGCCACTCCGGCATGTGCTCTTCTTTTCATAAATCACATGGATCCACAATTTGACATTGCATGTGTGTCCTTTTCATAAACCACAACCAGAGTCATTGCATGTTTGTTATTTTCATAAACCACCACTTGGATCCAATGCATGTCATTGCATGTGTGTCCTTTTCATAAACCACAACCTGGGTCATTGCATGTTTGTTATTTTCATAAACCACCACTTGGATCAACCAGTGTCATTGCATGTGTGTCCTTTTCATAAACCACCACCAGAGTCACTGCACGTGGTGTACTTTTCATAAACCACCACTTGGATCCACCAGAGTCACTGCATGTGGTGTCCTTTTTATAAACCACCACTAGAGTCATTGCATGTGTTGTTCTTTTCATAAACCACCTAGATCCACCAGTGTCATTGCATTTGGTGTCCTTATCATAAACCACCACTAGAGTCATTGCATGTGTGTGTGTCAGTGTGCATCGATGTGGGTTTTGAAAACAACACATGCAATGATGCCACTCCAGCATGTGGTGTTGTTTTCATAAACCACCTGGATCAACTAGAGTCATTGCATGTGGTGTTCTTTTCATAAACCACCACTAGAGTGATTGAAAAGAACGCATGCAATGATGCCACTCCAGCATGTGGTGTTCTTTTCATAAACCACATGGATCCACCAGAGTCATTGCATGTGGTGTTCTTTTCATAAACCACCACTAGAGTCATTGCATGTGTGTGTGTGGTCAGTGTGCATCACTGTGGTTTTTGAAAAGAACACATGCAATGATGCCACTCCAGCATGTGGTGTTATTTTCATAAACCACCTGGATCCACCAAAGTCATTGCATGTGGTGTTCTTTTCATAAACCACCACTAGAGTGATTGAAAAGAACACATGCAATGATGCCACTCCAGCATGTCGTGTTCTTTTCATAAACCACATGGATCCACCAGAGTCATTGCATGTGGTGTTCTTTTCATAAACCACCACTAGAGTAATTGCATATGTGTGTGAGAGTGTGCATCTCTGTGGTTTCACAAAACATTACATCACTATGTGCCAATCCTAGCTCCACCACTATGCCATTGCATGTGTGTTCTTTTCCTAAACCACCACTAATGTCATTGCATATGTGTTCTTTCCATAAACCACATGGATCTACCAGAGTCATTTGCACGTGTGTTCTTTTCAATGACAGTCGTTGGCCACAAACAATCGGGATGCAGACCTAGTCAGCAACTGTTCCGGGCTTCTAGAAAACCCGATCCCCGATTATTAGGCACCGTTGGATCGGGGTGCATGGACGATAAGAATGTCCTTCGTGAGGGCGATCCGCGAGAAGTCTGTTCTCCGAACTGATTGGTAGTGGCATCCATGACTAGGCCTACGTCCTTTCCCTTATCCTCTCCACCTCGGGGCCGAAGCTCAGATCGTGTTCCTTCATCGCCATGGAGAGGGAGAGGCCGAACTCAGCTTGCACGAGGCTCAGATGTTCGCCCACTACGACATACTCGCGCCACCATTCACAAGGCTTCTGGCCGGCTTTGAGCTCACCTACGCTGGGGTGCCTGTCACGCCGCTCTTGCGCGACAACGCGTTCGCGAGGCAGATCGAGGAGCGCTGCTACCAGCTGCCTGAGCAGAAGAGGGCAATGGCACGGTACTCATGCACGAGCGCATACTGGCGAAAGTTATTCAAGAAGGAGCAGATGGCATTGATTGAGCTCTGCGGAACCGACAGGTGGGAGATCCACCTGGATCTGCGCAACTCTGAAGGGGGACAATGCTTCTGGGCAGTGCCTGGGCGTACGACCTCCACCGTTATCGATGCGGTGTGCCGTGAAGAATCCTTGAGGAGGAGGAATGTTGCCGCTAACGTCGGCATCGATTCCGACGCGGAGGAGGCTGACAACAACATGGACAACATCATTGATGATGGAGGTTGTGGGAGCGTTATAGTCAATTAGGGACACTTAAGCCTAAATTAAATCTATCTATGGTATCTTAATGCCCTCTTTGGATGGGGTTCACTTGAGTCATAGTCGATTAGCGTCATAATCTATATATGTTGGCCATGTTTGAGATGTCTTTGTATTTGAAACTAGTCAAAACTCGTCCAATCTTGAAAATAAAATTCGCGCATTGCTGGCATATCGGATGGGACAATATGCTGACTCTGCTCCCAACACTTTATGGCACAACCATAATTTGGAGTGCACCAGAGGAGAAGGGGTCGAGCATGTTGTAACAAATAGTGTACTACTTCTGTCCAGATATAACTGACTTAGCTTTTTTTTATATTTAAATGTATCTATACCCGAAACATGTCTAGATACATACGAATCTACACAAATTCAAGTCACTTAGTTCTAGACGGAGGAGGGAGTAATAATATTTTTTGCGGAATAGTTTCTGATGGCATATATTGTTCATGTTTTAGGTTTCTCTGTCTTTCAAACTAATCAAAAGTCGTCCAATTCTGAACAAACAAAGTCATTGCATTCACATCTGATGGGACAATACGCTGACTCTGCCACCAACACTTGATGGCACATCCATAATTCTGGAGTGCCCCAGAGGAGATGGGAATCCAAGGGAGATGGCAACTAGTAGCTGCGTCCATACGTAGGTAAAAAATTAATGTAATAATATTTAAAAAATTGTAATCTGGTCCACGTGACCCCATCACAGACACGTTGCACGCGCCAGATATAAATAAAGACAACATGAATAGTTTAGTTTCAATGATAATTCAACATACGACGTTTCTGTGTCGCTTCTTTCTGATCTTCTTATTAGTCTGCTAGCCCCCGCTGCATTAAGCAACAGTTGATGAGGATGAAAAAAAATGATAAAATGGCAAATAAAACAATTTTTAAGCTTACCTTTCATCTGGAGAATCATACAAAGATGAAATTGGCATGGATTTATTATTTCTCCTGCAGTTAGGCGAAAGATCCTCAAGAACATCCTCAATCACCCCTGCAACTTCTTCATATTCTAATACACCTCCATTATTTTTCTTTTGCTCCTCGTTTTGCTTACCCTTTTGTTTCTTTTCACACCCTTTTCTCGCCGGCACCTCCACTTCTTCATAAATTTGCTGCTTACCTAAGTTTTCCTCCGAGTGCTCATCACTATTTTCCTCCACCTGCTACACTTCCTCAAGTTCTTCGTCTTCGCGCTGCTCTTCCTCTAGTTCTGGCTGAGAAGCCTCATTTTCTGCCACCGGGGTGTGAAAAAGGACAAGATCATATGTAACTGGGCTTTTGCACAACCTCTTGATATGGCTGAATCCTCCACAATATTTACATTTCCTTTTCGTAGCTCCTAGCCTTGAACCTTTATCGGTGGAGGCTTCAATCCTTAGCTTTCTAGGCCTCCCAGGTGGCCTCCTAAGAACTGGTGGTTGAAGTTTGAACCCTGGATCGACAATCTCCCAATCATTTTCATCAGCCATAGGTGGTATGTTTTCTACATAAGTTGCTGCAAACTTGTCCATGGAGAAATAGTTGTCAACATAGTTCTCTATTTCAGCTCCTCTACCTCTAAGCTTTAAGACAAAGTGCAGCGCATGGTGACATGGCATACCAGTAATTTGCCACTGCCTGCATGAACACGTCTTGTTTCCAATGTCTACAGTGTACCTCGGTTCAGTTCCATGCTTGTCTTCTGCATAAACCTCAGCCAATGTTCTGGAACTTCTGACCATCCTCATCTGTATCGTTCTCATTGCCCTGGTTCTTGCATTCAGTAACATAACCAACTTTGGAACTATTTTATGGCCTAAAAAATTTCTTGCACAAATTCTTTTCCTTAAATCTATCTTCACCATTATGCACTGTCTTATTGCATCCAACAAAATAACAATTCCAAGTGTCTTCATGCCCAAAATCTTAGCATTGAAACTCTCTGCCAAATTATTGCAAACAAAATCCACCTTGCTTAACTCACCAAACTTGCTTCTGGCCCATAGCTTGGTGTGATGCTCTTCAAGGTATGTTTTCACCTTTGGCACTACATACATGTTCTGCAAGTAAGTAGCATGTGTGCTTGGGGCGTATGTGTATGCTGATCGCCACAAGTCCTCTTCAAAGATCTTTCCTTTGAACTTCTTCGTGAAGTTAGTGGCAAGGTGCTGCATGCATTCCCTGTGCTCAACCCCAGGAAACACATCATCAACCGCACAAGACCCTTGCATGCACTAGTGTGTATCACCAAGCCTTTAGGGTGACCAATTACTGCCTGTAGTCTCTGCATGAACCATGACCAGCTTTCATTTGATTCACCCTCAAGAATAGCATAAGCTCCTAGTAGAAGCCAATTATGCGTGTCCAAAGCATAAGCAGAAGGAACATGTCGCCTGAATTTCCCTGTTAAAGAAGTTGCGCCTATTGCCAAGTATGGCCTGCAGCCGTCTAGGAACCCCTTCCATCATGCCTTCAGGCAGACAAAACATCTCTTGAAGCATTTCTTATCTGCCTGCTTATACCTGACCCCCTTGAAACCTTTTCTCTTCCTTTCACAACCTCGTAATCAAAGTCAACAACACTAACAGGTGATGTTCTCTACCTAAGCTTTGAAACTGTACAACATGTGAAAACTGTCATTCCACTTGCCTTGAATGAAGTATAGAGCCATATCCT
Organism: Avena eriantha; assembly: GCA_910589775.1. Classification (NCBI taxonomy): domain Eukaryota; kingdom Viridiplantae; phylum Streptophyta; class Magnoliopsida; order Poales; family Poaceae; genus Avena; species Avena eriantha. The sequence goes on along the minus strand of OU342741.1, from coordinate 247,844,902 downwards.
TCCCATCAAAGACTCTATTGTAAGGAATCAAAATGTTAAACTTTTTGCTAATCTTTGCTCTGAGTTCAGCAGGTCCAATGTTATGATCCTGCCTCACCTAGTCAAGTACAGTAGCAGCAATCCACTTGGTAGTCGTCGGTCTAATTTTATCACTTAAAGAAGTATTAGGGCAGTTTTGTTTCTTCGTGTTTACTTTGATCTGCATTCGATAAGAATCCAAATAAGTCGGAGCTAATTATTAGAAGAATAAATATGAGAAAGACTGAAACTAAATGTAGCTATTGCAACCTGAAATGGTGTCCACCCCGCATTGGAGATGCATGTAATCTCCATGTACACACATTACTTTCCCTACAATGCACCCTAAATCTCTTTTGGTTGCTCTTTTCAATGATAAATTCGAACCCAACTCTAATTGCATAGGTTTCAACTGCATATTTGCAGTCCTCCACATTCTCAAAGACAGTCCCCTCATAAATTGTAGGATTGTCCCTGTCAAAATGTATCACTGGCTTATACTTGTCTTCGTCGGCTTATCTACATCCCATTTCCACATCTTCACATTCCTCTTCCTCATCAGTCCCATAGTCAGGCTTAAAGTTCAAATCAACCAAATATTCACTACTCTCCATCCTATCAGGGTCAGCAGCCACGTCTGGATATGCTTTCTCATCATCATCCGCACCGCCACACATTTCAGTGTCTTCATGCTCGCTTGACAAAGCACCATTCTCAAGGACAAGCTGTACAGACGTCCTGCGGTTACCAACACATATCCTTGCCATCACCATGGAACTAGAAACGCTAATTGGGGTATGCAGAAAAGGAATCATAGTTCTTACCCTTCAATGGGGATGTACGACACCTTCTTTGGGCTCCATAACTCCAAAGCTCGGCACCCTACTTCCTCTTACCTTGTTTCGTTCTCCTCTGTGCTCTCCAGACTTGAAGGAGATTCCGTGCTCTGCAGCCGCACAGGAACCATCTCCGTGTTCTCAAGCCTCGCAGGATCCATCTCCAAGCGAGATCCGGATTACCAGCATCGTTGGGTGCCTAACCTAATGGCCAACTTTCAATTTTTGTTTCTAGACGCGCCTGGGTGGTGGACGGCGGTAAGGAGACAAGGCAGTGAGGGAGGGGAGGGGACATGAGAGGATGGCAGGGAGGGGAGGGCAGGAGGACGACGGCCCAAGGGGAGGACGAGAGCGGTGCACGACTGAACGGAGTAGCGGCGGAAGGAGCGGAGCGGAGCTTAGCTGGTTGCCAGAGAACATGAAAAATTGCACAATAATGTGGTGGTGGGTGGAACTAGCCCTCGAACCTGGGATGCGCACCGTCGAAGGTGGAGGAGGCAGGTCCGCCAGTCAGAAAACATGCCACGTCATCATCCCCTGTTTCTAATGCCCTTTAAAAAAGAAAACATGTCACGTCGTCATCCCCTGTTTTTGATGGTGTTGCTACAATTCGGCGGTTCATAGTGTCATAGAAATAATATCGTATAAACATAAGGGCACGGTCGTCAAAATTTCTAAAATGCAACCCGGTCTCCTACCTGTCCTGGTACATTGCTCGATGAGGTGGATAGCAACGACCGATCTTTTTAATGCAACGAGTGTTGAATTATTACCCTCTCAAGAAATGGGAGATGATTATTTTCACTCGTTACCATAGTCTAAACCTACTATCAGTTTGTCACTCCCCTTCTGCGACAAACAACAGTTCACCTTGCGCAGCTCCGCCACGTTGCAGCACCTAGGGTAACATGGCCCCGCCTAAGCAGCCACGACCGCCGCCATGACAGCCGCTGAAACTGGGGTATTTAGCCCCTAAGGTAGGCCATGAATCTCTACTTCAAGGCCGGTCTCCCATTGCCCTGCCAGGCGGATGATTTCACTAAATGTGCCGAATCGGCTACGGCGGCGGCACCGGCGTCGTCGGTGCCGGATGCGGTGAGCAGGGCCAAGAGAGTGTTGTGGAGAAATCGTGCGGCGGCATTATGGCATGCTCTAGGCAGGGGAGCAAGGTACATATCAAATCATTCATGAGAGCATGCTGCCGAGGGTACACAACCTCGAATAGGGGAGCGCCAAGGTCTAGGAACTCTCGCGTCCATGCTTTGGCATGGGCTACCTTATCGCAGTGGGTGAGGGTGGGAACACACCGTCTGTGGCAAAGACGCTCCATCCAACGCACCGTCAGAGGCCATACCGTGGCGGCAACCAAGCGTCTAACCTCAGCATGTTGGATTGTTCGACAGCTGGAGCCGGCGGCGGGCATCAGCTCAACATCGTAATTCAGGTTCTAGTTCACACAGACCTACAATCCCAAAAAGAAGACGCCGAATTTCAGTTTCGAAGAAATTGTTGCGGTGGCACGGATGGTCCAACTGACCCGGGACTAGCGCACGCAAAGCGGTCGTGCATGAACGATGCAGATTTCTTGAAGTTTGGCAGGAAGGCAATAGATCAGTTTGGGTTAAATGATCAAAGAACTTACATCCTCTCAAGGCAATTGGCCAGCCATCTTTTCTAGTGGAGATCTGTAGTTTCTTCAGTGTAGAATAGTTAAGTTCAGACTCAAGAATGGCTTTTGTAGATAAAATACTAATGCATTGTTCTATAAACTAGTAGGAAGATAGACCACTTTTGTGCAGATATAAGACCCTTTTATATGGAAGTACTACTATCAAGTATCTATTTCCTTCAATTACTATTCATGGTTAAATCCAGTTAACTGCCATTTTTATCCCAGACAGATAAAATTCAGACGACAGTTTATGTACAGATTTTGCATCTGGTGTCTGTGCTGTAAACCATTTTTCATTTGTCTTGTGCTGTTTACAAAATGGTCCTGCAGTTCAACATGTTACAAATCTAGCTACCTTGTAGTTGAAGAGGAGATGGACTACATTTTCATGGCATCCACAGAATTGACATTGCTCATTTCTAGTCCACCCTCTTTTCATGAGGTTATCCTTGGTTATTCACAGAAATTATAAAGCACGGTGTTCACCTACATCGATTCAAACTATTACACACACATACTACATCAAATTCATTACCCACACATACTACATCGATTCAAACTATTACACACACATACTACTTCAAATTCATTACCCACACATACAACATCGATTCAAACTATTACACATTTTTAGTCGATGCTAACTTCCTGCTACGCTCTCCATACTACAAATTCATTAGGCACACATACCACGGCAATTCACTAGAGCTCTGTCTTCACTCGAGGGAAATCAGAACCACCAGCTTGTCCAAGCCTAGTTCCCCCACCGAAACTGTGTGCACCGTCGCAAAACGGTGGTGGTCATGTGCCATCGATCCTTCCAAGCCAACACTGGAGGCGACAAGGAAACTTTCTAGCCGCCTCTTCGGGGCCCTAAATGACATGTACCGATTCCAGAACCTCCTCCAGGTGGATGATGACCGGGTGCTTCCAGCAAAGTTGTCGCCCTGTCCTGCTTGGAATCTGCACCTCGTACATCTTAGGAACGGCGTCAGGATCTTTCAGTCACACCTTTACCTCGATGACCCATCTGTCGCTCGGTGGCACGATTTCCACCAGCTCGCCGCCAAGGCTACTGACGGCCTTCTTGAGGGCCTCCGGCTCCCAAGCATCCAATGGGAGGTCGTCAAAGCCAAGTTTGGAGAAGAAACGAAGCTGCCCCAAGCGATCGTCCCACCCACAGGCATGATGCCAACGCATAAAGCTCATTTTCTCCCTGCAGCACTTGAAAGAATAGGAAGAATGCAGAACACGCTCGGTGTATGAGCAGTGCTCGAACCGGACGAAAAAATCGAATGGCAGTGCGCATACCTCAATCTTGACCTCATTTCGTCTGCTCCCAAAATGAGACTTGAAAGCCGACAGCAACTCTACCGGCGACACGGCGGGACGGATGCCCAGCACGGTGGCCATGAGAGTGTGGTCGTCGAACTGCTGTGCCAGGGCTACCATGCCTGGGGTGCACAGCACACAACTGCCCGAGGCTGGTCGCCAGCCAGGATCGCCTGACAGGACGCGCTCCGTCATGCGAGAAGGAGTAGCCAGAGGCGAGATATTAGTCTAGGGACAGGAAGCTCTGATACGGCGGACGATGCGACGGCGACAGCTGCGAGCTTCGATTAGAGGCGTGGGAGGTTGACCGGACATGGAGAGGACGCAAATTAGAGCAACTGCGAGCTCCGATTTGAGATGAGCAGCCGAACCTAAGAAAAGGTTATGGGGAGGGGAGCAGGGGAGAAGAGCAGAGTAGAGCAAAGAAATAGATCTAGTCCGTGCAGGGGTAAACTAGTCCACAACCGCAAAAGATAATGGGGAATACTGACAGGGCGGGCCAAGAAGAGTTGACCTAACGGCGGTATTTGAGTTCAACCGTTTTTCGTCTGGTCCAAATGACCGTTTGGCCGTTAGATTTGTATTCACCCTGATTTGGCCCTTCTAGACAATTCGTGATTCTACTATGGCCCCTCCGCGAGATTGATGACAACTCGGTACCAGGATGCACTCTCCCGGGAACTTTGGTACCGCAAACCAACAATCCCTATCTAATGCCCCATCCACCTTCATGCACCTTATGAATCATATTTTGCGTTCTCTCATTGGCAGGAGTGTTGTTGTCTATTTCGACGATATACTTGTTTATAGCAAGTCACATGAGGAACATGTTACACATGTCAAGGAGGTCTTGCAAATCCTTTGACACGAAAAGATTTATGCTAATCTTCCCAAGTACATTTTTGCTAAAGACAAGTTGATTTTTCTTGGATTTGTTGTTTCTTCGAAGGGCATTGAAGTTGATGTTTCCAAGGTAAAGGACATAGTAGATTGTCCCATCCCCACAAATGTGAGTGAACTCCGAAGTTTTCATGGGTTGGCCGGTTTCTATCATTGCTTTATGAAAGACTTTTCTACCATTGCTTGCCCTCTCAACGAGTTGGTATTGGATGCTTTATGCAAAACGGATGTCCTATTGTCTACCATAGCGAGAAACTTGATGGTGCTTGATGAGTGCATATTTGCATCATGTTTTACACTAATATTTTGCATTGTAGATGTAGGATCTTGGTATTTTACGATGCTCGCACGCACATTTTATGTCTGTTTTCACTAGGATCACGACAGATGATGGATCCAATGGATACAATTATTGGAGAAGTTTTATTGTGGAGAAAAGGAGTAAAAAACAATGGAAATCGCTTATTTGGGAAATATTAATAATACTAGAAGAAAACCAAAAGCGAACAAGGGAGGCAGAGAGTGTTGGGCTACGCAGAGAAAAACAAAACTTTTTCCTACGCGGTGAACCCAAGATCTAGCTGAGCTAGTCGGCCACGAGAATTACCACTAGACACGCGGTTGCGGAATCGATGAAGCACGTCGCTTGATGTTGTGCAGTCCTCACGATCCGATCCACGATCGTCGAAGTTCTGAACATACAACACCTCCGCCAGTATCCACACATACGAGGAGGAGCGCCGACGATGGACTGCTAGGTCCGGTACGGCGGCGACAGGACTGGACTGGACTGGAGCTAGGGTTTCCAACACATGCAGTGACCTAACCCTGTGCTCTAAGCACCTGCGCCCCAGCTTATATAGGGAGTGAAAGTGGGCTCCACTCACTTGTGGCCCATTCACTAAAAGGCCTATATTAGTCACTGCGAGTCCAACTCACTGACTCTGTCCGTTTCCTTTTTGGGTCCAACCCAAATATGCTCTCGCTCTTAAGTGTGTGACCCGATAGGCTCATGGTGACCCAGACACGATCCGAGTCTCACTCATGACCGATCAGTTGGTAGCGGCTCCTAGCAGAACGTGCCAACTCCCAAGTACCAAAGAGTCATGACAACATACCTTCCAATGTGACTTTCGTCTGAGTGCCTTTTGCCTCACGATATACCTTGTCGAACTATAGGCGAATAATCGTCATCCCTTAAATAGTTCGACTCTCTTTCTCGATCCGAGATAAGTGATTCATCCGACTAACTCTTAGTCGGTTGCCTCGGTTAACACTTAACCAAGTCACACATGGCCATGCTTTTCGAATCATATCTTTCGAGAGGGCCCAGAGAATATCTCTCCAGATGAAGGGGCAAAATCCCATCTCAGTTATTCACACCACGCAGCTTGATTCTTAGTCGACCCGAACTCCTCCTTTATAACTGCCTAGTGACGGAAAAGTGTTTGACAGAACCTAAGTCGGTGATCCTCAACTCAAACTATGCAATAACCTTAGGTCTAAGGATTGCATTCATTGAGACATGCAAATGACGACTTGTTCGTTGCATCTCAATATGGGCCAGTCCGACTCCCTAAACTCTTTAGCGGAATCTGTGTAAGTCAGAATAGCATCTCTATGCCCATGACAAGTGGAAACGAGTCATCAGCCGACTTTCACATTAGTCTAAGTTGTGTGTCCAGCACAACCTCAACGACCAAGGATAATCAGTATAAACAACATGAATATATAGTTCCACAATCGAATCACATATTAAATGATATATATCAGTAGTTCACACATGGATAATAACTTTAAGAATACATTGGAAATAACATCATACATGATTGCCTCTAGGGAATATTCCCAACAAAGAGTCCAACGACCAACTATATGATCGGAGCAACTTTTCCACCCGTATAGCTCTGCCTGTATAGTTGGCGCCGCCTCTACCTCGTCAAATAGTTTCACCCTGTGCAATTGGTTTGAGGAGACGACATACAAAAAACCCAAAAATCACAAAAATCTCACCTCCAGAAGGCATCTGGAGGGGGAACTCATCCACAAGGGATCCATCTTCGCCCTGCGCAGATCTGGGAGGCTAAGGCATCGATCTTCATCATCCACCATTGCATTGCCACCATCTCCATCCATCCCATCTACATCTTGTCTATATCTTGTTGTAATTCCTATACTCGTTGTGGATTTATACAAGTACTATTCATCTATGATTGTGTCCATTATCATTACCATGATGTTGATTGCCTCCATGTCTGAGTAGATCATTAGTTCTTGGGGAGATGGAGAAACCCTAGTATGAGATTGAAATAAGATAAAGTCTATTATGATATGCATCGTTGTGACCATGTGTTAGATTCTCTACATCTTGATGTTGAGAGAAGTCGACCTCTCAATATTTGCCTATCGTGGGGACTTGATGGAGGGAACTACTTGTTGGTAGACAGAGGCGTGCTAGCACTTACAGTGACTATAAAGCTGTTGGCACCCCTTATGTATCAACTTGGGAAACCGAGGAAACTCACGGAACACTATGCATGCCATGGGATACGTCCTACGAGATTACGTCCTTAATAGCGTAGTAATTCGATTGATGTCGACTGCTGACTGCTGTGGTTATGAGGATGATGTGAGCAGCGGTTGCTGCCTATTCATCCAAATACGGAGTTCCTCCCACACATACATAGTTGAGAATTTTCAAGATGATAATCTTTACCTTAAATCTTTACAATACTAGTGGTATATCTGCTACTCCCTGAGAACGCCTTTTCCCTACTGTAGTTCCAATCTTTCTTACATACGCGATACTTACTTTCTATATTAAGTTATTTTGCTTTACTTTATTATTGCTCTTATACCCAAAACCCCAAAACACCTTTTTACACAATACTCGCATTTTATCTTGTTACTTAGAACTTTATCTAGCTTTTCTATCACAATATTTATTTCAAGAATGATTAGACTTCACACTCCTAGTCCCTGTGGGATCGATATCCTTATTTCGATACTAGCTACAAACGATATGTGCACTTGCAATCATCAAGCTATTTTCTAGCACTATTATCGGGGAGCTAAGCATTGTAGGTCTTTTAGTTTTTGCTTATTTATTTTTGTCTTGCTAAATTTTGTTTTGAGTTACAGGTTTCCACCAACATGATGGAGTCTGAGCATATGACTAGTGCTAACCCACTCAAGCACTTTAGGAAGCCCTATGATATTAATAAAAGAAACAACTCCAATGAGAAGACAAGGGGGTTTGAAATAAATCCTCTACTACTTATTATTCTACATAAGAAGCAATTTACTAGAGATGAAGAAGATCCTGATCCATATGAGCATATTGCATGTTTTAAGATATATGTGGCACTTTTCTATTGACGAGATATACCACTGATGAGGTAAGGGTTAAACTTTTTTGTCAAACTTTGACAAGTACAGCTCTCTCATGGTATAGATCTCTACCCCCTAATGGCACTACTACTTGGGATAATCTAGCCTGTGAATTTCTATCAAAATATTATCCATTATCAAAATCTTTTGGAATCAGGCGTCTTATAAAGGCCTGGAAGAATCGTTTAATGAAGGACTAGTAAGAGCTTATATTAGATTTAAAGATTTACTATGACTATGTCCTCATCATGATTTTCTTGAATGTATTTGCTACATATCTTTTATGGTGGTTTAATTGAACCTAATAAAATTGAACTAGACTCTTTTGCGGAAGGAGCCTTTATTAATCTCCCTGTACCTAAAGCCTGGGCTTTACTTAATAGAATTCGTGATCATAGAGTTTCATGGAATTTTGGTCTAGGAAGTGAAGGGGCGTAGAAATAGAGCATGATTATATTCATGACTATAATAAAAAAGGCCATGTTAAAGCATTATCTAAAGAACTTTATCTGGATTCAGATCTTGTGTTGCAAGTTGTTAAAGGTTTTACAGAACATATTAAAGCTCCAAAGGAGGGTTCAGTCAAGTATGATCCACCACCCAAACCAGAAAAGGAAAGAGAAGATAAAGCAACACTTGCCTCCGTAGAACCAATATATGAAGTACCTTTCCCTAACACTTCACAAAAGCATATTTTTGAATATGAACAGGACAAAGTAGTATAGGAAAAGAAGGAAGATGAAAGCATGCTAGGAGTCACTGAACACCTGAAAGAAAACAAAGATGAAGAGGTAAACAAGGAAGCAATTATGGCTATGTACTCACACTATAACATAGTTGAACTAGATAAAGAAACTTCCGTATTGGTTGAAGGTAAAATAAAGGTAAAAGATGTGGGTAAGCCTATTCTTCCCTACATATTTAAAGAAACCTCGCATTACGGTTTATGTGATCTTGGAACCGAAGTTAATGTTATATCTTATGATTTCTACCTAGAAATAAAAGAAGAAATAGAACTGGCTACAATTGAAAATACTGACATAACAATTATGTTAGCCAATAAAAACCTTAGAATTCCAATGGGAGTAGTTGACAATGCAACTATCACAATTGGCAACAAAAACTTTCCTATCGATTTTGTAGTTGTTGATATTATAGTTGACACCTTTTGCCCTATTATATTTGGAAGAAACTTTTTGGGTGGTATAGGTGCCTATGTTAATTTCAAGAAGGAGATTGTGTCTCTTAAGCTTGGGGGAACAGAAAATAAATTCCATTTTTCCAAATTTAAAGATAGGCCTCCACAAATACAAGAAGAAGAGGAAGAGAGAACTATTGAGGAAATGGCGGCTCTTTTCTTTGGTAATCAAGAAGAAGAAATAAATGAAGATCCAAATTATGAAGAAATAGTTATGGAGGACAAGTCCCTAGAAGAACTAGAAGATGAATTCGATTCACTTCCCATTTTGGGACCTCCAACTGATGAGGCTTTTGAAGAGCCAGAAAAGAGAGGGGACGAGGCATTACCACCCCCAGAGTTGAAGACTCTACCAGATAATCTTAAATACAGGTTTTTAGATGATACCAATAAATTCCTTGTTATTATTAGTGCTAAACTTTCAGGGAAGAAGAAGAAGAAATCACGAGGATACTTAAGGAGCATCGACAAGCCTTTGGGTACTCAATGGATGACTTGAAGGGCATTAGTCCCATGATAGTCGTCCATCGAATATTCATGGAAGAAGGTAAAAAATCAGTTGTGGAGTTTAATAGAAGATTAAATCCTGAAAAGAAAGAAGTGGTAAGAAAAGAAATTGTATGCCTACTGGATGCAGGTATAATTTATCATGTTAAAGAGAGTGATTGGGTAAGTCATGTTCATTGTGTCCCTAAGAAGGGTGGTTTTACTGTTGTTCCTAATGAAAACAATGAATTAATACCTACTAGAACTATTGTTGGGCACAGGATGTGCATAGACTTCAGAAAATTAAATAAAGAAACTAGGAAAGATCACTATCCATTACCGTTCATAGATCAAACTTTAGAAAGTTTAGCAAACCATACTCATTTCTGTTACTTGGACGGATACTCTGGTTTCTCTCATATAGCTGTTCATCTGGATGACCAACTTAAAACAACTTTCATAAGTCCTTACGGTTTACATTCTTACCAACATATGCCTTTTGGTCTAGCTAATGCTCTAGCTACTTTTCAATGATGTATGACTGCTATTTTTGCAGATCTTATAGAACTTATAATGGAAGTATTTATGGATGACTTTTCTATCTATGGAACTTCATTTACTAGTTGCTTGGATAATCTCAGAAGAGTTTTGAAGCATTGTGAAGAAACTAATCTTGTTCTAAACTGGGAGAAGTGCCACTTTATGGTCAAACAAGGTATAGTCTGAGGACACAAGGTATCAGGTAAGGGAATTGAAGTTGATAGAGCTAAGGTTGAAGCAATAGAGAGAATGCCGCAACCTAGGGATATTAAAGGTATAAGAAGTTTTCTTGGTCATGTGGGTATTTACAGAAGGTTCATTAGAAATTTCTCTAGGATATCTAAACCTTTGACTAACCTCTTGAAAAATGGAATGAGATTTAATTTTGATGATAAGTGTCTTGAAGCATTTGATAAACTTAAAAATGCTTTAACTCATGCTCCCACCATTAAACCACCTATCTAGGATACGACCTTTGACTTAATATGTGAAGCTAGCGATGATGTTGTAGGAGTAACTCATGGACAACATATTGGCCGTATATTTAATATTATACATCATGCTAGTAGAACTCCCAATGGTGCTCAAAAGAATAACCCTAAGGAAGAAAAGGAACTTTTTGCTATATTTTTCTCTTGTGATAAATTTCGATCTTATATAGTTGATGCAAAGGTGAGAGTTCACATGGATCGTGATGGCTTAAAAGAACTCCGTGAAAGGAAAGACCCCATAAGCCAAGGCTGATCCATTGGATTCTTTCATTTCAAGAATTTGAGTTGCAGATTATGTAGAGGCAAGAAATGAAAATGTTAGATGCAGTGTCCATGTTTGCCTAGGAAGACACCAATCTTATTGAGAGGAACTTTAGTCCTGGTGATTTTCGTTTATGGGAATTATTTAATGAACTAAAGTCAATTCCTCCAAAAGAGAAGGAGTCCTTGTTGTGGGAGGAACTTTTCATCCCTGATTAAGCAAATGGTAAGTGCAAGGTAAGTGTTCTTATCCAAATAAGTGATTTTTTTTCACAAATTTTACTCCTAAAAATTCTACCTTTGAATTCCTTGTGTTTTTCTGGAGTTTTAGAGGGGTTTTACCAACTATACAGGCAGAGCTATACAACTGGAGAGGGACCTCCTGATGTATAGTTGGTCGTTAAACTCTCTATATAATCTTAGTGAAATAGTTTTCGATATTTGGGCCTATACGGTCGCAACTATACGACTAGAGCAAAAATTCTGGCCGTATAGTTGGTCGTTAAACTCTCAGATAGTTTTCCTTTTTGGTGTCTGTATCTATACGGTCGCAACTATACGATCGGAGCAAAAATTCTGGCTGTATAGTTGGTCGTTAAACTCTCAGATACTTTTGATTTTTGGTGTTTGTATCTATACGGTCACAACTATACGACCAGAGCAAAAATTCTGGCCGTATAGTTGGTCGTTAAACTCCCAGACACTTTTTCGTTTGATCATTCTTTTATATTCATCTAAAAAATGTTATTGTCGGTTCCGAGTCGTGATTTAATCGACCTGGACTTGAGATATTTGGAAATATCTGCCTGGAACCAACTATACGGCCGGACCTACACGGGACGCGCCTGTATAGTTGGTCGTTACGCGGCAGGACACTTCCAAATCCATGATTTCTTTTCCTGTTTTGTTTGGATTCTTTTCGAGCAACAATTTGGTGTTTCTCACGAGTTTTACCAACCTCTGACCCCCCTTATATACTTCCATTGTCTCTCTCTCTAATCGCAATCTACAGGAACCAATCTAGCAATGTGGTATCCCGTCCCAGGCTATGGAAAACCCATGTGGCTCATTGCTCCTTGCAGGGACCGATCTAGCAGCCCGTCCATGGAGGACGATAACGAGTAGGTGGAGATGTTTAGCCCGAGGTACAAGGAGTACGTCGAGCCAAGCTAATTCATCAACAATTCTGAAGATGACGTGGTTGACGTCTACATCCACCGAGACGTCTATGATCCACCTGAGATTAATTGGGCGGCGATGAAGAAAGCTCAATAAGAGAGAAGATCGCAAGCCACATGGAAAAGGGCATGTGGAGATGGTCTAGTTCATCACCACAGATCCAAGGCCGCACAAGCTTTAAGCCTCAAGAAGAGTGGAGGTACAGTTTCCACTTCCCCAATCCATCAATTATGGATGAGGAAGAAGCTGTCCCAGGACTAAGGATCACGTGCATGCACTAGAGATATATCAGAAGCAGGAGCTACTCCATCGCGTCGAAGTCCATCACCGTCTCAATGAGATGGAGAAAAATGAAGACCTCCTTCCGTTGGTGACCAAGCTCGCAGATAGAGTGGACACTCTGCAATCTGATCTGCGCAGGTGCTACAGCCGCATAACTACTCTGGAGGAGACCAACAAGAAGCTACGCACTGCGGTGTTACATGCCACGGCACCACAGTGATCTACAATAATCATGGTATCAAATAATCACAAGGGATTATTTTATCCTGCCTAGCTTGATTCCAAGCTTGGGGAGATTTTTAAGACCTTGTAATATATCCTATAAGTTTTTATTATTAATTTTGCATTAGTTCAAACTAGAAATAAAGTTTGCATCATTAGAATTCCCTTCAGGAATAATCTATCCCTTTTATGAAATTCCGAGTTTATTATTATATATGGAGCAATATTGAGTTTGTGTTTGCCTTATTGATATATGAATGGCTTGAGTATGATTTTACTTGCCCTTGATGATGGCAATAGGAGTCTTCCACACCATTGGTATTAATGGAACACATAAAGATAATTTAGTCAATATGATGTAAGTGTACATTGTGATTCACGAAGAAAAATTATCTATTCAATTAAGTTAAAAGAGAAACCTTGAACAAAGGAAAATGAAAGTGCTATCCAAATAGAGTGAGAACAAGTCGAGGTAGAATCTCCAAGTCATATAGATGCTTCATATACAGTTGGAATTTGATAATTGAGATCGTTGAACTTTGAATTCCTACATAAGGTGGAATATATGGCTAGCTCCTTTGCACAACACTTAAAACAAAAGTGTGATCATATATGCAAAAGAAAATAAAAAGAAAGCAGAAAAATAGTGAATGTGCAAAGAGAAAATAGGCATATACCACTTTATTGTAGTATGACAAAGAGACACTTTTGAGATTTTGAATTCCAAGTGAATACGTTGATCCTAAAACACTTGGGACTACCTCGTTAACTCATTCGGTTGAACCGGATTCTTCTACATGATGTCGAGATTTATCTTTTATGAACTGTTGATATCTAAGGTGTGGAAACCTTCTAATACAATTTAGATGGTTCGAGTAAGGTACTATTCATGAACTTATTCCCCTGTATCATACATGATAAACACATGTTCCAATTGCCTCATTTATTTTATCGACTCAGCTTCATGAATATGAGGATCACATCCATTAAGCTAAAAACCTGCTCGGGACAAGCCAGAGTCTAAGCTTGGGGAAGTTGATGAGTGCATATTTGCATCATGTTTTACATTATTATTTTGCATTGTAGATGTAGGATCTTGGTATTTTACGGCGCTCGTGTGCACATTTTATGTCTGTTTTCACTAGGATCAGGACAAATGATGGATCCAATGGATACAATTATTGGAGTAGTTGTACTATGGAGAAAAGGAGTCAAAACCAACGTAAATCGCTTATTTAGAAAATATTAATAATATCAGAAGAAAACTAGAACCAAACAAGGGAGGCAAAGAGTCCAACAACCAACTATACGACCGGAGAAACTTTTCCGCATGTATAACTCCGGTCGTATAGTTGGCACCGCCTCCGCCTCGTCAAATAGATTCACCCCGTGCAATTGGTTCGAGAAGACAACATACAGAACACCTAGAAATCGCAGAAACCTCACCTCCGGAAGGCATCTGGAGGGGGAACTCATCCACAAGGGATCCATCTTCGCCCTGCGCAGATCCGGGAGGCTAAGGCGTCGATCTTCATCATCCACCACTGCATCACCACCATCTCCATCCATCCCATCTACATCTTGTCAAGATCTTGTTGTATTTCCTATACTCGTTGTGGATTTATACATGTACTATTCATCTATGATTGTTTCCATTGTCATTACATGATGTTGATTGCCTCCATGTCTGAGTAGATCATTAGTTCTTGGGGAGATGGAGAAACCCTAGTATGAGATTGAAATAGGATGAAGTCTATTATGATATTCATCGCTGTGACCATGTGTTAGATTCTCTACATCTTGATGCTGAGAGAAGTCGATCTCTCAATATTTGCCTCTCGTGGGGACTTGATGGAGGGAACTACGTTTTGGTAGACGGAGGCGTGTTAGCACTTAGTATGACTATAAAGCTGTTGGCACCCCTTACGTATCAACTTGGGAAACCGAGGAAAATCACGGAACACGATCAATGCCATGGTATACGTCCTACGGGATTACGTCCCTTAATAGCGCAGTAATTCGATTGATATCAATTGTTGACTGTTGTGGTTATGAGGATGATGTGAGCAGCGGTTGCTGCCTAGTCGTCCAAATACGGATTTCCTCCCACACATACATAGTTGAGAATGTTCATGATGATAATCTTTATCTTAAATCTTTACAATACTAGTGTTGTATCCACTACTCCCTGAGAACGCTTTTTCCCTACTGCATTTCCAATCTTTCTTACATACGCGACACTTACTTTCTGTATTAAGTTATTTTGCTTTACTTTATTATTGCTCTTATACCCAAAACCCAAAACACATTTTTACACAATACCCACATTTTATCTTGTTACTTACAATTTTATCTAGCATTTCTATAGCAATATTTATTTCAAGAATTATTAGACTTCAGACTCATGCTCCCTGTGGGATCGATATCTTTATTTTGAAACTAGCTACAAACGATCTATGCACTTGCAGTCATCAGTGCTCGCCTTAACTATTTGATTTATGACAAAGAGCTTTTTGCCTTAGTTCATGTTCTTCATGTTTGGCAACACTATCTTTGGCCTAAGGAATTTATCATACACTCCAACCATGAGTCGTTGAAATATGTCAAAGGCCAAACCAACTTGAGTAAGATGCACGCCAATTGGGTTGAGTTCATGGAGTCTTTTCCATACATTATCAAGTATAAGAAGGGCAAAGAGAATGTAGTTGCGGACGCTTTGTCTCGCAAGAACACAAGCCTTCTTACTCAACTCGAAGTAAACATGTTGGGTCTTGAGGAAATCAAAACTTTGTATGCTTCCGACCCATTCTTTGGACCAATTTCCCCAAAGTGCTCCATTGACAAAGCAGTTGATGATTTCTATTTTCATAAGAGCTTTCTCTTTAAACAAAACAAGCTTTGCATTTCGAAGTCATCTCTCCAACTTTTGCTTCTCCAAGAATCACAATGGTAGAGGCCTCATGGGTCACTTTGGCCATGACAATACATTGGACATGCTTTCCACTCATTACTATTGGCCCAAGATGAAGCGAGACGTGGAGCACTACCTTCAATGATGCACGACATGTGTTCAAGCTAAGTCTAAGTCTAACCCCTCTGGTCTTCATATGCCATTTCCTATACCTCATGCATCTAGGTACAACATTATCATGGATTTTATGTTAGGATTTCCTAGGTCTAAGCATGGTCATGATTCTATATTTGTTGTCGTGGATCGCTTCTCAAAAATGGCACACTTCATACCGTGTCATAAGACCGACGATGCTTCACATGTTGCCAACTTTTTTTTCAGGAAATCATTTGTCTTCATGGTGTGCCAAGAACAATCGTCTCCAACCACGACGTCAAATTCATGATCTACTTGTGGAAGACCCTCAAGGCCAAGCTCGACGTCAAGCTAATCTTCTCTTCCGCATTGCACCCACAAACCGATGGCCAAACCGAGGTCATCAACCAAAGCCTCATGACTCTCCTTCATGTGTTGATCAATAAGAACTTGAAGGATTAGGAGGAATGCATTCCCCACGCCGAGTTCACCTACAATCGGCCAAGCACCCTACAACCAAGATGAGTCCCTTCATGATCGTCCAAAGTTTCGAGCCCCTCACTGCGCTCGACATCATACCACTACCTCTCCATAAGCGCACCAGCATGGATGTTGACAAGCGCTCCCAAGCTATGAAGAAGCTTCGCAAAGAAACAAGAGCTACAATCAAGCAACAAGTGCAGCGCCAAGCAACAAGGCTCAAAAAGGACAAGAAAGAGTTGATCTTTGAAGAAGGTGACCTTGTGTGGATACACCTAAGCAAGGACCGCTTCCCCAAAGAATGCGACCCCAAGCTCAAGCCATGAGGAGATGGTCCCTTCAACGTCCTAAAGAGAATCAACAACAATGCCTACATCATCGACATTCTGACCTCCAAGTACCTTGTGAGCAATACATTCAACGTCAAGGACCTTTCGCCTTTCTATGGAGATGTTCAAGATGATGAACATGAAGAGTTGAGGACGACTCTTTCCCAGGGGGGAGTTGATGCAGCCCATCCTACGGACGCCTCTACATCTACACCATCAAGTCCCCCAAGTGGACCGATGGATCGTGCCCGAGCTAAACTCCTACAAGCTAAGGTGAATTCACTCCTTGTCTCTTGTGATTTCGACACATAATTGGATGGATTGTAACTTCATACCAATACCCTATGCATCCTTTGGTATGAAGCCCATGAAAAAATGCCAAGAGAAGGAGCCACGCCATTGCAAGACGGAGCTCCAGACTAAACCGGCGGTAGGACCGATGGACCGGAAGTCTCACCGGAATTCCTGGTGCATGAATCGGTGGACTAGAGCCAGGACTGGAAATTCCGGCGTCGACCGGAACCAATTGGTACACGCTGAAACACACCTCTGTGGGCCATTCCGGTTCCGACCGGAATTACAGACGGTGACCGGAAATTCCAGTGTTGATTTTGGTGACGCCGGACTTATCACCGGAACGACCTAGTCTCAAAGTCAACCAGGGTTTGATGCCTGAGAATATTCCCATTTCGTCTAGTTTTTACCCTTTTGTAACCAAAGTACTCCAATTTTTGTGGATGGCCTATATATAGCCCCACAGCCCCTTGTATTACTTAGACTAATTGAAATTAGAAGACACCCATGTGGATCTCCCTAATTTCTAGTCTCATGCTCCTTGAGAAAGGAGCACCAAGTATCCCCCACCTCGTTGGAGTTTGCATCGTGCCTCCCTCATTGTACAAGGCCTTGGCATCGAGCCCCCTTTCCAAGATGTAAAGATATCACCAAGACTCCCTACTCGCTGTGGCGGTTCGAGAGAGAGCACTCTGCCCGACGCCGATCCTAGGGATTGCGTCGGACAGGTCACCATCGGCGTGAGCTATAGGTGTGTATCATGTCTTCGAGTGTGCGTGTGTTCATCATGTTCTTTGTGCGTGAGTTCGCGGATTTCCTCTTCTCCCTCACCCCCTTGATTTCAAGGGATTCGTGAAAGATCGGGCCATCCTCGAGGTTAGCCCTCAACATCATCCGTGGGGGCTTGGTGATGCGATGGGGCTTCATAGCTGAGAATGCATAGAGTATTTGCATGAAGTAGCAAGCCATCCAAAGATGTATCAAAGTCACATGAGGAGAGGAGAGAGTTCACCTTAGCTTGTAGGAGTTTGGCTCGGGCACGATTCATTGGTGCACCTAGGGGACTTGTTGGTGTAGATGTACAGACGTTCGTAGGACGGGCTGCAGTAGCTCCCCCCTTTGTAAATAGTTGTCGTCGACTCTTCATGGTTATCATCTTAAACATCTCCATGGTATGGTGAGAGGTCCTTTCCATTGAATGTATTGCTCACAAGGTACTTGGAGGTTGGAATGTCGATGATGTAGGCGTTGTTGTTCATTCTCTTTAGGACCTTGAAGGGACCATCTCCCCTTGGCTTGAGCTTGGAGTCACATTCCTTGGGGAAGCGGTATTTGCTAAGGTGTATCCACACAAGGTCATCTTCTTCGAATATCAACTCTTTCTTGTCCTTGTTTATCCATGATGCTCGATGGTGAACTTGTTTCTTGATTGTAGCTCTTGTCTCTTCATGGAGTTTCTTCATTGCTTGGGTGCGCTTGTCGATGTCCATGTTGGTGCGCTCGTGTATAGGAAGTGGTAGTATGTCGAGCGCGGTGAGGGGCTTGAAACTGTAGACGACCATTATGGGGCTCCATTGAGTTGTAGAGTGCTTGGAACTATTGTAGGCGAACTCGGCGTGGAGAATGCATTCCTCCCAATCCTTCAAGTTTTTCTTGATTAACACGTGGAGGAGTGTGCCGAGGCTTTGGTTGGTGACCTTGGTTTGGCCATCGGTTTGCGGGTGCGAGGTGGATGAGAAGAGGAGCTTGATGCCTAGCTTGGCCATGAGGGTCCTCCACAATTAGATCATGAATTTGATGTCACGGTCGGAGACGACTGTTCGTGGCACACCATGAAGAAGGACGATTTCCCTAGAAAACAAATTTGCGACATGTGACACATCGTTGGTCTTATGGCCCGGTATGAAGTGTTCCATTTTGGAAGAGAGATCTGAAGGAGATATGCCCTAGAGGCAAATAAGAAATAGGTTTTTATTATCATATCTCAATTAGTTTATAATAGTTTCATATTGCGCTATAATTGTGCCAAGTAGAAACACTGGTACAGGTGTGGTATGAAACAACCAAGTCCCTAATAGCCTCTATTCATACTAGTTCATTGGTCACGAAGATGATCTGGGTTTCAAGATCATGGGCATTTATGCCAACTGACAACGAGATCATCTCATTGGAGACTGATGTGGTTGGACATTCCTCGAAGGATTGCAACACGATCAAGTCATCTAGTTCATTGTTGCAATAGCTATACCTAGACTCCTTCTTCTTAGACCGTGAGCTCATATTACTCACTGTTTCCCTAGGCTGCTTAGACTGCATCAACCGTCATCTGGTAATACGGTGGCCATAAAGGTGTATGTTGGGTATTCCGAAGGAACAGTAGATGACATGTGATTGCAAGACCGGGATTTGTTCACCCACATGATGGTTAAAGATACATACGGCTGGCTTGGTGAGATTACATCCATAAATGTTGCAACATGTGACTAGGTCACGGGGATGTAATATCACGGTAACAAGAAAACAGAACTTGTTGTGAACGAGATTGAACAAGGTATAGGATACCATTGATCGGATCTCGGACAAGTTGTATCGAGAAACAAAAGGAATAGGATGCTACATATAGACGGTTCAAACGACATTGTCATCAAGAATCCATATGGGTCACATGGATATCCCTGGTCCCTCTATTGATCATTGATACAGATCATGTTTAGAGCATCCCGAGCCATGAGAGGATACACTTCAGGATAGGATGAGAGCGATCATTCGTAAGACGGAATCATAGTAGTTAATGAGAGAAAGCCGGAATCGTTCCGCGGAGAGATCTGAAGTTGTTCGGAGAAAGAATAAAGGAAAAGCCCCGAAAAGTCTTTTTGGATAAATAGGAATTTAAATATATATATATTTATTATATGTTAATTGTGAATTAATATTTTATAAATAATATTTAGATTAATATTTATAAAGGCAACTTTTATATTAGGCTAAATCCCGGAGGGAAATAGTCTAGAATCAAAGCTGCAGAAAAATAAAAGAGAAAAAGAAAACAAACAGCCCACGTGGGCGGTAGATAATAGCCGCCGCATGGGGCGGCAGGTTACTAGGCCGGGCTCGCCAGCAGGCGGTGGCTAATACACTCCGCATGGGGGCAGGCCACTGCTGTCGGCCGCCGCTCGGGCGCATGCCACCTCGCGGGCTCGCTGGGATGCCGGCCCACCCGAGCAGGGTCACTTGGCCGCCGCTGCGAGCTAGGCGGGGAGCTGGGCCACAGGGGGTAGCCGGCCCACCCGGACTGCACCGCCAGGCCGCCCCAGCTGGGCCGTGGGGGCAGGTCGGCCCACCCGGCCGACTGAGCCCTAGGCTGGCTGCTTCCTTTTTCTTTTATTGTTTATTTTCTGTTTGCTGTTTGGGCTGATTCTTTTGGCCCATTTGGCAAGTCCGAAAATCTGCTGCCTTCTTTTATGAATAGTCCCACATGGCTAACCCAATGGGGAGGGCACACCCCCTCCGCCTATATAAAGGGGTGCCCATGAGTGGGATTAAACACACAATTTGAGAAGTCCTTTGGATGATTTTCTCCCTCCCTCTCTCTATACCTTGTGACCATGGCCCCAAGTCTGGGCTGTTTGATCAAGGCACTCCTGCAGTACGCTATTGTGCTGCAGGGATTCCTAGCCGGATATCAACTTCCGCACTCCCGGCGGGATCGGGGAGCCGGAGGTCTCATCGTGCACCGTATGTGTACGAAGACACGAGGCATAACACTTGGGGCGCTTAAATGTCCTGAGCCGGAGCTGTTGCACGATGAAGATGATGACGATCAAGAAGGAGCAAGGGGTGACCTGCGAGGAGCTTCGCGAGCTTGAGGTCAGCTTCAAGTATGACTACATCAACCACGTTCCCCGCGGAACATTAACCGCGTACGGTCTACAAGGGTATGTATTCTCTATGCTCCGGCCGTTACCGCATTACTACATAGATAGATCCTAGGCTAAGTTTCTGGGGTTCCATCGTAGGAAATTTTATGTTTTCTGCACCGATCCCCAACAGTGGCATCAGAGCCGATCTATGCATAGGAGTGATGTACGGCCAGTACGCACAAGTATTGTGCGGGCATTGTTCCCTTAGTTGTTACCCTCTAACGTGTACTTGTTTATATCGCGGTATTGTTTGATGAAGCGGCCCGGACCGACCTTACAAGTATTCGTATACGAGACTGGTTCCACGCTCAACATACGGCTTGTACCATATAAGTGGCTAGCGGGTGTCTGTCTCTCATTCAATAGTTGATATAGCATTTACAACGGAGGGCCCCGAAAGGGGTGTAGTAGAGACAACTATCAGATCCATGTTGTGGTTGGAAAGTTCGTAGTTTAGAAACGTTCTATTGCGAAAGCCCTAACAACCACGTAAAACATGCAATAGATAAAGTAGAAGCGTCTAACTTTATTTTGCAGTGGGCATGTGATTATGATATGGCAATGGTCGTTACGAAGGTAAAGTAGTTTACTTTTCTGTTGCTAAGTAGTATAGTAATAGTCATCGTTCCGATGGACGATCTGTTGGAGGTTTCGTGGACTTGGCGTCAAACCAATGGCACAATGGAGATCATGCCGGAGCACTCGATGGAGATCAAGGCGCAAGAAAGACCATATCATATCACATTATACATATGATGTTGATACCAGTTTTTACATCTTATTGTGTGCTAGTATTTAGATACTCAACGGTAGCAAATAAGATAATCCAGATTTAATTCCAATGTTCCGTGTTCCCCTTGTGTGTGCACCACCAAGAAAGTTCTTCGGTATGAGGCGATCCAGGGTTACAGGCCTAGGTGTCAAACATATATACGTTCGCATATAGTGGGTGTAAGCCATGTTGCACAGCGAATACACACAAGTTAGATTTGGCGAGCCTAGCACGCTAGAGAAGCGTGGCCTTGGAACACAAGAGATCGAAAGATCAAGCATGAGTCACATGGATGATGTGATTGGCATTATTGAATGTCTACCTTTGATAATGCACTGATGGCCGTGACGATCGGGGGAGGTGCAGAGGATAGGGATCATGTGATCACTAAAATTGTCCAGGGGATGACCGTTTTAGTGGAGACCAATTATAAATTGATCTCTTATTATAAACTTAGTCTAGATGTCTATTTGAAAATATCTTAGTAGATCTTAGCCTATCCCATTGAGGTCCTTTGCAAACATGGGAATATATTTCTTAATATGGAACTTAGCAAAAGAGTCCAACTTCATAGATTAATACCCACGCCTGAGGGATATCCTCGTAAAAGATGATCTTCTCTTCTTGATACAATAACCATTAGGAGATAATTCGATGACTCCGGATTGTTTGCAAAAACACTTAGTGATCTTGCATTAGAGTTGAGGAATCTTAGAAGAGCTTGATTGCAAATGGAGGTCATGGATGAAAAGGTATATGTAAGATATACAAAATTATAAATGTGATTCTTGCAGAACTCATTGTAGTTTGCAAAGCATTTGATACTTATCCCGTTTGTGAAAACATGATGATCTGCTTGAGAATTGTTGGATTTGAGGCAATGATGACGGCAAGCAAAATAGTTGATGGCCGACATAACTTCTTCCCTCAAAGTTTATCATTTGGATTAGTGGACTTGAATATAAATTTGTAATCCCTGTTTGTGTGTCTTGCTTTTGGCGAGACGATTATTCATATGAACAAGTTACAAGCCAGTTTGTACTATTCTTATGAACAATACCTTATGGTCACATTATGATTATAAATAAGTTATTCTCATCACTATGTTAATGATAATAGTTTAAACATTTATAAAGGATTAGAATGCTAAAAGATATCCAAAGCTTAATAATGAAATGACACTACAGTTTAAGTCATTTTGGTTATTGCAGGTTCTTTATGAAAGATCGGGGTCCTAGATGCATAATCTAGAGACTTTGCAAAACCATGCCTCTTGGGTAGAATGACTAAATCTCCGCATTCTGGTAAAACGGTGATATGCGAAGAAATGTTGAATCTTATACATATTCATGTATCGTATTTTCAACATGTAGTGGAAATCATTTATTGTGGACTTAAGTGAATAAGTGTATTTACTTAATGAAACATGAAGTTTGAAATGATTTGAATTGTTCAAATGAGTTCATAACTAAATGGGATATTGAATTAACTGAATTAACAAGTCCCTTTGATTTGATCGACACGACTAAAGTATTCAAGTTAAGTTTAGCATAAAAAGGGACTTGTGAAAGATGTTTCACAAATTATGATAATTTGATGAATTCAAACTTTGTTGATATATCCAAACATCATAATCATTTTGTATTAGATACATATTATCTCTTATCAGGGCTATAGTTGTTGTTTAGAGTTAGAGATCGAAATAAGCAAACACTCATTTGAAATACAAAGGAACATCTAAAAGATTCGTGGAAACAACACCATAAGTGTTATGGCACGTTCGAGTTTCTGGAGATTTCGATAAGTTGAAATCGTGGCGAATAAACAAGTCTTTGTAGAGCATTCTTAGGAAGCTATGAATGCATCTTCCACAAAAGGGGCAAACCTGTTGTTGTCCTAAGTTGATGTGTCTTGATGAAGATATAGGTGGAAGAAAGTAAAAGATCAAAACAAGGTATTTGACCTTACCTCCGATTTGTTGAGTGGCGCAGCGGAATTTGTTTCATGAATCCAAACTCTACAAATAGAGGAGAAACCAATGATAATGATCATAAAGTTTTAGTGAATACTTTTGCTAAAGAAAGTAGGATTCAACTATATATTCTAAACAAGTTTGTGGAATTATATTGTTGATTCACTTGTCATGTTTTGAACAAGACATACCTACAAGTTACAAAGAAGCCTGATGGACCTAAGTACGAGAAATGAATGGTCACTGAAATATCATTAGTGGAATTCTCAATTTGATGATGATCAAAGGATTTTGGAATGTCCAAGATTATCGAGAGGACCTAGATTTGAGTGGGAGCAAATCAGCTTGGCTAATTCATAATATGTAGCTGGCATATTCTGAGTGGGAGCTAAGTGAAATCCCTGGGTCTCAAACATGAATGTCATATTTGAGTGGGAGCGTGAAATCATTCTAGGATATCTGGACAACATATGTGAATGATGTAATTGTTGTTAATAACGTTTAAGTTAGATAAATAAGGATGAAGTTGAAGTTATTAAACAATAAGATCTATCGAGATAGATTGGTGAGTTTAATAAACACTGAATGTCAAATGCTTCCTGGACTTGATTCTGAAAGTTGTTTAGAATGTCCTAAGACAAGATTCTAAAGAAATTCAGAAGCGAACAAGGTAAGAAAGAAGTTCTTATTGTATGAAGTATTGAGTATTGCAACTATGGTTGAAAGAAGGAGATGCATTGCATCTCCTATGCCTCAGTCATAGGTTCTTCCATAAAACCATGTATACTCGACATAAAGTGACCCGAAGTTCTGGTTGGTAGGACAAAGTCTTAACTATAAGAACATGTCTTGAAGTGATACCCGAGTTGATCACTGAACCAGAATTAAGTTTGTACTTAAATGGCAAGAAGCAATGTAAGAGGCATAGTTCCATTTCATGCACTAGGATCTACATAGATATAGAAGTATAAAGGCTACATTTGATGTGATGTATAATGTTATGGCGGGGCTAGTTCGCTTTTAACGTAGAATGATGTGTCCCAGGGCCCAGTGCCCATGAGAAAGCCCTCGAGGTTGATCTAACGTCACTGTAAGCTCCTGGAATCCGGCCTCGTTCTGCTGTCATGACTATAGTATATACACAAAGGATGGCAAAGTGTGTTTCAAAGTTTAGATGACAACAGTGAAAACGACCGTCATCATAAACACTAGAAACAAAGTCTCGCTTTGTTGCCAAACAAATACTTCGACCCATTATAAGATAATGGAGTGAATGTCAGATTAGGAAGACACTAACGATTTGCAAAAGACATAATGATCTGGTAAAACAGAACATGGACATGACATTTCCCATAAGCATGCATGATCTGTAAACGCATATGGCATATGGTTTATACAAGTAAAATGCAAGCTGGATTATTTGTACTCTAGTGCAAGTGCGAGACTGAAGGAGATATGCCCTAGAGGCAAATAAGAAATAGGTTTTTATTATCATATCTCAATTAGTTTATAATAGTTTCATATTGCGCTATAATTGTGCCAAGTAGAAACACTGGTACAGGTGTGGTATGAAACAACCAAGTCCCTAATAGCCTCTATTCATACTAGTTCATTGGTCACGAAGATGATCTGGGTTTCAAGATCATGGGCATTTATGCCAACTGACAACGAGATCATATCATTGGAGAATGATGTGGTTGGACATTCCTCGAAGGATTGCAACACGATCAAGTCATCTAGTTCATTGTTGCAATAGCTATACCTAGACTCCTTCTTCTTAGACCGTGAGCTCATATTACTCACTGTTTCCCTAGGCTGCTTAGACTGCATCAACCGTCATCTGGTAATACGGTGGCCATAAAGGTGTATGTTGGGTATTCCGAAGGAACAGTAGATGACATGTGATTGCAAGACCGGGATTTGTTCACCCACATGATGGTTAAAGATACATACGGCTGGCTTGGTGAGATTACATCCATAAATGTTGCAACATGTGACTAGGTCACGGGGATGTAATATCACGGTAACAAGAAAACAGAACTTGTTGTGAACGAGATTGAACAAGGTATAGGATACCATTGATCGGATCTCCGACAAGTTGTATCGAGAAACAAAAGGAAGAGGATGCTACATATAGACGGTTCAAACGACATTCTCATTAGGAATGCATAGGGGTCACATGGATATCCCTGGTCCCTCAGTTGATCATTGATACAGATCATGTCTAGAGAATTCCCGAGCCATGAGAGGATACACTTAAGGGTACGATGAGAGCGATCATTCGTAAGACGGAATCATAGTAGAGAAAGAGAGAAAGCCAGAATCGTTCCACGGAGAGATCCGAAGTTGTTCGGAGAAAGAATAAAGGAAAAGCCCCGAAAAGTGTTTTCGGATAAATGGGAATTTAAATATATATTTATTATATGTTAATTGTGAATTAATATATTATAAGTAATATTTAGATTAAGATTTATAAAGGCAACTTTTATATTAGGCTAAATACCGAAGAGAAATAGTCTAGAACCAAAGCTGTAGAAAAATAAAAGATAAAAAGAAAACAAACAGCCCACATGGGCGGCAGATAATAGCCCTCGCTTGGGGCGGCAGGTTTCTAGGCCGGGCTCGCCAGCAGGTGGTGGCTAATACACGCCACACGGGGGGCGGGCCACTGCTGTCGGCCGCCCCTCGGGTGCACGCCACCTCGCTGACTCGCTGGGCCGCCGCCCACCCGGTCAGGGTCGCCTGGTCGCCGCTGCGAGCTGGGCGGGGAGCTAGGCCACGGGGGGCAGCCGGCCCACCCGGGCTGCACCGCCAGGTCGCCCCAGCTGGGCCGCGGGGGCAGGTCAGCCCACCCGGCACGCTGAGCGCCAGGCTGGCTGCTTCCTTTTTCTTTTATTGTTTATTTTCTGTTTGCTATTTGGGCTGAGTTCTTTTGGCCCATTTGGCAAGTCCGAAAATCTGCTGCCTTTTCTTTTATGCATAGTCCCACATGGCTAACCCAATGGGGAGGGCACACCCCCTCCGCCTATATAAAGGAGTGCCCATGGGTGGGATTAAACACACAATTTGAGAAGTCCTTTGGATGATTTTCTCCCTCCCTCTCTCTATACCTTGTGACTATGGCCCTAAGTCTGGGCTGTGCGATCAAGGCACTCCTGCAGTACGCTGTTGTGCTGCAGGGATTCCTAGCCGGATATCAACTTCCGCACTCCCGGCGGGATCGGGGGGCCAGAGGTCTCATCGTGCACTGAATGTGTACGAAGACACGAGGCGCAACACTTGGGGCGCTTAAATGTCCTGAGCCGGAGCTGTTGCACGATGAAGATGATGAAGATCAAGAAGGAGCAAGGGGTGACCTGCGAGGAGCTTCGCGACCTTGAGGTCAGCTTCAAGTACGACTACATCAATCACGTTCCCCATGGAACATTAACCACGTACGGTCTACAAGGGTATGTATTCTCTATGCTCTAGCAGTTAGCGCATTACTACATAGATAGATCCTAGGCTAAGTTTCTAGGGTTCCGTCGTAGGAAATTATTTGTTTTCTCAACCGATCCCCAACACGATCCACTACCAAAAATATAGAATCATGACCATGCTTAGACCTAGGAAATGCTAACATGAAATCCATGCTAATGTCCGACCATGGCGCATGAGGAATAGGGAATGGCATATAAAGACCATAAGGGTTAGCTTGCGATTTAGCTTGTAAGCATGTGGTGCATCGTTGGACGTAGAGATCTACATCTTGCTTCATCTTTGGCCAATAGTAATGAGTGGCAAGCATGTCCAATGTCTTGGCAGGACCAAAGTGATCCATGAGGCTTCCACCATGTGATTCTTGGAGAAGCAAAAGTTGGAGAGTCGACTTCAAAATGCAAGGCTTGTTTTGTTTAAATAGAAAGCCCTTATTCAAATAGAAATCATCAACTCCTTTGTCAATGGAGCACTTTGTGAAAATTGGTCCAAAGAACGGGTCGGAAGCATACAAAGTTTTGATTTCATCAAGACCCAACATCTTTAATTCAAGTTGAGTAAGAAGGCTTGTGTGCTTGCGAGACAAAGCATCCGCAACTACATTATATTTGCCCTTCTTGTACTTGACAATATAAGGAAAAGACTCCATTAAATCAACCCACTTAGCGTGTCTCTTTCTCAAGTTGGCTTGGCCTTTGAGATATTTCAACGACTCATGGTAGGAATGTATGATAAATTCCTTAGGCCAAAGGTAGCGTTGCCAAACTTGAAGGACATGGACTAAGGCAAAAAGCTCTTTGTCATAAGTTGGATAGTTAAGGAGTAGCATCAAGTTTCTCTCTATGGTAGGCAATAGGACGTCCATTTTGCATGAGGACTCCTCCAATATTGATACCACTAGCGTCACACTCTATCTCAAAACTTTTTGTGAAATCCAGTAATGCAAGAAGAGGTGCTTTGGTGAGCCTCTTTTTAAGTTCATCAAAAGATTTTTTTTGTGCTTTGCCCCACACGAAGGTGACATTCTTTTTGATCAATTCGTTGAGAGGACAAGCAATGGTGGAAAAGTCTTTCACAAAGCAACGATAAAAACTGGCTAACCCATGAAAACTTCAGATTTCACTCACATTTGGGGGATGGGCCAATATCGTATGTCCTTTACCTTGGAAACATCAACTTCAATGCCCTTCAAAGAAACGACAAATCCAAGAAAAATCAACTTGTCTTTAGAAAAAGTACACTTGGGAAGCTTACCATAAATCTTTTCATGTTGAAGGATTTGCAAGACCTCCTTGACATGTGTAACATGTTCCTCAAGTGAATTGTGATAAACAAGTATATCATCGACAACAACACTTTTTCCAATGAGAGAACACAAAATATGATTCATAAGGCGCATGAAGGTGGATGGGGAATTAGATAAGCCAAAAGGCATGACTAACCATTCATAGAGACCAAGTTTGGTCTTGAAGGAGGTTTTCCACTCATTACCTACCGCCATACATACTTGATGGTAACCACTACGAAGATCAATTTTCGAGAAAATAGTGGCTCCACACAACTCATCAAACATGTTATCGAGACGTGGTATGGGATGTCGATAACGCACGGTGATAGCATTGATTGGATGGCAATCCATGCATAACCTCAATGTATCATCTGTTTTTGGAACAAGAATCATGGGTACCGCACTTTTACTAGTTCTTACTTGGATCAAACCTTTGGAGACGAGTTGGTTGATTTGGCATTCTATCTCCTTTGTCTCCTCCAGGTTCGTGCGGTAGGCTGCGCGGTTTGGTAGCGGTGCGCTGGGTATGAGGTCAATGCGATGTTCGATGTCGTGAAGAGTAGGTAGTCCATGTGGGAGCTCTTCGGGGAACACATCCTTGAATTCCTCCAAAACAATCATCAAAGTGGGAGGAATATTTGTAAAGTCAGTAGTTCCTTGCGCTAGTCCCTTGCAAACAAGGACGTAGTGCAAGATGGCTGGGTCATTCCTCACATCTCTCATCTCACTTTTGGTGGAAAGGAGAACACTCTTAGTTTTTCCACTCGAGTGAGGCTTGTGGCTCTCACTCGCTATATGGTGGTTCTCTCGCTCACCGCTCTTCTCACAAGTTTGTGTTGTATTTTTCGTCCTCTCTAAAGCCTTTGCATTGTCCGCAATTATTTGGCTAGGAGTCATCGGTTGCAAAACACATGTCTTGTTAAAACACTTGAAGTTGTATACATTTGTGTGACCATCATGACCTTTGTCGAATTTCCATGGTCAA
Organism: Avena eriantha; assembly: GCA_910589775.1. NCBI lineage: Eukaryota > Viridiplantae > Streptophyta > Magnoliopsida > Poales > Poaceae > Avena > Avena eriantha. Next base: position 247,815,532 of record OU342741.1, on the reverse strand, counting down.
CCAAGCAACATGTGGCAAACCGTCACTGGAACCACATCACACTCCACCCTATCTTTGTATGGGCCAATAGAGAATGTTACCGAGACGGTGTGCTTGATCTTCACTAACCCTTGGTCACTTAGCCATTGGACATGGTAGGGGTGCTTGTGATGATGGAGGGTGAGGTTGAGCTTCTCACACAACTAGGTGCTTGCAAGGCTGTGGCAGCTCCCTCCATCGATGCTCACCATGATAGATTTCCCATTGATGATGGCACGGGTTTGTAATATGTTGGATCATTGATCTTCATTCTCTTGTGCTTGAGTAGTCAAGATCCTTGTGACGAAAAGCAATGGACTTGCATCATGTTCACACATGAGCAGTTCTTGGTCTTCTTCCACATGTTGCCTTGTCATTGCCTCTTTGACTCTAGCATCAAAAACATCTTCACTCGAGTACTCTTTATCACCATTGTCATGGATGAACAATACTTTCTTGTTTCTTCAAGTGGCCAACTTGTGTCCTTTTCCTCCACACTTGTAGCATTCGCCATTAAAGGGCCGGTCATCCTTTGTATGCTTGGTACTTGGGGGTGGTTTTCCTTGAGGAAGTGTGGGCTTGAAGGAAGGCTTGGAGGTACTTGAGGAGCTTCCATTGAAGGTTGTTGGTGTAGCGGTTGAAGCTTTCTTGTAGGTGAAGTACATCTTGGGCTTGTTGTACTTGATGTCCTCTTGTACCAGACGCTCGGCTTTTATTGCGATGTGCACAAGCTCAACCATGTCGTTGTATGTTTGGAACTCGACGATGCGCTTGATTGGATGGTTCAAGCCGATGAGGAAATGTGCCATTGTTTGCTCATTGTGCTCTTAAATTATGGCATGGATCATGTTGAGCGTAGCCATGGCTACCATCTTTTGGTCGCTATAGTTGTGCATGCTGAAGATTTTGTCGACCTTGAGTGCCAATGAGAGGTATTCTTCGGGATAATTTGAACGGGTGAACATGGACATCATGGACTTGATCTTACCAAAGGTTTCTTCCTCATTGCGATCACAGTGGTAGTGGTTACCATGATGGTGATGGGCTTCATCTTCAATGCAATCATTGCGACGATCTTGGTGAGCTTGTTGATGTGCTTGTGGTTGATGAGCTTCATTTTTGGGAGGTGGAATGTGGTTCTCACGACATTGTTGGGGAGCTTGCTCTTGCTCTTGGCATGGTTGATGACGGGGTTGAGGTGCTTGGGCCTCATGAGGGTGTTGAGGATGTGGATCCTCTTTGCGCGGTTGTTGACGAAGAGGAGGCTCGTTCCTTGGTTGGTGTTGCGGGTCAGGCACTTGGGCCTCACGGTGAAGATCATGGTCTTGAGACTCATGACGTGGTGGGCGTTCCTCAACATGTACAATTTGATGCTCCATGCCTTGATGTGGTGGAGGAGGCGCCTCATGATGACCATGGTGTCAGCGTGGACGTTCATGACGGCGATGACGAAGAGGAGGATCTTGGAGAGCTTCATGTCGGTGACGAGCTTGTTCCTCCAAGTTGGAGTCATCACTTGTTGTATCAAGTATGTGTCGCGGGCGATAGTGGTGTACTTTAGGTTGTACTCGAGGTTCCACTCGTGGTTCTTCATGTGGTTGTGCTTGTTGGATCACTAGTGCCCTCACATGATGACAGTGTCCTTCTCGCCTTGCTTGGGGCCTTGAGTAGAAATCACCATGATAGCTTGACGTTGCGGTGTGCCATAGGGAAGTTACATAGTGTGAAGAGCTTCCATCTTTAACCACAGGGGCGTTGTTGCTTCTTGGATAACTTGGATGATAATCTTGACGAAGAGGATAATGTCGCGCAACAAGCTTGAAGAGCTTGATGCATGTGAGCGCGATCTTGTGTTGTTCGTCATTCCCTCGATGAGGAGACGAAGCTTGTCATTTGTTTCGGCGACAGAATGTTGGAGCGCTTCATTTTTATGGCCAAAGTTGTGATGCATTGAATGCATTTTTCTTTCGTGGCCATCGAAGCGGTTGTCGATATTCTTGAAATCAGCTTGAGTCTCGCCGAATTGTTCATCTTGTCACGTCTCAAGAGCCTCGCAACGTTCGTGGAACTCATGTCAGATGATGTAGTGGCTCGCGCGCGTCATGTACGGGCCTTGTTCTTCTTTTTGGGGAGGTGGTTGGTTCGACTCACCGTGCATATCCATCATGCAAAACACATAAGGATTGTATATGGAAGTGTAATATGGTGGTCTTAGCCTTTTAACTCACCTTTAGGATTGCACTGAACTAGACACCACAAGAGAGAACTATTAGCTTGCAAAGTGAAATCGCAAAGAAACCTCACACAAAAGAAAGCACTATACTCTAAAAAGCTTGTTGGTGGTAGGTTAGGGTTGCGGAATGCCAAAGAACTAATAAAAAGAAAAAGGATTGTCAAAAGTGGGAAAATCCAAACAGAAGTCAAGTCAAAGGTAAAGTTCAACAACTAAAAAGGGTGACAGGAACCTACAACTATATACACACATGTGTAGATTGTTGGGATTGACACGACTATGAAAATGAGCAACAAAAGGTCCTAATGAAGACTACGCTCGGTGTCGTGCCAATGCAAGGAGAGACGGTGACTCGTTTGCAACAAGGAAAAATGAGCAACAGATTTGTGCACTTACCTTGGGCGCTCTTTTTTTCTCTTGCTTACAAGCTTGAGACTCTCTTTTTCTATGGGAGACTATTTTCGTTTTCTTTGTATCTTTTTCTCTTTTTCTACTCTCCCTTGATGCTAGCAAGTCACTCTTGCTATTGCTATTGCACTCTCACTATCAAAGGACAAATTCACAATGCTCAAGCAAACACAAGATGAGCCACTCTCGTGGGATAGGTACACACAAAGGAAGATAGGGTTAACAAGGTGAAACAATTATACCTTCTTGGTGATGATGACTTGCGGTCTGTGGTGCGGGATGATGTTCGGTGCCATGGTGTTGATGAGCACGGATGTTAAAGGTGCGGAAGCCTGTTGTTAGTTGATGACACGCACACGGGACACGAACAAATAAGAGGAAAATTAGCCAATGCTAAATAAGAGGCAAAAGTCAAAATCAGGCATCGGGGCCGGAAACTCCAGTGTAGGCCGAAGACTCTGGTGTGGATAGACCGGAAATCCCGGTGTCGGCCGGAGACTCCGGTCTGTAGGGCCGAAAACTCTGGTCTTGGGATCAGCTCCAACTGACCGTGTTCTTGAGCGGAAATCCACGCCTTGGGTCCTCAAATTCATGAAAAATTGGCCAAATTGGACTAGGTAAACGCAGGGTAAAGATGGACCAACACCTAAGACAAGATTTGGTCGGATCAAAACCACAAATAATACTACAAATCAAGAGATCAATCCAAAGGGAAATTTAGGGATCTTTTTTGGGGATTTTTGAATTTTTGGTGGATAGAAGAAAAATTGGAGGGGAAATTCATGAGCAACAAAGCTCTTGATACCAATATGTTGAGGGCTAACCTCGGTGGTGCCTGATCTTTTACGAATCCCCGTGTAAATCAAGTGGGAAGTGCAGGGGAAAGAGGGAGGATATGAACACGACGAACTCACGCATGAAGAACATGATGAACACACTCATGCAAAGATACGATACAAGCCAATAGCTCACGCCAGTGACGAACAGTGTGGCGCAATCCCTAGGATCGACGTAGGGTGAAGATATCTCTCTTGAACAGACACGACGAGTGTGAAGTCTCAGTGAGATCTTGACGTCTTGGCAAAGGTACTCTGATGCCAAGGCCTTGTACAATGAGGGAGGCACGATGCAAACTCCAATGAGGTGGGGGATATTTGGTGCTCCTCTATCAAGGGAGCATGAGGCAAGAACTAGATAGATCCACAAGGGGTGTCCACTAATTCCAAATATCAAGCCTAGGGTGTACAATAGAGGTGGGGTCTATATATAGGCTAACCATAGGTTTAGGGGTACTTTAGGCAATAAAGATTAAAGTCTGGATGAAATTCGGGGTTACATGGGCCAAGGCCCAATGGCCTTTACATGCCTGTCGACGTGCAGTTCGGAGATTCCGGTGTGGTGGACTGGAGACTCCGGGTAGGCCGGAGATTCTGATCTATCTCCGGTCCGTCTCCGGAGGGGTGTTCAGATTGACCCTGGGCTCGGTCCGGAGGCTGGTCCGGAGACCGGTCGGAGACTCCGGTGTGTTGGTCCAGTGATTCTGGTATACCAGGCTAGAAACTTCGGTGTGATCAGCTTCAGTAGAAACTTCTTCTCGTCCTTCTCCTTGTACTTCATCTGTGGGGTCTTGGTGATGCGCTGGGGCTTCATAGCTGAGAATGGATAGATTATTTGCATGAAGTAGCAAGCCATCCAAAGATGTATCAAAATCACACGAGGAGAGGAGCAAGTTCACCTTAGCTTGTAGGAGTTTGGCTCAGGCGCAAGTCATTGGTCCACTTGGGGGACTTGTTGGTGTAGATGTAGAGACGTCTATAGGACGGGCTGCATCAGCCTGCCTCTTGGTAGAGAGGGAGGAGGCTCCTGTTTCCTTCCTTCGGGCCAATGCTAACATGTTCGCCTAGACCCCATCAGACATAACGGGAGTGCCTCTAGAGGTGATTGAGCATCATATGATGGTGATACGGGTCACGACAATGATCCTAGAGTTTTGTTCCGATCTTTCACAGCGAGCCAACCTGGATATGAATTCTTCTTATAACGCTGATGAACATCACCTAAAGGTGAGGACAAATCCAGCAAGCAATGTGATGAAGATCACCACGCCTCAAACCAAAGCACGACAATCCATGATGAACGCAAGAACCTCCACATCAATCTCAATATAATAGATAACACGACATCACCTTCCCCGGAGGGATGCTTCACCAAGCAACACACACGATAGTTTTAGACTAAAATTCTAAACTCCCTAAACTCTAAGCCGGCCAACTCCTTATATGGAGACGCAGACGGATCCGCGTGGGGCCAGATTATCTGGTGCGGCGACTCGACTCTAGATCGGTTGGGCATACCCAAAACAAACACACACAAACTAACTCTACTAGGACTCAATAACATAGCAACAATATTTTCACACGACCTTAGACTTATCATTACGTATCGTAGGATGTCGTGGTATGCCAATCTTCAATGGAACGCCCGCATCATCCACACCTAGTTGGTGGAGTCCTGAAGTTGGGTGTCACCTCCTCCGTCATGCCCGTATCATCCTCCCCCCTTCAAAAAGCGTTGTCGCCAATGCGTGAGGGTCTTCTTGAAAAGGATTCATGATATCAACAAAAGCATCCCGCTTGTTCACCGTGTTTAAGTCTTGCCTGCCTACCATGCCACATCCTCCCTCTCGGCTATCTTGACTTGATTCAGCACTTGGAGCCTCCTTCCTTCTACACATGAGTTTGGACTTCAGCGCCACCATCTTCTTCTTCTCAACTCTTGATGGAGCTCTATGTTGTTGAACATAAACCTTCTTTGTATTACCCTGTAAAAGATGAGTAATGCCCAGGCCACACAACTGGCGAACACGTCCATCCTTGCCTCTGTGCATACACACTGCTGCACCAACAAAATGCCTCACAGGTGTCCTCACAAACACAGCGGTCATCGACCCATGGCACCATATGCACCGGGACATGATTAGCACAACTATCATCAATCTGAACACCTATGTCAACACAAACTACAGGTGTAACACATGCTGCCGTATCCTTCCTTTCATCAATAAGAGGCTTGACTTCAACTGGCTTGTCACTAACAAGAACAGCTGGCTTGTCATGTACATGCATAGCTGAAACAATATCACTACTGACGCTCCTCGCATCATGCTCCTCGGGCAGTAGTTTAGCTAACCTTGGTTGTGGTTTAGCGTTATGCAACTTCTCCTTATGCACCACTAGCACCACATCAGTCTTGATTTGGCCATCTATCATAGGCTTTAAAATCTGTTGTTTGCCTTCATGCATAAAAGAATATATATTTTCTCTCCACCATGTAATGCATTGCAAGCATACTGCCATGGACGTCCAAGTAACAGTCCACACACCTCCAATGGCAACACATCGCACTCCACCTCATCAACATAGTCACCCCTTACTGCTTATTCAGGGGCGGGCGAAAACTCCTATGGAACCATTCAACATTCATAGCCTTTCAATCATATTTGGATCTTGCAAGACTCGAATAGGAAACGAAAGTCATCCTGGAAGATGTTAGGAGCTTCTTCCCTACATATCCATCCTAAGCTGGTAAATGGCACACGCACCTTATGAGTAACCTTGAGCATACCGTAGCTATTCAACCACTCGAGATGCTTAGGTTCAGGAATACGCCATGTGGATAATCCAAAGATTCCACCATCACCTTGATAATGCCATTAGTACAGCTTCCTCCATCAATCATCAACTTGCATGCTTTTCCTTTTATCATACACTACGCCTGAAATAAATTCCAATGATGGCCTCTATTAGCTAATATACAAGTGCCATCATGTACTCTCTTGAGTTGCACATTCAGCCCACTCAAAGGTACAACCTCAACCAGAACAACCACCTTGTCCTCTATCTCTAATGGTGCCAAAAATTTAGCACGTAAAAAGTTTCTATAGTCCTCCCAAATAGTATTCTCTGAGACACCTCGTGTACGTGTGTCCTGACTCCACCATTTCCAAATTCGCGCATCCTCACGCCTTGTTGCAAGACGAAAAGCTGTATAGTCGTCAAATTTCAGATCTGGAGAAAGATCAACACATAAGAGAAACCTAGACTGCATTGTCTCTTCCCATAACTTGTATTCTACCGCGGTTGAAGTGTGTAGTAGGTACCATTCCCTTTTTGAAAAAAACATAGGGCACACCTTTCATCATGTCTAAGTAATCATTGTACACATCCCTTGTTGCACAACAACTAACCTTGCCCTAAGGATCCATCTTTGAATGAAACTTCGACCATGAACTGGACAAAACAGAAGACATGTCCATCGGACACTATAAACAGGCTCGATAATCCAGTGTAGAAGGGACGGATAATCAACCCTTTGAAGCGGAACTGTATGATACGGAAAATCGACGCGTCTTATAGTACCCAGGCCGAATTATCCTCCCCTAGGGCTGGATTATCCGCCCCTGGATTATCCGCCCTTGAGGGGGCCCGATTATCCACTCCCAAATGAAACGGGACAGATCTGTAGATCCGATCTGCACAGCCAGAGCTCTCACCGATCCGATCTACAACATGATTTTCTCTCCACAAAACGATCACCACCAAACACTATCAGCAGATAAATCAACACAACCTCACTGTGAGCAACACTGAACTCTGATACCACATGATACGGGTCACGACAATGATCCTAGAGTTTTGTCCCGATCTTTCACAGCGAGCCAACCCGGATATGAATCCTTCCAATAATGCCGATGAACGTCACCTGAAGGTGTGGACGAATCCAGCAAGCAACGTGATAAAGATCACCACGCCTCAAACCAAAGCACGACGATCCTTTATGAACGCAAGAACCTCCGCAGCAATCTCAATATAATAGATAACACGACATCGGCATCCCCGAAGGGATGCTTCACCAAGCAACACATATGATAGTTTTAGACTAAAATTCTGAACTCCCTAAACTCTAAGCCGGACAGCTCCTTATATGGAGACATAGACGGATCCGCGTGGGGCCGGATTATTCGTCCTAGTTGGGCCGGATTATCTGGTGCATCGACTCGACTCTGGTTCGGTTGGATAGGCCCAAACCGAACACACACAAACTGACTCTACTAGGACTCAATAACATAGCAGCAATATTTTGACACGACCTTAGACTTCTCATTACATATCGTAGGATGTCCTGGTGTGCTAATCTTCAATGGAACGCCCGCATCATCCGCACCTAATTGGTGGTCCTGAAGTTGGGCGTCACCTCCTTCGTCATGCCCGTATCAGGCGGTGTGTCCCGCGGCGTACTCGGTGAAGCAGAAGTCGTGGAAGCATTCAACGGAGAAGCAATAGTTCATCATCGCCGAGATGGAGAAGTTGGTCAAGGCGCACCTTGTCAAGGAGGTCCTACACACGGATTGGCACGCAAACCCCATGGTGGTCCCCAAGGCCACCGGTGGCGGGAGGCTCTACGTCGACTTCACCGATCTCAACAAGGCTTGCCCCAAGGACCCCTGCTTGCTCCCACGGATAGACCAGATCGTCGACTCCATGGTAGGTTGTGACCTGTTGTGCTTCCTAGAAGCCTTCTCGAGGTACCATCAGATCAAGATGGCCAAGGAAGATGAGGAGAAGATAGCCTTCATCACCTCGTGTGGGGTGTAATGCTACACATGCATGCCTTTCGGCCTCAGAACACTAGCGCCACTTTCTAGAGGCTCATGCGCATCGCACTGGGCGGGCAGATGGGCAGGAACATGCAGGCCTACCTGGACGACATCGTGGTCAGGACCTGCGAGAAGGATCCCAGGGTGGCAGACCTGACGGAAACCTTCGCCAACTTGCACCGAGTGAACATCATGCTCAACCCGACCAAGTGTGTATTTGGCATTCCATCGGGGAAGCTCCTCGGCTTCCTGGTATCGCATCGGGGAATTGAGGCTAACCCCAACAAGGTCCGGGCCATCGAGGAAATGAGCCCCCCAATGCGGCTCAAGGTGATGCAACGCTTGGTCGGGTGCATGGCAGCATTGGGGAGGTTCATCTCCAAGCTGGGCAAGAAGGCCTTGCCTTTCTTCAAGATCATGAAGCGCACCAAAAAATTACAGTGCACCTAGGAGTCTGACGAAGCCTTCAAGGCCCTCAAGAGGTACCTCACGAGCCCTCCAGTCATGGTGGCTCCTGGGAGCATGAGCCGCTGATGTTGTACATGGTGGCCACCCTGCAAACAGCAAGCGGTGTCCTGGTTGTCGAGCGTGAAGAGGTGGTAGAAAGGAAAAGAAAGGCGAGGGCCGCAAACCCTCTTGAGGTCTAAGGGGCTGTAGTAGAAGATGGTGGCACACTGGGACAAGCCAGTGGTGGGATGGCCAACCCGACCCCGACCAAGACCACCGAACTGGTTCAGCGGCTAGTCTACTTCGTCAGCATAGTGCTCAGGACGCCTAGGAAAGGTACCCCATGCAGCATAATTTCCTCTATGCACTCCTCGTGGCGTCGCGCAAGCTGCGCCACTACTTCCAGGGTCACCCCATCAGGGTGGTCACCAAGTTCTAGCTGGAGGCGATCCTGCGCAACCTCAACGCCACTGGCTGCATGGTCGAGTGGGCCATCGAGCTGACGTTCGACACCACGCCCACCATCCGCAGGAGGGCCAGCGGAGGTCACGGCAGAGTGGATTGACCTTAGGGGAAGTGAGCCCCAGGAGGAGATAACTCAGCTCCCCAGGAAGCTGGCCCCGGGGCGCTGGACTGTGAACTTCGACGGGGCGTTCAATGGAGATAGCGTCGGGGCGGCTGCTATGCTCACATCTCTAACAGGCGACAAGCTCTCCTACACCGTGCAGATATGCTTCAAGGACGGAGACAAGCGCTCGAACAACATCGCTGAGTACGAGGGCCTGATCGCTAGCCTCAAGGCAGCCATAACCCTCAGCATCAAGCACATCACGGTCTAGGGAGATTCCCTACTCCTGGTCAACTTCTCCAACAAAAGCTACTGTCCCAAGGACGAGCACACGGCGGTGTACCTAGAGGAGGTGAAGGCTGGAGAAGTATTTTCTGGGCATGGACCTGCTCCACATCCATCGCGGAGACAACCACGAGGCAGATGAAATCACGAAGCGTGCGTCCAGATGGGAGTCCCACTAGTCGGGGCTCTTCGAGGAAAGGTTGTTCAATCCCTAGGACACCCCCTGGAAAGGAAACACCCCACCTAGAGGAACTCCCACCACCACCCTCATCAGGCGCCCCCTACTGCGGACTACCCTCAGGAAGCAGGCTTGTCCTAGTAGGCACAACCCAAGAGATGGATTGGATCACCAATCTCAAGAGCTATCTCCAGGATGGCATCCTCCCGGACAGTGAGGACATGGCGGAAAGTATCGTCCACCGGGAGAAGAAGTACTACATAGTGGATGGAGACCTCTACTACTGCCGCCCCAACAATGTTGCCCTCCGATGCATCTCCAACAACAAAGGGTGTGAGTTGTGGACCGACATCCACGCCGAGGAATGCGGCCACCATGCCTCAGCATGTACTCTTGTGGGGAAGGCCTTCCACAGAGGCTTCTACTAGCCCAACATGCTCACTGACGCCATAGAGTTGGTGAAGTCATGCGAGGCATGATGGTTCCACGTACACTAGCCGGCTCAGCAGCTGCAGACCATCCCGCTCTCATGGATTTTTGTGGTCTGGGAGCTGGACATCTTGGAGCCTTTCCCATGGGCGCCCGGGGGCTACCCGTACCTCTATGTCACCATCGAAAAATTCACCAAATGGGCCGAGGTGGAATTGGTCAGAACCATCCTGGCGCGGTCAGTAACAAAGTTCATCCAAGGTCTGGTATGTTGTTTCAGTGTGCCCAATCACATCATCACTGACAATGACAGCCAGTTCACCAGCAGACTATTCCAATCCTACTACAAGGACGTCGGCACCAAGATCTGCTATGCCTTGGTCGCCCACCCCCATAGTAACAGACAAGAGGAATGAGCAAACGCGGAGGTCCTGAAGGGGCTCAAGACCAAGAGCTTCCGCCACAAGCTCAAAGAGTATGGACAAGGGTGGCTAGACGCTCTCCCAGGGGTGTTGTGGTCCATCCGCACCACTGCAACCAAACCAATGGGTGAGACCCCTTTCTTCCTACGGCGCTGATGCTGTCATCCCTGTAGAGCTCAAGCATGGCTCCCCCTAGGTGCTCGCTTTCAACGAGGTGGCATAATAGGAACTGCAATGTGACGACCTCACCCTCATCGAGGAAGTCCGCCACAAGGTCAACATGCGGGCATCCAGGTACTAGCAGGCACTATGCTGGTACCACTGCTGCAACATATGAGCGTGCACCCTGGAGGTGGGGGACCTTGTCCTTCACCACATCCTCTCTCGCGAGGGTCTCCATAAGCTCTCCCCAATGTTGGAAGGCCCTTTCCAGGTCGTGCATGTCACAAGGCCATGCGTGGTGCGACTGGAAACAGAGGAAGGCGTCCCGATCCCCAACACCTGGAACATCCAACACCTTCGCTAGTTCTACCCATGAGCTCTGCTCATGGCGGCAGTGATAACAAATAACTCTCCCCTTGGATTATGTGAAAATTCAGGAATGATGACTCGTTTTTTCGGTTTTCCCCTAGAGATTTCTTGGTTTGCATCTTTGTTTTTTTTTGGTGCTTCTCCCTCTCATGCACCGTGTGAGCGGGGGCTAGGCACAGTGTCTAAAGTTGGTGCCACCCTCGGTCAGTACTGGGTCCTAAAGTGTCAAGCTTTGAACTTGCGGACTAGCTCCAATGATAAGTCACCTCACCCACGGTTCCCGATGCTTGATAATCCTTACACGGCGTGCAAAGGGAAAGCATACACCATGTAGAACCTACGGTCGCCTCTTCGAGGGACTATACATGGAAAGTACGCGTCCTATGGCCACCTCTTTGAGGGACTTACGGGACAGAACTAAACATAGAGATCCTACATCCTCCTCCTTGAGGGACCTACATGACAGGTACACGCCTCGTGACCTCCCCGGCAAGGGACAAGCGGGGCGACCCTTAAGACTACCCCTCAAGCGGCGTGCGGAACCTATGGTCGCCTCTTCGAGACACTATACAGGGAAAGTACATGTCCTATGGCCACCTCTTCAAGGGACTTACGGGACGGAACTGAACATACAGAGCCTATGGCCTTCTCCTCGAGGGACCTACGGGACAGGTACAAGCCTCGTGACCTCCCTGGCAGGGGACAAGCGAGATGACCCTTGAGACAATCCCTCAAGAGGTGTGCGAAACCTACGGTCGCCTCTACAAGGGACAACACGGGGAAAGTACGCGTCATATGGTCACCTCCTCGAGGTACTTACGGGACGGAATCTAATGGGCATAGCCCATGGCAGCCTTCTCGAGGGGCCTTTGGGAGAGACGCAAGTAAGGATGCAAATGGGTACCCTCTACACTCTTTAGTACAAAAAATGAACTACATTTTCACAAATCATCACTTTTTGAGAAAACTAGTTCATTTGCTTGAACTAGACTGAAATAGAGGGTACCCTAAAGGTTCCAAACATGCATCTCTAGACACAAGCCTCGGGACCCTCTCGCGAGGAGGGAAGCGAGGTGACCTAGGGGAAAACCCCTCGAGAGGCTCCTGCGGGACACGAGGGCCCCAGACTGCCTCCGTTAGGGATCAACAGGCTGGCGCACCACCACCCAACCCTTTGGAGGCCAGAAAAGCAACAATAGACAGTTAACGCCCCATAGCGGGCAAAGTACCCTTACAAGTCTTAGCAAAGAAATTTCAAGTCTCAAAGCGCTTCACGACCATTACACAGACAGGAATTAAGCCAACCCAGTGGTGCCACTAGATCCTGCCTTGCCAAGGCCTTCTTCTTCATCTTCAGCGGCAAAGTCGTCCAAGCCACTGGCTTTGGCCCTATCTCCATCGCCTACTAAGAGCAGGAACGCCTGGATCAGTAGGTCGACGAGCGGTATTACACATGCCCCCAGAGTCGGCACAGCCATCGACTGTCGCATAGCTCGGGAGTAGTCGAGGTCGGGCGACAGCTGTAGAAGGTTAGTGAAGAGGGACCTCCCCACCACGGACATCATCTCCTTGCACTCCAAGGAAATTAATATGTCCATGCTCTCCGCCGTCATGCTTAAGGGACCGAGTATCCTACGCACGAGCTCTAGCAACGCCTCGACCTCACGGCCGGCGTGAAGCTCTGGTGCGGCGAAGCCTTTAATCCCCAGGAGCTGGAGGATCGTGGTGCCATGTTCGACAAGAGAGGAGAAGGACTTACGCTGGGCCTCTAGAACCTCGAGGGCCTCTCACTCATGCTCGTCGCGGGTAGCAGCAGCAGCAGCAGCGGTCTCTTTTAGAGCCTTAGCTTCGCCTCGGAGGTCCTCGACCTCGCGAAGCAAACTCTCCCAAAGCTTCTTCTCCGCCTCCAGGACACCAAGGAGCCTTGCACAGGCCTCCAGCTCTCGGGCGAGGGACCCCCGGACTTCCAACAGCTTGGCATCAGCCTCTCAAGACTAAGTCTCAAGCTCCTCCTGACGCTGGACCGTTGCCGCCTCCCGAGCGGAGATGCCCCTCTCACAGGCGGACAAGGCATCCCCAAGATATGAGGCCAGAGCCTCGGCCTCCGCGATGATCTTCGCCACTCGCGCCGAGGCATCTCAGAGCACGCCCTCCGCATGAAGGCGAGCTTTCTCCCGCTCTAACTCCACCGCCTGATGGGCCCCTATGAGCCACTCTTGGTCTAGGACCAACTGGCAGTCCTCACAGACCGCGGTAGTTAGGAACTGATCCAGCTCGGTGCGTAAGTCGGACACCAAGCCTACCTAGAAGCTCAACTCGAGGAGAGTACTCCAGTTCCACCACCAGCAGCTCTCGAGACTCGCTGCACCTCTTGCCAGGAGGAGCCTCCTCAGGGGTGTCTGACTGACATGCAGGGTACAAGGGGGCCGGCCGGGGGATGCACGACCTTCCGGGCACGGGACCTGGGCCTGCTTGGGGCCACCTAGGCACTGGTCGGAGGCAGGTCATAAGCCTACGGAAGTCGTGCTGCCCTGCAGCACCAGAGCAATGGGCACGACTGCCGGTGACGCAGCATCCGTGACCCCGCCCTTGTTGACGGGAGCGGACCTAGGAGGAGAGCCCTAGGGGTGACTCTCTCCCACCGCAGCTACCTCTACGGTAACGGGCACCATGGCAGAAGCGGCGGAGGTCGGGTGCAGCGAAGAAGTCGTCCCCTTTACTCGGGCATGGCTGGCGGAACCTTAACTTCCTTAGGTTGGTCCAAGAGGCACACCACTGGCCTGACCTTCCTCGATAAGGTCAGCTTGAGCCATGGCTGCTTTTGTGGACGGTCTTTGCTGTAAAGGCTCTCGGGTGAGATGATACGTGAGGATCTGAAAGAGAAAGGGAGCACTTGCCGGCTTACCTAGAAGCACCCCCTACCGAGGGTCCCATGCCCCTAGCTGCCTCGGGTCACACCGAGAGGAACGAAGGGCCTCGCAGGGTGATATGTTGCAACGTATCTATAATTTTTGATGTTCCAGGCTTGTTTTATATCTACTTTCTTATATTTGTCCACACTTTGGAGTATTTTTATACACTTTCTTGGACTAACATATTAACAAGATGCCACAGTGCCAGTTGCCTATTTTCTTCTGTTTTTGGTTCCAGAAAAGTCAGAAAATGAATATTCTCAGAATTGGATGGGACATAAGCCAAAGTCGATATTTTACCGGAAGACTCACAGAGCCAGAAGACGATACGGAGAGGGGCCAAGGGCTCGCCACACCATAGGGTGGCACGGGTCCCCCTAGTCGCGCCACCAGGTGGTGTGGGCCCCTCCATCCTCCACCGACCTTGCCCTTTCGCCTATAAGAAGCCTCCGATGAGAAAACCCTATAGAATCCATCCTCCAGCCACGAAAAGTTCCACAGCACCGCCGCCACCGAAGGGGAGATTCGGGGGACAGAAAGTCTCTGTTCTGGCACCCTGCCGGGACAGGGAAGTGCCCCCGGAGTCATCTCCATCGATCTCCACCACCATCTTCATCGCCGTTACTGATTCCCATGATGATGAGGGCGTAGTTCTCTCTTGAGGCTAAGGGTTCTATTGGTAGCTATGTGTTCGTCTCTCTCTCTATGCATGATCATATTGTGATCATGATCTTTGTAATTGAGTAGATCTACCTTGCTACTCAAGTGCTTTAATAGATCTCTGCTCTCCCCATGTGTGTGAAAGTGACAGCATGCACACCATGGTGGCACTTAGGCTAGAGATTACAAATACTTGTTATGACTTATATTTGGAGTTGGATGTTTCTATGAAATTGTGGTGTTTGTTGGAACCATCTAGCGCTCAAGGTGATAGTGTGGGCTTATCTAGATGGGGAAAGTGAACTTTGAGGAGTGATGTTATAGCCCTACCATGGATTAGAGTGTCCAACCAGAGAGTAGTTCAGAGTAGTATCATGAAGAGAAGATATTTATAGGAGAGTGTTCACTAGCGAAAGTATGATCCCTTGGCCTTATTTCTAAATATTGAAACACCGTTTGCAACTAGATCTGTTACATGTTTGCTTGCTTCCATCTTTATTTCAGATTGCCTTTAGTCTCTTCCTACCCGTCAACCACGCGCTATCAAAGCTATTTTCTGGCACCGTTACCACTTATAATTATCTATACCACTTGTATTTCACTATCTCTTCACCGAACTAGTGCACCTATACACCTCACAAGGGTATTAGGTGTGTTGGGGACACAAGAGACTTCGTGTATCTTGATTACAGGGTTGCTTGAGAGGGATACCTTTGACCACTTCCTCCCTGAGTTCGATAAACCTTGGGTAATCCACTTAAGGGAAAACTTGCTACTGTTCTACAAACCTCTGCACTTGGAGGCCCAACAATTGTCTGCAAGAATAGAAGTGCGTAGACATCAAGCTATTTTCTGGCGCCTTTGCCGGGGAGGTAAGGTAAAAGGTACTCACATCCTCCGGTGTGAGTGCTCGAAGTTATTTCCTTTAGATTCTGGAATTATATCTTTTTATTTCTTGTTTTTATTTTCACTAGTTAGGCTTAATCGAAAACAAAAAAATAGAGAGCTTTATAGTATTTATCTTGAGTTAGGACATGAAGTGTTTGAAGAGAAAATTAAAAAACCTATGGATCTTTATTTGCATGCTAATAGCAATGTTATTAGTATGAATTCTTTGAACACCATTATTTCTAATGCTATGGAAAAGTCTAAGCTTGGGGAAGCTAGTTTTGATGAGAATGATCTTTTTAGTCCCCCAAGCACGGAGGAGAAAATTTACTTTGATGATACTATGCCTCCAATATATGATGATTACAATGATGAATATGATATTTTCAGCCCACCTACTATTGAGGAGAAAATTAATTATGATTACAATATGCCTCCTATATTTGATGATTATCGTGATGATAATAATAATGATAGCTATTTTGTTGAATTTGCTCCCACTATGATTAATAAGAATGACTATTCTTATAGGGAGAGTAATAATTGTTTTATGCATGTGGCTCGTGATAAGAATGTTTTATGTGATAGTTATATTGTTAATTTTATTCATGGTGCTACTGAAAGTTATTATGAGAGAGGGAAACATGGTTTTATGCATCACCACAATATTAAGCTTCCCCTCTTTATGTTGAAAATTTTGAAGTTACACTTGTTTTGCTTTCCTATGCTTGTTGCTTTGTGCTTTCATGACTTATTTCTTTACAAGATTATTTTTTATAGGAAGTGGGTTAGACTGTTTTTTATTTGCTTCTTGATGCTCTCTTTTACTCTAAATTCATATTTCTTATGTGAGCATCATTGAAATTACCATGCCTAGCTCAAAGGCGTTAAAGAAAAGCACTTATTGGGAGATAATCCAAATTTCATTAGGAACTTTTTTGTTGATTCTTGGAACTTATTACCTCTGTAATAACCTCTCCTTATCTTTTTTGTGTGGTTTTTGTGCCAAGAGTAACCTCTAATGAGAGAGAAGTAAGAATTGGGAAAGTTGTTGTCCCAAAATAGATTTTTGTGCTTCACTGTAAAAATTCGTGAAAAATCTCTGTATGTCGGATTGAGCTGTAATTTTTTGTGCTCCTGAACCAGGTTGTTATCTAACTTTCGTTAGTTCAAAACTTTTCGATTTGAACAACATAAGGTCTTCAAAAAATCGATTTTTACCTGCTGGTCTGTTTTGACAGATTTCTGCCATTATTTGCATTTGCCTCTTAATCTCTTTCTCTTTGATCAATTGAGATTTTTGAGGGAATTGCTACATTAGCTTTTGTTCATAATGAAATTTTTGCTGTTTTAAAACTAAACCCCAAAGGTTTATTATCTTTTGAATTCACTAATGTTGCTAATGAAGATTGTGTGAAGTTTTGTAGGATGGAAATTTTAGGTGTAGGGAAAGAATGATGTAATGAGATGAAGAATGGACAAAAGTCAAGCTTTTGTATGCCACCCCGTGTCACCCCAAGAAATATTCAAGAGGTACAAGCGTCAAAGCTTGGGGATGCCCAAGGCATCCCCTTCTTCATCAATAGAAATCTCAGGTCTTTCTAGACACTTCGTTTTTATTGTTTCATGCACTGTTGTGTTGATCCTGGAGCGTCTTTGTTTTTTTTTAGTTTTCGTTTGCTTGAATAAATTGGTTGTACCCCTCATTCATACATTAGTTTTCAAATAAGTTGGTTTGGATTGGAAAAGAGTAGGAAAAGTTCATGCTTAAGTGGTGAAAAGGAGCTTGTTTTTTACCATGGCCTATGCTTTGTCATGTCATGGTTGATATTGTTTTGGCTTTATGCTTAGTGATTATTTCTGTAGCATGACTTGTTACAAATAATTGAGAGTGCTTAATGTTCCTTAAAATAATCATGCGTTGTTTTAGCATATTAAAGCATAGTATTGTGGTATTCTCCTTTGATGCTTTGTTTGGGTTAACTTGGCACATGCTCACACCATGTTATGACTATGAACCAGTCACCTTAGCCTCTATGATCATTTAGTTTTTGACTTTTAATATCACTTTATGCTTTAATTAATGATGTTTTGTCGCTTTGCATGATTATGGCCATTATTGCTCTCTTAGTTGGTCGCTCCAAGTCTTTTGCTAGCCTCCATACCAAGTATGAGTTCCACTCATGCATCCAACTCCAAATAAAACCAAGTTATTCCAAAGATTCCACCATACCTACCTATTATCATTTGCTATTCCAAGTATATTCATGTTTTTATCAACCTTTCGAATTAAACTTGTTATGTGAAAACTAGTGATTAAATCTCTCACGAACTTGATGGAACACTTTACTTTTCTTGCACTTAATAAACTTGAACCATTGTGTCCATCTTTGTTGCGTATATGCTTGCGCTTTATAAGTTGAAGTTAGCAGAACCATGTATCATGGGGAACGCTTTCAACATTGCACTTATTATTCCGTTGATATCATGATTATTTTGCTTATGGATCCTGGCGGTGTGAAATAAAAGGGGAACTTGTAAGGTCATGGAGTTTGTATGTGTGTTAGAGAAACGCCTGGGCCCTAGCCTAAGCCATGCCTAATCATGGTGGAAACTTGCAGCATAACCATAATGAGCATTCTATGAAGCATCCTCAATAAAAGACCTTTGCAAATAGCAAATAAAAAGATTGTTGAGATGATCATTGTATGTTGCCTTGTCATTTTGATATGGGATAGCTCCCGTGTCATGCGGCAAGGGGTACCCCGTTGGCGGTTCTCTATGATACCTATGTACTTACAGTGACAAGAGCTTACTTGTGAGTGAAGTTGAGTAGCATGAGGTTCTGTACTCGTAAGCAAGGGGCATGAGATTTCAACTTATAACTTGTCGAGCATATCCTCTTAGTTGTGTCACTTTAATCTTAATCACTTGAAGATGCTTATGATAGGGGCAATGAGAGCTGAAAGCTAATAAGTACCATAACTTTTGGAAGCTCTTTATGAGACTTGAATCCCTGCTTCTTTCTATGAAGGCCTTTCTTTTACTTTTATGTTGAGTCTCCATCTTCTATCTTTATGCACCTATTGAGAGAGCATAGTGGCCATTCTTAGTTTAATGTGCGTTGTCCCAAGACTTGTTGATTGATTCATAACTTTGATATTGCTTGTTCTTAAACTATTTGTATCTAGTCACCCTTATGAACTTTGAAGGTGTCCTATGCATTTATGTTTTGCTACACTATGAGGGACAAGCTGAATACCATTCTCATTATGTTTTCTTTATGTGAAACAAACAAACATCTTGCAAAGCATTGTTATTCATGAATCTTTTGTTTGTACCTTTTCATGTTACAACATAGTTGTTTATGTCTTATTTTTAGAACTATATCTTTCATGCTTTGATCAAGTTTATGATGGTGCATGTCACCTCAAAAATTATTCTTTCTTTTTATCACTTACCTACTCAAGGAAGAGCAGGAGTTAAGCTTAGGCATGTTGATATGTTGTTAACGTATCTATAATTTTTGATGTTCCATGCTTGTTTTATATCTACTTTCTTATGTTTTGTCCACACTTTGGAGTAATTTTATATAATTTATTGGACTAACCTATTAAAAAGAAGCCATAGTGCCAGTTGCCTGTTTTCTTCTGTTTTTGGTTCCAGAAAAGTCAGAAAATGAATATTCTCGGAATTGGATGGGGCAAAAGCCAAAGTCGATATTTTACCGGAAGACTCACGGAGCCAGAAGACGAGATGGAGAGGGGCTGGCCACACCATAGGGTGGCGCAGGTCCCCTTGGCCGTGCCACCAGGTGGTGTGGGCCCCTCCGGCCTCCACCGACCTTGCCCTTTCGCCTATAAGAAGCCTCCGATGAGAAAACCCTAAAGAATCCAGCCTCCAGCCATGAAAAGTTATGCAGCACCGCTGCCACCGAAGGGGAGATTCGGGGGACAGAAAGTCTCTGTTCTGGCACCCTGCCGGGACGGGGCAGTGCCCCCGGAGCCATATCCATCGATCTCCACCACCATATCCATCGCCGTTGCTGATTCCCATGATGATGAGGAGTAGTTCTCTCTCAAGGCTAAGGGTTCTACCGGTACCTATGCGTTCATCTCTCTCTCTCTATGCATGATCATATTGTGATGATGAGCTTTGTAATCAAGTAGATCTACCTTGCTACTCAAGTGCTTTAATAGATCTCTGCTCTCCCCATGTGTGTGAAAGTCACAGCGTTCACACCATGGTGGCACTTAGGCTAGAGATTACAAATACTTGTTATGAGTTATATTTGGAGTTGGATGTTTCTATGAAGTTGTTGTGTTTATTGCAACCATCTAGCGCTCAGGGTGACAGTGTGGGGTTATCTAGATGGGGAAAGCGAACTTTGAGGAGTGTTGTTATAGCCCTACCATGGATTAGAGTGTCCAACCGGAGAGTAGTTCAGAGTAGTATCATGAAGAGAAGATATTTATATGAGAATGTTCACTAGCAAAAGTATGATCCCTAGGCCTTGTTTCTAAACATTGAAACACCGTTTGTAACTAGATCTGTTACATGTTTTCTTGCTTCCATCTTTATTTCAGATTGCCTTTAGTCTCTTCCTACCAATCAACCACGCGCTATCAAAGCTATTTTCTGGCACTGTTTATCTATACCACTTGTATTTCACTATCTCTTTGCCGATCTAGTGCACCTATACACCTGACAAGTGTATTGGGTGTGTTGGGGACACAAGAGACTTCTTGTATCTTGATTGAAGGGTTGCTTGAGAGGGATACCTTTGACCACTTCCTCCCTGGGTTATAAACCTTGGGTAATCCACTTAAGGGAAAACGTGTTGCTATTCTACAAACCTCTGCACTTGGAGGCCCAACAAATGTCTACAAGAATAGAAGTGCATAGACATCACAGGGCAAGATCCGCCGCTTCTTGACGTGACCCCCTCCGGGGGGGAACTATCTTCCCGAGCTCGTTTCTTCCCTGGCGCCACTGAGAGGTCTGCCCCACTGGGCTTCCTGCACCCACAGCCTCTCTCGCGGGGGCCTCAGGAGAGCCCTCGGGCGAGGCTGCGGTGGGGAAGCCGCGTCCAATGGATTCGGGCGCTTGCCCATGTGGCCGGGAGGAAGGATGCCCCACTCATCAAACTGAGGAAGCGAGGCCCTGATCTCTGCCTTTCGAGGATCGAGGTAGAGAGGTAGGATTTTCAAGGGGAGCTCAAAGGTGGTGGAGGTGTGCAGGATCTCGTTGATAAACCCCGCCATGACAGAATCGTCGGTGATACCGTCTCCCAGGGACAGGTGATCCTTCGCAGCAAAGTCCCAAAGATCTTTGTTGTGCTTCTACAGGGGCAATCCTGAGGCGGAGGAACTCCATGGCCACCAGCGGCCCTGTCAGGCCAGAGGAGTTGAGCAGCTTGATGCGGGCGACTAGGGCATCAACCTTGTACCCCTCCAGGTTCTCCCTGGACCATCGATCGCTGACCTTCTCGGCTGGTGTGGAGGGAGGCATGAGTTGGGGGCTGTCCTCCCCCATGTCCACCAGAAACCAGTGCTTCCATAAGTCCTCCACGCATTTTGACCAACCCATTTGAGACCCGAGTGGTCCTTCCTTCATGAAGGAGGTGCAACCGGCGATGCGGGGGGTGGACGTGATGTAGAGAGCATACATCTGCTGCAACAGCGCCACCAAAGGCTTCACCCCCATGAACATCTCGCACCAGAAGGTAAAGATGGCAAGGGTGGTAATGGAGTTGGTATGCACGTGGAGGGCGCAGATCTGGTAGTGCTCCAGAACGGCCATGAAAAAGTGGGAGAACGGAGGAATCAACCTCGCGATGACGGTGTGGTAGAAGAACAGGCGCATGGGGCCAGAAAGGTTCACCGGATCCACCGATCCGGGCCACACCTGGGTCTCTCCCCACTCATTCCAGCTACAGGAAAGCATGAGTGGCATCGGTCGAGCCCGGAGTCCGTCTAGATCGTGGAGGGCATCCGCACCTCTCCTGTCTCCTCATCCTCGTTGCCTAAGGAGGGGTCGGATGGTGGCAGCTTCCCCCTCGCTGCTGACGAAGCTCCCTGACGATACATAGCGCGCATCGAGCGTTGGTGGCCGTCTAGAGGAGGGAGTCGCAAAGAAGCAGGCAGAGAAGAGGATATATCTCGGCATGAGGGGGGCTACCCCATTTTTCTTATGAATTAAGGTTAGGCCTGGGCATGCGTGCACCTTCTAAGAAGAAGTCTCGGGAACCTAGAGCGACACGTGTTCCGCATAGCGTTAGCCGTTAAAATGGTCGTCCGACCCTTCATCATCGCAGTGCCAGCCGTTAGAATATCTTTTATATTTTTCTCTAGATCTGCTAAGTACCTTCTCGGTTTATTTCTGAAATAAAATGGAACACACTAGACTCTACCTAGATCTAATTTTACACATGTAACCACATGTTTTCTCAAACATACAGAGTAAACCCCAGGCCCAAAATAATTTTCATTATTTTCTGGCATTAATTTTACTGAATAGTATCTTTTTCAGTCAATAAATTGCCAAGTGAGTTTCACATACCCAAATGGAGCAAATTCAATTTCCTCTGGTAGGTATTTAATGTACCTATCACATGACCTTGGGCTTATGCCTAGTTGAGCTATAGTTTGACTATAACAAAAATGACCAAAAAAATTCACTTTTGACTTTAGGAAATTCCCTAGGCCAAGTTGTGAAATGATTTGACCTTACTCCAACTCTTGTGGCTAAGTTACATCAAGATATATCATATCCTAAGAGCTCAAATTTTATTGAGCCCTGGTGGAGTTTTAATGAATAAACCTTCTACCTATAGTTGTTTCTCCAGGAAAATCCTTCCAGAAACTTTGTAACTCCCAAAATGGTGAATCCAATTTCTACAAAAAGGTACGAAACTACCTACCATGTGTCTCGAGATTCATATCAAAAGCTTGTGTAGTTTAAATCTGGTGAAAAAGATAAATTGCTTACAGATCTTACTTTAGGAATTTCCCGAGGGCATTCTAATAATTACTTTGAAGTGATTCCAACACGCAAAAATCATAAACTCAAAATCTACAATAACCTATTAGGCAAATCTATTTGAGCTACAGATCTTTTTTGGTGAAGTATTCACCAAAACTAAGGTTTATTTCACTAGAAAATCCATATCTAATTAGAGAAAAGTGCAAACATATTGAAACCACTTTTGGTGGCTTTGTTATTTCAATACCTATCTGATGATATCATTTTTGCACATTGATATCCTACAGACCCAAGTCTTGGTTCAAAACCCCTTCTTCTAGTAGTATTTGACAAGTAAATCATAAAAGAAATTCCACAAAGGCAATTACAGTAATTCCAAGTGCTATGATCTAAATCTATCAAAACCTACTGAAGTTAGTGTTGTGTTGTATGCTTGTTTGGTGTATTGTACTGGTGCTTGTATGCCTTGTGTTGATTGTGGACCTTGTTTGCTTGCATGTATTATCCTTGACGACGATACTTGTGATTATATCGAAGACCAGAAGCAGATAGTTATTATTGATTATTATGGTATTCTAAGAAGAAGTCGAGGGACATATTGCCAGATTGTTGATCATTGGAAAGCCACCTACTTGCTCATAAGCCTTGTTCTACTGTTTTACTTATGCATGTTTTACCTACTTGTTTACGAAAACTACATTGTTTTACTATATGATGATCTATATATGGTAGAGGATTGGCTCCTCCAAACCATTACACTTTTGTACTGCTAAGTACAACCCCCTTGATGGAACCTATTTTCCCCTAGTATTGTAAGTGGTGTATAACACCATACCCCTTTAGAGACCCCATTATCATCCAAAGCAAAACTATAGGTTGGGAAGACCCAGGAAAAGTTTACAAAATGTTTTATGGTAAAACCTTGGTGAGGTTTGACCTAGCAAGAGAAATTTGAGAAAGAAAAGAGTTTTGTTTTACAAAAGATGCTGAAGGAAAGAGGACGAAAAATGTTTACGAAAACACACCCGGTTCTCTACAGTTTGATAGAACAATTAACTCGTGCAACCACATTACCCTGAAATGGGACGACGCATGACTTGAAGTTTGTCTACTCTAGTATGGGATGCCTCGCAACTACGTATAAGGGATCACATCCCTCGAATGTCGGGTTTCCTTCATAGAAAGGGTCACCTATTAGACAGTCACCAAGAGGAGATGCATACCGTCCTTGTGGGCGGCCGGAAGATACTATGAGCCTCTCATTGAAAGTGCCCACTCTCAAGGAGTCGGATGCACTCTGGTTGGTCCGTTAGTACCGGACGTCCCGGTGCTGAGGGGAACAACTCATAGGGTAGGGCCTATGCTAGGGTGGCACCCTGAGAGTCTCGATCGGTTACTCGACCCATGATCCATAAGGGATTAGGGCAGGGTACCCATATGGTGTGGGTAAAGTGTATAACCTCTGCAGAGTGTAAATCTATTCGAATAGCCATGTCCACAGTTATGGACGGTTTGAAAGGCTTCTGTAGAGTGGTGCTAGTTTTGTTTTCAAAAAGGATTTTAGAAAAGAAAGATTTTTGTGAAAAGGGTGGTCTGAGGTGACCACAGGGAAAGCTAAGTGACCTCGGAGGATCACAGAAGATGAAAAGTCCGATCCATTAAGGACCGTGAGATGAAATAGGGTGGCCCAATCCTAGTGCTTTCCAAAACTTTTCAAATGTTTTACAAAAGTTTTCAGCAAAGATATAGACATGATATATCTACAAGAGAAACTATTTCAGAAAAGAACCTCTCACGGAGCCCTCCTACTACCACGACCATATTGCATATCCTCTTAGTATTATTATTCTCTAAAGGTGGTTTGTGAGTACAGTCAAAGTACTGACTAGCATTGTCCCTGGCTATTAACTTGGTCAGATTTCGAGAAGAAGGTGCCGTTGGTGACTATGCAAGTTAGTACATTCTCCTAGTCATATGCCTGTAGGTTAAGGCATGGCTCAGGCTTGATGCCATTCTAAAGTTCCGTTGGATGATGATCGATGTAGCCATAATGGCAATTGAGGTATGACTTGTATCCACTTAGTAATGGATGTTTACTTTGATACTTATTGGTTATGTGCCATGACAGACTGATCATGGGATCGTGGTGATATGCATAATAGTGATTCTCGTAGGATTACTCCGGGGGCCTCACAAGTAAATGTTGGAACATCCCACAGGCAACATTGCCTACTACGCAAGTAATTTGGAATATTTTAAGGATACAAGATTATAGAATTATAGAGAAGTCTGTTTTGAGGTATGTGCATAGTGTTTATATGGTTCTAAAGGCTAACAACCGAATCTTTGAGATGCTAGACGTGACACAATATAATGTATTGAAAGATATCCAATGGTCAAAAATGTTGGGATTTGCCAATCTATATCCCACTATTGATTTTTGTGGTTATTCGTACACTATATAGTGATATAGATATAGATATTATGAAGCAACAAAGCAGTTCTCTTTTTTGAAGAGTTGTCAAAACACATGTTTCTCATTTTTTGATGGCAAGTAATATGGGTAAGAGGATCCCACATGTAAGTATTTGGTTTATTTTATTTGTTTTATTTCAATTTCTTCAAAACATTATCAAATTTGTAGGCATGCAGATTCATATCATGATTTAGTTGCATTTTTAAAACTCGTGTTGGTTCTCAATATATTGATATTATTGGTACCTTCAAATGACATCTATAAAATTCAAGAGAAACCTATCATGCATACTCGTGGTTCATGCTGACCTAATTTCGTTAAATGGACATAAAGTCATGATGCAGCCCGTCCTACGGATGCTCCTACATCTACACCTCTAAGTCCCCCAAGTGGACCGATCACTCGTGCCCGAGCCAAGCTCCTCCAAGCTGAGGTGAATTCGCTCCTATCCTCGTTGGACTCTGATACATCCTTGGATGGCATGCTACTTCATACCTCAATGATGTGTATCCTCAGGTATAAAGATGTGAACCCGCGGGGCAGAGCAGCATCGACCGAAGCCTCCAGCAGCAGCCAGGCACAACCGGTACTACCAGCCCCCAACAGCGGTACTACTTCTCAAGCGGTACTACCGCTCGGAGACAGCAGTACTACCGCACGGGACAGAGACCTTTCGCCTCTAGCTCTAGACCTCTCCAGTACCAGAACGGCGGCACAACTGGTACTACCGCTCCCTACTAAAGACCACACAACCTCCTCGAGCAGCTCTGGTACCAGTGTACGGTACGACCGGTCACAACTGGTACTACCAGGCCTCAGTTCCGGTACTACCGGACGTCATAGTGCCTTTGCACACCAACTCGGCCCATAGTCCTTCTAATGCACCCTTTTATATTTATAGTTTCCCAAACTACCCTTGAACTAGTGGTTGGCCTATAAATAGCCCCCACCCCCTTTGTAAACCCTAGGCTTGATATTTGGAATTAGTGGACATCCCTTGTGGATCTATCTAGTTCTTGCATCATGCTCCTTTGATAGAGGAGCACCAAATATCCCCTACCTCGTTGGAGTTTGCATCGTGCCTCCCTCGTTGTACAAGTCCTTGGCATCGGAGTCCCTTTGCCAAGACATTAAGATCTCACCGAGACTCCCTACTCACTATGCCGGTTTGAGAGAGAGCACTTCGGCCGACGCCGATCCTAGGGATTGCACCAGACCGGTCACCGCCGGCGTGAGCTATAGATGTGTATCGTGTCTTCGAGTGTGTGTGTGTTCATCGTGTTCTTCGTGCTTGAGTTTGCAGATTCCGTCATGCACCTCTTCCCCCACTCACTCTGCCTCGATTTGAAGGGATTCTTGAAAGATCGGGTCGCCCATGAGGTTTGCCCTCAACAAGTCCTCTGAATGGACGAAGTTAGCTAGGAAGCTTGAAAATGCTAAAACTAGGGGAATTGTAAGAAAGCATGGTCCACTTTGTCTGAAATGTGGGGTGGTGGAATTTTTCAACTAGGGTAGGCCTAGAAGAAGCGAGATGCTTTAGTTAAAAACCTAACACAGTCAGTGGAAGTACATGTTACATCAAGGACCTCAAAAAGAGAGAAAAATACATCCAAGTCCATACATTTACTACAAAGGGCCCTGCAAATAAGCATGGAAAAGAATTTCGATATGGTCTCCTTCTCCACCCACTAGCTGAGGCATACTCCTTGTGCTAGAACTAGTACTTTCTTAATAAAGGAAATCAGCACGATGCTCACTTTTTCTAGATCTTATTAATGAAGTGCATCGAATGCAATGGGATGTATATATATAAAGTACAATATCCCTTGTTGAAAGGACATTTACTGTCATAAATCACTTTTGGTGTTCGTTAACAACTAGTAGACCTCTTTTACAGTTTGCTATTGTCTACAGATTGATATTTTACAAAGTGAAAAGGACCAATGGCTTATGGAACATTCCCTACGCTATTACTTGCTTCTTGGGATTTCCAGACCAGAGTCTCTGGTCTATCATGATTGGAGTCTCCAGTGTGGTCCGGAGTTTCCCCAGGAGTCTCCGGAGAGGGCTTCTAGTTTCCTACCTGGGACAGCCAGAAGGGTGGTCTGGGGCTTGGTCCAGAGGTTGGTCTGGAGTCTCCAGTCCATGCCCCGGGCCGGAGTCTCTGGTGTAGAGGGACCGGAGTCTCCGGTCCACTTGGCTCCCAAGTGGGCTGGGTCATTCTGTCGATCGGTCCGGAGGCTGGTCCAGAGGTTGACCGGAGTCTCTAGTGTAGACCAGAGTCTCCGGTCTGCTTCTTAATGGTCAGAAAATGGTTCACAGATGCGAGGGGCTATAAATAGAGGACCTTATCCCCTTCCTCCAGGTGCTCGTCCACCTCAAGAACACCATGTCCATTTGAGCCACCAAATCAACAAGATCTCTTCATCCAACCATCCAAAGTCTTTGATCTTCGGAGAATCGAAGGAGGAGGCCTTGATCTACAGCTTCACCAAGAGAGATCTTCATTTCCCCCTCATTCACTTGAGGGCCCCCATGCTCTAGTGTTTCGTTTGAAACCCTAGGTTTTGATTTGGTTCTTACAAGCTTGTCTTTGATTGTTTGACAGCTTGCTTGTATTTGGGAGCCTCCAATTAAGTTGTGGATGTGTGCCCCGAACTCGTTGTAAAGGTGTCGGCTTCTAGCTCGAAGGTTGCCGTATAGTGGAAGGGGTGAATCGAACCCGTTGGGGTGAGGTTCATCGGAGAACAAGGGAGGCCTCTCGTGGCATTGGTGGTTTGAAACCACCCCCTCTCCAAACGTAGACGTAGTTCCCCTCAAAAGGAAGGATCTACGGGAAACAAATCCTTGTGTCTCCGTGTGCTTAACTTTGGTTACTTCTATCCTTTACCGCACTTTAATTATCTAGTTTTTGCTTAGTTTGTGCTTGTTTGTCATATAGGTAAATTCACCATAGTTGCATAATCTAGAGAATCTACAGCTTCACCAAGAGAGATCTTCATTTCCCCCTCATTCACTTGAGGGCCCCCATGCTCTAGTGTTTCGTTTGAAACCCTAGGTTTTGATTTGGTTCTTACAAGCTTGTCTTTGATTGTTTGACAGCTTGCTTGTATTTGGGAGCCTCCAATTAAGTTGTGGATGTGTGCCCCGAACTCGTTGTAAAGGTGTCGGCTTCTAGCTCGAAGGTTGCCGTATAGTGGAAGGGGTGAATCGAACCCGTTGGGGTGAGGTTCATCGGAGAACAAGGGAGGCCTCTCGTGGCATTGGTGGTTTGAAACCACCCCCTCTCCAAACGTAGACGTAGTTCCCCTCAAAAGGAAGGATCTACGAGAAACAAATCCTTGTGTCTCCGTGTGCTTAACTTTGGTTACTTCTATCCTTTACCGCACTTTAATTATCTAGTTTTTGCTTAGTTTGTGCTTGTTTGTCATATAGGTAAATTCACCATAGTTGCATAATCTAGAGAATTTACCTTTCATGTCAAATCCTAAATTGAAAAAGAGTAAAATCTGAGGTAGCACCTATTCACCCCCCTCCTCTAGGTGCCCATACGATCCTTTCAATTGGTATCAGAGCCTCGGCTCTTTATTCGGGCTTAACCGCCAAAGAGATTATGGGCAACCCAGAGGAGGGAGAAAGTGAGGCTAGCCATTTGGTGACCATGGTAGATCTCAAGAATTTGGAAACAAGCTTGAGCTCTAACTTGGGCAACAAAATCCAACAGTTGTGTCAACTCGTTGAGCAACTTTTTAAGGATAAGCAAACCTCACCTCCTCCCTCTCTAGAGGAAACACCACCAAACCCAAAGGATAATGCTCTGGCTAAGCCTTTGGAGGAAGTGGTGGGGGATGAACATAATTCCACTAACTCCACCACCAAAAAGGGTGATGGGAAGGAAGAGTTCCATACGGTTCCTAGATGGTACTCTCCCGACCCTCCTATACCTCATCCACATATAAATAATAGAGGAGACCCACCTAGTTAGCTGCACATACTTTTGCTCAATGGCAAGTGTTAATGAAATCTCATGTGCGCAGCTCTTGCATTGATTTGTGGAATATTATTGAAGGACTCAAAATTGAGGATCCAACCAACTTGATGAGAAGAGAAGTGGTCAATACCCAACTCAATGCGACTGCCTTGCACATGATCTAACTTGGGGTGGGGCCAAAGGATTTTCCCCACATTGAGCACTACAACACCGCCAAGGAAGCTTGGGATGCTCTCATTGACTTGTTTGTTGGCAATGAGAGTATGAGGAGAAATAGATATGATGCCTTAAGCAATGAAGCCGAAGGTTTCTTCATGAAGGATGGTGAGGATCATGAAGACATGTATCGAAGACTCAAATCCATAGCCGCCGCTTTCAGGAATGTTGGTGCCTCTCACATTGATGATGCTTGGATCAAGAGGAAGTATGTGAGTGCACTCATGCCTTTCGAGCCTACTGACTTGAAGAGTCTCCAAGGAAGACACAACTACCATCTCATGACCTCCAATGAAGTGATGCAAGAGATGGCCGCCTTCAAGGTTGCTGCCAAGAATGCCAAAGACGCCCGTGCTCGTGCCATTGGAATGAGTAGTGGTGTTAACCTTGCCTTGAAGGCCAAGGTTGTGCAGTATGATGAAGATGAAGGAAGTGACGAGGGACCTTCAATGTGCCACCCTGAAGATGTCAAGATTTCTCATGGTGAATACATGGCCTTCTATGCAAGAAACTTTTGGAAAGATCCCGCTAAGGCCAAGATGGAAATGCAATGAAGAAGCAACCCCAATGGGAGAAGAGACAATGGGTCCAAGTTGAGAACTTGTTTCAATTGTGGTGACCGCTATCACTTCGTTGCGGCTTGTCCCTTTGAGAAAAGAGAAGACCATGGGGGTAAACTTGTGTTGAAGAAGACCTCCAAAGCTCCCTACAAGAAACCCTTCATCAAAAGGAACCCAACTAACAAGAAGCCAGGAGAAATTGTCTTGATCACACATGAAGAGTACTCCTCCAATGATGATGATGAAGAGGAAGAAGAGGATACACCAAGTGGTGTGGTGGCTCTTGCCACTACCCTCTACTCCTTCATTCTCACTCTTCGACTCTCCAAATGAGAATATCTCCAACAAGAACGTCACTTGCCTTATGGCAAGAGGAACGGAGGTATTATCATCATCACACTCCACTTCCTTAATCAATGATGATTTTGATGATTAGTTATCTCTTGAGGTCAAAAATGAATTTGTATCTTTTGATGTGTTCATGAATAACTTGCAAGGGGAACACAAGAAACATGTTATGGACCTCCTAAATCAACTTTCACACACACAAGAACTTCTAGATGAGAGATGCCAATTAGGAAGAGAGCACATGATTGAGGTAGAAGCTCTTAATAATGCTCTAGAAGAAGAACAAGAAACTAGAATATCTGTTGAAACTAAACTAGAGGGCCTTGATGAAGCTAATGATCTCATTATTAATAATCTCATCAAGGAACGTGATCATGCTATTTCTTAATACAAAAAGGCTAAAAAGGATAAGATTGAGTTTGATGTTGTTCATGAAAAACTTGCCGAGGACTTTAGGACACTTGACAAGGCTCACAGGGCCTTGGAAAGTGAACTCTTGTCCCTCACAAAGTCTCGTGAAAAGCTTCGAACTCAGTTGATCAATACTACCTCACCTAGTACATTCATTCCTTCTACTTGTACAAATACTCTTGAAGAACATGCTAGGTTGAAGGGGAGCTAGCTAAGACCTCATTTCCCAAAGGAAACAAGTCTATTGATGACCTCTTAAACAAGCAAAGGTCAGATGGTGAAAAAGGGGGCATAGGCTTTGTCTATAAAGCCGAGAAGAAAAAGAATAACAACAAGAAGAAGGCCAATCCCGCTCAAGAAAAGAACAAGGTCATTGTGGGAAGTAAGACCATAAGTGGCAAAACTATGTCTCATGATGATTTTGCGGGTAGTGCTAACCCTCACTATGTCTTAATGCGTGATTATTATGGTGATGTGTATGCACAATATGTTGGCCCATTTGATGGTTATATTGCATGGTCGATTTGGGTTCCCAAGACCCTTGTTGCTAACAAAAGAGGACCCATTGAAAAATGGGTACCTAAACACTAGTTTGATCTTTTGTAGACCTATGCTTCCGGAGGGTCAAAATGGGTGCTCGATAGTGGATGTACAAGTCATATGACCGGAAGCGCCTCTAGTGTCAAGGAGTTGAGACCAAATGTTGATCAAATATCTGTGACATATGCCGACAAATCAAAGTCTAAGGTAATGGGTTTCAGCAAAGTTGTGGTTGCACACGATATCACTCTCGTGGACGTCATTCTGGTTGCGACCCTTGGCTATAATTTACTTTCAGTCTGTGCTCTAGGAAAGATGGGTTTTGTTGTCTTTATTGATGTTGATATTGTGATCCTCTTGTGGAGCAAGTCTCTAAAGGTTGCTTTCATTGGGTACATCGAGGATGACTTGTATGTGGTGGACTTTTCTGGGAAAACCACTACAAGTCCGATGTGCCTATTCGGAAAGGCCGATGTGGGTTGGCTATGGCATCGCCGTCTAGCCCATGTCAACATGAGAACTTTGCAAAGCCTCCACAAGGATGGTCATATGGTTGGACTAAAAGAAAATGTTTGATTTGCCAAAGATCATGTTTGCAGGGCATGTGTTGAAGGAAAGATGCATGATTCTCCCCACAAGCCAAAGAACTACATCAAGTACAAGAGGATCTTGGAGCTCCTTCATGTGGATCTCTTTGGTCCTCCCTCTCATGCGAGTCTTGGTGGGAAGAAATATTGTTTGGTGATTGTTGATGACTACTCAAGATACACTTAGGTATATTTCTTCAAGTTAAAAAGTGAGACCCAAGAGAACTTCATTGACTTCATCAACATGGCTCAACGTCAACACAATGTCCCAGTATTAACAATTAGAAGTGACAATGGTACCAAGTTCAAGAACTACACATTAAATGGATTTCTGAGTGATGAGGGAATAAAACATCAATATTCTACTGCATATACCCCTCAACAAAATGGTGTAGCTGAGAGGAAGAACCGGACTCTTATTGACATGGCAAGAACTATGTTAGCAGAATTTAAATCTACATACAACTTTTGCGCTGAAGCTATCTCCACTGCATGCCATGCATCAAACCATCTCTACCTCCGCAAAGAATTGATCAAGACTCCATATGAAATCCTTACCGGTAGCATGCCTAATGTTTCTTACTTTCGGGTATTCAGTTGTAAGTGCTTCTATCGCATTAAGGGAATTCGTTTATCCAAGTTTGATTTCAAAGCATTAGAGGGTATTTTTGTTGGTTATGGTCTCGAATCCCACACTTATAGAATCTGTGACAAGCTCTCAGGAATTGTCATAGAATCTTGTAGTGTAGTGTTTGAAGAATATGATGGTCCCCAAGCGGGGCATGTTAATGTTTGTGATGTAGATGATGAAATGCCTCAGGATGCCATAGGAAGAATGGGTGCGGGTTTCATCCACCCTGTTGAGGAACCCTTTATGGTGGATCGAGAAGAACTATGCTCTACTCAAGTGGAGCCCTCATCTTCACAACTTCAACAAGCTACTGTCGAGGTGGACACCGACCCATGCCATAGACAAGTTGTGGATCCTCAACCTACTGATCAAGAAGATGCTTCTAGCCAAGAAGTGATTGAGTCTCCACTTGCCAGGATGTCCAGTGGTGCTAAGGCCATTTCACAAGCAAGATCTGTACAGACTACCATAAGAACAGCTGAATACCTGGCCAGTCGTGGGCTTGATCAAGACCAAGGTCAATCTTTGCCTCCTTTAGAAGAGAATATTTCCAATGATGATCAAGGTCAAGTTAATGGTCAAGACGAGGACCAAAATGATGAAGTGACCCCCCCAAGAAACAACAAGGAGATTTAAACTCGTCGCCAAGCTAGAATGGATAGAATATTGGAATTAAGAGACCACACTCTTGAGAATGTGGTAGGAGATCTAAGAAGAGGGATATCTACTCGAGCTCAACTGAAGAACTTTGGTGAGCATCAAGCACACATTTCCATGGTGGAACCAAAGAAAGTATTGGAAGCTCTTGAAGATTCGGATTGGTTGGATGCAATGCACAAAGAGCTCAACAACTTTGAGAGAAACAAAGTATGGAAGTTAGTGGAAAAGCCAAAAGATTGCCGCAATGTTATAGGCACCAAGTGGATTTTCAAGAACAAGCAAGATGAGCATGGAATTGTGATAAGGAACAATGCAAGATTGGTTGAACAAGGGTTCTCTCAAATTGAAGGCATTGATTATGGAGAGACTTATGCACCCATGGCTTGCATTGGGTCCATCAGTATCCTTCTTGCTTATGCGGCACATCATAAATTTAAACTACAACAAATGGATGTAGAAAGTGGATTTCTTAATGGTCCATTGCATGAGTTGGTATATGTGAAACAACCCCCAGGATTTGAGGATCCCAACTTTCCAAACCACGTCTACAAACTCGATAAGGCACTCTATGGGCTCAAGCAAGCCCCACGCACGTGGTATGAGCACCTTAGAGAGTTGTTGTTAGATCGTGGGTTTGAGGTTGGTAAAATCGATCCCACTCTTTTTACCAAGAGGTTCAATGGGGAACTTTTTGTATTCCAAATTTATGTAGATGATATTATCTTTGGCTCTTCTAATAAAGCTTTTAATGATGAATTCTCAAAGCTCATGACTAACAGGTTCAGGATGTCCATGATGGGAGAATTGAGAGTATTTCTTGGTTTTGAGATCAAGCAAGTGAGAGGAGGAACATTCTTCAACCAAGCCAAGTACACTCAAGATATGCTCAAAAGATTCAACATGAAAGACCTAAATGGAGCTCCCACTCCCATGGCAACAAAGACTCATCTTGAACTAAACCTAAATCGTAAAGATGTGGATCAAAAGGTATACCGATCCATGATTGGCTCTTTTCTTTACCTTTGTGCATCTAGACCCGATATTGTGTTGTGTGTAGGAGTGTGCACAAAATATCAAGCAGCTCCTAAAGAAAGCCATTTGATGGCAGTAGAGAGAATATTTCGATATTTGGTTCATACCCCAAACTATGGTATTTGGTATCCTAGGGGCTCAACTTTCTCTCTTTGTGGGTACATGGATTTGGATTGGGCTGGTGACAAGGATGATAGAAAATCAACCTCCGGGGCTTGCCAATTCCTTGGGAGGTCCTTGGTATGTTGGTCTTCTAAGAAGCAAAATTGTATATCTCTTTCCACCGCCGAAGCCGAGTATGTGGCTACTGCTAGTGCTTGTACACAATTTCTATGGATGAGGCAAACTTTAAAGGAATACGGTGTCCATTGTGATGAAGTGCCTCTTCTATGTGACAATGAAAGTGCTATCAAGATTGCATATAACCTAGTGGACCATACAAGAACAAAGCATATTGAGATTCGTCATCACTTCATTAGAGATCATGTTGCCCGAGGTGATATTGAGCTATCATATGTGTCAACCAAAGACCAACTTGCCGACATTTTCACGAAGCCACTTGATGAAGCAAGGTTTTGTTATTTGACGAATGAACTAAATATCGTGGATTCTAGGAGCTTGACTTGATTTCCTTGCATACTCACCTATGTTTTGACCCATATTTGGTGTAGGTGCAAACATGGAGATAGGGGGAGTGCAGTCCTAATTCATTGGACTATCCCTCCCCCCATAATGCCAACATTAAGAAATTCAATTCTCTTAGTATCATTTAATGATATGTGAGCATCATTGTTGAGTACTGGCTATAACCCAAAGATAATTCTTCGCGGTGTCATGCCACAAACTCCTACATGGTGGCCAAGCCACCACCCTCTTCTCATTTGAAGAGTTGGTTCTTAGTTCGGACTTACTTGATGCATTTGAATAGATTTTCGTGGTTTTATTAACTTTTCACAGTATGAGATCTTAACCCAGGCCCTCCCTTTGTCCTGAAAACCCACTCTATCTAATATATGTCCCCATACAGTTACCTTGGAGCTTGTTGGTCGAGGAGGACCGGAGTCTCTGGTGTGTTCACACCGGAGTCTCTGGTGTGTTCACACCGGAGTCTCCGGTATGGGCCGGAGTCTCAGGTGTAG
Organism: Avena eriantha; assembly: GCA_910589775.1. Taxonomy (NCBI): domain Eukaryota; kingdom Viridiplantae; phylum Streptophyta; class Magnoliopsida; order Poales; family Poaceae; genus Avena; species Avena eriantha. The sequence continues at coordinate 247,780,322 of OU342741.1, read as the reverse complement.
ACCGGAGTCTCCGGTCTGGACGGTTTCTAACCACTTAAAGGGAGGACATGGTGAACTAAAACAACAGTTTCATTCATCCACCCCGTCCTCCCCTCTCTACCCCGTCACCTCCTCTCCCAAATCTCCTCCCCGGAGGTCAAGAAGCCCCTAGGATCCACCGTGCCGCCGACCAATCATCTCCTTTCCATCATTGGGTGATTCCCACCAGTGGAATCCATCCCATGGATAGATCTGGTACCTCTCCTCCTTTTTCCTGACCTAGGGTTCTTCCCTTACTTTCTTTTTGAGGATTGGTACTAGTTTTGGCGATGGGAATCCCTTGTTTGCATGCACTTGTGTACTCTACTCTTGTTACCCTGCCCGATCTGTTGGATTCAACACCATTGGAGCCTTCCTGATCTTCCCCCGAGTCGCCTGACCAGAGACTCCGACCCGTAGGCCAGAGACTCCGGTCCCTTGGACCAGAGACTTTGGTCTGAGTCGGAGACTCCGGTATGGACCACGGAGACTCTAGTGTGATTTGAATTTGACATGTCTTCCTAGGTCTCAAGGGTTCTGTGCTGCCTTCTTGGGACATATATACTTACCTCTATGCTATCTCCCTCACTGCTTTTCACAGGTTCTGGCTCTCATCGTCCTCCTCGCACCAAGGCCAAGATGAAGAGAGGGGATCCTCGCTATGATGAGTCTGAGGGTCAGTACATTGTGCCCCCATCCAACCGTAGACAGCAGGTCCGTGATGTAGCCTATATGCAGCAGGAGCAGAACAGGGTTGAGGAAGAGAACTGTGCCAAGAGGGAAAAATACGACAATCTTCAGTCTTTGGCCCGCATGTCTAAGCAGGAGTACCATGTGCTGCGGAAGACTAATTTATATGACTTGCCTCGCACCAGTGATGACCCCTACTATTGAGGAAGGAGCAAGTTGTCTTCATGAAAGACATTTACAGTGTGCTCAAGAGATCTCATGTTTGCCCCCAGAAGTACATGAGTGTTGAGCAGATGAGGAAGAGCCCCTACTTCTCTGATGCTCTGTGGATTAGTGAGAAGTTGGGGATGTTCAACTTGATGGAGCTCCGTGAAGACTACAACATCACCCTTGTGTAGAAGTTCTATGCCACAGTTGTATTTGGGACTGACCAAGCCAGGACTATGACTTGGATGACTGGCAACCACCGTTGTTCTGCAACTTTCTATGACTTTGTTGAGGCTATCTTTGAGACATTCTAGGGGGTATCTACTCATGTTGGAGTTCGCATGCACTCAACAGCCCTTGGGGTGAACAAGAACAAGCTTACCCCTTTATATGGTAGTGAGGGTGTTGTGGGAGGGTCCAAGGGACTCAAGCCTCTCTACAATCTGATGTTGAGGATCTTCCGCCAGACCATTTCCCCTAGTGCTGGGAATGATAATGCCATCAGATGTGGTTTGGTCAACTTGCTATATCACACCCACAAGACTTACATGGCTGGCCCCGATGCTGATGCTGATCCTATTGATGTGATGGATTACATATTTGAGGATATGTATTATGCCATCTTATACAAGAAGGCCCCTCCATATGCACCCCTGGTCATGAGACTCATCAACACTCAGCAACATGGTTCTCCGCTTGCTATGCCTCCCAACCTTACCGAGCACACTCTCGTATCTCTGCACCAGAAAGGGGAAATGAGGGCTCCCCCTAGACGCTCCCATGCACATATGGAGGAGGAAATCTCAGAGACCTAAAGGGCCTCCTCTCCTCCTAGGGCTCGGAGGAAGAATGCTTCCAATGCACCTCTTCCTCCCATGACACGTGACTATGTCCATGAGAGGGTCAAGAAGGCCTCATTCTGGGAGAGGACCCTATGTTGCATGAATGTGGACATCCGCAAGCAACAGCATGATTCCTACAAGATCAACCGTCGCATCGAGAAACTACTCAAGGATATCAAGGCTCGGGGTGAAGCGTATGATGAGGAAGGTGAGGCTGAGTACACTGACGAGCATGGTGCCCAGCCATCCACCGAGTCAGATCACACTCTTTCATTTGGGGCATGGAATGCCCAATGGTATAGTTGGTGGATTGGAAGACCTTTTCTAATGTCACTTCTGGATTTGGGTACCAAGGTACATCCTCTTCTCGCCCTCACGACAAAGGGCCTGCAGCTCCAGATGGTGATGAGGACTATGATGATGATGATGAGGATCAGGATGTGGATGAGGAAGACGAGGAGGATGATGACGAGGACTACTGATCCGTTGGGATGCTAGCTTAGGTCTTTTCCCTCTTTCGGTGATTTGATGCCAAAGGGGGAGAAGACATTTTCATCGGGATTTGCATGGGTTTGGGCTACTTGATTCGTATTTGCTTTCTTGTCTCTATTTGCCTTATGTTATTGCGGGACACTTTTTACTATTTGTGTGTGACTCTGTGGGTGCTCCAACTTTATTGTAACTCGTGTGAGAACTATGTGTTTTATCCATACTCTACCTACCTTGCATTCTTTACATGTTTATCTTTGGGCACATAGGCAGGGGGAGCATGTCCATACTCTGTCATATGTCACTGCAAACCTTTTTCATGCAAAAGTCACTAGTTGTCATCGAACGCCAAAAAGGGGCAGATTGAAAGGACATTTACTGTCATAAATCACTTTTGGTGTTCGTTAACAACTAGTAGACCTCTTTTACAGTTTGCTATTGTCTACAGGTTGATATTTTACAAAGTGAAAAGGACCAATGGCTTGTGGAACATTCCCTACACTATTACTTGCTTCTTGGGATTTCCAGACCGGAGTCTCCGGTCTATCATGACCGGAGTCTCTGGTGTGGTCTGGAGTTTCCCTAGGAGTCTCCGGAGAGGGCTTCTAGTTTCCTGCCTGGGACAGCAAGAAGGGTGGTCCGGGGCTTGGTCCGGAGGTTGGTTCGGAGTCTCCGGTCCATGCCCCAGGCCGGAGTCTCCAGTGTAGAGGGACCAGAGTCTCCGGTCCACTTGGCTCCCAAGTGGGCTGGGTCATTCTGTCGGTCGGTCCGGAGGCTGGTCCGGAGGTTGACCGGAGTCTCCGGTGTGGAGACCGGAGTCTCGGGTCTGCTTCTTCTCCAACGGTCAGAAAACGGTTCACAGATGCGAGGGGCTATAAATAGAGGACCTTAGCCCCTTGCTCCAGTTGCTCGTCCACCTCAAGAACACCATGTCCATTTGAGCCACCAAATCAACAAGATCTCTTCATCCAACCATCCAAAGTCTTTGATCTTTGGAGAATCGAAGGAGGAGGCCTTGATCTACAGCTTCACCAAGAGAGATATTCATTTCCCCCTCATTCACTTGAGGGCCCCCATGCTCTAGTGTTTCGCTGGAAACCCTAGGTTTTGATTTGGTTCTTACAAGCTTGTCTTTGATTGTTTGACAGCTTGCTTGTATTTGGGAGCCTCCAATTAAGTTGTGGATGTGTGCCCCGAACTCGTTGTAAAGGTGCCGGCTTCCATCTCGAAGGTTGCTGTATAGTGGAAGGGGTGAATCGAACCCGTTGGGGTGAGGTTCATCGGAGAACAAGGGAGGCCTCTCGTGGCGTTGGTGGTTTGAAACCACCCCCTCTCCAAACGTAGACGTACTTCCCCTTAAAAGGAAGGAACTACGGGAAACAAATCCTTGTGTCTCTATGTGCTTCACTTTGGTTACTTCTATCCTTTACCGCACTTTACTTATCTAGTTTTTGCTTAGTTTGTGCCTGTTTGTCATATAGGTAAATTCACCATAGTTGCACAATCTAGAGAATTTACCTTTCATGTCAAACCCTAAATTGAAAAAGAGTAAAATCTGAGGTAGCACCTATTCACCCCCCCCCCCTCTAGGTGCCCATATGACCCTTTCACTTGTCCTCTACCGTGAGTGGCGATCTTTGGCATAACCTTCCATCTCGATGTTTGGGAAGCAAGTGAAAAATTCAAAATAGGAATAGTTTGAATGCATGGTTACTGCTTTCTGCTGGCGTCCCTACCCAAGGCCCAAAGTGGTTCCTTCCTATGTACACCAACTCTACGCAGCTAACGAACACGCCAGACATAGACACAGAGCCGCATACCATGGCTAGGGTTGCAAACGGGATCCCACAAAACTCCCGTTTCTAGTCCATTTTGAGGTTTCCTAGTTTAACTTTTCTCCAAAAATTGTATAGTATTATAGAATTTTCAAATGAACTAGAAGCGGGACTTTCGCGGAATCTTGCTCGTAACCCTAATTAACCATGACACACGTGCGCAGTGCCATGATGTGGATGAGGGTTAGATGAGCTGGCAGGTGCGTGTGGAGTTGGCGAGAAGATGTGTACTCTTCTTTTCAGAGTACTACTAGTACTAGTAATACAAAAATCAAAACTGTAAATAAATCATTTGTTTGGTCAAACTGAAGTGATGAAACAATTCATGGTGCTGAAGGCTAACAATGGAATCTTCTAGATGCTAGACATGCCATAATTTATCTAATGTAAGAGATCCAATGGTCAGGAATGTTGGGATTTGCCAATATATATCTAGCTACCGATGTTAGAAGTTATTCGTACACTATATAGTGGTATGGTATATTAGATATTTTGAAGCAACAGAGCGGATTTTTCTTTTGAGAAGTTGTCAAACACATGTTTCTCATTCTCTCGTAGCAAGTAATACGCGTAAGAGGATACCACATGAAAGTATTTAGTTTATTTGCTTTGCTTTATTTCAATGCCTTCAAAATAGTATCAAATTTGTAGGCATGCAGATTCTTTGCACGAAATTAGTTGCATTTTCTAAAACTCAATAAATCATGTGTCTAGTCAAACTAACATGACAGAGACAATACTATGCTAGGAAGTGACATGGTTAATTTAGTGCATGGCGACGTGGTAGTCTATTACACTAGTTGGTGTCCTCGAAGCAGCCATGCACTATAGTAGAAGACCACCGAAGGAACACACAAAAGGACAAAAAACGTCTTTCAAATTGCCATCCCATATTCCCCATCTCTATTTATCCACACTCACAAACGCCGCCTGGCCACATTTGGGATCCGCTCCAGCACGCGCTTCTCACAATTTCCTCACCATCTCTCCCATTGCATCACCCTTTCTAGGATGTCAGAGATTTGTCCCACGAAGTAACTAGGGTCCAACGATCCCTTAGCTCCTGAGGGGGCTGAACACGTGATACCAAAGCAACTCAGTAGCGGCGAAGATGACAAAGCAAACACGCGACAGAGAGATGATATCAGGGTTTTTTACCTAGGTTCGGGACCCTCGTGAGGAGGTAAAGCCCCTACTCCTGCTTTGTTGTGTGGCTCGTGTGCTTCGTGAGGGTATAATGGAGGATGAAAGTCTAGGGTTTTAGATCTAAAGGATCGATCCCTCCCAAGGTAGCAGAAGGGTTCCTTATATAGGGCAGCGTCGGGCCACTTCCCTTGGTCTATGGACGGGAAGGGTTGCCACGGTGCTGTTCCCCGAGGTCCTGGTCTACAAGGCTGCTCTTCGGTGGACCGAGTCTTGGACATCGGGCGCTTCTCCATCCGCTGGTAAAGTGATCTTCTTTTGCATCATCATGTCCTTGCTAGGTGCTGCCCGCTGACTCTCTTGCACGAAATAGGCAAGCTAGCACGCCTTCCACACTGAGGTCTTCGGTCCTCCTGCTGCAAGAAAGGGTGGGCGGACCGGATCTTCCCTTTCCGAGGCAAATAGTGAGTACGCAGCAACCGCTCCCCTTGTCGTGACCCAGCCCGCCCGCTGACTGCTTAGCGGTTTTACCAAAAGGCCCCAGATACGCTTCATGGCATACACAAGGGGTTATGCAGACGCTTTTTCTCAGGAGGGTGTCTCCTCATGAGGGGACCCTCCCGACGGATAACCTGGCCGTGTCCGTCACAGGAGGTAACGAAGTCTCGCGAGGGCATGTCATCTTGAGGTCCTGGGAGGCCGCCAATTGTTGGGACATGGCACCCCAGTTGTCATGGCACTGATAGTGGCCCCCGGGCGTTTGGCCTGCACGTGTCCCTGGAAGGGCTCGAAGGGCCAAGCGGCCAAGGACGGTTGCTAGTCCTCGACACCTGCCCAAGAAATCATGATCCTACCACGCCCTTGTTTTTACCATGGATTCGAAGCGCCTGCGGGCTCTTAACCGCCAGACTTGGGTGTGTTGCCCTTGCCTCGAGAGTTGCTCCCATGACATGATAGCATGTGGGACCCGTGCAGTTATACCTCGTGCCTAGGGTAGCGATACGTCCTTTCGGGAGGCCCTGCAGATATCAAGGTGTGGGCACATGGGTTCCTCACTCTACACCTTCATTCCCCTTCTATCCAGCTACGGGCTTGCGTGAAAACCCTGGTCTTCCCGATGGCTTCCCCTTTCCTCCCTATCACCGTGGGGGATGAGGTGGCCATGGTTGAGGGCGAGGGTTCTCTCGCCCTTGTCTCGCCTCCGGCGGAGGGGGCTCCCTCGACGAAGCACGGTCTTGGCTGCCTACGCGGGAGTGGCCGAGGACGACGTGGGGGTCGTGGCGCTGGCCCCAGCCCTAGTGTCGCCCCACCATCGGTCACGGAGGCGTCGTCCGGCAAAACTCCGGCAAGGCGCGGGTGTGGATGCCCCCACGGGAGCGGCCTTGGCTGCCGCGGGGGACGTGGTGAGGGATCCGGCACCGAGCCCGAGCCTCTGGTGGAGGTCGTCTTGCAGCCCCCACCTGTGGTGATCGAGATAGAGGATGAGCCCAAGCCCACCCGGGTGATTGACTTCGTCGTCATTCTTGGTAACTCCGACGGGTTCGTCAAGGTGAGGCTCCCTTCCTGCTTCACCCTTGGAGTTATGGTGGATCTTCCGGGGGAGATGGAGCTGCGGCACTCCAGTGGGCACCAAAGGTGGCGGGTGAGTGTGGAGACCCTTCCGCCTGACGAGATGTACCTCTGTGATTGTTGGAACTAGTTCCTCGTTGCTCACCGCATTCGATGTGATTCCATGCTGCGGTTCCGCTATGTCGGTGGGAGTGACTTCTCTATTTCGGTGTTCGACACCCTGCTGTGTCGGGTAGCCTAGTCGACGTGCCCCCTTGAGGAGACAAGGTCAGGTTCGCGCCATGTCCACCGCCTTGCCACTAGGGTCACGGGTATTTTTCTAGCGTAGGCATAGCGTCCTTTAGCACTCTATTCCCATGTTGGGCATGTAAGGAAGACTTGTTATGAATGCCTGTAAGCGGATCTTCGCACCTATTATCTCTCCCTTTGCATGTTTTCTGGTGATGCTTGGAGTTTTGATGTTCATGGTGCGGGCTGGTTCAACGTAGCAGGCAACAACTGGTAACCCCGGTGCATCTCCTGGTGAAGCTGCCCATAGGTCGGTGCCCGGAGGAGGGGCCTCATGAGGTGTGGGCTTGCGTAGGCCATGCCCTGTCAGGAGATTTCTAGTTGTGGCGTTAGGGGCCAGTGTCTTTGTCGGGCGTACCTAGCCGGTGATTCATGGGGAGCCTCTGTATGCTTCTAGACCCGGCTGTTCCAGCGACGCTACCATCTGCAGGCTCGCCTGTGACGCTCTTTTAAGCCTTGTGGTCCTGTGGAGGGGCTTCTCGAGGGAGTAGCCATAGGGGCGGGTGCACGCGCTACGAGAGAGGACCTGTAACGAGCTTATGTGGCAGGGTACGGGCGCTGGGAGCCATGTGCGAGGTACCTCAACGGTGTTGTTGGGTGATCAGTTCCAGTCTCGGCGTGTTAGGCCCTGCGATTTCCTGGTGCCCTGAGGGGTGAGCGCCCCGTGGGACACACCACGAAGGCTATCACAGAGAAAGTCGTATGGCCTAGCACGAGGATTTTTAGTTTCGCAGGGGTCAGAAACTGTTGGCGAGGTGACTTACAGCCACGCGCAGGCCGTGAGTTCAGAGCTCGACGCTTGGAATTCCGACGAGCTTCAGCCATGGAGGGGCGGTGCCTCACGAGGTGTCGCGAGAATGAAAGCTCAGTCAGGAACCGTGGGTGAGGTAACTCACGGCCGAGGACCGGGCTGGGAGTTTAGAGCTCGACACTTTTAAGTCCACACGAGCTCGGGTCATGGAGGGGCAGTGCCTCGCGAGCCGTCGTGGGGATAAACTGGGTTAGGAACCATGCGTGAGGTAACTCATGGTCGAGGAACGGGCTGCAAGTTCAGAGCTCGACACTTTAGGTCCTGACGAGCTCGGGCCGCAGAGGGGCAGTGCCTCACAAGCCGTTGCAAGGATAAACTAGGTCAGGAACCATGGGTGAGGTAACTCATGACCGAGGAATGGGCCACAAGTTCAGAGCTCGACACTTTAGGTCATGACGCGCTGCCCCGTAGACCTTACCAGGAGAGGGCCATAGGGAAAAGTGCACACCGCTAGAGGCCTGTACACGTTCCGCACGAGGATCTCAAGCACCAGGAATCATGGGCGATGTAACTCATGGTTGGGACTTGAAGGGGATCCGTAGCAGAAAAAATTCCTACGTTGGAACCCCAAAAACTGCCTAGGATCTATCTATGTAGTAATGCGGTAACGGCCAATGCGTAGAGAATACATACCATTGTAGACAGTACGTGGTTAACGTTCCGTGGGAATGTGGTTGAAGTAGTCGTACTCGAAGCCAACCTCAAGGTCGTGAAGCTCCTCGCAGGTCACCCCTTGCTCCTTCTTCATCGTGCAGCAGCTCCGGCTCACGACATTTAAGCACCCCAAGTGTTGCGCCTCGTGTCTTCAGACACATCCGGTGCACGATGAGACCTCCGGCTCCCCGATCCCACTAGGAGTGTGGAAGTTGATATCTGGCTAGGAATCCCTGCAACGCAACGGCATACTGCAGGTGTGCCTTGATCGCACAGCCCAGACTTGGGGCCATGGTCGCAAGGTATAGAGAGAGGGAGGGAGAAAGTCAACTAAAAGACTTCTCAAATTGTTGTGTGTAATCCCACCCATGGGCACCCCTTCATATAGGCAGAGGGGGTGTGCCCTCCCCATTAGGTTAGCCATGTGGGACTATTAATAAAGGGAAAATATCAGGTATTTTTGTCCTGGCCGGATGGGCCAAAAGTACTCAGTTGAACAGCCAAACAGAAAATAGCTAATAAAAAGAAAAGGGGGAGTGAGCCTGAGGCTCAATCGGCCGGGTGGGACGACCTGCCACCCCCCCCCCCCCCCCCCCCCCGCGGCCCAGCTGCAGCAGCTGGTACTTCCAGCGCCCGGGTGGGCCAGCGCTCACCCGCGGCCCAGAGGCTAGTGCCCAGCCGGCCAGCCCGGGTGGGCCGAACGCCACGGCGGCCCAGCAGGCGAGGCGAGGGGAGAGGTGGCCCGGGGTGGGCCGGCTGTGCGATCGCGGCCCGGGCGAAGCCCAGCGCTGTGCCGCCCTGTGAGGCGCGTATTACTCGTCGCTCGCCCATGCGCGCACCCTAGCTACTTGCCGTCCCGTGCGGCAGATAATATTCGCCGCCCACATGGGATGTTTCATTTTTCTTATTTTCTGCAGCTTTTCTCCTAGGCCATTTTCCCTCCGGGGATTTGGCCTAATATAAAAGTTGCCTTTATAAATCTTAACTTAAATATTATTTAGAATATATTAATTCATAATTAACATATAATAAATATATATTTAAATTCCCATTTATTCAAAAACACGTTTCCAGTATTTTCCTTTATTCTTTCTCCGAACAACTTAGGATCTCTCTACGGAACAATTCCGGCTTTCTCTTTCTCTACTGTGATTTCGTCTTATGAATGATCGCTCTCATCGTACCCTTAAGTGTATCCTCTCACGTCTCGGGAATGCTCTAGACATGATCTGAATCAATGATCAACAGAGGGACTAGGGATATCCATGTGACCCCTATGCATTCCTAATGAAAATGTCGTTTGAACCGCTAAATGCAGCATCCTTGTCCTTTTGTTTCTCGATACAACTTGTCCGAGATCCGATCATTGGTATCCCATACCTTGTTCAATCTTGTTCATAACAAGTTATGTTTTCTTGTTACCGTGATATTACATCCCTGTGACCTAGTCACATGTTGCAATATTTATGGATGCAATCTCACCAAGCCGGCCGTATGTATCTTTACCTGTCATGTGGGTGAACAAATCCTGGTCTAGCAGTCACATGTCATATATTGTTCCTTCGGAATACCCAACGTACACCTTTATGGCCACCGTATTACCAGATGACGGTTGATGCAGTCTAAGCAGCCTCGAGAGATAGTGAGTAATATGAGCGCACGGTCTATGGAAAAGGAGATTGGGTATAGTTGTTGCAACAATAAACTATATGACTTGATCGTGTTGCAATCCTTCGAGGAATGTCCAATCACATCATTCTCCAATGATATGATCCCGTTGTCAATCGGCATAAATGCCCATGATCTTGAAACCCAGATCATCCTCATGACCAACGAACTAGTATGAATAGAGGCTACTAGGGACTTTGTTGTTTCATACCACACCTGTACCAATGTTTCTACTTGGCACAGTTATAGCACAATATGAAACTATTATAAACTATTTGAGATTTGACAATAAAATCTTATTTATTATTTGCCTCTAGGGCATATCTCCTTCAGTCTCCCACTTGCACTAGAGTACAAATAATATAGCTCGCATTTTACTCATATAAACCATATACCATATGCGTTTACAGATCATGCATGCTCATGGGAAACGTCATGTCCATGTTCTGTTTTACCAGATCATTATGTCTTTTGCAAATCGTTAATGTTTTCCTATATTTGACATTCACTCCATTATCTTATAATGGGTCGAAGCATTTGTTTGGCAACAAAGTAAGACTTTGTTTCTAGTGTTTATGATGACGGTCGTTTTCACCGTTGTCATCTAAACTTCGAAACACACTTTGCTATCCTTTGTGTATATACTATAGTCATGGCAGCAGAACGAGGCCGGATTCCAAGAGCTTACAGTGACTTTAGATCAACCTCGAGGGCTTTCTCATGGGCACTGGGACCTGGGACACATCATTCTACGTTAAAAGTGAACTAGCCCCACCATAACATTCTACATCACATTAGATGTAGCTTTTATACTTCTATATCTATGTAGATCCTAGTGCATGAAATGCAACTATGCGTACTTACATTGCTTCTTGGCATTTAAGTACAAACTTAATTCTGGTTCAATGATCAGCTCAGGAATCACTCAAAGACATGTTCTTATAGTTAAGAGCTAGTCCTTCCAACCAGAACCTTGGGTCACATTTCGTCGAGTATACAACATGGTTATATGGAAGAACCTATGACTGAGGCATAGGAGATGCAACGCATCTCTTTCTTTCAACCATAGTTGCAATACTTACTCAATGCTTCATATAGTAAGAACCACTTTCTCACCTTGTTCCATTCTGAGCTACTTCAGAATCTTGCTTAGGACATTCGGAACATCTTTCAGAATCAAGTCCAGGAAGCATTCGACATTCAGTGTTTATTAAACTCACAAATCTATCTCGATAGATCTTATTGTTTAGTAACTTCAACTTCATCCTTATTTATCTAACTTAAACGTTATTAACACCAATCACATCATTCACATATGGCGTTCACATATCCCAGAATGATTTCACGCTCCCACTCAAATATGACATTCATGTTTGAGATCTAGGGATTTCACTTAGCTCCCACTCAAAATGTGTCAGCTACATATTATGAATTAGCCAAGCTGATTTGCTCCCACTCAAATCTAGGTCCTCTCGATAATCTTGGACATTCCAAAATTCCTTGATCATCATTAAATCGAGAATTCCACTATCGAGATTTCAATGACTATTCATTTCTCGTTCTTAGGTCCATCACGCTTCTATGTATTCGTAGGTATGTCTTGTTCATAACATGACAAGTGAATCAACCATATAATTCCACAAAATTGTAGAATATACAGTTGAATCCTACTTTCTTTAGTAAAAGTATTGCTGAAACTTTATGATCATTATCAACATTTTCTCCTCTATTTGTAGAGTTTGGTTTCATGAAACAAATTCCGCTGCGCTACTCAACAATTCAGAGGTAAGGTCAAATACCTTGTTTTGATCTTCTAATTTCTTCCACCTGTATCTTCTTCAAGACACATCAACTTAGGACAACAGCAGGTTTGCCCCTTGTGGAATATGCATTAATAGCTTCCTAAGAATGCTCTACAAAGGCTTGTTTATTCGCCACGATTTCGACTTGTCGAAATCTCCAGAAACTCGAACTTGCCATAACACTTATGGTGTTGTTTCCACGAATCTTTAGATGTTCCTTTGTATTTCAAATGAGTGTTTGCTTATTTTGATCTCTAACTCTAAACAACAACTATAACCCCGATAGGAGATAATATTATACCATATGTATCTAATACATAATGATTATGATGTTTAGACAATTCAACATAGTTTGAATTCGTCCAATTATCATAATTTGTGAAACATCTTTCATAAGTCCCTTTTATGATAAACGTAACTTGGATACTTTAGTCATGTCTATTAAATCGAAGAGACTTCGTATTCTTGTTAATTTCAATATCCTATTATTGTTGTGAACTCATTTGAACAATTTAAATCTTTTCAAACTCATGTTTCATTAAGTAAATATGCTTATTCACTTAAGTCCACAATAAATGATTTCCACTACTTGTTGAAATCACTATGTGTAAGATTCAACATTTCTTCGCATATTACCGTTTTACCAGAATGCGGAGTTTCAGTCATTTTGCCCGAGAGGCATGGTTTTGCAAAGTCTCTATATTAAGCATCTAGGACCCCTGATCTTTCATAAAGAACATGCAATAACCAAAATGACTTAAACTATAGTGTCATTTCATTATCTTGGATATCCTTTAGCATTCTAATCCTCTTATAAATGTTTAAACCATTATCATTAACATAGTGATGAGAATAACTTATTTATAATCATAATGTGACCATAAGGTATTGTTCATAAGAATAGTACAAACTGGCTTGTAACTTGTTCATATGAATAATCCTCTCGCCAAAAGCAAGACACACAAACTAGGATTACAAATTTATATTCAAGTCCACTAATCCAAATGATAAACTTTGAGGAAAGAGGTGATGTCGGCCATCAACTACTTTTCTTGCCGTCATCAAGTCATGTTGCCTCAAAACCAGCAATTCTCAAGCAGATCCTCCTGTTTTCACAAAACAGGACAAGTATCAAATACTTTGCAAACTTCAACGAGTTTTGCAAGAACCACATTTATAATTTGTATATCTTACATATACCTTTTCATCCATGACCTCCTTTTGCAATCAAGCCCTTCTAAGAGTTCTTAACTCTAATGCAAGATCGCTAAGTGTTTTACCAAACATTCCGGATTCATCGAATTATCTCCTAATGGTTATTGTATCAAGAAGAGAAGATCACCTTTTACGAGGATATCCCTTAGGCGTGGGTATTAATCTATGAAGTTGGACCCTTTTGCTAAGTTCCATATTAAGCAATATATTCCCATGGTCGCAAAGGACCTCAATGGGATAGGCCAAGGTTTACTAAGATATTTGAAAATAGACATCTAGACTAAGTTTATAATAAGAGATCAATTTGTAATTGGTCTCCACTAAAATTGTCATCCCCTAGACGATTTTAGTGATCGCATGATCCCTATCCTCTGGACCTCCCCCGATTAACACGGTCATCAGTGCATTATCAAAGGTAGACATTCACTAACGCCAATCACATCATCCATGTGACTCATGCTCGATCTTTCGATCTCTTGTGTTCCGAGGCCACGCTTCTATGGCGTGCTAGGCTCGCCAAATCTAACTTGTGTGTATTCGCTGTGCAACATGGCTTACACCCACTGTATGCGAACGTAAATATGTCTGACCCCTACTCACCGCAGGGCGCCTCATACCGAAGAACTTTCTTGGTGGTGCACACACAAGGGGAACACGGAACATTGGAATTCAATAGGGATTATCTTATTTGCTACCATTGAGTATCTAAATACTAGCACACAATAAGATGTAAAAACAGGTATCAACATAATATGTATAATGTGATATGATATGGTCCTTCTTGTGCCTTGATCTCCATCAAGCGCTCTGGCATGATCTCCATCTTGCCCTTGGTTTGACGCCAAGTCCAGGATGCCTCCACCAGGTCGTTCATCGGAACGATGATTATTACTATACTACTTAGTAACAGAAAAGTAAATTACTTTACCTTCGTAATGACCATTGCCATATCATAATCACATGCCCCTGCAAAATAAAGTTAGACGCCTCTACTTTATCTATTGCAAGTTTTACGTGGTTGTTAGGGATTTCGCAATAGAACCGTTTCTAATCTACGAACTTTCCAACTACAACATGGATCCGACAAGTGTCTCTATTACACCCCTTTCGGGGCCCTCTGTTGTAAATGTTATATCAACTCTCGAATGAAAGACAGACACCCGCTAGCCACTTATACGGTACAAGCCGTATGTTGAGCGTGGAACCAGTGTCGCGTACGAATACGTGTAAGGTCGGCCTGGGCCGCTTCATCAAACAATACCGCGATATAAACAAGTACACGTTAGAGGGTAACAACTAAGGGATCAATGACCGCACAAAACTTGTGCGTACTAGCCGTACATCACTCCTACACATAGATCAGCTCTGATACCACTAAAGGGGATCCGCAGCAGAAAACAAAAGATTTCCTACGTTGGAACCCCAAAAACTGCCTAGGATCTATCTATGTAGTAATGTGGTAACAGCCAATGCGTAGAGAATACATACCTTTATAGACCGTACACGGTTAACGTTCCGCGGGGAACATGGTTGAAGTAGTCGTACTCGAAGAAGACCTCAAGGTCGCGAAGCTCCTCGTAGGTCACCCCTTGCTCCTTCTTCATTGTGCACCAGCTCCGGCTCACGACATTTAAGCTCTCCAAGTATTGCGCCTCGTGTCTTCGTACATATCCGGTACATGATGAGACCTCCGGCTCCCCGATCCCTACGGGAGTGCGGACATTGATATTTGGCTACGAATCCCTAGAGCGCAACAGCGTACTGCAGGTGTCGCATAAACCAGACTTGGGGCCATGGTCGCAAGGTATAGAGAGAGGGAGGGAGAAAGTCAACTAAAATACTTCTCAAATTGTTGTGTCTAATCCCACCCACGGGCACCCCTTTATATAGGCGGAGGGGGTGTGCCCTCCCCATTAGGTTAGCCATGTAGGACTATTAATAAAGGGAAAATGTCAGATATTTTCGTCCTGGCCGGATGGGCCAAAAGTACTCATCCCAACAGCCAAAAAGAATAGCTAATAGAAAGAAAAGGGGCAGCCAGACTGAGGATCAGCCGGCCGGGTGGGCCGACCTGCCCCCCGCGGCCCAGCTATAGTAGCTGCTACTGCCAGCGCCCGGGTGGGCCGGTGCTCACCCGCGGCTAGCCGGCCAGCTCGGGTGGGCTGAATGCCATGGTGGCCCAGCAGGCGTGGCGAGGGAGAGGCGTCCCGGGGTGGGCCGGCTGTGCGATCGCGGCCCGCGCGAAGCCCGGCGTTGCGCCGCCCTGTGTAGCGCGTATTACTCGTTCCTCGCCCACGCCCGCAGCCTAGCTGCTTGCTGCCCCGTGCGACAGATAATATCCGCTGCCCACATGGGTTGTTTCCTTTTTCTTATTTTCTATAGCTTTTCTCCTATGCCATTTCCCTCCGGGGATTTGGCCTAATATAAAAGTTGCCTTTATAAATCTTAACTTAACTATTATTTATAATATATTAATTCATAATTAACATATAATAAATATATATTTAAATTCCCATTTATCCGAAAACACTCTTCCGGTCTTTTCCTTTATTCTTTCTCCGAACAACTTCGGATCTCTCTACGAAACGATTTCGGCTTTCTCTTTCTTTACTGTGATTCCGTTACGAATGATCGTTCTCATCGTACCCTTAAGTGTATGCTCTCACGGCTTGGGAATGCTCTAGACATTATCTGAATCAATAGAGGGACCAGGGATATCCATGTGACCCCTATTCATTCCTAATGACAATGTCGTTTGAACCGCTAAATGCAGCATCCTTGTCCTTCTTTTCTCGATATAACTTGTCCGAGATCCGATCATTGGTATCCCATACCTTGTTCAATCTCATTCACAACAAGTTATGTTTTCTTGTTACCGTGATATTACATCCCCGTGACCTAGTCACATGTTGCAACATTTATGGATGTAATCTCACCAAGCCGGCCGTATGTATCTTTACCCATCATGTGGGTGAACAAATCCCGGTCTAGCAGTCACATGACATCTACTGTTCCTTCGGAATACCCAACGTACACCTTTATGGCCACCGTATTACCAGATGACGGTTGATGCAGTCTAAGCGGCCTCAGGAAACAGTGAGGAATATGAGTGCATGGTCTAAGGAAAAGGAGTATGGGTATAGCTATTGCAACAATGAACTATATGACTTGATCGTGTTGCAATCCTTCGTGGAATGTCCAATCACATCATTCTACAGTGATATGATCCCGTTGTCAATCGGCATAAATGCCCATGATCTTGAAACCCAGATCATCCTCATGACCAATGAACTAGTATGAATAGAGGCTACTAGGGACTTTGTTGTTTCATACCACACCTTTACCAATGTTTCTACTTGGCACAGTTATAGCACAATATGAAACTATTATAAACTATTTGAGATATGACAATAAAAACCTATTTATTATTTGCCTCTAGGGCATATCTCCTTCAGGACTATCTCGTGAGTTCAGAGCTCAACACATTAGGCTTTGATGCTGACGAGGGACTGGCCTGGTGAAGGGTATCGTCCCTAGCCCCCGCTTGCGCGATGTGTGTGAGGGAAAGCTGGCGGTGCGGTTTTTGGAGAAATGCTTTGTCGGGGAAATACAAATAGCCAAGAGTGCGTGCAGCACAAGATCCAAGGGAGCGCCGGTAGTGCGGGCTTATTACGATGCCATCGTGGCTTGCACGGGGTCAAATGAGAGGCGAAACCGTAAGGGATGAGGGTTTTTTGGGGGTCACCTTCAAAAAGTCGTGGAGTTGGGTGCACTATTCGGAGAGGTTTGTCCATCTTCTAGTAGCCCAGTTTGTGGGCTCATCGGACCGCTCAGTCACTGCCATGAGGGCAGCAGGTGTTGTACACACGCTGGGTGCAGTCCATGGGGAACTCCGTAGCTCCCACATTGTCGTCGTCCTCGGGAGGAACCTCATCCCTCGTGAGGGTGGACAAGGGTACACTCGGGCTCCTCTTGAGGTCGCGGGCGCTGGCCACGTCCTGCCCCTCGCGAGGCGGGAATAGAGCGGTTGCTACTCTCTTTGCCATGGTGTTCTCCTGGGCCATCATTAGCTTTAGCTTCCTCGGGATAGGTGGCGGAATCGGTCTTGTAGGCGTGCTCCAGAGAGCCTTTAGCTTCCACTTTGTCGCAACGGAGCCTGATGACTTCGCCGCTGCTGCCAGGAAGCTTGATCATGTTGTGGGCATGGTGAGTAGCAGCCATGAACTTGGCCAGCATAGGGTAGTCGAGGATGACATTGTACGGGAGGTTGATGTGCGCCCCATCAAAGTAGATGAGTTTGGTGCAGTAGTTGTCGCGCGTCACGAACGTGATGGAGAGGCGCACATGCCCGATGGGTATGGTGGATCCGTTGGTCACCCCAGAGAACGGCATGGTCGGCATCAGCCTGTCATACATCACCTACAGGTGGGCGAAAATCTTGGTGGAGATCTCGTTCAGGCCCGCACCTCCATCGATGAGGGTTTTCGCAGCCACGATGTTGTAGATGGTGGGAGTGCATATCAAGGGGAGAGTGTCCACAGGCTGGTGGAGACAGGATGGTAGCTAGCGCCGAAGGTGATGACGCACTGGGACCACTTGAGCTTCGGTGAGGGGACTCCCGGTCTGGCAACTGCGACCTGGTGAGTGAGTAGCTTGAAGTGCCGGTTGGACGTTGGGGCTTGGGAGCCACCAAGGATGCAGGCTATGGCACCATGCGGCACTTGGTCTCCCCGAGGTCCTCGGCACGTCCTTTCTCCTGGGGGTGCAGGTGATGTTGCACAGTGTTAGCTTGATGGCCCGCTGGAGAGGCATCACGTCCGTCGGAATTGTTGTTCCAACGATCGCCTCCTCGATTGCCTTGGCTTTGGCCGCCCCGCTCGCCGCCCGGCCTCCCCTTCTGCTGGCTACTGCGCAGGTCGCAGAGTTTCTTGAGCTCATAGCAGTTGTCGGTGGGGTGGCCTGGCTTCTTATCGAAGTGTCAGTACGAGCTGTCATACCGCTCCCTCTTGCCATTCCCCTCGCAAGGGCTCTTCCGATCTGGTTCTTTTGCTAGGATGGTGGCGGTCTTGCGCTTAGGGTACTTGTCTTTGCCCTTGGATGAGCATGAGGCCTTGGGTGTGGTTTCTTCCTTGGCGAGGCTAAACATCCGCCCCGCGTCTTCCTTGGCACACTTCTCGTCCATGACGAAGAGCTCGGCGGCGGTGGTGAGGCTCTCACCCCGGATCCCGATCTTCTCCCTCATTTTCACGTCCTTCATGCCCTCGGACAAAGCGGTGATGATGTTGGAGTCTGAGATTTTGGGGATCTTGTTGTGGACTTGGCTGAACCTCTGCAGGAACTTGAAGAGGGTCTCTCCAGGTTGCTGGCGTATCTGGCGGAGGTCATAGTAGGTGAGCGGGTGCTCATACGTTCCCTTGCAGTTGGAGATGAAGAGGGAGTTGAGCTCCGCCCATGAGTTGATTGAATCTTCGGGGAGGTTCATCAGCCAGGTACTAGTCATCTCCTTCAGGCACAGGGGGAAACAGTTTTCCTTGACACGGTCATCTCCTCCCGCTGCCTTGACGCCCGTGGTATAGAGCTGGAGGAACTCGCACGGATTAGTCGTACTATTGTAGCACACCGGCGTCTCTAGGCGGAACCTGTGGGGCCAGACTTCTCATCGGAGGCTCTTGGTGAAGGTGAGGCAGCAGTTGGCCTGGACCACCTTGCTGTTGGTGAGGGCCATGCAGTTCTGCTGCCCTGCGGTGGCGATTTCCTTGATGAGGCGGTCCTCGCGCTCGTGCGGTGGCGCCGCGGCCGCAGGAGATGAGATGATCTGGCGACAGTTCGCGGACAGTGGAGTGGCGTTGTCCAGCTTGATCGCATCCCCACATCGCCAAGGAGGGACTAAGCCCCCAGCCCTAGGCTCCCCGCTGATGACTAGGTTCCTGCACCAATAATGGGGTTATTGCAGTACTTGTAACAACAAATATTTAAAGAGTTTGTCCCGATGGGAGCTTGGCAAACACGACCCCGCAGCCACGTTGTCAATGTGACCATGTTCACACCCAAACCGTGGTTTGGAAATAGCCTATTATATAAGTTACTAGGATAAATGAATTTAAGATGTTTTGTAATAAATACTAATAGGACTGGAAGAAAACTATAACAAAAGTAAAACTGAAAAGAGGTGAATGCAATGAGATGAAATATTAATGCTATGATTCCTCAAGTAATGTTGTGTATATCGGTGTGCATGATAAGTGCTTATGGAATAGCTATTAACTATAATTGTGGTGGTCCCTCATATACCATTGTCTCCCACCGTTGGTAAGTGGTAACTACACAACTCAATTGTCCACACCCTCTTCAGACATGGGTCATCTCGTAAGAGAATACTGTATTAAGGTAACAAGACCAATCAAGGTAAACCAGAGCAAAGGCATTAAGTTCTATGGACAACCATACTCCTAAGCAAGTGTGCTAGTCACAAGATATCCCATCTATCACTTTGGGATCAAGCAATTCGCAACACTATATCTATCTATATCATGAGTGATCTTGAGGGAACTCTAGGCGGTGCATCCTAAGCTGCTATTGCCTCCGCAAATCACTTATATCAAATAGCCTATTAGTTCTACCCATGGAAGAGCAGAGACTAATGATAAGTTTTGTGACACTCCATGAATCCCTAGTAAATTCCTCAACAATGGATTGGACGTCTCCAATCACTAGAATAATATAATGAATAGAACAATGTAAAGAGAAAGAACAAACATATTAATTAACAAGAACACACTTGAATTACTCAAATCATCATATCATTAATAAAAGGGGATTCAAGCCATGTTACAACCCACCATGGAGATCATGATGGGGAAGGATGAAGGAGTAGCGGCGATGGAGATGGTGATGACAGCGTGGTGATGGTGGCGTCGGCGTGGTGATGGCGACGTCCTCCTTCTCCCCCTCTTCTTGCTTGGATGGCTTGATGGTGTTGATGGAAATCTGGACCTTGATGGAGCTGTAGAGGCTATGGAGGCGGCACGGCGGCAGGGCGCCGCTATGGAGGCGGTAGATGGGATCTAGACCTTGTATATGGTGTATGGTGGCATTCTCCTCTCTTCTTTGACTCCTTCCTCCTTTATATAGGCCTAGGGGTGCCCTAGGGTTCCCCCAATACCGTCATATGACTTAGGGAAGGTTCTAGAGCTTCCGGAGGGCGAAATCCTGTCGTTTGTGACCCTTTTTGCAACTATATGGTTGGAGCTATACAGCCAGAATTTTTGCTCCGGCCGTATAGTTTGTCATTAAACCTTCGGTACTCTTTAGTATTATGGTCGCCATTTCTTCATACAAACTCCGTTTTGGGGTGTTCTTGGGCTTGTTGAATTCGTCTCGTCAAGGTCTACAACCCTGTGGTCCTGGATATTTATTTTCAGAAGTTGGAAAAATTCACTTTTCCATCACCTCAAATGGCTAAGTCTGGTCCCTGCAACTCCTCCATACTATGCTCTATTTGTTCCCTTTGCCTTTGTTTTATCCATAATCATCATCAACACCTACAAACATGTCAAAGACAAGGAAGAGGGATAAAATTCTACCTAAACTACTAAATGTGCAAAGCTCATATTGAATTTAATAAAAACAAGTAATCATGCATATCAGGCATAGCAATAGTTAGATGGAGCATGATATGATAGGCAAATGACACAATTTATATTGCCAAAAAGTGTTGTATTATCATAGCCATCAACCGCCCTCGGGCCGAGCCCTCGGTCCCTCAGGGAGAGGGTGGCGGCATCGAAGAGTTCAGCGATCCGGTCGCGCCACCTCTCCTAGCCCTACTTAGCCGGCGGTTGGTCTAGGAGCTCACACACCATGCGCTTGGCGGCCTCTGAGGTGAGCTTCTCGGGTTGGCCATGGGACGAGGTGGTGCGAGAGAGCGACGTGACACCATGCGAGGAGGTAGCGGGCTCCCATGATGGGCGGTAGGAGGAGCCCCCTCATCCTCCATCCACAGGACTTGCTCGGAGGCGGCGCGCTGCAGAGTCGGCTCCGTCTGGGCCTTGCTTGCCGCACGACGGAGGGCTCGCTCGGTGCACGTCTCGTTGCCGGCTGACATGTTGTCGAGGTCATCGAAGGTCTTGAAAGCGTGCCTCAGCCCCCTACCTGGCGCGCCAAATGTCAGAGATTTGTCCCATGAAGGAACTTGGGTCCAACGATCCCTTGGTCCGTGAGGGGGCTGAACACGCAATTCGGTAGGAACTTAGCAGCAGCGACAACGGTGGAGCAAACACATGACAGAGAGATGACACCAAGGTTTTTTACCTAGGTTTGGGACCCTCGTTAGGAGGCGAAGCCCCTACTCCTACTTTGTTGTATTGCTCACATGCTTCACGAGGGTACAATGTAGAATGAACGTCTAGGGTTTTAGATCTCAAGGATCGATCCCTTCCAAGGTAGGGGAAGGGCTCCTTATTTAGGGCGGTGTCGGGCTTCTTCCCCTGGTCTATGGATGAAAAGGGTCACCACAGTGTCGTTCCCCGAGGTCCTGGTCTACAAGGTTGCTTTTCGGTGGACCGAGTCGTGGACGTCGGGCACTTCTCCATCTACTGGTAAAGTGATCTTATTTTGCGTCATCCTGTCCATGCTCGGTGTTGCCCGCTGCCTCTCTTGCACTAAACAGGCAAGCTGGCATGCCTGCCATGCTGAGGTCTTTGGTCCTCCTGCTGCAAGAAAGGGCGGGTGGACTAGATCTTCTCTTTCCGAGGCAAATAGTGAGTATGCAGTGACCGCACCCCTTGTCGTGATCCTGCCCGCCCGCTGACTGCTTAGCGGTTTTACTGAAAGGCCCCGGATACACTTCCTGGCAGACACAGGGGGTTCTGCAGACACTTTCACTCGAGAGGGTGTCTCCTCATGAGGGGGACCCTCCTGAGGGCTAACCCGGTCGTGCCCGTCAGAGGAGATAACGAAGTCTCTTGAGGGCATGTCATCTTGAGGCGCCGGGGGATGCCAACCATCAAGACGTGGCACCCAAGTTGCCAGGGCCCCAACATAGGCCACCACCCTCTCCTCCAAAACCCCAACAGCTCTACGTAGATCCGCCCTCGCCCCCATTCCTCCTGAACGTGATGGCAGATTCGAGGTGTAACCTGCGGTACTACAGCTGGAGCAAGGTCGGCGATGATGTATTCAACAAAATCGCTATGCGTCTAGACACTACTAGTGCCTTCTGGTTGTTCACATTCTCTAAGGATATAACACCGCCAAGTCTCTATTTGAAAAGGTTATAGCTACCCGAACAAAGTCTACCCTATAATGGTCTCCTACAACGAAATCTATGCCCACCAGATCTCGTGCATCTACTGCATGTTTATCTGCATGGAGCTAGGATACCTCTGGGTTGGCACCCAAAAAAGTTGTGTAAGCACCTCAGATCTTTCCACTTGAAGGAGGTTCCCATAGTCCACGACAGCCTCCGAATATGGAACTCGTCTAAGCGGGTGCCTACATGGGGCTCGCTGACGAATTTCATCAGCATCGGGAAGTCAGGCACGCTATTCGTTGCCCCGATTGATGGGCACAACATAGAGATCCTATTCATCAGCCGCGTCAAGTCAGAGGTTTGAGAATTACAGCAGTATGAGGTGAGGTTGTGGTATTGGTCCATTTTCATGGGTTCTATACGCTTGCATTTTCATCCGAGCCAAAGATTCTGGAACCTCCGGTCGAAGCCACTCTAGAAGCGCCCAAGTCTTGCCTGTTGAAGCCATAGACTTATTTGCAAGCCTCGCAATCATTTGTCAGAGTTCCCCATGGAGTTCCAATATCGGATCGACGACTACATCATCCAGTAGTGAGATATCACATCTTAATATTCTTGTGATGATCCTAATATGAATGTAATATGTAATGTTTTACTCTCTTTGTTCTAATATTAATTACTTTATGTTAGTGGCAGATTCCCTTCGTAATCGGATATGTGGAATATAATGATAAGATCCCTGAATTTTACATCTATAATGAGGCTCCATAGGCGAAAGCCTATTTCAAGGATCCACAGACGATGATGAAACAATAGAAGCATGCCCGGAAGGAAAGCACGCGCTACCCGGCCATGACTTGGACATGATGGATCATTGGCATACAGATCTTGTGGTGATTTTGACCTCTCTCTTTTCTCTCATGCATGTTTGTATAAGATGGGACATGTAGTGGTTCCTAGCTTAAGGTAGTTTTATACTTCTAACGAGTATTTTGTATGTAGTCCTACTACTGCTAATATATTTTCTAATAATACCTATGTAGTGGTATTTGTTCAGATCGAGCACATAATATGGCTTTGTACTGCTTAATCTTTTAAAAGCTAATGAATCAAGGGCAGTAGATAGTCTTGCTTTTTCTTTTAAAACATGGCCTTATCACAATCTAGGAGACTTAGGGAATTTTGGGTTGCATATAGGGGTCACACAGGCATTGATGTGAGAAGAATGTATGCACACAAAATCAGACTTGATCATTAGTTTTGCTTGCTCCAAAGATCAAGTGTGTTTGGAGAAAAGGGCAAACTCATCGTACGCCAAGTTTTTGAGAGCTAAAACAAGAATTGATTATCTGTGTACTACTATTGAATTCAGTGTCTGTATTGCTGAATTAGTCACTTCGAAATGCTACTGAATCTGTTATGTGCTGCTTTGTATGAATTGTGAATATGTCGATATTTCTTTGTCTTATTATGTACTATCCAATCTTTCTAATGCTACTGAATCTAACAAAAGTTATGTTGTTGTTGCCTGACTGTTTGCATTAGACCTTTTCCCTTTCTTTCAACAAAAATGGTACATGCTGCACTTCCAAGCTTCCAAAAAAATGTGAAATAAATCATGAAAATAGATTATGTTGCACCTTGTGCATATTCAAATTTTCATCCGAAAATACGCACTATCTTGCCTACAAAATAACAAAAAAATTATACATAACACATGATACTATTCAATTAAGTCTTTTCTTTTTTACACAAGTCGCATGTGATTATATTTTGGGACAAAACTTCATAAATGCACAAGATACATCACAATTTCATGATTTATCTCACATTTTTTGAAAAATCAAAAGTACAACAAATAAAAAGGAGTGCGTGCACAACTAATTCACAAAGGTTCGGTCAACAAAGTAAACACACAAAGAGCAGCTGTGCAAAGAATACGACATGAGCAGACCCACATGAGCCATCAATCTGTATTCTGTGTAGTAATCATAGTAGAAGGTACCATGCTTGCCATAAGGCGGCACCATCTGCAGCTTAGAATGCTAGACAATTATGCAATACTCCGCCAGCAATCTATCGAGTTGGAATGAGCATTCAGTCATCCATAAACCTCCTACTCCATACCTAGGTACAAACCTTGGCTCCTTTCCCATGCAAGAGCCTAAAAGTTGTAAGATCTAATATTGGATAGGTCTGCATAGTAGATGTTGCCAACCTGCACCGTGGGTACCCTAGCGGTGTTGACACGGATGCACCGATTGACAACAACAAAGAGAGCCTAGTTAAAATGCCTCTAACCGACTGAAGGACATGATTCTAGGTATCAACCTGGTAAAAAACCGGCTTGCCACCGTAGACCAGTCGACTCACAACAACAACAACTCCCCAACCAACTCCATGAGGTAAAAACGATTCTTCAGGAACTGGTAGCCCGAAATAAGGCCTGCAATGGTGGGATGCATCTCCAGGGTTCGTGTGGAGCGCTGCAGCTGGACATCTCCATTAGCAGCACCACACATAGTCGAGAGGATAGACATGTATCTATTAGTGATGAAAACATCACTGGCATAAGAAGTCATGCTTTGGATTTCCCCGGAGACGTCAGCAGATAAGTACGACCCTTAACCAAAGATCGGACAACTCCCTTCCTTTGTGCCCTCATCGGCCCACCAAATGGTGTTGTTCGGAAGGCTTGATGTAAACACCATCAATAATGGGAACATCTTCGTAGCGACAAAAGCCACCTACTTGGTCGGTGTTTCCACCTACAGGTGTTTGATAACGCCCGAGAAGGGGTTGTACAGTCGGGTCTTGTATGGTTGCAGCCGATGTCCTAGTGCAAGGAGGCCGCCAGTTGTGCTACCAACGTAAAAGTACCTTCCAGCGGTAAAATAGAGATTCAATCAAGATAAATAGACAGAGATTCAATCAATGTAAACCATGGAGAAAAATCCTAGCCAACAAGTAGACGAGGAACAGAACTTAAAAACAGATAGGAAGTAATCGGAAAAATAGGATCGCATATATATAGATGAATATCAACAAAGCACCTGTGAATAACCCTACTAATCTTCTTCTCAAGGTGGCGGCCAGTTCTAACGCTCAGCACCGTAATGGTGTTGTCTACCGGATACTCCCCCTACAACTAGTGCTCTAGGAAAATCCACTTGGCTGACATAAAGTGCTCCTCTGTGAAGCCGTGCTAGGCACTGCAGACTGCCTAGAAGACGGTGTAGTAGTAGAACTCGTCCGTCGACAGGAAGATTTCACCGATCTTTTGTACGAGTCTCTCAGGGAGACCAGCCCACAGCGACTTGTGGCCATGGATGATCGTGTTTGTGTGGTCTCAGTCCATCGACTGGAATAGGAAGCGGTTCTAGAGACACACATTTAACAGGGCCTAGGAATGCCAAGCAAAGCATGTGGAAACAAGACGACGACATGCACACAGTGACCGCCAACGTGTTTCATCAAATTGGTAGCAACCCACATAGGCACGCACACTAATTACGGGGCGACGTACATGCACACCAGCGTACGATTCCTGGGAGTCTACCTCCTTAAAGTCTCAATGAGCACGCGACAATATGACTAAGAATTTACTACTAGTACTAGTACTATGTATGTTCATTACTACTCATTGTATTTATCATGTGTAGGATGCTAGTACTAACATCATTGTATTTAATTATTTTGTTGAGTCTCAATGCAAACTTATGTACCATTAAAGTTTCTCATTTCACTTGCTTTATACGGTATCATATTAGACCAAGTACAATTAGTTGTAATTAGCATGCTGCAAGAATTAAACTAGTATTATTTTTCTTAGTTGGATGAGAGAGAACACGAGAGAGAAGAGAAGTGGGCTCATGTAAAAGTCATCACGAGCTGCATCACGCTCTCATAGGCACTTTGTGAGTATGTGAGGTGGTTCATTTACACATAAATAGTAGATTAGTAAAGATCACTACAATTTGGCAGCAGGCTAGTAGTATTGAAGTGTGGTCATGAATGATCAGTTGATGTGACTCTCGGCCATGAATACTGTAACATCCCAGGATTAGAGGTTAGAAATCAATAGAGATCATATGTGTGCATTGCATTCATGCATAGAAAATATGAATATTTTTTGCGCTTTTGAAGGAGACTTTGGCTTACACCTGGTTGCTGTAGTGTAGAGCATGCAAAAACACGAGTTTTTGTTTGTTTGTTAGATATGGTTTATGCCAATGTAACTTGTAATCAGTGATCTATCCTTAACAAATGCCCATTCACATTCAACTAGTTCATTTGTTCTTCTCGCGTGAGCATTGGCCGTTAGGTTGTGCCCTTGTCAACTGACAGCCGGGTTGCGATCTGCAACCGGAATCGAAGGGGTAGCTGGTAAGCGTACTGCACGATACTTTCGGATTTCTATAGCTGATTTTTCACTGAAATGAGCGCAGCCGAAAATGTATGTGTTCCTCATGTTTTTTGTGTGCAAGACCTCTAGCTTTGGCTATTGTCAGGCTGATAGCTGGGTTGCGGTCTGCAGCCGGAACCAAAGAGTGGGTCTTTGGTGTCGTACATGGTACTTAGCCAACTAGAAAAAATAGCCATCTGGGCCAGCCGGCAAGTCCCCGGGAGAGGTTTGCCGGAGCCAGATAAATTAAGCAATGAAGATGCAAATTTTGGTGATGGAGCCACCGAGAATACTTTGGAGTTCTGTAGTTTTTATTCATAGTTCAAAAGGGGTGGGGTACATACACTTCCCGCTTAAGTGTAAAATCGTCATAGTTGGTTCGTGTTCTAGGGACACTCTGTCTCCTTATCCGAATGATCTATCCCGTTCTTTGTCGGTTGTTGGGCATCGATGAGGTAGTACGAGTTATTGCGCAGTGCCCGCGTGATGACAAATGGCCCCTCCCAAGGTGACAACTTGTCCATCCCCTTGGTGCTTTGGATCATAAGGAGCACTAGATCGCCCTCTCGGAATAAGACGGGGTGGATCCGGCTAGCATGGTAGCGACGGAGGCTCTGCTGATAGATGGCCAAACTAGATAGGGCCAGCTCGCGGGCTTCCTCGAGGAGGTCGACAATGTCTTCTCGGGCCTTTTTTCCATGTACAGAAGCTTCTGTGGCGAGTCAAACTCAATGTCAGCCAGCAAGATTGATTCCTTCCCATAGACTAGGAAGAATAGAGTGTAGCTGGTTGACTAGTTGGGTGTGGTGCACAGGCTCCACAGCATAGCCGGCAGTTCTTCTATCCAGCAGTCGGCTAATCTCATCAGTGGCTCAACTAGCCAGGGCTTGATGCCATCTAGGACTAAGTCATTTTCTATTTCGCATTGCCCATTGGACTAGGGTGGGCAACGGATGCCAGGTCTAGCCAGATGCCCCTGTCCCGGCAAAAACGCGGAAGGCCCCCTTAGCGAAATTCGTGTCGTTGTCGGTGATGATGTTGTTGGGGTAGCCAAACCGTGTGATGATGTCCTCGAAGAACTTGACGGCGGTGGGTCCATCTAGTTTCTTAATGGGCTTGGCCCCGATCCACTTGGTGAATTTGTCCACCGCCACTAGGATGTGAGTCATGCCTGATCGCACGTTTTTGAAGGAGCCAACCAAGTCGAGCCTGTTGGGTTCACAGCATAGAAAACAAAATATTTCCTATGATGGGAACTATTATAAGGCAAGATCTATCTACTAGATACAAGCAACGGGTGGATATACATCCATAGAGAACATACCCTCGAAGAACAACAAAGCTTTGTTAATGAGATGGAACTCGTGGATGATGTAGTCGAATGCTTGTCGATCTCAAGATAGTGTGGAAGTCCTAGCGCCGCAAATCAGCAGCGCATCCATCCTCACACACACATTCAGGCCACCAAACAACCTTCATCTCCTCGCTCTAGCGATGCAGCGGAAGCAGCAACTCCTTCTAGATGAAATGCCACCGGGAACATGTATCTCGCTAATCCAAGACCATGGGGGAATAATTCTAGAGGGGGAGAGAGATCCTTCACGAGGAGGTGTAAGGAAGGAGTGAGAGGGGGGCCTTCTATAGGAGGAGGGGCGTGCCCCTCCCCATGGCCGGTGCCCCATGGGGGTGACCCCTCACCTCCCCCATTCATGTGGTGGTAACCCCCTCCACATAAATATGCCCCTTCACACATTCTCTATTAAAGTCTCCACTTTAAATGCATTGAATTTCTCCAAATTTAATGCTCTCTTATTTAATAAAACTCTTTTATTAATTTTTATTCGAAATTTTGTTAATTACTTTAATTAACAAACATGCACATAAAACCCCCTGCAACATTTCAATATCACATGCAGAACCAATCTTAGCAATTTGAACCGAAACAATTTCGGTGTCCATTGAAATAATTCTAGTGCTTTGCGATTCTTTCGTCTAGAACATATTTTCTCCAAATGGTGTTTGACAACCCTTAAGTGTTTCACCCTACGGTTTGCAAATAATATAGACATGATCGAGACCCCTCTCAGATCAATAATGAGAAGCGGGGCCTGGAGATCCATACTAACTCCCACACATTCAACGATGACTTCTGTGATCATGAAAACCTTTAACGATAGTAACTAAATCCCTTTGTCTCGCAATATATTACATGTCCGAGATTCGATCATCAGTATCTCAATACTGAGTTTGATCTCATTACCAACATGCACTCTTTTCTCGTTCCCATGATATATCATTCTAGTGATCACATCACTTGCTTGCAAGCTATCTTAATCTGATATCAACGAGAGGGCCTGGAGTATATCTATCCTTCATCGGTATTGACAAATTCCACTCTTGATCCATGAGCCTCAACATAACACCTTTGGAAAACCCGAACCCATCTTTATAGTCACCCTATTACGGTGTGACGTTTGATTTTATCAAAGTATTCTTCCGGTGTTAGCAATTAACATGATCTCATGGTCTAAGGATAAAGATTCCTTCATATGATGCCATAGCAATATAAACATAATGACTTTGATCGTAATGCTATACTTAGGATGAATGTTCATCACATCATTCACCAATGTTGTGACCTCGTTATTAACAACATCCAATGTCCATGATCAGGAAACCTTGATCATCCTATTAATCAACGAGCTAGTTTATAGAAAGGCATAACTAGGAACTTTCTATTTGTTATTAAACACACATGTATTAAGGTTTCTGTATTAATAAAATTATAGCATGCAAAATAAACATCTATCATATATTTGGAATACATATAATAACAACTTTATTATTGCCTCTCAGAGCATATTCCCTTCAGTCTTCCACTTGCACTAGAGACAATAATCTAGTTTACATAGTGATAAATCTAACACCCATGGAGTTCTGGTGTTGATCATGTTTTGCCCTAGGGAGAACTTTAGTCAACAGATCTGCTACATTTAGGTCCATGTGTACTTACAAATATTTATATCTCCATCCTTGACATGCTCACAGATGGAGTGAAGCCAGCGCTTAATATGCTTGGAATTCTTGTGAGACCTTGGTTGCTTGACGTTAGGTACGGCTCCGTTGTTATCACAATAGATCACCACTGGGTCCAATGCACTAGGAACCACACCTAGTTCCGTTATGAACTCCTTCTCCAAACCGCTTCCTTTGCCGCTTCTAAAGCAGCAACATATTCCGCCTCCATCATTGATCCAGCTACCATAGGTTGTTTGGAACTCCTCCAGCTAACTACTGCTCCGTTCAAGAGAAATACGCATCCGGATTGAGACTTAGAGTCATCTGGATCGGTGTCAAAGCTAGCGTCAACATAACACTTAGCGACCAGCTCTTCTTCACCCCCGTATACAAGAAACATATCCTTAGTTCTTCTTAAGTACTTAAGAATATTCTTGACCGCTATCTAGTGTTCCGAACTTGGATCAGATTGGTACCTACTAGTCAAACTAATAGAATGTGCCACATCCGGTCTTGTACATAGCATGGCATACATTATAGAGCCTATGCTTGAAGCATAGGGGATCTTATCCATTATCTCTCTTTCTTCCGCTTTAGCAGGACTTTGAGTCTTACTCAACTCATGCCTTGCAACATAGGTAAGAACCCCTTCTTACTTCCGTCCATATTAAACTTCTTTAATATCTTATCAAGGTATGTACTTTGCGATAGCCCAATTAGGCGCCTTGATCTATCTCTATAGATCTTAATGCCTAATATATATGATGCTTCACCAAGGTCCTTCATCAAAAATTTGTTGTTTAGATAACTTATAACACTGTTTAAAAGATCTACATCATTTCCAATCAATAATATGTCATCCACATATAATATCAGAAATGCCACATTGCTCCCACTCACTTTGTTGTAAATACAAGCCTCTCCATAAGTTTGGACAAATCCAAACTCTTTGATCACCTCATCAAAGCGGAGATTCCAACTCCAGGATGCTTGCTTCATTCCATAGATGGATCGCTGAAGCTTGCATACCTTATTAGGATCCTTAGGATTGACAAAACCTTTAGGTTGTATCATATACAACTCGTTTTCAATATTGCCATTGAGGAACGCAGTTTTGACATCCATCTGCCATATTTCATAATTGAAATATGCAGCAATTGCTAACATAATCCTAACCGACTTTAGCATCGCTACGGGGGAGAATGTCCCATCATAGTCAACTCCTTGAATTTGTTGAAACCCCTTTGCGACAAGTCGAGCTTTATAGATGGTCACATTACCATCAGCATCATTTTTTCTTTTGAAAATCCATTTATTCTCAACGGCCTTTAGGTCGTGAGGTAAGTCCACCAAGGTCCAAACTTGGTTTTCGTACATGGATTCCATCTCGGATTTCATGGCTTCTAGCCATTTGTTGGAATCTAGGCTCATCATCGCTTCTTCATAAGTCGCAGGGTCATATATTTCATCAACCATGAAATTCATAACAGGATTTCCGATAGTTCAAGAGTTGCACATGTCCTACTTGACCTGCGAGGTTCAGTAGTGTCCTCTTTCAGAATTCCATGATCATTATCATTAGTTCCCTCTTCACTCGGTGAAGTCAACTCTAGAACAATTTCTGGCACTACACCACTCGCCGTTTCATGAAGAGAAGGTTCAATAACCTCTTTAAGTTCTACCTTCCGACTACACACGTCTTTCACGAGAAACTCTTTCTCTAGAAAGGATCCATTCATGGCAACGAAAACCTTGCCCTCGGATCTGTGATAGAAGGAATACCCAATTGTTTCCTTTAGGGTATCCTATGAAGACGCATTTTTCCGCTTTGGGTTCGAGTTTATCAGGTTGAAGTTTCTTCACATAAACATCGCAACCCCAAACTTTAAGAAATGATAGCTTAGGTTTGTTTCCAAACCACAATTCATACGGTGTCGTTTGAACGGATTTAGACGATGCCCGATTTAAAGTGAATGCAACAGTTTCCAGTGCATAACCCCAAAATGATAGTGGCAAGTCAGTCATAAACATCATAGATCGAACCATATCCAATAAAGTACGATTACGACATTCCGACACACAATTACATTGTGGTTTTCTGGCAGGTGTGAGTTGTGAAACTATTCCACAATCTCTCATGTGTGCGTTAAACTCGTAACTAAGATACTCACCTCCACGGTCAGACCACAGAAATTTAATCTTTCTATTATGATGATTTTCCACTTCATTCTGAAATTCCTTGAACTTTTCAAAGGTTTCAGACTTGTGTTTCATCAAATAGATATACCCGTATCTACTCAAATCATCTGTGAAAGTAACAAATTAACGATATCCACCTCGCGCCGACAAACTCATTGGACCACATGCATCTGTATGTATGATCTCCAATAAATCTGTCGCCCATTCCATTGAACCGGAAAACGGCGTTCTAGTCATCTTGCCCATAAGGCATGGCTCACATGTATCAAATGATTCAAAATCAAGTGATTCCAAAAGTCCATCAGAATGGAGTTTCTTCATGCGTTTAACGCAAATATGGCCTAGACGGCAGTGCCACATATATGCAAATATATCATCATCAAGTTTAATCCTTTTAGCATCAACATTATGAATATGCGTAACACTATTATCGGGATCCAATATAAATAAACCATTCATCACAGGTGCATGACCATAAAAGATATCATTCATATAAATCGAACAACCATGGTTTTCAGACTTAAATGAATAACCACTTCGCATCAAACACGATCTGGATACAATGTTCATGCTCAGTGTAGGCACCAAATAACAATTATTTAGATTTATCACTAATCCCAATGGTACCTGGAGA
Organism: Avena eriantha; assembly: GCA_910589775.1. Lineage (NCBI taxonomy): Eukaryota > Viridiplantae > Streptophyta > Magnoliopsida > Poales > Poaceae > Avena > Avena eriantha. Next base: position 247,747,585 of record OU342741.1, on the reverse strand, counting down.
GGCAGCGTTCTGACGGCGATCACATCAACTCTTGATCCATTGCCGACAAGCATCTTGACCTCACTCCTTGCTAGCTGTCGCTTATTCCACAGCCCCTAATTCGAGTTACATATATTAGCAACTGATCCAGTATCAAATATCCAGGTGCTACTGTGAGTACTAGTCAAGTACACATCAATAACATGTATATCACATATACCTTTGTTTTCCTTGCCGGCCTTCTTGTCCGCAAAATACTTGGGGCACTTGCGCTTCCAATGGCCAGTCCCCTTACAATAATAGTCCCCTTACGTCTCATTGGTTGGCTTGGGACTACCAGCCGGCATCTCGGCTTGCGCTAGTGCCACCTTCTGCATGATGATGCGCTTCTCTTCCATGATGACCAGTGACTCAGCCAGCTTGGATCCAACGGAGGCGCACTCCATCGACCGCTTGTAACAGCTAGTGACAGTGATCACTACCTTTGGCCTAGGAGCTTGACCTTGAGGTACGCGTAGTGCGGCACCGCCATGAACTTGGTGAGCATTGGGCGCTCAAGGATGGCATGGTAGGCACTGGTGAGGTTGACCACCTCAAACAAGATGGGCTCGTGACGGAAGTTGCCTTTTGCGTTGAAGATGACGTCTAGCCAGAAGTTGTATTCCGCACCTCAAACTAGAGAGCATGATCTACCCAGCATGACATCATGGAAGATAATGGAGGTGGGTTGAATCTAGGACTTAGTGATACCGAGCTTTTCCATGGCGTTGTGATAGAGGAGGTTGATGTAGTTGCTGCGGTGTAGGAGGACACACGAGAACCGGCAAGATTGCTTCTAGAGATGATGATGGGGTCGACACATGGTAATAAGATTGGAACATATGTCATGTCACAAGTATCATCCATAGCATGCAAATCATCATTTCCACTAGTGGGATCATGGCATCATTAATACCCTTAATTTTACCTTGTTCGTACCTCTCAGATGAAGTGAGTGTTGTGGTAGTATTGGCCTCCATGTGTGCGACTTCTTCATCCAATATGGGGATGGCATCATCTTCATCCATCATGTACATATTCTTGGTCAGAGGCATCATCATCTCCAAGTTTAGCGCTTCTTGATCCATGGAACCTAGCACATCATGAGGAAACACACTAGAGGTAGAGGGTAAGCCATTAGAAATCAAAGTGGTCTCACGTGACCTATCAACTACCACTCTCAACTCACTCGGTGTATCACTCATGCCCTCCAAGTGGAAGCACTCAATCTCATGTATGGTGGAGTCACTCATCTCACTCTTGCTTTCTATCAAGTGGGATAAGTGGCTCTCATACTCACATGGGATTGGTACGACATCATCACTCAATCATGTAGGGATAGGCTCGGTTCTTTCAACTCCATGTGCCTCCTTTGGTGAAGGGAAAATCCCATTCTCACCATTCTTGACCTTGTCGCCTTCAAATTTGGATGCCATATGATGGTCATCACTCGCCTCCATGGTCGAAGGGAAAATCCCATGCTCGACCGTCTTGTCGCCATGTTGTAGTACTGGTTGAAGTATGCACATGTTATTGTCGAGAGCGGTGCTCAGATCGACTTCATCACATATGTCACCTTGTCTTCCTTCATCTTGAAGTGTAGACTCATGACTTGGGGCTTACTCGTCCTCTTTGGTGACCACCTTGGCTTGTGTAGACATCCTCTTGATGTACTCGTCCAACTTGGTGAAGTAGAGGTCTTCGTCCTCCTCATCCATGAAGTTGCATGCGTCATCTTGGACGTCAAGTCTTGGAATTGAAGCTTGATGATGTGGAGGAAGGCTTGGTGCCATTTTGGTGGCACGAGTAGTTGAAGGTGCCTTATGATGGTGTCAACAGAGGTCATTGGCGGGCTTTGCCAAAGGTTGATGTAGGTGGCGCACTTGGTCATCCACATGATGATCGTGACGATCATCCTTGTCCTTGGCACTCTTCTTGTGCTTGTGATGTAATCTTGAGGTAGCCTTGTTAATTTTGGTGAGGATGACCATGTCCTTGGTGAAGTTGGTGTCCATGTCCTTCTTGAAGTTGTTAAGGGTGCTTTGGAACTTGTACATTCGATGGCGGACCTTGGCGCTCTCGAGGTGGAGGCTCTGTCTTGGTCGACGCGACTTGAGGAGCTTTTCGTTATCGTTCTTGAAGTTGTACATGCTTGGGGAGTCATTATTGTTGTAGTACTCCATATCACCCAAGCATGTGGACCCATTGTCGGTGTAGTGCTCCATCATGTCATCCATGCTTGTGGAGGCATATGCATAGTGTATATGAAAGTGGTAGGGGGTTAGGAATGCAACATCAAACCTTACTTTACCTTGAAATATCGTATCGTGCAAGTGTCTACACTTGAGAGCAATCAAAACCAAGTAAAGTGAAGTTCACGTGGAACACCAAAACCAACTAACCACTAAAACACACACACAGAGAGAGATAGAGAGAAAGCTTATGGTGGATGGGTATGGAAGGTGACATGTGTAAGAACAATCTGAAATCAAGATGTCGTAACGGCAAGTAAAGAACCACGATGATCACAAAGCAAAAGAAGTCAATCCACAAGAAAGGAATTATGTACAAGGAAACACACACAGTGGGATAAATGGGACTTGTGCGACGGGGAAAGTGAGCTAAGAACCAAATGATTACCCAGCGAAGACTATAAGCTCGTGTCACACAAGTGCAAGGAGAGACGCTAGTTCGATTGCAGTAAATTGGTGGGCTACAAGATATGCACAATAAGTAACACCTATTTGATGTTCATCGAGCTTGCGCTTCCTATTCTATGAGGCACTTGTTTCTTTCTTTTTATTTTTTTCTATTTTTTTCACTTTCCTCTTCCTTGTGCCAACAACTATACAAGATAACTATATGAGATAGCGCGCTCACAACTTTTGCTCGGAATTCTACAAGGTATAAAATGTGAATAGCCCAAGCAATTATAGGAGGAACTAATATCAATAGGTGTTTGTTGGTTGCAAAGATAGTGCAGCTCACAAAGGAAAGCAAGTGGGATGAAGTCGCGGAATGTTTATACCTTTCATCACCAATCTTCACCCTTTATTGTTGGATTCCGCCTTGCTCACAGAATTTGGATGGAGTTGATAGCATGAACCACTTGTATGATGATGTAGAGCTCCTTGTTCTCTTCTAAACAAGCTAAAGAACACCAAAATCCGAGTTCAAATGCAAAAGTTATGCTCAAAATGGTGAGAAAGCTGAAATTTGGAAATTCTGCTGATTATGTTCTGTACCGGGCAGAAGAACTGTGTTTTTTAGCAGTACCAGATTTCCTGAGGCCCGGTAGTACCGTTTATGTACCGGGGAGGTCCGGTAGTACCGGTTTTTTTGGGCCCGGTAGTACCAGTTATTCCTGGGACGCATGGATTTTACCCGTTTTTGCCATTTTAGGGCGATTTGGGTGGAAAATCTTTACGAAAAACACCAAATCGAAGGGGTAAATGATGGAATTAGGCCATGGAAACGCAGGATAAGGTAGATCAACAAGTTTAGAAAGTAATCCACGGATCAAACCCTACCAAAACTCACTCAAATTACAGATCGGTCCAAAAAAAAGAATAGTGGCTATTTTTGGTGGAATTTTTGAATTTATGGGAAAAGACCAAATCGATGAGAAATCCGTGGCAACCAAAAGCTGCTGATACCTGATGATAAGGGGTGACCTCAAGGGTGGCCCCATGTTCATGGATCTCATGGTCAAATCGATGGGAAAGCAAGGGGAAAGGGAGAAGGTACTGGAAGCAAACTCACACCTCGCAAAGAACACGATGAACACATGAAAAACTCACACGATACAAGGCCGATTGCTCCCGCCGGTGGGCACCGGTCCGATAGAATCCTCATGAGGAAATATCGGTCAACGTGCTCCATCAATCCCAAGAAGAGAGGGAAGAACACCTTGAGAGGGTCTGGACAACTACGCTCATGCACTCGCAAACGTAGGCCTTGTACAATGAGAGAGGAGCGATGCAAACTCTAATGAGGTGGTGAAGATAGTCAGTCCCGTTTGATAAGGGGATGAGGCAAAACTAGAGATTCCACAAAGGGGGTGTCTTTAGTCTATCATCTATGTGTAGGGTTACATGAGGGGGTGGGAGCTCTATATATAGGCCAGCCACTTAACAAGGGTTAGTTTGGGGAATAACTCTAGGGTTTGAACATAATAAGGGGGATACATGGGCTATGGCCCAGTCACTGTGCATGTAGGCACTATCATGACCGGTAGTACCGGACTTGATGACCGGTAGTATCTCTTGGGGGTGGTAGTACCGCAAGCCGTTACCAGGGCATCCAGAGGCGATGGTGTGGGCCTTAGTCGAGACCGGTAGTACCGCTAATTCTGAATGATAGTACCGGGGCACGGTGGTACCGCTGATGGGAGCGGTAGTACCGCTCGTTCCTGTCTCCTCCTTCTCCTCTTCCAAGTCTCCGTCTTGTCGGGCTTTATTCTCCGGGCTTCCTTCCTTATCTCTGTACTTGCCGATGCGAACCTAGCATGGTCATAGGATGGAGTATGAAGTAGTATACCATTCAATATGGTAGGAAGTGAGCTCGCATAGAGGATAGGATTCACCTTTGGAGTCCATCACGACTTGGTATAAGTTGGATACCATGATGTGGTAACGATGGTAGGTCGGGCTACATCACTTTACCTCCTCACGAGGGTCCCGGACCTAGGTTAGAAAAACTATGTCACCTCTCTGTTGTGTGCTTGCTCTGTCGTCGCAGCATCGCCAATTTTCCTTGGAACCGCGTGTTCAGCCCCCTCTCAAACCAAGGGATCGTTGGACCCTAGTTTCCTTTGCGAGACAAATATCCGACATTTGGTGCGCTAGGTAGGGGGCTGAGGCGTGATTCTATGGACCTCAACCGGTGGCACAAGCATGGTTGCTCGTAGCAAGCCTCGCGACAGATGCTCTCGGTGGGAACAGGTAGAGAGGCTCGGGGACTTGCGTCATGCTGCCCACACACGATCACCCTGCTTCGGAGCCAGCAACGAGTTCCACCCGTACCCCTCCATGGGGATGGGTGGGGAGAATTCTTCGCCGAGCACCTCGCTGACCCGGACACACTGCACCCTGCTTACCCAGACACGGCTCGCCTCGTGGCGAAGGAGCTCCTCCACTACTCGCATGCCGAGGACGCGAGAGACGAGTGGAAGGTGCGCCTCACGGCTCTGATGGATGTTGCATGGGACAACCTTGCGGCACCTGAGGTGCAACCAGGTGACATAGCCTATGGTGCGCCCCACCTCCTCTTCACGGTGGGCCCGAGGGCTCGGAAGGCGGTAAACCGCCAAGTGCGGCATACCTCGGGCGAATCCAGAGCCGGGCGGAGGTCGCCCATTTGGTGGAGGATGCGCGAGTAACCTTGGCCAGGCAACGGGGTCGCGAAACTCGAATCCTCCAGGCCATCTCGACTGCGGGCTACTAGAACCGACCGACCCTTGTCGGTGGCATAGAGACCCGCCGCTCTAGCTACCCTCCCCTCGCCGAGCACCTTCGTAGGGTGGTGTGGCTGCCCAAGTTTAAGCCAAAGATGCCCCGCGGCACAACGACGCCACCAACCCCACGTAGTTCTTGCAGCTCTACACCACAGGCGTCAAGGTGGCCAGAGGAGATGACCGTGTCCTTGCCAACTTGTTCCCCATGATCCTAGGGCCAGAGGCGTGCATGTGGTTGTTGAACCTCCTTGAGGGATCCATTAGCTTGTGGTCTGAGCTCTGCGGCCTCTTTGTCGCAAAGTTGGGGGATGCGTACAGACCCGTATACACGTGTGAAGACCTTAAGAGGGTGTGTCAAGGCCCCAACGATACCCTACGCAAGTACCTGTAGCTCTTCGACAAAAGCCTCGTCAGGGTTGTCGGGGCGACTGATGCAAAGGTCATCGCGCTATTCACTGAAGGTGTCATTGATGCCCGGGTGCTCGATAAGATCGGCCAACGCGGAGAGAACCTATCCACGGTGGCTGATATTTTCGCGGTGGTCGATCGCTGCGCCAAGGCGGAAGCCAGGAATCTGTTCGTACACTACAAGACCGGACCGGCAGACCTGGCCACGGAGGTGGAGGGAAGCTCCGGTAGGTGCCCAAGGAAGGTTGTTAAGAGGCGTCCCTCGTGGAAGGGAGCAGGCGGCTCGACCGGCCCGCATCTTGTTGGGAATATGCCCTAGAGGCAATCATGGTTGATGATATTTCCCAATGTATTCATAAAGTTATGGTCCATGTATGAACTACTGATATGTATCATCGAATATGTGATTTGACTGTGGAACTATATATTCATGTTGTTCATACTAATTATCCTTGGTTATTGAGGTTGTGCTGGACACACAACTTAGACCAATCTGAAAGTCGGCAGATGACTAGGTTCCACTTGTCATGGGCATGGAGATACTATTCCGACTTACACGGATTCGGCTAAAGAGTGTAGCGAGTCAGACTGACCCATATTGAGATGCAACGAACAAGTCGTCATTTGCATGTCTCAATCAATGTAATCCTTAGACCTGAGGTTATTTCACAATCCGAGTTAAGGATCACCAACTTAGGTTCTGTCAAACGTTGTTCCGTCAATGGGCAGTTATAAAGGCAGAGTTCGGGTCGATTGTGAATCAAGCTGTGTGATGTGAATGACCAAGATGGGATTTTGCCCCTCTGTTTGGAGAGATATTCTCTGGGCCCTCTCGGAAGATAAGATTCGGAAAGCATGGCCATGCGCGTCTCGGTTAAGTGTTCACCAAGGCAACCAACTAAGAGTTAGTCGGGTGAATCACTTATCTCGGATCGAGAAAGAGAGTCGAACTATTTAAGGGATGACGATCATTCGCCTATAGTCTGACAAGGTATATCGTGAGGCAAAAGGGACTTAGACGAAAGTCGCATTGGAAGGTATGTCGTCATGACTTATTGGTACTTGGGAGTCGGCACATTCTGCTAGGGGCCGCTACTGACTGATCGATTACGAGTGAGACTCGGAATCGTGTCCGGGTTACCATGAGCCTGTCGGGTCACACACTTAAGAGCGGGAGCAAGTTTGGGTTAGACCCAAACAGGAAAACTATTTGGGTTGGACCCAAATAGAGACATGGACTTAGTCAGCAAGTTGGACTTGCAGGGACTAATATAGGACTTTTAGTGAATGGGCCACAAGTGAGTGGAGCCCACTTTCACTTCCTATATAAGCTGGGGCGCAGGTCCTTAGAGCACAAGGTTAGGTGACTCCATGTGTTGGAAACCCTAGCCCCAGTCCGTCATGTCGCCGTCGTACGTGTGTATACCGGCGGAGGTGTTGTACGTTCAGCACTTCGACGATCGTGGAACCAAAATGGATCGTGGATCGTGGAACCGGAACAGATCGTGGATCATGGAACTGGAACGGATCGCAAGGACAGCACTGCGTCAAGCGACGTGCTTCATCAATTCCGCAACTGCGCGTCTAGCGGTAATCCTCGTGGCCTTCTACCTGAGCTGGATCTTGGGTTCACCGCGTAGGGAAAAAGTTTTGTTTATTTCTGTGTGGCCCAACAGTGGTATCAGAGCGATAGCTTTTGGTTTTAGCTTCGAGATCTTTCATATGTGATATGCAGTTGGCGTTAGATTGGATCTAATTGCAGTTTTGGTGGTCAATCTATGAGATAGATCGGTTTTGAACAAGGTTGATTAGATCAACTGTTCTCAGGGAATTGGATGATCCGGTTTCCGTGATCTTACTGCTGAGGTCGTGGAACGACATACTCCTACCGGTCGGCTTCCGTCATCGGGGTAGACTATGACACATAAAACCGGATGCGGTGATCGAAGATCAAAGAATTTGGTCGAATCAGAGTCCGGATCGGATTTGGGTAAAATTGTTTTATCCAATGATGAAATCCATGTCCGGAATGCAGATGAGATCTGTGTTTTCGGAATTTCGATCCCCGCCCGCTATCCGGCTAGCGAGACCACCGGCTTTGCCCTGTCGTAGTGTCTTGGATGTCGTTGCGGGTTTTCACAACACCGGTAGATATCGTATCCTTGCATAACTTTTTTTTGCAGGATGTTGTTGTGAATGGTATGGCTTATATGCATGTGATGTGTGTAATCCATACATGATCGGTGTATCATGGTTTTCGTCAGCCGGTTGGAGCCTAGGTGCTGTCGTCTTATTGTATAACGGCCTGCGTGTCGGATTCTCTGTGTAATTTGCTTTACAAGCTAGTGTAGCTGGTTGGAGAATCCAGAAGGCATGCAAGTCGATGTACAAGTCAGCTACATGCTGTAAGACGGCGTGTGACAAGAGTTGACACGAGTCAGATTACAGTATTTGTGGAGATGGAGATCGCCATGAAGAGAGCCATACCATTTCACATTATAATTGTTTTATTTTGTGTTATGTTTATGTCTCTGTTTTTACCTCTATTAGATAGTTGGTAGAAAGCAATCCCTCAAAGTAGGTCTAGTCGGTTTCCCCGCCAGTGCTGCACCATCACAAGTCGGACATTTTTGGTAGTGGCCTCATAAAATTGAGGTGCTATCAATTCTTTCCGACTGGGTGGGTTCGAGTCTGACTCTTACAGCGGAAGCACTTGGTAATCTAGACAGGTCTATCACAACGGTTGTGGGGCTTGAGGAAATGTCGGATGGGAGCCGGGGCATGTGATGCCACCCATCCAACAGGAGTCGTATGAGATACTATTGACAAGGAGTTGTCTACCTAGATCACTTGACGGCTCGCGGTGATGCAAAAGCTCACTAGTCGACTTGCTTATTTAGGCTCCTGAATCACTAAGTAACCATCGGAGGGGTGTTGGTTCTAGTGGGAGAATAAATATTAAAATGTTTAATATGCTTGCTCTTTTATGGATACAAGTCTTAAGTGTTTTGCATATTTTCTGTTGTAGATCAATGGCACCTAGCAGTCTCCCTCAGATTTCTGGTTTTGCTTTGAGAACCATCTTAGAGAAATATAAGCTAAATGGAACTAACTTCACCAACTAGTATCATAATCTGAGAATTGTTCTCAAACAAGAAAAAAGGGACCGTGTCCTAGACAACCCACTTCCAGATGAGCCGGATGAGAATGTGACTGTCGCAGCCACCAATGCCTACCGTCGGATTTGTGATGAATCCATGGAGATTAGCTGTCTTATGCTTGCTCACATGGAACCGGACTTGCAGCAGCAGTTCGAGAATGTTGAGGCCTACGATATGATCGAAAGCCTCAAAAGTATGTTTCAGGCTCAAGCAAAGACTGAGAGGTATCAAGTCTCTAAGGCTTTGTTGAGATGCAAGATTAAGGATGGAGATCCACTGAGTCCGCATGTGATCAAGATGGTTGGTTACGTGCAGTCTCTGGAAAGACTTGGCTACCCCATAAGTGAAGACTTCGCTACAGACATAATTCTGAACTCTCTTCCTAGTGCATATGGATAGTTCATATCAAACTACCACATGCATGGTATGGATAAGAAGCTCACTGAATTACATGGGATGCTCAAGCAGGCTGAGGAGGATCTCAAGAAAGGTGCCAGTCAAGTGTCGATGGTACAAAATAAGGCTAAGTTCAAGAAGAGTTCTTGGAGTAAGAAGAAGAAGGCAAAGTCGGGAGGTAAGGCGGAGGACCCGGTCCAAAGTGCTTCCTCAGGGACTAAGCCGTCTCCTGGAGCCGGATCCACTTACTTCTACTTCAAGTCGGATGGCCACTAGAAGAGGAATTGCAGCAAGTATCTGGCTGATAAAGCCAAGAGCAGAGGTGTGACTTCTGGCTCAGGTATGCTTGTTTGCAATGTTATAGACATATATCTTGCTGATGCACCTGGTAGTTCTTGGGTATATGATACCGGATCCGTCATTCACATCTGCAACTCATTGCAGGGACTGGTAAGAACTAGGAGCGCTGCAAGAGGCGAGGTTAACATTAGAGTCGGCAACAAAGCGAGAGTCGCTGCATTGGAAGTCGGCACGACGCAACTTCATTTACCTTCTGGATTCTTAATGGAGCTAAATAATTGTTATTATGTTCCAATGCTTAGTCGAAACATCATTTCTGCCTCATGTTTGATGAGACAAGGCTATGAGTCGAATATTAAAAATACTGGTTGTTCTTTATATTTGAATGATATGTTTCACGGCTTTGCACCCATCCGGGACGGGTTATTTATTTTGAATCTTGAGGGTGAATCTGTCTTTAACATAAATGTGAAAAGGTTAAAACCAAATGATCTGAATATGACTTACTTATGGCATTGTCGGCTTGGTCATATAAGTTGGAAACGCATGAAGAGGCTCGATGATGATGGACTCCTAACTTCGTTCGACTTAGAGTCGTTCGAGACATGCGAATCCTGCCTACTCGGCAAGATGACCAAGACACCTTTTGCAAAGAGTTGTGAAAGGGCGTCCGATTTATTGGGACTAGTACATAGTGATGTATGTGGCCCGGTGAACATGACAGCCAGAGGTGGTTATGAGTACATCATTACCTTCACTGATGATTTGAGTAGGTATGGATGTATCTACTTGATGAAACATAAGTCGGAAGCCTTTGAAAAGTTCAAGGAATTCCAGAATGAGGTACAAAATCAACTTGGCAAGAAAATAAAGTTTCTTCGGTCGGAGCGAGGAGGCGAGTACATGAGTCATGAGTTTGATGACCATCTGAAGAGTTGTGGAATAGTTCCTCAGCTCACTCCTCCAGGAACGCCACAGAGAAACGGTGTGTCAGAAAGGAGGAATTGGACCTTGTTATACATGGTACGATCAATGATGAGTCGGACGGATCTGCCTTTGTCATTTTGGGGTTATTGTCTAGAAACTGCAGCATTCACACTAAACAGAGTACCATCAAAGTCGGTACAGAAGACACCGCATGAGATGTGGACTGGCAAAAAGCCGAGTTTGTATTTTCTTAAGATTTGGGGTTGTGAAGCTTTTGTCAAGCGACTTCAGTCGGACAAGCTTATAGCTAAGTTGGATAAATGTATTTTCGTGGGGTATCCGAGGGCGACCTTGGGTTACTACTTCTACAACCGAGAAGAGGGCAAAGTGTTTGTCGCTCGGAATGGTGTCTTCCTTGAGAAAGAGTTTCTCAGTCAGGGAGTCAGTGGGAGCACGGTGCAGCTCGAAGAAATTCAAGAGATACCGGCCAGCAGCAAATCGGCAAAAACCTTGGAGGTTGAGCCGGTCGTGGCACCTGCGCCGGCAACTGCACCGACACTGCGAAGATCGGCCAGATTGCGAAGTGTTCGTGATGTGTTACTATTGGACAGTGATGAGCCGGCAACTTATTCGGAAGCGATGGTGGGATTTGATTCTGAGTCGTGGCTTGGAGCCCTGAGATCCGAGTTAAAGTCCATGGATGAAAATCAAGTTTGGAACTTGGTTGATCTGCCAGACGGTGCAAGACCCGTCGAGTGCAAATGGGTCTTTAAGAAGAAAACTGATATCGATGGAAATGTTTCTATCTATAAAGCACGGCTTGTCATGAAAGGGTTCCGACAGGTTCAAGGAGTTGACTATGATGAGACTTTCTCTCCCGTGGCGATGCTTAAGTCAGTTCGGATCATGTTAGCTATAGCAGCCTATTTCGACTATGAGATATAGCAGATGGATGTCAAGACGGCTTTCTTAAATGGAAATTTAACCGAGGACGTGTATATGGTACAGCCCGAGGGTTTTGTCGATCCGTCTAATGCTGACAAGGTATGCAAACTTCGGAAATCCATTTATGGGTTGAAGCAAGCATCTCAGAGTTGGAACATTCGTTTTGATGAAGTAGTCAAATCGTTTGGCTTCATCAAAAGTGATCATGATTCTTGTTTATACAAGAAGTTTAGTGGGAGCAAATTAAACTTTCTGATCTTATATGTGGATGACATATTACCGATTGGAAATGATGTCCATATGTTGCAAGAGACCAAGGAATCATTGGAAAAGAGTTTTTCGATGAAGGACTTGGGTGAGGCAACTTACATACTAGGAATCCGGATCTATAGATATAGATCAAGGCAGCTCATTGGATAGAGTCAAAGTACATATTTGGACAAAGTGTTGAAGAATTTCAACATGGAATCGTCTAAGAAGGGGTTCTTACCAATGTCCCATGGCGTAAAACTTAGCAAGACTCAGTGTCCTTTGACAACTGATGAGCGAAGTCGAATGAGTGCGAATCCGTATGCTTCTGCAGTCGGATCCATCATGTACGCTATGATTTGTACTAGGCCGAATGTTTCCTATGCTCTAAGTGTTGTGAGCAGGTACCAGGCTGACCTTGGAGAGATCCACTGGGCAGCAGCTAAAAATAACCTCAATTACTTGAGAAGGACTAAGGATATGTTCCTGGTTTATGGAGGTGAGGATGAACTCAGTGTAAGGGTTACACGGATGCGAGTTATCTCACTGACTCGGATGATTCTCGTTCGCAATCCGGATATATGTTTGTGATAAACGGAGGGGCTGTGAGCTGGAAAAGTTCCAAGCAAGAGACGGTGTCTGCGTCTACAATAGAGGCTGAGTATATTGTTGCCTCGGAGGCAGCAAAAGAAGCCGTTTGGATGAGGAGTTTCCTCATGGATCTTGGTGTGGTTCAGGGCTTGTCCAAATCGTTAGATGTGTATTGTGACAATAATGGTGCTATTGCACAAGCCAAGGAACCTAGACAACACCAGAAGCACAAACATATACTCATGCGGTACCACCTTATTCGCCAGTTCGTGGATCAAGGTGATATCAAGTTATGCAAGGTTCAAACAGATGCAAACATTGCGGATCCGTTGACAAAGCCACTTCCACAGCCAAAGCATGAGGCGCACATGAGAGCCATGGGCATTAGATGCCTGGACATGTGATGTCAGATGATTGACTCTAGTGCAAGTGGGAGACTGTTGGGAATATGCCCTAGAGGCAAACATGGTTGATGATATTTCCCAATGTATTCATAAAGTTATGGTCCATGTATGAACTACTGATATGTATCATCGAATATGTGATTCGATTGTGAAACTATATATTCATGTTGTTCATACTAATTGTCCTTGGTCAATGAGGTTGTGCTGGACACACAACTTAGACCAATGTGAAAGTCGGCAGATGACTAGGTTCCACTTGTCATGGGCATGGAGATGCTATTCCGACTTACACGGATTCGGCTAAAGAGTTTAGTGAGTCGGCTGACCCATATTGAGATGCAACGAACAAGTCGTCATTTGCATGTCTCAATCAATGTAATCCTTAGACCTGAGGTTATTTCACAATCCGAGTTGAGGATCACCGACTTAGGTTCTGTCAAACATTGTTCCATCAATGGGCAGTTATAAAGGCAGAGTTCGGGTCGACTATGAATCAAGATGCATGATGTGAATGACCAAGATGGGATTTTTCCCCTCTGTTTGGAGAGATATTCTCTAGGCCCTCTTGGAAGATAAGATTCGGAAAGCATGGCCATGCACATCTCGGTTAAGCGTTAACCGAGGCAACCGACTAAGAGTTAGTTGGGTGAATCACTTATCTCGGATCGAGAAAGAGAGTCGGACTATTTAAGGGATGACGATCATTCGCCTATAGTCCGACAAGGTATATCGTGAGGCAAAAGGGACTTAGACGAAAGTCGCATTGGAAGGTATGACGTCATGACTTATTGGTACTTGGGAGTTGGCCCGTTCTGCTAGGGGCCGCTATCGACTGATCGATTACGAGTGAGACTCAGAATCATGTCCGGTTTACCATGATCATGTCGGGTCACACACTTAAGAGCGGGAGCAAGTTTGGGTTAGACCCAAACAGGAAAACTATTTGGGTTGGACACAAATAGAGTCTTGGACTTAGTCAGCAAGTTGGACTTGTAGGGACTATTATAGGCCTTTTAGTGAATGGGCCACAAGTGAGTGGAGCCCACTTTCACTTCCTATATAAGCTGGGGCGCAGGTGCTTAGAGCACAAGGTTAGGTGACTCCATGTGTTGGAAACCCTAGCCCCAGTCCGTCCTGTCGCCGTCGTACTGGACCTAGCAGTCCATCGCCGGCGCTCCTCCTCGTATGTGTGTATACCGGCGGAGGTGTTGTACGTTCAGCACTTCGACGATCGTGGAACCAGAACGGATCGTGGAACCAGAACGGATCGTGAGGACTGCACTGCATCAAGCGATGTGCTTCATCAATTCCGCAACTACGCGTCTAGCGATAATCCTCGTGGCCTTCTACCTGAGATGGATCTTGGGTTCACCGCGTAGGGAAAAGGTTTTGTTTATCTCTGCATGGCCCAACACACATGTACTGCGCCTTTCACTAGAGGCAGGGCCATGACATGGACGAGTGTGTCAAGGTTAGGGAAGTAAGGGAGGAGTATGATAGTAAGAAGACATGTGAATAGAGCAACAAGCGCAACAGGCACTGATGCCCTAGGGCCCTAGACCCGTAGCTCCAGGGAAGGGCCTAGGGTCTAGGGAAAGGGAGTAGCGATGGCACCGGGAGCTCGGTCTCTCAGGGGAGACCATGGAGACCGAGGCGTCCCCGTATCCTTGAAAGGCATGCAGGACACGCCCAGTCTCATCCCTCTGAAGGTGACTCTCATCTCTCGCTCCTTTCCGCTCCCACAGGGGCAGTGTCCTCGGGATGGGAAACAGCTGTAATTGTTGATGATTTATGTCTACCTTTCTACGAATTGATTTGTTCTGCCAAATGTTCCTTTCTTCCCACGTGTTTACCATGTTCTCATGTATCCATCATACGAACGGGGGCTGGGATGGTGCCTATCGCCTGATTGCTCCCACCGATGCCGAGGGCCTAAAGTGTCGACCTCTGAACTTGCGGACTAGCTCCAGCAATAAGTCACCTCACCTACAGTTCCCAGTGCTCGAGACCCTCGTATGGTGTTGTAACTACCTCGGTGAATTACGCTCTTAGTTGCATGCCTGGATGAGCGAAAGTGGTTAAAATAGTACGGTGGGGCCCGGGGCCACTCACGGTAGACCTTTCGGCCGTCCTAACCATTTTCAGAACATCGGGACAAGAACGAGCGGCGTAATCGGCAGGCAAAGGGATCAACTACATACACAAGTGAGTATGTATGCAAGCCACATACAACAGTCCTCAGAGCCATTCCATCTAAAAGAAATAGAAATATTGCAACGCCATACGGCAAGATTCAAATATCCTAGATAGAGATAATATTTTCGGATAGCTCCTCATACAACAAACATCAGAGTATCAGGCGGAAGCGGAAAACAAGATCCGAGTACGGATAAGAAGCAAATCGGCATAAGATGCCACATAAATAAACACATCCCGCCCACAGATCTCACGGATCCCCGTTCCTGGAATCTCTACACCGAGTGATCGTTGCCAACATCATCTGTCTCCTCCACCCAGTATCCATCTTGCGAAAACACCTGTTCATCTGAATCAAAGAATTTATCGTGTGAGACCCTAGGGGTACTCAGCAAGTCTTTATGCCACTAAAGGGGACACAACCTGGGGTGACGCAATTGCAGCAAAAGATAATAGCTAACAATTCTATAGATACTCGCTAACCATCCGCCTAACCAATGAAAGACGGATGTCCGTGAATTAAGAACAATAGTTGTAACAGTAATAATTAACATATCCATCCTCCTCCTCGCTTACCAACGAGGAAGCGGACGAACAACCCCCCATCCGTTGGCAGTTTTATTAACCATTCCATGAGTGTTGCACTATTTACTAATCAGATACTTAGTCAGATTAAAAGCGGTACTTTAGTTATACTTGTCTATGATCGAGAAACGGTGCTCCAAGTCGTCCATAACCGCGGACACGGCTTTCAGAAAGATTTACCCTGCAGGGGTGCACGAATAGCAACACACACTCGATCAACCTCGGAAAAACCAACTCAAAACCCAACGAGGCATTCGCGACAAAGCAATCACAGGATTCAGTAATATTTTAGGGGCCACCCCATTAAGCTACCCACAACGAAGTTGGGCGGCTCCGAGACGGACTCAAGGTTTGCGTCAATGGCGGTAAACGACTGGGAACCCGAAAGTGTGACTGGGCTTGTCGATACCGCGAAAACACTCCGCATCCAAAACAGTACAGGTGCTCCACGAACAATCTTAAATAAAACAGTAAAGCATGGCATAAGTACAGGATAGTAACAAAGCCCCAAACTACTTTGTAGCCCCAAGAAATAAGAATGAATCAAGCTCTGGCTCAGGGGGGTCCATAAGGCCTCCCGTATGTGGATAGTGCGAATAATCAAGGAACAGGAATCAAGTACTCGGGGTCCTACGGGACACAAGTGAGCATGAAAAACCAAATAGCAGATATTGCTCACCGGTGCCTCTTTCATTAGTTATCCCATTACTACTCAGGTTATGTTGTTTAGGTACCTCATTATCCATCAGACACTCACATACCCTACACATGCTTTTCTACGACTCGCATGGCTCAAACAACTCCTGTAGTAATGGCTCATGGGATGGAGGAACAAGCTTCGGTGGGGTTTAAAAGTAAAGGCTATGCAGTACTTGGGATTCAATTTAATGCAATCGCGACTCAATGACGCAAGAATAAGATAGAGGCAATAGGTACTGTATGTATGCGAGCATGTGGTAGTGCTTGCCTGGCAGCTCAGTTGAAGCGAGAGATGGATTTGGGTAGTACTCCTGTGATTCCTGGTAATTCTCCTGCTGGGCGTCTACTCGAAGAAGATCCAAACAAACAAGGGCCAACATAAATAAAGTGCACAAGCATAGGAAATAAAATGCGACAAGCAAACAAGCATGCCATGATGAATGATGCACAATTTACATGGCATTAAAGTAGCATGGCATGGTGAGGTGTGGAATACAAGATTAAAGCATTTTATTATTTACTTAGTCCAATTTTGTTGTCATAAACAATTCTGATTTATAAATATGGCATGATGCATGCTTTAATTCAGAACAATGAGTGCATAGATAGAACGGTCTCGTCGCGCTGATCGTTTTAGACATATTATTTGTTAAATTTGGAGTTATAGATTTAAAGTTATTAATTTATTAAGAAAAGGGCATTTATTTGCAATTTTAATCATCTCCAAATTTAAAGTGGTCAAACATTATTTTGAATGGCATATTTGAAATCCTCACATTTTTCTGATTCAAAAACATATATTATTTGTATTAATTGGATTTATAATTTAAAAGTTATTTAAAATCTGATTTGAATTTGAATTTAAACCATTTCTAGAAAAGTTGATTTTAAAACAGAAAAGCAGAAAACGTTTTACACTCAGACAGACCCAGCCCCAGACGCTGACGGGTGGGCCAGCTGCTGGCTGGGACACACGCGCACGGAAAAGCTTTTCTCACCGCGGCGTACTTAGCCTCTACGAATGACAGATGGGCCAGCGGCTACGGGCCCACGTGACAGCGGCTGAACCCGCAGGGGCTGACAGGTGGGGGCATGCTGGACCGCGGGTTAAGTGTGACGAAAAGACGGGTGCCTTTTTGTAAAAAGCACGCAGCGGCTGGTAGGTGGGGTCGTGAGGGGCGCGGGTTGAGCGGTAAAAGACACAGGGGGTAAGTGCAAAAAGGGGAGGCGCATTGTGGATCTTCCTCTCGGTCTAACGACCAGATCCACGTGCGGCAGTGGCGGTGAGGTGCGGGGGATCGAACCGGGGATCTGGGCGTGCGCTGGGGGGGCGGTAGCCACTTCGGTAGCTAGGGTTGTTGTAATGCGAGGGGTAGGCGGCTAGATGAGATGTGGCGCGGCACAGAGGCGGCAGATGCCAGCGGCCGACGGCCCACCGAGGGCGTTCGGGGAAACGCCCGGCGAAGCAGAGGTTCTACGGCGAGGCGGAGGATGTCTAGGCGGGAGAGGGACTCACGGCGGGCTCAACGGTGGGTTCTGATCAGAGTGGAGCGCAGCAGATCGACGACAAGGCTGGCGGCCAGATATCAGGGTTTCGTCGGGGCGGTGGTGGTGCTGGCGGCCCGGGCTCTCCTCCTCCTCGTTGGCGTGTACTGGGCGAAGAAGGGGGTCTTCCTCGATCTCCTCGACCACTTCCACGTCGTGCTCGCCAGCTGGAACGAGGACCCGACGGTGGTGCTGGTGGTGCTGGCGAGAGGGAAACGTCGTCGTGAAAGAAGAAGAAGGAGGGAAGAGGCAGGGACCTGGGGTGGATCTGGCGTTGCCAAGCGCGTGAGGCGAGGGAGTAGATAGGGAAGTGGATGGGGGTAACGTGCGGGAGTGGGGTAGAGATAAAGATGGTCTGGGCCACCTTTGCTCCTTCTTCTCACGTGCTTGCCGTGGGCAGCCAGGGCCGGCGCAAGGTGGAGGCTGCCAGGTGGGCCAGGGGCGCCGGTGAGGTCGGTGGAGCCGGCTGGTAGCGAGAGAGAGAGAGAGAGAGATTAGAGAGGGGAGGCTCGGTTAAGGCTAGGGTTAGCCTCGGGTAGGGTTAGAGGGGAGGCTCGGGTTGGGCTGGTAAGATGGGGTAGCTGGGGTGTGGGACCAGGGAGAGAGGGTGGCTAGGTGGGGCCAACATGGTAGAGAGAGAGAGAGAGAGAGGTGAGTGAGGTTAAGGGTTAGGGTTTAGTTAAGAAAAAATAGGGTTTGAGGAGAGAGGGTAGGTGTTAGGGTTTGGTTTAGCCACACTAGGCCATACATGGGTGGAGGGTGAGAAGGAGATGAAGTAGAGGACATGGGGTAGGGTTTTGGCATAATTAACAACAAGCTCCATCAAGTGGGTGGTGATGACATGGAGCTAGAGATGGGAGAAAAAGGTGATGAGAGAAATGATCTCACATGACCCTACATGTGTAATTGCACTTGTGAGGGTAGATGAGAAGGGGGCCTTGATGCACATGGCAAGGATATAAGATTAAGGTGGAAAAATGATTTAGAGGAAGAGGAAGCTTAAGAAGATAATCCACTCATAAAACAAATAAAAAACAAAGGAGAACACATGGTGGTGATGGTTGCATGGCCCATGCAAAATATTAAATGCCATGTTTTATTTTGTGAAAACAACAATAATAATATGGCATTATTCTTATGCATTCCCAAGAAGTGGAATAAAGGCCAAGCAAAAGAAATTATAGAATTAGATCCATCCCATCCCACATGAGCTAGAATAATACCAAAAGAAAATGAAAGCCCATGGGTAAGTAGAATGGTGGAATAATAAGGTGGTGAAAAGAAAGGTGATGGAGTGGAATAAAAGATATGCCCCCAACTCAATTTGGGCATCAAGCATTAATCAAGATTCAAATACAATGTATCAAGTACCAAATACAATTAATAATGTGCATGAGAGAAGAACCAAATGGAAAAGGGTTTTATATGATGCTCAAATGCAAGGTGGCATGATGACATGAGCATGATATAATTATGATGCAACAATTATCTGTAAGGAGTAGCCATTATATTACTAGACCAAGTAGCATAACCATTGTTAGACAATTGGGATGCTACAACTCTCCCCCACTAAACAGGAATCTCGCCCCGAGATTCTAGGAAGAAGAAGAAGACTCAAAGAGGGTAGGATACTTGGCACGGAGGTCATCCTCACGTTCCCAAGTGGCTTCATCAACGGAATGGTGCGACCACTGCACCTTGCAGAACTTGATGGACTTGTTGCGAGTCCTTCTTTCTGCGACTTCTAGAATTTTTATGGGGTGTTCTTGATAAGACAGATCGTCTTGGAGATTGATGAGTTCATGGTCCACGGTCCTGTCGGGATCCTTGAAGCACTTCTTGAGTTGAGAGATGTGGAAAACATCATGGACTTTGAGTTGTTCAGGGAGCTCAAGAGCATAAGCAACTTCTCCTCTTCTTCCACGAATTTTGAAAGGACCGATGTATCTAGGAGCCAGCTTTCCTTTGATACCAAAGCGGTGCGTGCCTCTCATGGGAGTGACACAAACGTAAACGAGATGACCAGGGACATACTCCATGTCCGTGTGCTTTCTGTCATAATTGCTCTTCTGGCAACTTTGAGCAATCTTCAGGTTTTCAAGAATGATGTGAACTTTCTCCTCCTCTTGAGTTACAATGTCGGGGCCAAACAATATTCTTTCACCTGCGCCCGACCAACCAATCGGAGTTCTGCATTTGCGACCATAGAGAGCCTCAAATGGTGCCATATTTAGAATTTTCTGGAAACTGTTGTTGTAAGAGAATTCATCATAAGGAAGACATTCTTCCCACTTCATGCCGAAAGAGATGACGCAAGCACAGAGCATATCTTCCAGAATCTGATTGATCCTTTCAACTTGTCCTTGCGACTGAGGGTGGTAAGCTGTGCTGAAGTTTAATTTTGTTCCCAAAGCATTTTGCAAACTTCCCTAGAACTTGGAAGTGAAGATGCTTCCACGGTCTGAACTGATCTCAAGAAGAACCCCATACAGAGAGACAATTCTGTTGATATAGAGATCAGCCAACTGAATTGCAGAAATTGTTTCCTTGACTGGAAAAAGTGAGCTACTTTGGAAAGCCTATCAATGACAACAAAGATTGCATTGTTGCCCTTCTGCGACCTTGGAAAACCAGTGATGAAGTCCATCTCTACTTTCTCCCATTTCCATTCCGGAGGCTTCAATGGCTGTAGAAGACCGGAAGGTTTCTGATGGACAGCTTTAACTCTGTGACAAACATCACACTCCGAGACATACTTGGCACAATATCGTTTCAAACCAGACCACCAATACTATGTTTTCAAGTCCATGTACATCTTAGTGCTGCCAGGGTGGATAGACAGAACAGAATCATGCACCTCCTTGAGAACTTGCTCTCTTAAACCCGGGTAGTTCGGAACAAACATCCGGTGTTCAAAGAAAAGAGTGCCTTGGTCGTCAACATGGAAAGACTCATACTTCGGAAGCTGAATGTTGGAGATGATCTTTTTAGTGTAAGGATCACCAAGTTGAATGGAACGGACCTTTTATTCCAAGAGAGGTGTTTCTAGAAGGTTCAGAAGATACCCTTGATCTACAATTTCAAGGTTTAGCTTGCGGAATTCCTCGCACAAGAGAGGCTGTTGTTCTTCCACCATGAGATTGTTGACGTAAGCTTTTCGGATAAGAGCATCAGCCATGACATTAGCTTTGCCCGGAGTGTAGTTGATGGTCAAATCAAAATCATTGATTGTTTCAATCCACCTCCTCTGACGAAGGTTGAGATCAGGTTGTGTGAAGATATACTTCAGACTCTTGTGATCAGAAAAGATCTCACAACGGTTGCCGAGCAAGTAATGCCTCCATACTTTCAAAGCAAAGACAACTGCTACGAGTTCGAGGTCATGTGTAGGATAGTTGATCTCATGCGTCTTCAACTGTCGAGAGGCATAAGCAACAACTTGCTTTTCTTGCATAAGGATCGCACCCAATCCTTGCAATGAGGCATCATAGAATATCTGGAAAGGCTTTGATGTATCTGGAGGAACTAAGACTGGTGTGGAAGTGAGCTTCTCTTTGAGTGTTTCAAAGCTTGCTTGACATGCAGGAGTCCAAAGGTATTTCTTGCCTTTCTTGAGGAGATCGATAAGAGGCTTCGCAATCTTCGAGAAGTTTTGAACGAAGCGACGACAGTAACTGGCCAAACCAAGGAAACTCCGGACTTCTTTGACATTTATGGGTGGAAGCCAGTCCATAATTGTCTTAATAGTTTCTGGGTTAACGGCGATGCCCTTGGCAGAGATGACGTGACCAAGGTAGGTGACTTGAGGCAGCCAGAATTCACACTTGGAGAACTTTGCATACAAGCGGTTCTCACGAAGCTTGTTTAGGACACACCGAAGGTGTTCTTCATGTTCTTCCTTTGACTTAGAATAGACTAGAATGTCATCCAGATAGACCACAATGAACTTATCAAGATACTCCATGAAAACCGAGTTCATAAGCCTCGAGAAGGTGGCAGGTGCGTTGGTGAGACCGAAAGACATGACCGTGTACTCATACAGGCCATAGCGGGTGGTGAAAGCTGTTTTGGGAACATCTTCCTTGCGAATCTTGATTTGATGATATCCACTTCTCAAATCAAGCTTAGAGAATACCACAGCTCCAGCTAACTAATCGAAGAGATCATTAATCCGCGGAAGGGGATATTTATTCTTGATGGTTTTAGCATTGAGTGCCCGATAGTCAACACAAAGTCTATCAGTCTTGTCTCGCTTCTTCACAAAGATGGTTGGGCTACCCCAAGAAGAAGTACTGTGCTGAATGAAACCCAACTTCTCTTGTTCATCCAGCTGACGTTTGAGTTCAGCCAACTCAGTAGGACCCATTTTATAAGGCCGCTTGGAGATAGGAGCGGTACCAGGTTCAAGTTCAATGACAAACTCAACCTCCCGATCCGGAGGCATACCTGGTAACTCTTCAGGAAAGACATCTAGGAACTCACAGACTACAGGAACACTCTGAATACCTTCCATAGCATCATCATTCAGAGCTGCCAAAGAGTAAAGCTGAAATGCAGGAGTCAGACTTGGAGAATAGACTATATGGCCTTCAGGAATTTTCAGAAACACCGAACGTTCAGCACAATCAATCACAGCTTCATTTGTTGTTAACCAATCCATGCCGAAGATAACATCAATATCAGAATTTCCCAGAATAATTAAGGAAGCTGGAAACGAAGAACCACCAATCTCAATTTGATTGTTATGGCTGATTTTAGAAGATGCCATTGTTGCTCCAGGAGAAAGGACCATTAAACGCTTGGGCAGAGGATCCATTGCTAACTCATTCTCATTTGCAAACTTGTGAGAAATAAAAGAATGTGATGCACCCGAATCAAACAAAACTCGTGCAGGAACTGAGTTAACAGGAAGCATACCCATCACAACTCCAGGAGCATGCTCAGCTTGAGCGATGTTGACACAGTTGGCACGAGCAACCGTAGACCCAGGCTTGGTGTTAATGTTGAGAGCCCGAGGTGGAGGTGCACGAATCATAGGAGAACTTGCCGCAGGTCTTGGAGGTGGTGGTGGAAGAGCTTTGTTGTTCATTGGACAATTCTAGTGCTGATGCCTAGTGTTACCACAAGTATAACAAGCACCAGGTGGGCTTGGAGCAACGTAGCCAGGGACTCCGCCAGGCGCTCGAGGTTAGTTGTGGTTGTAGCCCCTGGGAGCCGCAGTGAAGGAGTTTGGTGGCCTTGCTGTGTAGCTTGACAGTCTTGGTGGAGCAGGGAGCGACGGTGGGGTGTTAGGAACCCAGACACAGTGCTTAGAAGGAGCTATCATAGCTGAAGAGCTTGCTGCATCGCGGCTGTGTTTCTTGGACTCCTCAAACACTTGCCTACTTGCTTCTTCCTGCAGAGCTGTATGTTGGAGTTCTAGAAAAGACCCCGGCCTTGCATGAGTGATTGCATATTTGATTGATGCATTGAGCCCTTGCCTGAACCTCTTTTGCTTCTTCTTGTCATCAGAGATCTCATTGCCACCATACCGAGAAAGGTTCATGAAGTTTCTGATATAGGTATTGACATTGTCATTGCCCTGCTAGAGGTTGAGAAACACTTCCTTCATCCTTTCCATGACAATTTCTGACAGATATTGCTCTTTGAAAGCCGTAGTGAATTGCTCCCAAGTAGGCTGAAAACCAGAGTGGTCTGCCTTCAGGTAATTTTCCCACCACAGAGCTGCATCTCCCTTCAGAAGGTGAGTGGCATATTTTACCCATTCTTGCTCAGGAACATCCGCCGTTGTCAGCAACTTTGACATCTCCCGCAACCAATCATCAACGTCAAGTGGCTGATCAGACACCTCAAATTGGCGTGGGTTGAACTTCAGAAAACTCTTGATATCTCCTCGCTTGGGAGGTGGAGGTAGCGAAACAAACTCATTCCTCCTGACACTTTCTTCAAATCACTGCTGGTTCTGCTGCATTGCTCCCAGGGCATTAGCAATACTTGCCAACGCAGCCCCCAGTTCAGGTGGTATGTCCTCCTCAGAACGACATGGTGGTGCCATCCTGTGATTGATATAAAACTCAAGTCAGTACCATAATGGAGAATAATAATAATCCAAAATAGTACCAAAATGGAACTAACCAAGATTAAAGGATACAATTCACTAAGATGATATTAAAATATCAACAAAGTTCAAGGCACCTAGAAGATATTAAGCATATCGCACACGATTGAACAAGGAGTGTGGTACACAAAGGTATCAAAGAAAAAATTTCCGCAATTTCGGCATTAAAATACCACTATATGCGCAAAAACCACTTCACGAATCAAGATTAGTAACTCTACTAGTTCAACATACAAGAGCAAATGATAAAAGTAGTGGTATGGTCGCGACTCCATCCCGCACTCAAATCATTACTCCGCACATGAATCAGCAAAACACATATCCCAACACCTTCTTCTTAAGATGAACCTAAAGATTGGTAACTACGAAAAAGAACACCCTAACAAGATAACGTCGGATAACAAAGAGTAAGATAGATCGCATCGGTTTACAAAGGCCTGTCGGTATGGAATGTACCAACAGTTGATAACCAAGAGGCAGATAGTGGTAACATTTGGATGCAACAGATAGATAAGGAATTCACACACACACACAACCTATGGTACTACGGAACCCAGAACACGTGAATCCTAGTTTGAATTTTTAGAAGAGGATTGAAAATGTTACACTTCCTTACCAGAAAAAGGGTGGGTGGGTGGGTAAGAAGAAAAATGGAAGCAATCCTACTCTCACGTTTTGTTTTTCCCTAGTATACATAGCTACCAAAAATATTTGCTAGACTGACAACGACAATTTTGGCTGAGACCCTGAAGGGCGGGATGGCTCTGATACCAATTGTAACTACCTTGGTGAATTACGCTCTTAGTTGCATGCCTGGATGAGCGAAAGTGGTTAAAATAGTACGGTGGGGCCCGGGGCCACTCACGGTAGACCTTTGGCCGTCCTAACCACTTTCAGAACATCGGAACAAGAACGAGCGGCGTAATCGGCAGGCGAAGGGATCAACTACATACACAAGTGAGTATGTATGCAAGCCACATACAACAGTCCTCAGAGCCATTCCATCTAAAAGAAATAGAAATATTGCAACGCCATACGGCAAGATTCAAATATCCTAGATAGAGATAATATTTTCGGATAGCTCCTCATACAACAAACATCAGATTATCAGGCGGAAGCGGAAAACAAGATCCGAGTACGAATAAGAAGCAAATCGGCATAAGATGCCACATAAATAAACACATCCCGCCCACAGATCTCCGGGATCCCCGTTCCCGGAATCTCTACACCGAGTGATCGTTGCCAACATCATCTGTCTCCTCCACCCAGTATCCATCTTGCGAAAACACCTGTTCATCTGAATCAAACAATTTATCGTGTGAGACCCTAGGGGTACTCAGCAAATCTTTATGCCACTAAAGGGCACACAACCTGGGGTGACGCAATTGCAGCAAAAGATAATAGCTAACAATTCTATAGATACTCGCTAACCATCTGCCTAACCAACGATAGACGGATGTCCGTGAATTAAGAACAATAGTTGTAACAGTAATAATTAACATATCCATCCTCCTCCTCGCTTACCAACGAGGAAGCGGACGAACAACCCCCCATCCGTTGGCAGTTTTATTAACCATTCCATGAGTGTTGCACTATTTACTAATCAGATACTTAGTCAGATTAAAAGCGGTACTTTAGTTATACTTGTCTATGATCGAGAAACGGTGCTCCAAGTCGTCCATAACCACGGACACGGCTTTCAGAAAGATTTACCCTGCAGGGGTGCACGAATAGCAACACACACTTGATCAACCTCGGAAAAACCAACTCAAAACCCAACGAGGAATTCGCGACAAAGCAATCACAGGATTCAGTAATATTTGAGGGGGCCACCCCATTAAGCTACCCGCAACGAAGTTGGCCGGCTCCGAGACGGACCCAAGGTTTGCGTCAATGGCGGTAAACGACTGGGAACCCGAAAGTGTGATTGGGCTTGTCGATATCGCGAAAACACTCCGCATCCAAAACAGTACAGGTGCTCCACGCACAATCTTAAATAAAACAGTAAAGCATGGCATAAGTACAGGATAGTAACAAAGCCCCAAACTACTTTGTGGCCCCAAGAAATAAGAATGAATCAAGCTCTGGCTCAGGGGGGTCCATAAGGCCTCCCGGATGTGGATAGTGCGAATAATCAAGGAACAGGAATCAAGTACTCGGGGTCCTACGGGACACAAGTGAGCAGGAAAAACCAAATAGTAGATATTGCTCACCGGTGCCTCTTTCATTAGTTATCCCATTACTACTCAGGTTATGTTGTTTAGGTACCTCATTATCCATCAGACACTCACATACCCTACACATGCTTTTCTACGACTCGCATGGCTCAAACAACTCCTGTAGTAATGGCTCATGGGATGGAGGAACAAGCTTCGGTGGGGTTTAAAAGTAAAGGCTATGCAGTACTTGGGATTCAATTTAATGCAATCGCGACTCAATGACGCAAGAATAAGATAGAGGCAATAGGTACTGTATGTATGCGAGCATGTGGTAGTGCTTGCCTGGCAGCTCAGTTGAAGCGAGAGATGGATCTGGGTAGTACTCCTGTGATTCCTGGTAATTCTCCTGCTGGGCGTCTACTCGAAGAAGATCCAAACAAACAAGGGCCAACATAAATAAAGTGCACAAGCATAGGAAATAAAATGCGACAAGCAAACAAGCATCCCATGATGAATGATGCACAATTTTCATGGCATTAAAGTAGCATGGCATGGTGAGGTGTGGAATACAAGAATAAAGCATTTTATTATTTACTTAGTCCAATTTTGTTGTCATAAACAATTCTGATTTATAAATATGGCATGATGCATGCTTTAATTCATAACAAGGAGTGCATAGATAGAACGGGCTCGTCGCGCTGATCGTTTTAGACATATTATTTGTTAAATTTGGAGTTATAGATTTAAAGTTATTAATTTATTAAGAAAAGGGCATTTATTTGCAATTTTAATCATCTCGAAATTTAAAGTGGTCAAACATTATTTTGAATGGCATATTTGAAATCCTCACATTTTTCTGATTCAAAAACATATATTATTTGTATTAATTGGATTTATAATTTAAAAGTTATTTAAAATCTGATTTGGATTTGAATTTAAACCATTTCTGGAAAAGTTGATTTTAAAACAGAAAAGCAGAAAACGTTTTACACTCAGACAGACCCAGCCCCAGACGCTAATGGGTGGGCCAGCTGCTGGCTGGGACACACGCGCATGGAAAAGCTTTTCTCACGACGGTGTACTTAGCCTATGCGAATGACAGATGGGCCAGCGGCTACGGGCCCACGTGACAGCGGCTGAACCCGCAGGGGCTGACAGGTGGGGGCATGCTGTATCGCAGGTTAAGTGTGACGAAAAGACGGGTGCCTTTTTGTAAAAAGCACGCAGCGGCTGGTAGGTGGGGTCGCGAGGGGCGCGGGTTGAGCGGTAAAAGACACAGGGGGTAAGTGCAAAAAGGGGAGGCGCACTGTGGATCTTCCTCTCGGTCTGACGACCAGATCCACGCGCGGCAGTGGCGGTGAGGAGCGGGGGATCGAACCGGGGATCTGGGCGTGCGCTGGGGGCGGTAGCCACTTCGGTAGCTGGGGTTGTTGTAATGCGAGGGGTAGGCGGCTAGATGAGACGTGGCGCGGCACAGAGGCGGCAGACGCCAGCGGCCGACAGCCGCCGAGGGCGTTCAGTGAAACGCCCGGGAAAGCAGAGGGTCTACGGCGAGGCGGAGGATGTCTAGGCGGGAGAGGGACTTACCGCAGGCTCGGCGGTGGGTTCTGATTGGAGTCGAGCGCAGCAGATAGACGACGAGGCTGGCGGCCAGAGATCTAGGGTTTCGTCGGGGCAGTGGTGGTGCTGGCGTTCCGGGCTCTCCTCCTCGACCACTTCCACGTCGTGCTCGCCGGCTGGAACGAGGACCCGACGGTGGTGCTGCCGGTGACCGGCGAGAGGGAGATGTCATCGTGAAAGAAGAAGAAGGAGGGAAGAGGCAGGGACCTGGGGTGGATCTGGCGTTGCCAGGCGCATGAGGCGAGGGAGTAGATAGGGAAGGGGTGGGGGTAACGTGCGGGAGTGGGGTAGAGATAAAGGTGGTCTCGGCCACCTTTGCTCCTTCTTCTCACGTGCTTGCCGCGGGCAGCCAGGGCAGGCGCAAGGTTGAGGCTGCCAGGTGGGCCAAGGGCTCCGATGAGGTCGGTGGAGCCGGCTGGTAGCGAGAGAGAGAGAGAGATCAGAGATGGGAGGCTCGGTTAAGGCTAGGGTTAGCCTCGGGTAGGGTTAGAGGGGAGGCTCGGGTTGGGCTGGTAAGATGGGGTAGCTGGGGTGTGGGACCAGGGAGAGAGGGTGGCTAGGTGGGGCCAGCATGGTAGAGAGAGAGAGAGAGAGAGAGAGAGAGAGAGAGGTGAGTGAGGTTAAGGGTTAGGGTTTAGTTAAGAAAAATTAGGGTTTGAGGAGAGAGGGTAGGTATTAGGGTTTGGTTTAGCCACACTAGGCCATACATGGGTGGAGGGTGAGAAGGAGATGAAGTAGAGGACATGGGGTAGGGTTTTGGCATAATTAACAACAATCTCCATCAAGTGGGTGGTGATGACATGGAGCTAGAGATGGGAGAAAAAGGTGATGAGAGAAATGATCTCACATGACCCTACATGTGTAATTGCACTTGTGAGGGTAGATGAGAAGGGGGCCTTGATGCACATGGCAAGGATACAAGATTAAGGTGGAAAAATGATTTAGAGGAAGAGGAATCTTAAGAAGATAATCCACTCATAAAACAAATAAAAACCAAAGGAGAACACATGGTGGTGATGGTTGCATGGCCCATGCAAAATATTAAATACCATGTTTTATTTTGTGAAAACAATAATAATAATATGGCATTATTCTTATGCATTCCCAAGAAGTGGAATAAAGGCCAAGCAAAAGAAATTATAGAATTAGATCCATCCTATCCCACATGAGCTAGAATAATACCAAAAGAAAATGAAAGCCCATGGGTAAGTAGAATGGTGGAATAATAAGGTTGTGAAAAGAAAGGTGATGGAGTGGAATAAAAGATATGCCCCCAACTCAATTTGGGCATCAAGCATTTATCAAGATTCAAATACAATGTATCAAGTACCAAATAGAATTAATAATGTGCATGAGAGAAGAACCAAATGGAAAAGGGTTTTATATGATGCTCAAATGCAAGGTGGCATGATGACATGAGCATGATATAATTATGATGCAACAATTATCTGTAAGGAGTAGCCATTATATTACTAGACCAAGTAGCATAACCATTGTTAGACAATTGGGATGCTACAACTATAAATGAAATGAGTCAGCACTAGAGACGCGACCTGACCAGGATGTACTCGTCCTCGGTCAGGACCACTAGAATGTGCGATACCTACGATCTCCTCCTCGAGAAGATCATGGGCATTACGGTACTCTCCTTGAGAGACTTATGGGGTGGCTCGTGAGGCACTTCCTTCCAGCGGCTCAAATCTCTAGGACCTAAAGTGTCGAGCTCTGAACTTAAGGCCCATTCCTCGGTTGTAAGTTACCTCACCCACGGTTCATGTCGGCTCGTGAGGAACTTCCCTCTAGCGGCCCAAATCTCCAGGACCTGAAGTGTCGAGCTCTGAACTTACGGCCCGTTCCTCGGCTGTAAGTTACCTCACCCACGATTCCTGGCCAAAACGATATCGCTACGATGGATCATGAGGCACTGCCCCTCCGTGGCCTAAGCTCTCCAGGACCTAAAGTGTCGAGCTATGAACTTATGGCCCGTTCCTCGGTTGTATACCTCTCCCATGGTTCCTGGCCTTTAAAAAACCAAAAATCGCCTTGCTAGCCTGACGGCCTTCTCCTCGAAAGGTTTGCAGGTGGCTAGTGAGGCACTCACCCCTCTAGCGGCCAAAGAACTACAGGGCCTAGCGTGCTGAGCTCTGAACTTGCCACCCGATTGCAGCAGTAAGTTACCTCACCCACGACTCTTGATGCCTATAACTTTCTATGTAAGTTCATTGTAGGTCCCCCAGCAGAGTGCATATGCTCTCCATGGTCATCCCCCCAAGAGACCTAAAGGAAATACAAAGCCCTCGACAGAAGCATAGGCAAATACATGCCGGGAGATTATAGAGGAGGCATCAAGTCCAAAACATGGCCACCACACTAGAGTCCACTAAACGGATTACAGTGAAAGGACATCTCAAGTCGACGGCTCCGAAACGCTGTCTTCAGAAGATGGCTTGTCACTCCCCTCTGCAGGAGCGCCTCCATGGGAAGTTGGCGTCATGCTGGTAGAGGGCAGAGAAGACGTGGGTCGCCACAACCCGCATAATCCTTCGGCACTCATCCAAATGGTACCCGTGCTAGAGCGCGGCTCTCCCCTCCAACATCGTCATGATCCGGTTGAAGAGCACCAGAAATGCACCATCTCTATTGGCATCGATGAGAGGCCCGGTGTAGAAGTCAGTCACTCCGAAGTCCCTAAGGGTGTCGGCCGCGCGCTTGGCAAGTGCCCGGTACATCTTGCCCCGCTCCTTCTCCAGCACCCGGAGGTCCCACTCTACCTCATCGCGGAGGTCCCAATGCTTATGGAGTTCTTGATGGGCGGCTTGTAGCCCCTTCAAGGCGTCTAAATCGATGATAGATTGGACCAGACGCTACTCCGCCCTACGTAGGGAGCCCTCCAGCTCTTCCTTCTTCTCCAAGAAGCTTGTCTGTTAAGTCCTGGCCTTCCCTAGGTAATCCTCTCGGAGAGCCAGGCAGAACTGCAAGAGTACCTCCTTGTTAGCCTCCTTCATCTACTTCTGCTCCTCGGTGACCTTGGCATAGCAGTGGCGGATGCGTTCATCAGTATTTGCACGGTGGCGGTCAACGCCGAGCGTACGCTCCTCAAGCTTCTTGTGGGCCGTCTCTAGCTGGGCCTCTAGCACTTCTAGGCGGCTCCTCTCCAATTAATCCTCGTCCTTGCGGAGGGCCACATCTTGCTCCCTCTAAGCGACCCTCAGGTGATCTTCTTGGACCTCCCGCTCGGAGGAGGCAAGTGCATGGTCGCGCACGGAGAGGTCGTAGGCAGCACGGGTCAGGTTCCTAGAGGAAGTCCCTTCCCCTCCAGAGGGTAGGACCCGGTCCCCGGCTGAAGCAGAAGTCCCTGTGACTCCCCGAGGTGCCTCCTCAAGGGCCAGGCCGCCTCTAGAGCTCCTCGCCTCGCCACGGGCTCCCCACTGCTCCCGGGCCTAGCCAAGAACAGCCCGCTCCAAGTGGAGTCGATGCCATGCTCCGGACAGGTGGTGCTCCTCCACAGCAATATTAGCAAGGAAGATCGAGCTCGGCCTGAGCGGCCGCCACTACACCATGCAGGTGCCCTGACCAGTCGAGGGTGGTGTCCTCGGGAAACAGCAAGGCGTTCCTAGGATCTCGGGGGCTTCCCTAGCCTGGTTCTCCCCTGTCGCCACGAACTGGCGATGGGGTCGAGACCTGCGCGCCGACGGGGACTTCAAGTGGCGGTGTACCACCACCTCTGACCACCATCTCAGTGTTAGGATGACCCTCGTCAGCAGGACAGTCCCTCATCTTGCCCCTCACCCGGAGAGGCGGGGTGGATCCCTTAGAGTGCTCCCTGACCAGGAGAGGGCCGGAACTGCCCTCGGCATGCCCTGCCGCCCCTCTAGGAGACGGACTTCACCACCTTGGTCTTCTTCTTCTCACGCCTGTAACGGAACGGTGTGGTGATGTAGCAGGAAGGGAAAAGGGGGGAAAAGGGGCCTCACGAGGATGAATCACCTCCCGACTTACGCTCCCACCAAGGATCAATTGGCCCTCCTCGCACCCCCGAGAAATAAAGGCGTCGCCATCACCTGGCTTTGGGCGCTTCTCGGCCACCCACGTCGAGACGGGAGCAGCCGCCGCCCGAGGCTCGGCACGCTCCCCGTGGTTAGCTCTGCTGAAGGAATCACAAGCTCCAACACCAGGGAGATCCTGGGCGTCCTCCTCCGAAGACAACACGCTATTGATCATCCTCCCGTATCGAACAAGCTGGGAGGGCTCGGAAGCGCCACCTGGCTCCACGCCCTTGTCATCCAACTCAACTAGAGGGCACTCGCCCCTAGCGTCGAAGGTGGGAAGACCCGTGTGAATGGCGCACACGTCGCCCTCCACGTACAAGGGGCACGCACCGAAGGGAGGCTCCGCTACCGCCTCCACGCCTAGGAGCAGAAGCAGGAGAACATCCACCGTGTCCTCGGTACGGAGCCCCTCCGAGAGCCTTACCACATCCCGACCAAGCAACATGGTTTAGATGGGCCTCCTGTGCTCCTAGAGGGGAGCAGACTGTTGCTATAGGAATTGCCTCACCACCATCTCGCCGGTCAAACCATGGTCCCTCAAATACGCCACGCACCTCGCGAGGGGCCCAGGACTCATGCAGGCGGCCGCCTCATGGGCCCAGCCTAGGTTCTCCACCGCTGCCCCTATGGCAACATGGAGCTGAGGCCAGGCCAGGCCGGCGTCCACCAGGACCTAGTTGTGGCGGTGTTGGGGATATACTTTCTAGGTATCCTCAATGTGCCTCGCTGACTAGGGTGGCCCACTTCGGGTTAGAGCTTTGCTTCATGAGCGGCCCAGTCAGAGAGAAGAGATGAAGTCTACTACGGCTACGGGAAGGCCTAGAAGACTTACCGACATATGCCTGTAGTTACTTGTAGTTCAAGATGTACTCTGTAACCGACTCATAGTCATAGCCGGATAGGTCTCTCTTGTAAACCCTAGGCCGGATATCTATATAAGCCGTCCTAGGGACCAGCCTTTAGGGCACCCCACAATAGTCTACAATCTCAACTCG
Organism: Avena eriantha; assembly: GCA_910589775.1. Classification (NCBI taxonomy): domain Eukaryota; kingdom Viridiplantae; phylum Streptophyta; class Magnoliopsida; order Poales; family Poaceae; genus Avena; species Avena eriantha. The sequence goes on along the minus strand of OU342741.1, from coordinate 247,714,765 downwards.
CATAGGCGAAATCCTTGTAACCCATATTCCCGCTTTGTCGTATTACTAGATTGCTAGCAGGAGTAGGATCTGTCCACAATCGCCAGATTCGAACCTGGGTAAACTTGTGTGCTTACCGTCCCAGAACACTATACGAATCACACCCATCTCTTCCACACGCCTCGAGGACCCCCTCATGGCGTACACGTCTTCAATCCGACGACAGTTGGTGCCCACCGTGGGGAAAGTGAGCTTCGGATCTACGTTTCGAGCGGAATCTGCAATAATCGGAATCAGCGAGACAATCATTGTCGGTCATGTCCTCTATGCCAGCGATGTCCCTCTCGTTCTTCTCGACGAGACCTGGATTCTGGCTAGGGAGGCTGTGACTAGCTACACAATCATGTCTTTCGATGAGATCGACGCCTATCGTGGTTTCGCTAAAACTGCCCCACCCACCCCAGCAGTGACGATAGAGGCAGAAGAAGTTTCTGAGTCCACTTTGTCTGCGGAGGCGGCTGAGTTCCGGATCCTAGAAAACCCTAATCCCACCCAGCCCGCACCTGAGGCGGAGATAGTGGAGAAAGCTCAGCCTGAAGCAGATCTTCTTGCGGAAACCGAATCTAAAGTGGATCTCCCCAGCGAGGTCAAATCTCAGGATGATCTCCCAGCGGGGTCGAATCTCAGGAGGAGCAAGTCAACAACAACTCCAGATCTGGCTCTGTCGATGCTGGATAGGTTAATCTTTCCTGAGGCACACATTGAGGCACATGATACTGCATGACGCTAGCATGGAAGAAATCCTGGAGACCATTAAGTGCTTCGAGGAAGCCCATGAAGAAAGCCGCAACTACCTCAGGGCTCACACATCGCACTTTGTCGGCTATGTTGGATCCGGATCCGACTCTACCGATCCTGAAGACAATGAAGACTCGGTGCTAGAGGTGATCGAAACAAACACCGACTTACCGGCATCTTTGGATGATTCAATGATGTCGGCAGATTTCCGAGAGTTCGTCGAGGAATATGAAGAGGAGTTCAACTCCAAAGCTGCAGAAGAAGGAGAAGCTATGGACGAAGGATCTGGAGAAAACTCTCCTAAAGCGTAGGACGACATGGATCTTGGAGAAAATCCCGACGTCCACATGTCCGAAAGTACTGATCGGAGCTTGACTCCAGGAAACGGACCCAAAGCCGTCTTTGCTACTAGCGCTGCCAAGGAGGCAAAGAACAAGAAGACGACTCCCACGAAGGACCCTCCGGCTGAGGAGGTAATCACTGAAGAATACGAGGAAGACTCGGATGGAGCCCAAATCCTAGACGAGCCAAAATATACGCTGGTGGGTGGACACATGGTTACCCCTGGTGCCCGTAAACTCATCAAAGACGCACTAACTATGCAGATCTTACACCTACAGAATTGGAAGATAGGGCCCAATCCCTAGAAGTACATCGCCAAGTACTCCTAGATGAAGCTAACAATCTCTTAGAGGAGAAAAAGTGCATTGTGTCTGTGGGGAAGTTTAACTCCCTGTAGCATCAGAAAACTCGGAATGGCCCCGTGTGGGCTAACAGAAATCCGGAAGTCCACAAGACCCTCTTTGAGGAAGGTGACGGCATCAAGGGAGAACCTCGGCTCGACAGTAAGGGAGATCTGGTGTATCAAACACCAGTGGAAAACACTGCTATAGCCCGAGATATCCTGGCAAACAAGCCAAACCCAGACCAAATCCGGTTGGGCGTAAAGCTACTTACCAAGGGTCTAGAGCAGCAGAAGGCCACGAAATTCAGGAGCGGAAAACTGGTCTCTAAATCTGACCAATGCCGAATGGATCTGGCTTGGCATGACATAAGGCCCCAATGGGACCTGGAACAACACCACCGTTAGGAAGACAATTACTCAAGAACCAGATCTTCAGGGCAACAGCACAAAGCCACCTGTGACTGGAGTAACATTGCTCCAGCCGCAGAGCGAGACGCACTTGCAGCACTGGTTCCGAGGCAGCCTCCGTGGCGATAGTAGAACACTTGCAGGGAAGATGAAAAAGAACAACGTCAGGAGGAGGACCGACAAAGGATGCCACCTCCTAGACATGCAAGTCATCCGGCTGAACCTCATCATAATGGCGCAAAGATACCATGCTGAGTCAAGCCGGCAGGGGGCTCACCGTAATCAAGACCCTCCCTAGAACCAGAATAATGATGCTCCGGACAGAGGCTGGTGCTCAGTCGGAAACAATCCACCTACACCACCCTCTCCACCAAGCAGCCATCATAGCGGCTCTCGAGGGAGCCAAGGAGGATGTCGCAGCGGAGGAGGTGGTGGCGGAAGTAGAAGTCCGGCTCCAAGGCACCGTAGCCACAGTGAATAACCATGACGGCGTTCTCTATATGGGAGGCACCAGATCAACTCTAACATAGAGGCACGGTGCTACTAGTCAGACAACATCTATGTGGGTCCAAAATGCTTTGGACCGCGCATTCGACAAACAAACTTCCCAGAAAGATTTTCTATCTCAAGGATCATCCAACCCTACGACGGTGTGGCCTGGCCAGACACTTGGCTCCAGGATTTTTTCTAGGCTTGCTGCATTGCCAAAGGCGGAAATACCTTGGTCATGACCCGGTATCTCCCGCTTATGCTGAGGAAGACGACAGGATCCTGGCTCAATGAACTTGTGGAAAACACCATCCACAACTGGTATGACATGTAGAGCGCGTTCTTTCAGAATTTCGAAGGCACATATCAGAGGCCTTGTACGGTAGGAGACCTACAGCATTACACCCAGAAAGCCGAAGAAACTTGTCGAGATTACCTCGGATGATGGATCGACACCAAGAACTCTTGTAAAGGGGTAAATGATCAAACTACGATTAAAGCTTTCATAGCAGGAATCCTAATTGGTTTACTACGTCACCGCTTGAAGTGCGACAAGGTCACCAATCTAGGAGAGATGATAGAGACGGCAAGCAAGTATCAGATGCCGATGATGATGCAGAAGGACTACTGAACGTCCTGGATATACCAGAGTCGGCAAAACAGCTGAAGCAACAAACTCAGAAGCACAAGAACACCTCGGAAGAAAAACCCACCGCAGAAACAGCAGTAGTTAATGCTACTTTCGGGTCTGGAGGACGAGGTGGCCGTGGAGGCGGCCGTGGAGGTGGCCGCGAACGCGGTCGTGGGACATCTAGAGTCCACGGTAGAGGAGACCAGCAACTTGGGAAAACCTACTCCTGGGCCAACATTGCCAACAATCCATGTGTGCATCACTTACATGCCAATGGGGGCTCGTCCCACACAAACACCGAGTGTCGTTTCAATGACGACATCAAGAAATACGAATCCGCTGGCTATATGGTTAAGCGAAGAAAATGAAAGAAAAATTCCTAGAAAGAAAATGAGACCAAATAAGATTCCGACATGGAAGAAGCAGAGCCTTCAAATTCCAAGTTGGATGGAAAGAAGACCTTCCCAATGAAGAAATACACTTATGTCAATTTCCTTGGGTCTCAACCAACTAAATTCAAGAAATCAGTAATGCACGAGCTCAACGCAACTGTTCTAGCTGTCCCTCGGTTCTTGGACTGGTCGGAACTGACAATCACCTTTGACCACGCTGATCATCCGCCTAAGTTACACATGCGAGGAAAGTACGCTCTAGTCGTCAATCCACTTATTGACGGCTATGGTTTCTCCAAGACCCTCATGGACAGCGGCATCAGCATCAACATCCTCTACGTCGAAACGCTGCGCCGGATGAGGATCTCAGAAAGACAGCTGAAGCACAGCTCTATGATCTTTCACAGAGTTGTCCTCGAAAGACAAGCAAATTCCCTGGGAGAGATCACTTTGGACGTTACTTTTGGAAATCCAAACAACTACTAAACGGAAGCACTTTCTTTCAAAGTGGTCCCGTTCAAGAGCGCATACCACGCTATCTTCCGACAACCAGCTTACTGGGCCTTTATGGCTTGTCCATGTTACATTTACAATACTGTGAACATTCTAGGTCCCAAGGGCGTGATCGCCATCAGGGGAGACCCGAAGAAAGCACAAGAGTGCAAGGACAGAAATGCTGCCTTTGCTGAAGCCGTACTACACACCCAGGAGTACCAGGAGATCAAGAAGACCATCGACTCGTCTGAGATGCCCGCGATAGAGAAGGAGGTGACAAAGCCGATTCCGGAGTTCAAGGCATCGGAAGAGACGAAGACGATGCCATTGAAGGAAGATGACCCCTCCAAGGTGACCTCGATAGGTGTAGGTTTAGATAGCGCATAGGAAAGCGCGCTCGACAAGTTCCTCCAAGCCAATCAAGATATCTTCGCATGGCAGCCATCTGACATGACCAGAGTACCTAGGGAACTTGCCGAGCACTCTCCAAATGTATACACGAATGCTAAACCGGTCAAACAGTTCTTGTGATGTTTTGGCGATGAAAAGCGAAAAGCAATAGCTAAGGAACTAGCCCGACTCTAGTTAGCCCGATTCATCGAAGAGGTCATCCATACTGATTGGTCGGCCAACCCTGTAATGGTCCCTAAAAATGACACTACTGAATTAAGGATGTGTGTTGATTATACCGCCTTGAACAAGGCTTGTCCCAAAGATCTGGTCGCTCTGCCTAGAATTGATCAAGTTATCGTCTCTACAGTAGGCTCGGGACTCCTATGTTTTCTCGATGCATACTCCGGTTATCACCAAATTCGGATGAAGGAAGCAGACAAAGTCAAAACATCATTCATAACCCCCTTCGGAACCTTCTGTTTCGCTATGATGCCTTTTGGGCTCAAAAATGCGGGAGCTACGTACCAACACACTATGCAGCGTTGCCTCCACGATCAAATCGGATGCAATGTACATGCATATGTGGATGAAATAGAGGTCATGTCCAAAAAGAAGAAAACTCTAATTTCCGACTTGGAGGAAATGTTTGCCAATCTATGCAAATACAACATAATGCTTAACCCGAAGAAATGCTTCTTTGGAATATCAGCCAAAAAATTGTTAGGTTTGATCTTGTCTCAAAGAGGCATAGAGGTGAACCAGGACAAGATTAAGGCTATACTCAACATTTCCAGACCAACTCGCCTGAAGGATGTACAAAATCTAACTGGTTGCATTGTTGCAGTCAGTCGGTTTGTAAGCCGGCTCGGTGAAAGAGCCGCACCACTCTACAAGCTCCTGAAAAAGACCAAAAAATTTGTCTGGACTGATGAAGCCAAAGCTTCACTAAAAGACCTGAAAGCAGTACTCTCGTCTGCTCCTATCCTTGCAGCGTCGGAACCTCATGAACCGATGTTGCTCTATCTACCTACGACAAATAGAGTCGTCAGCGTAGTCATGGTGGTGAGAATATCATTTTGTGGCCCGAAAGTTGGGGCGCCCAGGCAGTGCGGTACCCAAGTTGCCTGTAATCAGCCGCGATGACTACAGTTTCTGTGCCAAATACTCATAGGGTCTTTTTCGGCACGAATTCAACTTTATGTTTCAATACAAAATATCAGGCTAATGGCCGTCAAGTTGGCCCCCTGTCAGTTCTCGCCGTTATGTTGCTCCCATCGCTTAGGTGTCAATTAGGCTTGCAGCGTTGGCGCTTGCATCCATTACGCATCTTCTTCCCTGGAGTGGCAATCTGTAGGGCGTCGTAGCCACGGCGCAGAGCTGGGACGTAGACGAACCTGCTCAGCCCCGCTCTCCTCCCTGTAGGCTCGCAGCGTTAGCACTTGCATCCATTACGTGTCTTCTTCTTCCCCGAAGCGACAATCTATGGTCGCGGCCATGGCGCGGAGCTAGGACGTGACGAACTCGGCCCCGCTCTCCTCCTCATCTCGAGTCGGAGCTCGCCCTCACCATGGACGCACCCATGGCACGGTGCGGGGACGAGAATTGGTTCCCGGTGAGATTTGTCATCATGTCGACCATGCTCGGTTCTATTTTCCTCCTCCAGAATCCGAGCTCGTCATCGCCGTGGTTGCACCCGCACCAATTCTGCCACCTCTGCCGAGGTCTCTATGGTAGCTCAAGTTTTGGCATGTTGGACCTATAAGAGAATTCGGAGCTGGGCAGTGGCAACCCGTTGTTGAACCTGTAAGGAAATTGCTGAAGACTGCGTGCCGCTCCAAGGTCTTCGGCTGATGCATTTGGCTTTTGCCAACGTCCACTATCGATGTGAGATCATTTAGTTACTTCAATACAAAATTTCGACCAATTTAACTTGTTGGTGTATTTCTTGACAATTATAATATAATCGAGCACTAGAAATATTTTGTAGTGTGCATGAGCATGATCAGTAATATAACTGAACACTAGAAATTTTAAGGCACTCCATATAAAGGAGTAGATTAATATAGAATGTTCACCAAAGACACCACGGATATATTGTCTTACATGCCACACACAGGTAATAATTAACTAAAACAAAATAAAAGCAGGGCGGCAACGGGAGGCCGGGACACGGAGACGCCTAGCAGGGCAGGGGCATTAGCAGGAGGCAGGGACGGCCTAGTTGATGGGATACATGCCAGTCCTAATATAATCCCAAAGGAATTTGTTGAAGGCTGTGTGCCGTGCCAAGGTAATCGGCATATGGCTTCTGCCTTCGCCTCTGGCAACGCCCACTGCGTGCTGGATCATGCTGTCGAGGTCCACGTTGATTGATCTGCCATAGAATGGGTAAAACAGTCTCCCCCTATGGTAGAAATGGATTAGCCCACACCGTAACCACCTCAGCATGTAGCGGCTCTTGTTGTCCCTGGATTCCTTGCTATCGTCCACTTCATCATCATCTCCTATTGATTTTTAAGAACATAACTTAGAACTCATACATATGATTGAATTGTATTACAACTCAAGAATTAACAACATGTACATGTAAGAAAATATATATATCTGGATATCAAAGAGAAAGCATCTCAGCAATAGTTTGATCAGTTCATATATCATTTCATCTCAACACAATGATAATTAATTGCATCAGAGTGGATGTAGAATAAATCTAGGGGCCTCATAAGTTTCTTCAGGGATGGAGTGGGCAAACCAAGTAATAATTGCACAACCTATAATGTTCTTGTACATCGCCCCAGGTTCGCTAACTCATCCCTGAAAAAATCTGACACCAATGTGTCTGTCTTTCTTTGGGGGCAAATTTGAATCATTGGCCATAATAAGAAATTGAAATGTAATCGTACAAAACAATATTCAGGGATATACATAGTCAGGTACAAACACAAGCTTAAATATTGTAGTTATAAATAAAAAACCAAACAATTAATCTCCAGGTACATGTTAAAAATACTTATGATCAAAACCATTCATATACATATGCATCATACGAATCATTAAAAGATTAGAAACAATTCAAGGATCATATATGTAGTTCCATATGAGAATAAATCAAGGGCCTCATAATTTGTTTCAGAGATGGAGTTGGAGAACCAAAGTACCAACAGCACAACCTATATTGTTTGTGTGCATTGCTGCCTCAGGTTCACCAACCCATCCCTAAAACACGACACCATCATACGTGTCTCCCCTTGAACTCTTTGGGGGCAAATTTCAATCATCGGCCTCGGTGACAAACTAAATGTAATTCTTATACACTATGAATGCATGGAATAGATAATTCAAATATCATAGTTCTATGAATGTAGAATAAAGATTGCGGCCTCATAAGTTTCTTCAGGGATGGCGTAAGCGAACCAAGTAACAATTGCACAGCTTATATTGATCTTGTACATGGCCCCAGGTTCGCTAACTCATCCCTGAAAAAATCTGACACCAATGTGTATGCCTCTCTTTGGGGCAAATTTGAATCATTATCCACAATAAGAAATTGAAATGTAATCGTACAAAACAATATTTAGGGATATACATATGCATCATAAGACGTATTCATAGATCAGAAACAATACAAAGATTATATATATAGGTTCCATATAAGAAAAAAAATTAGGGCCTCATTTTTTTCAGAGATGGAGTCGGAGAACCAAAATACCAACAATACAACCTATATTGTTTATGTGCATTGCTGCCTCAGGTTCACTAACCATCAATAAGAAAACGACACCATCAGATGCCCTTGCACTATTTTGGGGCAAAATTTAATCATTGGCTCAGTAAGGAATAGAAATGTAATGTTATAGGCATGTTGTGTATCAAAATCAACACTCAACTAGCAAACTCAACTAGATGGCAGATGAGCAGATTGGGGTTTTGTGACTAGACGGATTGGGGTTTTGTGACTAGATGGCAGATGCACCAATCGACTGATCGAACCATACATATACTACCCTACTTCAAGAGCAAAAGAATCTATACACGATTGAGCAAATCCTATGTATGAACAGTGAAATCTGCGGCTGCTACTAGAGAAGCTAGCAATGTAGTACCTCAGACTCCTCATTAGGGACCTCCTCTTCGAACTCATCATTCTCTGCCATTGCATCGAATATTTCTTAGATGGCGATGGGTTGTTGATGTGGAGCACCGGATTGCCTCCGCTTGCCGCCTGCCCCCCATCCAGATCTGCCGCTGGCACCACGACGTTGTCGGCCATGATGTTGTTGGCCACCTGCTGCTCGGCGGTGATGGCTACTGGCTGGACAGATGAGCTCGAACCCTCGGTGACGCGGCGATGAGCGGCGTTCGTGCCCGGAGAAGACGCATCTGCCTGCTTGGCGACGACTGTGTCGCCGCGTTCGTGCCCGGAGAAGACGCCTCTGCCTGCTTGGCAACGACTGAGCCATCCGATGCTGCGCCTTCAACTGGCTTCACGTCCGGCTCGTCTCCATGCGTACGCTTCATGGCGCACCTAGGGAAGGAGGAAGTGCAAGCGAGGGAGCTTCGGTGCATGCGGTAGGTGCAGATTGGGGTTTTGGGACTAGACAGATTGGGGGAAAATGACACGAGCACATGGAAGAACAAGGTCGAGCGGGTTTATAAACACCGGACCATTCGTAGTCCTCGAGTGGACACGTGTGGTGGGCGGGGGGTGGGGGGATACCATGATCTCCACCTTTTTTGGGTTCCTTTTTTTTGAAACAGCTACGATCTCCACTTTAGAGTTGCATTGAAAACAGGCTCATGGCAGACCTCAATTCCACTGCATGCAAGTGGCGCAGAACCAATTTCTAGCAACGTTAGATCTACTCGAGGGGGGGGGCCTTGACTAATGGAAGTTACTTGCGGTAGGGCCCAGTTGGAAGTGAGATTGAGAGCGCTGCGTAAAAAGGGATATGTCTTATTAAAATCAAATGGCAATAAATTGCAGCGTCCCGTTGACAATCGTGGACTCGATGACCCCGTTGCCCTATGCATGTGTTGTAGTAGCAGTAGTAGCCTTTGCAAACTAGATTAAACGTGACATGACCACTCAACGACTTTTTCCATGGACGGCATCGTGTTCCTTATTATAGAGGGAGACGTCTGTGCTGTCTCACGCTGAGGGAGACGTTCGTGCTGTCTCACGGTGTACTGTGAAGGGCACGATGTGTGCAACGATCATCATTGGATCACACAGGATCAACGGTTGGTGCGCATGATCCACATGACAACTTTGACAACCAATCAGGGTGTAGCAGACAGAGTGAGCACATGTTTGGGCTTCTACGAAAGAGAGAGCGAGAGAGGGGGGGAGCGCAAAACTAAGTAGTATCAAAAAACCAAGGGCAAAACTGAGTAGTATAAAAATCGAAAGTGAGTGTCTTGTACAATTAAATACATCGTGGCATACATCAAATTATGCCAAGATAGATCCACTAGAGTTTATTGCATGTGTGTTCTTATCATAAACCACATATGGATCAGCCAGAGTCATTACAAGTGTGTTCTTCTCATGAACCACACATGGATCCACCAGTGTTATTGCATATCTATTCTTTTCATGAACCACAACTAGAGTCATTGCATGTATGTTCTTTCCACAAACCACATATGGATCCACCATTGTCATTGGATGTGTGTTCTTTTTATGAACCGCACCCAGTGTCATTGCATGTGTGTTCTTCTCACAAACCACATATGGATCCACCAGTGTCATTGCATGTCTGTTCTTTTCATTAACCACAGCTAGAGTCATTGCATGTCTGTTCTTTCCACAAACCACATATGGATCCACCAGTGTCATTGGATGTGTGTTCTTTTCATGAACCACAGCTAGAGTCATTGGATGTGTGTTCTTCTCACAAACCACATAAGGATCCACCAGTGTCATTGGATGTGTGTTCTTTTCATGAACCACAACCAGCGTCATTGCATGTGTGTTCTTCTCACAAACCACACATGGATCCACCAGTGTTATTGCATGTCTATTATTTTCACAAACCACAAATGGATCCACCAGTGTGATTGCATGTCTGTTCTTTTCAGAAACCACATATGGATCCACCAGTGTCATTGGATGTGTGTTCTTTTCATGAACCACACCCGGAGTCATTGCATGTCTGTTCTTTTCACAAACCGCACATGCATCCACCAGTCATTGCATGTGTGTTCTTTTCATGAACAACAGCTAGAGTCATTGCATGTGTGTTCTTCTGACAAACCACATAAGGATACACCAATGTCATTGCATGTGTGTTCTTCTCATGAACCACACCCAGTGACATTGCATGTGTGTTCTTATCACAAACCACACATGCATCCACCAATGTCATTGCATGTATGTTATTTTCACAACCACACAGGGATCCACTACTGTGATTACATGTCTGTTCTTTTCACAAACCACATATAGATCCATCAGTGTCATTGGATGTCTGCTCTTTTCATGAACCACACCCAGAGTCATTGCATGTCTATTCTTCTCACAAACCACACAAGGATCCACCAATGTCATTGCATGTGTGTTCTTCTCACAAACCACATAAGCATATACCAGTGTCATTGCATGTGTGTTCTTCTCACAAACCACACATGGATCCACCAGTGTCATTGCATGTCTGTTCTTTTCATTAACCACAGCTAGAGTCATTGCATGTATGTTCTTTCCACAAACCACACATGGATCCACCAGTGTGATTGCATGTGTGTTCTTTTCATTAACCATAGCTAGAGTCATTGCATGTCTGTTCTTTCCACAAACCACATATGGATCCACCAGTGTCATTGGATTTGTGTTCTTTTCATGAACCACAGCTAGAGTCATTGCATGTGTGTTCTTTTCACAAACCACATAAGGATCCACCAGTGTGATTGGATGTGTGTTCCTTTTATGAACCACACCCAGTGTCATTGCATGTCTGTTCTTTCCATAAACCACATATGGATCCACCAGTGTCATTGGATGTGTGTTCTTTTCATGAACCACACCAGTGTCATTGCATGTCTGTTATTTCCACAAACCACACATGGATCCACCAGTGTCATAGGATGTGTGTTCTTTCCATGAACCACACCCAGAGTCATTGCATGTGTGTTCTTTTCACAAACCACATAAGGATACACCAGTGTCATTGGATGTGTTTTCATTTCATGAACCACGGCCAGAGTCATTGCATGTGTGTTCTTCTCACAAATCACACATGGATCCACCAGTGTCATTGCATGTATGTTCTTTTCACAAACCACAGCTAGAGTCATTGCACGTCTATTCTTTCCACAAACCACATATGTATCCACTAGTGTCACTAGATGTGTGTTCTTTTCTCAAACCACAGCTAGAGTAATTGTGTAACACCCTCGAATCGTCCATATGCAAGTTTCAGCGCTTCCCGCCAAACCCGCATAGAAACGATTCAAGGACACCCACCAGGCACTTTCGTGCGGGTGGAAAACGAAGTAATACCATTACACAACAGTCCTCGATGGGACCCATAGAACAGATATATATACAACATGACTCCATGAGTCAAGAATACCGATATACAGTACAAAGATCCAAATCACCTTGAAAATGATCCAGCATCCGAGTACGGATAAGAAGCAAATGGGGCTAAGAGCCCTGAAGAATAACCAATGGCGTCCATAACCCTGCCTAGGCCAAGCCGGAAGGGTAACCCTGCTAACGACGTCGATCACAAACCTGCTAAAACAAAAGGGGGTGCCGACAAAGGGCAAAGGAAAAAGAGGAGCATCAGTACTGAGGCCAGTACACGGCGAGGCTAGAATTCGGCGGATCTCGCCTACATAGGTATGGTGGACTGAAGCGGCAGCGCAGCAACACTAAACAACCTATAGAGACTCAGTAAAACTGGCGGCTATTAGAGAGGGATAAGAAAGACCTATTCAGATCCAACCTGATACTAACACAAAACATACCCATCCTGGTATTTCCCCCTCGAGACCAAACGAGGAAGTAGGACCAAGGAACTCACACAGTTGGCAATTTTACTCATTCCGTTATAGTTGCAGCACTTACTAATCAGATATAGATAGCATGAGTCATCCTGAAGCATAAGTAGTGGGCAATTTTAATTAACCATTCCGTGGTAGTTGGAACATTTATTAGTCAGATATAATTATCCTGAGGAATCCCAAAACCCAGCAGTTGGTTACACTTTTATCACATTCCATTGGAGTTGCAATACTTACTAGGCAGATATAACAAGACACCAGGAACCCCAGCTCCACCAGTTGTTGGCATTTTTAATATCCATTCCGTGGTATTTGAATCTGATTACTAGTCACATATTAAGTCAAATTTATAGCACTACTTTAGTTATGCTTGTCTATGATCAAGATACTGTGCTCCAAGTCGTCCATAACCGCAGACACGGCTTTCAGAAAGATTTACCCTGTAGGGGTGCACAAATAGCAACACACACACACGATCAACCTCGGAAAAACCAAATCAAAACCCAACGACCCAACGAGGCTTTCATGACAAAGCAATCACAGGATTCATAAAATATTTCAGGGGGTCACCCCACTAAGCTACCCGCAACGAAGTTGGCCGGCTCCGGAACGGACCCAGGGTTTGCGAGAACGGTTGTAAACGACTGGGAACCCGAAAGTGTGACTGGGCTTGTTGATACCGCGAAATCGTGTCGCGATCCAAAATAGTACAGGTGCTCCACGCACAATCGTAAATAAAGCAGTAAAGCATGGCATAATTACAGGATAGTAATAAAACCCCAATCTAGTTTGTGGCCCCAAGAAATAAGAAATGAATCAAGCTCTCGCTAAGAGGGATTCATAGAGTCTCCCGTATGTGGATAGTGCGAATAGTCAAGGAACAGGTATCAAGTACTCGGGGCCTACGGGACACAAGTGGACATAAAAACCAAATAGCATGTATTGCCCACCGGTGCCTCTTTATCCCAAAAATTTAATAGTTGTATTTGAATTCATGGTCAACTCCACCGTAAACATCTGCCAGCATTCCAACAACTATGGTACTTGACAACACGAGATCGCACCTGAGCAAGCAACTACGACTTGCAAGGCCAGCTATCTACCAAACATAGGTAATAGGAGGTGTTCAAGGCAATATAGAGGCTGCACGGGATATAACTGATGTACGGAAACTAAAGCATTGCGACACGGATAGCAATAGATCAACAGGAGGAAATATAGACTATAAATGCAAAATAGGTAGAAGGGGGAGAGATGCTCGCCTGCGAAACACTACCGAAGATTCATATCCGGAGAACTTGTCGATACTCGCATCAACTCATCGGCCTAATCCGCGAAGAAGCTAACACTAGAAGAAACACCATATGCAATATTTAATACTACGGCAGAAGATCCGGCATGCTTATGATATGATGCATGGCATGGCACAGACGTGGTGCAATTAGGCAATATTAAGCGGAAGCGGGGTCCCGATAATTAATTACACGGTTCAAGTTATTTAGAACCCCCGCAATTAAATGTTGTCTTAACAAGGCAAAACTTGACATCGGTTCGCTACGCAAATTTAAATGGAGTCCGGAATAAGACAAAGATATCCCGCATATAGACTCCATATTTAATTAGGAGGTGAACCGGCATAATGCCCCCAAACCACAGACAGATATGCATGCATGAACAATTTAATATGCGGCAGTTTTATATATAGCATTTATAAAATAGGGGCTTGGGAAAAGGTTCACACATCTGGGTTCGGAAGATCTTGGGCCCCGGGGGTGCGGGTCTGGGTCTCAGGGTTCGGGGTTCGACGGGATCGGTCTTCGGAGGTCGTCGCAGATCTTGGTTTGGCGTCGGGGGCGCATCGGATTCGCCTGTTCGGTGTCGATCTTGTCGTCGCGAAGATCTTGCCGGGTCCGGGTATCGGGTCGGTCTTGGTGTTCGGGATGAAGAACTTGGCGTTCCGGTGGCGATCTTGGCGGTCTTCGGATCCAGGTAGGAGTACTTGGTGTTCAAAGACGAAGATCTTGGCGTGGTCCTTATACAACTTGCCGCCTTGGTCGATCTTGTCCTGCAGGAGATCTTGTCCGTCGGAAGGGCCTCGGACAAAGATGTCGACAGGGGATCATCACCAAAAAACAACACCATGCTCCTATGTTGCGAGACTGAAGTAGTTTAGGTAGCAACACCACACGCTAACTTCACATGGATGCACCTGTAGTACACCACACCCCACTTCTCTTGATTAGAACCAACAGATCACATAGATAACACACACTAGTACTAGGGGATCCGACATGCAAGATCAGAACCACATGATAGCAGGCGGGTGTTGGGAAGAGCGGCGATGGAGGACCCATGGCGGGGTCGGAGGAGCTCTACGGCGGCGACTCGGAGCTCGGGGCCGGAGGCGACAGCAACCGGAGTGAGGCGGGCCGGGCCGAGGAAGGCCGGAGGTGAGGGCGGCCAGCGGGAGGTGGATGGTGAGGAGGCCGTGGGCCGGAGCTTAAGCGCGGAGTCCCTGGAGGCGGGAGCAGAGGACGATGCGGCCCAGGCGTTGGCGAGTGGCGGCGCTCTGCTGCAGGCCAGAGTGGGCGAAGGCGACAAGGGCGCGCGCGGCGGCTGCCTGCAGAGAACAGCGGGGCGCAGAGCAAGCACGGGGTAGTGGCGGCTCGCAGAGGAGCGGGCTCGAGGTGGCGGGGCGAGGCGAAGGCGGCCGCCGCGGGGAGGTTGCGGGGTCAGAGGAGGGGACGCAGGAAAGAGGATGGGTAGGAGACGGACGAGGCCGGCGGCGCTTGCTCGAGCGGCGAGGAAGAGAAGGAGAGTGCGGGGGAGGAGAAGGTCGGGTGGGAGAGAGAGGCTGCGGGGTGGGGCCGGCTCGCGGGGGCGTGTCGGTCAGCCAGGGTGGCGGGAGGAGCGTGCAGGGGCGGCTGGGGCGTGTGGGGGCGTGCGTGTCTAGGTGGGGTGCGAGGCAGGCGGCGACGAGATTTGGGTCCAGGTGGTGTGGGAGTTGGTGGTTGGGCGTGAAAAGAGGAGGAGCTGGGGCCAGGCAGGGTGAGGTGGCGGCCTGGGATTGGCTCGGGTGAGGTGGTAGGGTGGTTTGCGTGGCGGGTAGGTAGAGCTGGGTGGGGGCGCGCGCGAGTGCGTGTAGGAGAGGCTGGCAGCGGCGGCTAGGTGGTCTGGGTGGAGATGGGGATTAGGTAGATTTTTAGTCTAGGGTTTGGGGTGGTTCGATCGGGTTTGTAGGCTGCTAGCTGCTGGGCTTTGGGCCTGGCGGCTTGCGGCCTCCCCTAGAAAAATATTTATTATATTTATTTTATTTTTAGAAAGGATTTTATAAATAGTTTTTAGATAAATGAAAGATCTGAAAAAGACCGGGGTTTTGATTTGAATAAAGACAGGGGATATTTTAGAAAACAAAACTAGGCTTTTAGAAAATAGTTTTAGCCAAAACATATGCATGATGATGACGATACTCAAATGCAATGTGGCATGATGACATGAGCATGCGGTCATGATGATGCAATGCACAAAAACACAGCGATTTTCTAGTAGTGGTTTTAGCGGGATGCCACACATTGCATGTCTGTTCTTTCCACAAACCACAAAAGAATCCACCAGTGTCATTGCATGTGTTTTCTTTTCATGAACCATACCTAGAGTCATTGCATGTATGTTCTTTTCACAAACCACATAAGGATCCACTAGTGTCGTTGGATGTGTGTTCTTTTCAAGAACCACACCAAGTTTCATTGCATGTGTGTTCTTCTCACAAACCACACATGGATCCACCAGTGTCATTGCATGTCTTCTCTTTTCATTAACCACAGCTAGAGTCATTGCATGTATGTTCTTTCCACAAACCACACATGGATCCACCAGTGTCATTGCAGGTGTGTTCTTTTCATGAACCACACCTAGTGTCATTGCATGTGTTTTCTTTTCATGAACCACAGCCTGATCATTGCATGTCTATTCTTTCCACAAACCATACATGGATCCACCAGTGTCATTGCATGTCTGTTCTTTTCATGAACTATAGCTAGAGTCATTCCATGTGTCTTCTTTCCACAAACCACATATGGATCCACCAGTGTCATTGGGTGTGTGTTCTTTTCATCAACCATAGCCAGAGTCATTGCATGTTTGTTCTTCTCACAAACCACACATGGATCCATCAATGTCATTGCATGTCTGTTCTTTTCATGAACCACAGCTAGAGTCATTGCATGTATGTTCTTCTCACAAACCACATAAGGATACACCAGTGTCATTGGATGTGTGTTGTTTTCATGAACCACACCGAGTGGCATTTCATGTGTGTACTTCTCACAAACCACACATGGATCCACCAGTGTCATTGCATGTCTGCTATTTTTATTAACCACAACTAGAGTCATTGCATGTCTGTTCTTTCCACAGACCACACATGGATCCACCAGTTTCGTTGCATGTGTGTTCTTTTCATTAACCACACCTAGTGTCATTGCATGTCTGTTCTTCCCACAAACCACACATGGATCCACCAGTGTTATTGGATGTGTGTTCTTTTCACAAACCACAGATAGAGTCATTACATGTGTCTTCTTTTTCACAAACCACACAAGGATCCACCAGTGTCATTAGATGTGTGTTCTTTTCATGAACCACACCTAGTGTCATTGCATGTGTTTTCTTTTAATGAACCATAGCCAGAGTCATTGCATGTCTGTTCTTCTCACAAACCACACATGGATCCACCAGTGTCATTGCATGTCTAATGCCATTAGTACAGCTTTCTCCATCAACAATCAACTTGCATGCTTTGCCTTTGATCATACACTGTGCCTGAAATAAATTTCAACGCTGGCCCTTGTCAACTATCATGAAAGCATCGCCTTGTACTTTCTTGAGTTGCAAATTCAGCCCACTCAATGGTACAACATCCTCCACTGCATCCTTAACAACATCAGTCTTAACAACATCAACCGCTACCGCTTCAGAAATTGTGGTTGTCACCTTGCTAACTATCGGCAATGGAACAACTGTCAACTTCTTATGAATAGTCACAGCCGTCGTGACCTTCGGTATAAGAGCTATACTCTTGCCAACATCCACTATCCCATTCACAACCTTGGGCGGCTGCTCGATTTCCTCCATATACGGTAATATGAAACCAGTGTCATTGCATTTATGTTCTTCTCATGAATCACAGCTAGAGTCATTGCATGTCTGTTCTTCTCACAAACCACATATGGATCCACCAGTGTCACCGGATATGTGTTCTTTTCATGAACCACACATGGATCCACCAGTGTGATTGCATGTGTGTTCTTTTCATGAACCACATATGGAGTCATTTGCATGTATGTTCTTCTCACAAACCACATATGGATCCGCCAGTGTCACTGGATGTGTGTTCTTTTCAAAAACTACAGATAGTCATTGCATGTGTGTTCTTTTCACAAACCACAGCTAGAGTCACTGCATGTCTGTTTTTCCACAAACCATATATGGATCCACTAGTGTCATTGCATGTGTGTTCTTTTAATGAACCACACTCAGAGTCATTGCATGTGTGTTCTTTTCACAAACCACATAAGGATCCACGAGTGTCATTGGATGTGTGTTCTTTTCATTAACCCACCTAGTGTCATTGCATGTGTGTTCTTCTCACAAACCACACATGGATCCACTAGTGTCATTGCATGTCTGTTCTTTTCATTAACCACAGCTAGAGTCATTACATGTCTGTTCTTTCCACAAACCACACATGGATCCACCAATGTCCCTAGATGTTTGTTCTTTTCATTAACCACAGTTAGAGTCATTGCATGTCTGTTCTTTCAACAAACCACATATGGAGACACTAGTGCGATTGCATGTGTGTTCTTTTCACAAACCACAGCTAGTGTCATTGCATGTATGTTCTTTCCACAAACCACATATGGATCCACCAGTGTCACTGGATATGTGTTCTTTTCACAAACCACAACTAAAGTCATTGCATATCTGTTCTTTTCACAAACCACATATGTATCCACCAATGTCATTGCATGTGTGTTCATTTCACAACCACTGCTAGAGTCATTGCATGTCTGTTCTTTTCACAAACCACACATGGATCCACCAGTGTGATTGAATGTGTGTTCTTCTCACAAACACGTAAGGATCCACCAGTGTCATTGGATGTGTGTTCTTTTCATAAGCCACATGAGCATGTGTGTTCTTCTCAGAAACCACATATGGATCCACCAGAGTTCATTGCATGTGTGTTCCTTTCATAAACCACATATAGATCCACTAGAGTTCATTGCATGTGTGTTCTTCTCACAAACCACCTATGGATACACCAAAATTCATTGGATGTGTGTTCTTTTTAGTAACCACAGCTAGAGTCATTGCATGTCTATTCTTTCCACACATATGGATCCACCAGTGTCATTGCATGTTTGTTCTTCTCACAAACCACATCTAGAGTCATTGCACGTGTGTTCTTTTCATGAACCACAGCTAGAGTCAGTGAATGTCTATTCTTTCACAAACCACACATGGATCCACGAGAGTAATTGTATTGCCTGTTCTTTTCACAATCCACAGTTAGATTCATTGGATGTGTGTTCTTTTCACAAACCACATATCACCAGTGTCATTGCATGTGTGTTCTTCTCATAAACCACATATGGATCCTAACCTTAGGAGAGCCCTAACCTTAGCCCCTCAATGGTGGCCGTTACACCGAGTCTTCTAGAAGGCACGCCCTAACACAGTTTTTCTGCATGACGGTTGTTACATACCGTTCGATCGGGGTGCTTGGACGATTGGGATGGTCTTCGTGAGAGCGATCCGCGAGTGGGCTGTTCTGCGGGATAATTGGCCACGCTTGCTCCCCGCTTGCTATGGACAAACTGGCAACACCGGGCGCTCCCCTGTTGCGAGTGTTACGACTCACGAGTTCAGTGGGCCATATTCCAGTGTCACGTCCCCATTACTTCTCTTCCTCTCCGTAGTTCTCTTCCTTCCCCTCGAAACCACTTTCCCCACTTCACTCCCATCCTGTCGTAGCCGCAAGCCGACAGCGCCTCCATCCCAATCCCCTCTTCGGTAGCCACCCTCCCCCCCTCCCGCCATGGGTTCAAGGGGAGACGGCGAGGAAATGCGTCGTGACGACATGGACGGTGATTTCGATGTGAGTTGTATCATCTCTATCTCTATCATTTGTGGCCAGTTATCTATTTTGAGCTAGATCTACTTTGTTTACTCATGCGCGTATGATGTGTTAGGCCAACCAGAGGATGTATGACTCCGACTATCACGGTTTAGCGGATGAAGACAGTCCTCTGATATGTAAACATGGATATGTGCCCGCTAAATTTGTAGCGTTCGAAGGACCAAATGCAGGCAGGAGGTTTTTACGGTGTCAAGGACATCGTGCAATGATGCAAGGCAGAAGTTGCGGTGTTGTCAAATGGGTAGATCCAGAGTGGCCCAAATCGATGCAGAAAACACTGGACAAACTATGGGAAATGACTGTTGAGTTGAAAGAATCCGTATTCAGCTCACTTCTTGACAGTGTTGAGATGAAGCTATGGGAACCAGACGACACGACCAAGCTTAACCGAGATCTTAGGAGGGTGCAAGACGAGGTTAGCAAAGTCGAGAAGGAGAGAGACGTGGTGTTGGCCATGAAGGCTAAAGCAGAGCAAGAACTGACTCAAGCAAAGCATGATCTTCACCAGGCCAAAGTCCTGCAGTTCACAACTATGAGTATTGACAAGTGCATGAGGAAAAATGCAGAGAAACAATTGAAGTTGTGCCAGGAAGATGCTAAAAGGAAGGAGCAGATGATTCGATCCTTGCTCTCGCAAGAAGATGCGCATCGGGCTAAGATTAGGAAGATCAAGGAGATGTGTGATAACTAGTTCAATTTAGCTTGAGCTCCGTGCCTTTTTAAGTTGTAATAGTTGTACTTGTTGACCTAGCGGTATGAACTAGTGGTCTCGGAGTCCTGGGAGGAAAAATAATTGGTTGCCCATTAATCTGCCTTAACCCTGCATTACTTCCTTTTGTCTGATCATGGTGGTGTTCTCACTTTGGTGGTTTGTTTTAACGTAATCTACGTGGATTGTGCCGCATGCAAATGGCACAACCACAATTTATAAAGTGGAAGCACGTACACCCGGTTACTGGAGATTCGGGAGCTTTGCCAGATGCAGGGGATGCATGAGCAGGGAGGCGATGAGATAGACGGGCTCAAGATTAGGCCAGAAAGTGTTACCGATTTCCTCCTCATCTAGGCATTATCACTTGCCGTTGTTGTTTATGTTGTCATGTCGTTGTGCAGTAGCTGAAATAAGTTGCTGCTTCATAGAGTGTAGCAGCTTAAATAATTTATTTTTGTGCCACTTATATTCCATCGAATTTGGAGACATACTGCCCCTCGGCAATCGTGGAACCGGTGTTGCGTGTTTTCAGATAGTAGTGGCACAATCACAATTTCGGATTCAACTACTGAATCGGGCGTTTCCAAACACTAAGTCGCGATACATTTTACTCAAAGAACGTGGGTAGATTGTTCTGCCCAGCAAAGTTCCACACACGGAGCTCTAGAATTGAACCTAATTACATATATAGGTTCAAGTTCAACACATTACTATGTATCTTCATTGCCAACAGCCTTCTTCCGCAGCCTAGGTGCCAAGCCTTCACGTCCATTGGCTTCTTCATTTCATGCCTTCTTCCTCTTCCTCGGTGCCAATTTTCTTAGCTTCACGTACTCTGCATCGCCGGGACAATCTACACCAGAATCGTGTCCAGCATCATCTTTCCACTCGTTTTTACCTTGTTCAGGCAGCAAAATGACTAACCCGGCAGTCATGTTTCTAACCTTGCGGCGCATCTTGTCAAAGAAACGGGACTGTTGCATAACTGCCCAATATCTACAGAGTAAATAAAACAAAAATTACAATTCAGCACAAACATGCGAACCCCAACAGACTTTTGCTTACAAGGAGCTAATTGGGTTCGAGCCACCACCCTGTCCAAAAATAGAAGGGTGACTCCCAGTTGCAGCAGCTTCCACATCCAGTACATCATAATTCAGCTCAAACATGCAAGCCGAAGCATACCTTTTCATCAACCCAATTAGCTGACTGTCACACGTTAGAGGAACCATGATGCCACGTTCATCCATGAAGCTGAACTTTGCAGTCTGCTTCGGCCATAATTCAACATGATTACGCAGAGCAGCGACCATACCAGATATAGTGCAGATCTGTGTAGGCGCTTCTTCCATCGTGATACAGTGGTGTCCATACCACTTGCCCTTCACCCTTGCTGATTTAGAGTCGTAACTGAAGAGGACTACCGTAACCAGGTACGGGTGGTCCGTACAGATCCCACTTGATAGAAAACTGTGGACAAAATATGTTTATCAACGTTGGGCTGACAAACAATGGTAGGTTCAGTAGCCAGCTAGCAGTTATAATTAGTGTGAATAGCAAAGAGAAGGGTAGCTCACCCGCATGTAGCTAGAACTTCTTCTTCCTTGGTAGTAGGATCTGCCATCCTCCGAGATGCTCGGCTCATCGGCGGCGGAGGCAGGCTAGAGCCTCACAACAGCGGCTACGGCATGTGTTATTGGAGCTCGAGATCAGCAACTGGGCACAGCAACTTGGCACCGGAAGTCAAATGTTCGAAGGGATCGTCCTGCCTAGAGGGTGGATGTCAACGCCGCCGGTGCTAGGGAAAAGGAGGGAATGGATTTGTGAAATTGGTCAATGCATCCAATCCACTTAGTTCCTCGATTTTCCTAAGAGATTGCCGCGTTGGCGCTCGCATCACGGACAGATGACCGACATGTGGGTCCTGACCGTCTACTTCACGGGGCAGTTTAACAGAATGTTTGTATTTGGCAGGGGTGAGATGAGTTTGCCTCAAAATGGCCCCTCTCAGTAGTTGGGAGCCCAACTTTACGAAACGCGGCAATTACAGGTAACTTGGGTACCGCCATGCGCGCGCCCAGGAACTTTCGGGCCGCAAACGAACAATCTCCATGGTGGAGAGGCCAGAGGAAAAACAGGAACACCTGATGCAGCGTTCGACTTACTACCTTAGCAAAGTCCTAACTGAATCTAAGCAGCGGTATCCGCACTATCAAAAGCTGGCTTACGGTGTCTTCTTCGCATCTAGGAAGCTACGACATTATTTTCAAGAACACCAAATTACTGTGGTGACCACAGCTCCCATGAGAGATATAATTAACAACAGTGACGCTATTGGACGTGTCGCAAAATGGGGAATAGAGCTTTCAGCTTTTGACATTGAGTATAAACCTCGCACAGCAATCAAATCCCAAATCCTTGCTAACTTTGTCGTTGATTGATAGAGGCAACAGAAAATATGACCCAGCCAGAGTCGGAATACTGGACCTTGCATTTTGATGGGTCTAAGGCGCTCGGGGGCTCGGGCCGGCGTGGTGCTCAGATCACCCCAAGGAGATAAGTTTTTCTATGTGTTGCAGATCCACTTCACGGCAACCAACAGCATTGTCGAGTATGAAGCACTACTGCATGGAATCCGGATTACCAAGGATATCGGCATCCGACGACTTATGTGTTATGGAGATTCGGATCTTGTTGCTCAACAAGTGTCAGATCACTGTAATGCAAACAAGCACATGGCAGCATATACGGCTGTCGTGGATGACCTATCTAAATTATTCCAAGGATTTGAGGTTCAACACATACCTCAAACATAAAATGAGGAAGCAGTTGCATTATCTCGAATAGGCTCTCATGAAAAAAGGTCCCGGATGGTGCTTTTCTAGAGCACCTTAAAGTTCCCTCTATCACAGGAGTTAATGAGGAGTATCCGACCAAATCCGACTCACCTTTAATAGTTGTTCTGGATGTAATTCCCAGCTGGACAAAACCCTACCTTAATATCTTGGTTGATGGAAAATTACCCGAAGACGAAGTTCTGAGCCGGCAGATAGTCCGACGTGCAAAAACCTATACAATCATAAATGGTGAGCTCTATATGCGGAGTGTGGCTGGGGTCTTTCAGCGTTGTGTATCTCCGGAAGAAGGAGTGGAAATTTTAAGAGAAATCCACGAAGGCGAATGCGTCCATCACGCTGCAGCCAAATCTTTAGTGGCAAAAGCTTTATACACGGATTTTTCTGGCTTACAGCCAAGGCAAATGCCGAATGGCTGGTCAAGGAGTGCAAAGGCTGCCAAAAAAACACCAAACAAGCTCATGTTCCGGCTGATCAGCTGAGAACAATTCCGATAACATGGCCTTTCTCGGTCTAGGGGCTTGACATGGTAGGACCGTTTAAACGGGCTCCAAGTGGATTTACTCACCTCTTAGTGATGGTGGATAAATTCACAAAATGGATTGAGCGTAATCCTATCACAAGTTGTGATGGAGCAACAGCCAAAAGATTTGTTGAGGACATTATAATCCGATACGGTTATCCGCACAGTATTATCATGGACAACGGGAGCAATTTTTCCATGGGAGAGCTTGCCGAATTCTGTAACGATCAAAAAAACTGGCTTGACATTGCGTCAGCCACACATCCACAAGCCAACGGACAAGTCGAAAGAGCAAATGGTTTAATCCTTTAAGGCCTCAAACCAAGACTCGAAGCACCACTTCGTCGTGCTGCAGGGGCTTGGCCAGACGAATTGCCGTCTGTGATATGGAGCTTGAGAACAACTCCGACAAGTCAACCGGATACACACTTTCTTCTTCGTTTATGGCGCAAAAGCAGTTCTTCCTAGTGCTCTGGTTCATACTTCTCCCCGAGTTGCTGTAGATATCGAATAGGTTGCCGAAATTTCGACAAGATGATCTTGATTTAATCGAAGAACTTCGCGTCGTTGCTGAGCAGAGATCAACAGCCTATCAGCAGAAGTTACGCAAGTATCATAGTCAGAGAGTAAGGAAACGGTCTTTCAATAAGGGCGACTTGGTTCTCTGACTAGTGAAACAAAGAAAGCACAAACTTTCCCAGTTTGGGAAGGGCCCTTTTTAGTTAGTTGAGTATTGCACAATGGTTCTTACTATCTAACTGATACGCGGCCAGTCAAAGATAGACCTGCTACTAAGAAGATAAAAAGAGTTGCAGGCAGTACAAACCCGAAAGAATTAGACAGGTCGTCGAATATTGCTCAGCTGCGTCCCTTTTATTCTTAAATTTTCTTTCTTTGTAATCATATATGTGTACATGTTCAAAGTGAAATAAAGTATTGGTTGCCTCAATATTTTCTGATAAGTTTTGTATTCCCATCTTATTTTCGAATGATCATGTCATAGTCAAAAATCCCAGAATACTTGAAAGTACTTTATGCTCATGTTTGTTCTAGTTAGATTCCCGATTATAAAAATGATACCTTTGGGTATAAATCTAAAGTTTTCTAGTTTATACTTTGGTTCTTTGTCTGATTGGATGCGGGTATTTTCTTAGTAGTGAATTGGTGGTACTAGAAGCCGGATTTGTTTCTGAGTTTAAACTGGTTTAGCAATTGAGCTCCGTTGCTCAGCAAAGTTTTCGTGTTAAAGGTTTGCTGGCTCACGAAAGGGACGAGGCAGAAAGCTAGATAAACGATAAGTATAGACAAAACATAAAGTTCTTATGTAATTTTCAAGCACACCATAAGCCAAAAAGTGTTGCATAAGTAAAAGCATTCAAAATCTTACTAGATAGCACGTCAAAATAAAAATACTCTACTTATTACAATAAGATTTGTTTGTCGAAATAACACATTGTTTTCCTAGCATTTCTTATGCTACAGGTGAAGATGGAGAATCAGTCGGTTCACTGGTGACATCACCTCCGCCTTGGTATATTTTTGAAATAAGGATATCAGACTCGGTCTGTTCATCGTCGGAAACTTCAGCATTTTCTTCTGGAGGCGGAGGAGGCGTTTCCAGGCGAGTGAAGAAGGGAGTGTCGTAACTGGTCAGATTAGCTACATGGCACCCATAACCAGCACAGGCATCCATGATATTCTTGATGTCCTGTTCCTTGCTGTCTTCATCAACAGTCCATTAACCCCTGGTTACTTGCCAAATTTCCATGCTTCCATGGTGGCTCATAACCATTGTTATGGCACTCTATGCTGCGGTCCGCACATATGACATGTTCCAATATTAGATAAGCTAGGGCATCTCATTTGCCTTGTCCCGCACCTCAAAGGCAGACTATGTTCATGTTGGAAACCTTTAGAGCTTCGCCAATATCCTCTAGTGACTGGCTGAAATCGTGAAGCAGATCTCCGACTGAAGTAAGCTGGTTGGTGCGAGACTCGGAGGAGGAAGAATCCAGAATATTCAAAGGACCTACATATATAAAGCAAAGTCAGAAATATGTCTGAATTACTAGAGTCGGAAAAAAGGAAAGGTCAGAGACGGCAAAGCATACCGAAGATGGCATCGTCAACTTTGGTCTTCTCCGCCCGAAGACTCTGGAGCTCATCCCGGAGAGCTTGGATGATGTCCTTCTCCCTGGCCAACTCATCTGCTAGATCTGAGATTTTCTTGTCCTGGATAGCGATCTTACGATCACGCTCCTTGGTGGCCATATTGGATGATTCAAGAACGCTATTGATACTGCGCTCATGATCTACCTTAAGCTTTTCATGTGTCATTGCATGTCTGTTCTTTTCATGAACTATAGCTAGAATCATTCCATGTGTCTTCTTTCCACAAACCACATATGGATCCACCAGTGTCATTGGGTGTGTGTTCTTTCCATCAACCATAGCCAGAGTCATTGCATGTTTGTTCTTCTCACAAACCACACATGGATCCATCAATGTCATTGCATGTCTGTTCTTTTCATGAACCACAGCTAGAGTCATTGCATGTATGTTCTTCTCAGAAACCACATAAGGATACACCAGTGTCATTGGATGTGTGTTGTTTTCATGAACCACACCGAGTGGCATTTCATGTGTGTACTTCTCACAAACCACACATGGATCCACCAGTGTCATTGCATGTCTGCTATTTTTATTAACCACAACTAGAGTCATTGCATGTCTGTTCTTTCCACAGACCACACATGGATCCACCAGTTTCGTTGCATGTGTGTTCTTTTCATTAACCACACCTAGTGTCATTGCATGTCTGTTCTTCCCACAAACCACACATGGATCCACCAGTGTTATTGGATGTGTGTTCTTTTCACAAACCACAGATAGAGTCATTACATGTGTCTTCTTTTTCACAAACCACACAAGGATCCACCAGTGTCATTAGATGTGTGTTCTTTTCATGAACCACACCTAGTGTCATTGCATGTGTTTTCTTTTAATGAACCATAGCCAGAGTCATTGCATGTCTGTTCTTCTCACAAACCACACATGGATCCACCAGTGTCATTGCATGTCTAATGCCATTAGTACAGCTTTCTCCATCAACAATCAACTTGCATGCTTTGCCTTTGATCATACACTGTGCCTGAAATAAATTTCAACGCTGGCCCTTGTCAACTATCATGAAAGCATCGCCTTGTACTTTCTTGAGTTGCAAATTCAGCCCACTCAATGGTACAACATCCTCCACTGCATCCTTAACAACATCAGTCTTAACAACATCAACCGCTACCGCTTCAGAAATTGTGGTTGTCACCTTGCTAACTATCGGCAATGGAACAACTGTCAACTTCTTATGAATAGTCACAGCCGTCGTGACCTTCGGTATAAGAGCTATACTCTTGCCAACATCCACTATCCCATTCACAACCTTGGGCGGCTGCTCGATTTCCTCCATATACGGTAATATGAAACCAGTGTCATTGCATTTATGTTCTTCTCATGAATCACAGCTAGAGTCATTGCATGTCTGTTCTTCTCACAAACCACATATGGATCCACCAGTGTCACCGGATATGTGTTCTTTTCATGAACCACACATGGATCCACCAGTGTGATTGCATGTGTGTTCTTTTCATGAACCACATATGGAGTCATTTGCATGTATGTTCTTCTCACAAACCACATATGGATCCGCCAGTGTCACTGGATGTGTGTTCTTTTCAAAAACTACAGATAGTCATTGCATGTGTGTTCTTTTCACAAACCACAGCTAGAGTCACTGCATGTCTGTTTTTCCACAAACCATATATGGATCCACTAGTGTCATTGCATGTGTGTTCTTTTAATGAACCACACTCAGAGTCATTGCATGTGTGTTCTTTTCACAAACCACATAAGGATCCACGAGTGTCATTGGATGTGTGTTCTTTTCATTAACCCACCTAGTGTCATTGCATGTGTGTTCTTCTCACAAACCACACATGGATCCACTAGTGTCATTGCATGTCTGTTCTTTTCATTAACCACAGCTAGAGTCATTACATGTCTGTTCTTTCCACAAACCACACATGGATCCACCAATGTCACTAGATGTTTGTTCTTTTCATTAACCACAGTTAGAGTCATTGCATGTCTGTTCATGTGGATCCACAGTTAGAGCTCATCCCGGAGAGCTTGGATGATGTCCTTCTCCCTGGCCAACTCATCTGCTAGATCTGAGATTTTCTTGTCCTGGATAGCGATCTTACGATCACGCTCCTTGGTGGCCATATTGGATGATTCAAGAACGCTATTGATACTGCGCTCATGATCTACCTTAAGCTTTTCAAGCTCGCGCATTAAGTTAGCATTCTCCACCTCCAAGGTTTTAAAATTCTCAACCTCTTCAATCATTTTGCATGACTGTTTGACCATTTCTGTGAAAATAAGAGAGCAGTCAAATATATGTTCGGCTATGAATCAAAGGAATCAAAAAACAAGTATGAGGAATGAAATGATTACCTTCAGCCTCATCCTTGGTAATTTTCAACTGAGCATTTTCTAGACCGAGAGCTCTCATCTCTCTTCGTTTATTGCAAATATTCTTTAGCAAATCCTGGTTATAAGCATTAACTTTCTATAAGTTAGAATAATACCCAGAGTTAGAAGTCTACTAAAGACTCAAGCTAATATTTTAACTAAGTTAAATATCAGCACGAGCCTTGGGGGCTATACTAGTTCGTTCTTTGGCATCCCATGAAAGCATAAATCCGGATTTCCTATCCAACTTCATGCTTGGGGCTAGAGGATATGATATGAAATAAAGTAAAAGAGAGTCAAATTCTGACTTGCATAATGTTCATGGGTTAGCTTGCTTAGACTCATGTTCACCTCAAAATAAACCTTCTCGGCGAGAGTCAGAGGGATCACTAGTGGTGGCAGAGCCACACCAGCCTTCAGCTTGTCGTCATGAAGACGAACTTGGTCAAGAAGCTCGGAGAGTTTTACGTCCTCGACTTCTTGCGCCTCTTCTTCGGTAGTGATGTTCCGGCTCTCTAAGCATTGTTGAGCCAAGTTTTGGATCTCTTCTGCAGTTTTCTGAGTAATGCCAAGTTTGGCGATACCCGAATTACTGAGAAGGTTATCCACGAAAACATTTGCCGAGATATCATTGCCCATTGAGGGTTCACCCTTATCAGTTATCGAATCACTCATGGTGACGTCGGTTTGCGAGCCATGGATCGGTGGCTCAGAAGGCTAAGCCGGAGCTTCTACAACACGAAGAGATGAAGCAACCTCTAGTGCTGTAGAAGCTGTTGGGGTAGGAGTCGGAGGCGGAGCAGCAGGCGAAGTCAAAGTTAACTTTGACTGGCGCAGAGGCTTTGTCGTGGTTCTCTTCCCCTTGCCCTTACCGAGATGTTTAGCTCTGGAGAGGTAACAATTTAAGATCGTTACGCTTCGGAAAGAACAAGAGATAAAATGTAAGACCTTTGATGAAAGTTACCTCTTCACAAGAGGAACTTCTTTCGTGCCAATGGAACAGTGGGAGTTTTGCGCTTCTAGGTAAGCGCCTCCAGCAGTAGTAGAACTTCTCATTCCTCCTGAGACAATGGTATCTTAGGAGGATATCCCTCAAGAGGAGCAAGCTCCGACTCGGGGAGGTCAACAAACTGAAAGAAGAATCATCTCAGTATTGCGAAAAGCTATAACAAAGTACGGATGACCACATATTCGAGTATAAGAGTAACTGCTGGAAAACTTACTGGTGTCACTGGATCGTAAGCCGTATACATGTCCAGACAGATCTGGAATCTTCCTCTCGATCCGCTCCTTGATCAACCATCTAATCTGGGACTCGTATTCCTTGTTCGGGATTGATCGCGAGAAGATCCGGAGGGAATCCGTCTTGCTCTTGGTGATTGAATGCATGAGCCGATCACCATGGTACTGGAGGGGTTGAATCCGATGTGCCAGCTAGCAGTGAATTAAGTCGGATCCTTTCAGACCCTTGTGCTTCATCAGGTACTCGATCCGCCTCTTTGATATGGCTCACACTGATGATCCTTGAGTTTTGTCCTGATCTTTCACAGCGAATCAAACAGATAGATGATTCTCCCAATCACGTGATGAACGCAACCTGAAGAAGAGGAATCAATCCAGCAAGTAACGTGATGATCACCACACCTCAAACCTGAGCACTACAATCCTTGATGGACACAAGAACCTCCGCAGCAATCTCTATAAGAATCTGATAAACGGTATTGCCGTCCCTGGAGGGATGGTACACGGTGGAGCACAATATAGTTTTTAGACTAAACAGTTGAACTCCCTAAACCCTAACTCGACCATCTCCTTATATGAGGGTTGGGGCGCCCCACTAGTTGGGTCACGACTCGACTTGGTTGGATAGGCCCAAACCAAGCCCAAACTCACACAAATACTAATCGGCCTACTACATGATCAGGAACATATTTATTAAATTACAAAGACATGCCTAGATTGGGGGGAGTCCTGAAATTGGGTTGCACCTCCTCCATCGTGCACATATCATCCCCCCCTTCAACAAGCGTTATCCCCAACGCGTGCGGGTCAGGTCGGAAAGGTGGCATGATATGAACAATAGCTTCACACGTCTTCGTCATCTTCAAGTCTTGCTTGCCTTCCACTCCGCATGCTCCCTCTTGGCTTGCTTGACTTGAAACAACCCTTGGCGCCTGCACCTCCTTGTGTCTCCATACGAGCTTGGACCTAGGCACCACCGTCTTCTTCTTCTTCTCAACTCTTGTTGGAACCCGTGGTTGCTGAACATGGACCTTCTTTCCACGACCTTGCATAAAATGAGTAATGCCTGGACCACGCAACTGACGAACATGTCCATCCTTGCCTCTATGCATCCGCACAACTGTCCCAACAAAACGTCTCACATGTGTGCTAACAAAACTGCTCTTGTTAGCCCGCTGCACCACATGCACTAGAACATCAGGAGCACAACTATCATCCGTCTAAACACCTGTGTCAACACAAACAACCTTCTGAACACATGCTGCAATATCCTTCCTCTCAGCAATAAGAGCATGCACTTCAACTGGCTTGTCACTAACAAGTTCCACTTGCTTGTCAACTACAGGCATAGCTGAAGCAATATCAATATTGTCGCACTGCGCATCATGCTCTCCATCCTGCACCTTAGTTGGCATAGATTTTGGATTAGCCTTGCGCACCTTCTCCTTATGTACCACTAGCTCTACATCAGACTTTATGTGATCATCCTGCATAGGCTTCAAAGTCTATTGTTTGGCACCATGCACAAAAGAATATGTATTTGCTCTTCCAACATGTGTAACATTGCGATCATACTGCCATAGACGACCAAGTAACAGCCCACATATCTCCAATGGCAACACATCGCACTAAATCTCATCAACATAATCACCAACTCTAAATGGCACATGCACCTTATAAGTTACCTTCACCATACCGCGGCTATTTAACCATTATAGATGCTTAGGTTCAGGAATACGCCATGTGGACAACCCCAACGCTGCCACCATTGCCTTGCTAATGCCATTAGTACAGCTTTCTCCATCAACAATCAACTTGCATGCTTTGCCTTTGATCATACACTGCGCTTGAAATAAATTTCAACGCTGGCCCTTGTCAACTATCATGAAAGCATCGCCTTGTACTTTCTTGAGTTGCAAATTCAGCCCACTCAATGGTACAACATCCTCCACTGCATCCTTAACAACATCAGTCTTAACAACATCAACCGCTACCGCTTCAGAAATCGTGGTTGTCACCTTGCTAACTATCGGCAGTGGAACAACTGTCAACTTCTTATGAATAGTCACAGCCGTCGCAACCTTCGGTATAAGAGCTATACTCTTGCCAACATCCACTATCCCATTCACAACCTTGGGCGGCTGCTCGATTTCCTCCATATACGGTAATATGAAACCAGTGTCATTGCATTTATGTTCTTCTCATGAATCATAGCTAGAGTCATTGCATGTCTATTCTTCGCACAAACCACATATGGATCCACCAGTGTCACCGGATATGTGTTCTTTTCATGAACCACACATGGATCCACCAGTGTGATTGCATGTGTGTTCTTTTCGTGAACCACATATGGAGTCATTTGCATGTCTGTTCTTCTCACAAACCACCTATGGATCCGCCAGTGTCACTGGATGTGTGTTCTTTTCAGAAACTACAGATAGTCATTCAATGTGTGTTCTTTTCACAAACCACAGCTAGAGTCACTGCATGTCTGTTTTTTCCACAAACCATATATGGATCCACTAGTGTCATTGCATGTGTGTTCTTTTAATGAACCACACTCAGAGTCATTGCATGTATGTTCTTTTCACAAACCACATAAGGATCCACGAGTGTCATTGGATGTGTGTTCTTTTCATTAACCACACCAAGTGTCAATTCATGTGTGTTCTTCTCACAAACCACACATGGATCCACTAGTGTCATTGCGTGTCTGTTCTTTTCATTAACCACAGCTAGAGTCATTACATGTCTGTTCTTTCCACAAACCACACATGGATCCACCAATGTCACTGGATGTGTGTTATTTTCATTAACCACAGTTAGAGTCATTGCATGTCTGTTCTTTCGACAAACCACATATGGATACACCAGTGCGATTGCATGTGAGTTCTTTTGACAAACCACAGCTAGTGTCATTGCATGTATGTTCTTTCCACAAACCACATATGGATCCACCAGTGTCACTGGATATGTGTTCTTTTCACAAACCACAACTAGAGTCATTGCATATATGTTCTTTTCACAAACCACATATGTATCCACCAATGTCATTGCATGTGTGTTCTTTGCACAACCACTGCTAGAGTCATTGCATGTCTGTTCTTTTCACAAACCACACATGGATCCACCAGTGTGATTGCATGTGTGTTCTTCTCACAAACACGTAAGGATCCACCAGTGTCATTGGATGTGTGTTCTTTTCATAAACCACATGAGCATGTGTGTTGTTCTCAGAAACCACATATGGATCCACCAGAGTTCATTGCATGTGTGTTCCTTTCATAAACCACATATAGATCCAATAGAGTTCATTGCATGTGTGTTCTTCTCACAAACCACCTATGGATACACCAAAATTCATTGGATGTGTGTTCTTTTTAGTAACCATAGCTAGAGTCATTGCATGTCTGTTCTTTCCACACATATGGATCCACCAGTGTCATTGCATGTTTGTTCTTCTCACAAACCACATCTAGAGTCATTGCACGTGTGTTCTTTTCATGAACCACAGCTAGAGTCAGTGTTCTTTCACAAACCACACATGGATCCACGAGAGTAATTGTATTGCCTGTTCTTTTCACAATCCATAGTTAGAGTCATTGGATGTGTGTTCTTTTCACAAACCACGTATCACCAGTGTCATTGCATGTGTGTTCTTCTCATAAAACACATATGGATCCTAACCTTAGGAGAGCCCTAACCTTAGCCCCTCAATGGTGGCCATTACACCGAGTCTTCTAGAAGGCACGCCCTAACACAGTTGTTCTGCATGACGATTGTTACATACCGTTCGATCGGGGCGCTTGGACGATTGGGATGGTCTTCGTGAGAGCGATCCGCGAGTGGGCTGTTCTGCGGGATAATTGGCCACGCTTGCTCCCCGCTTGCTATGGACAAACTGGCAACACCGGGCGCTCCCCTGTTGCGAGTGTTACGACTCACGAGTTCAGTGGGCCATATTCCAGTGTCACGTCCCCATTACTTCTCTTCCTCTCCGTACTTCTCTTCCTTCCCCTCGAAACCACTTTCCCCACTTCACTCCCATCCTGTCGTAGCCGCAAGCCGACAGCGCCTCCATCCCAATCCCCTATCCGGTAGCCACCCTCCCCCCTCTCGCCATGGGTTCAAGGGGAGACGGCGAGGAAATGCATCGTGACGACATGGACGGTGATTTCGATGTGAGTCGTATCATCTCTATCTCTACCATTTGTGGCCAGTTATCTATTTAGAGCTAGATCTACTCTGTTTACTCATGCGCGTATGATGTGTTAGGCCAACCAGACGATGTATGACTCCGACTATCACGGTTTAGCGGATGAAGACAGTCCTCGGATATGTAAACATGGATATGTGCCCGCTAAATTTGTAGCGTTTGAAGGACCAAACGCAGGTAGGAGGTTTTTACGGTGTCAAGGACATCGTGCAATGATGCAAGGCAGAAGTTGCGGTGTTGTCAAATGGGTAGATCCAGAGTGGCCCAAATCGATGCAGAAAACGTTGGACAAACTATGGGAAATGACTGTTGAGTTGAAAGAATCCGTATTCAGCTCACTTCTTGACAGTGTTGAGATGAAGCTATGGGAACCAGATGACACGACCAAGCTTAACAGAGATCTTAGGAGGGTGCAAGACGAGGTTAGAAAAGTCGAGAAGGAGAGAGACGTGGTGTTGGCCATGAAGGCTAAAGCAGAGCAAGAACTGACTCAAGCAAAGCATGATCTTCACCAGGCCAAAGTCCTGCAGTTCACAACTGCGAGTATTGACAAGTGCATGAGGAAAAATGCAGAGAAACAATTGAAGTTGTGCCAGGAAGATGCTAAAAGGAAGGAGCAGCTGATTCGATCCTTGCTCTCGCAAGAAGATGCACATCGGGCTAAGATTAGGAATATCAAGGAGATGTGTGATAACTAGTGCAATTTAGCTTGATCTCTGTGCCTTTTTAAGTTGTAATAGTTGTACTTGTTGACCTAGCAGTATGAACTAGTGGTCCCAGAGTCCTGGGAGGAAAAATAATTGGTCGCCCGTTAATCTGTCTTAACCCTGCATTACTTCCTTTTGTCTGATCATGGTGGTGTTCTCACTTTGGTGGTTTGTTTAAACGTAATCTACGTGGATTGTGCCGCATGCAAGTGGCACAACCACAATTTATAAAGTGGAAGCACGTACACCCGGTTACTGGAGATCCGGGAGCTTCGCCAGATGCAGGGGATGCAGGAGCAGGGAGGCGATGAGATAGACGGGCTCAAGATTAGGCCAGAAAGTGTTACCGATTTCCTCCTCATCTAGGCATTATCAGTTGCCGTTGCTGTTTATGTTGTCATGTCGTTGTGCAGTAGCTGAAATAAGTTGCTGCTTCATAGAGTGTAGCAGCTTAAATAATTTATTTTTATGCCACTTACATTCCATCGAATTTGGAGACATCCTGCCCCTCGACAATCGTGGAACCGGTGCTGCGTGTTTTCAGATAGTAGTGGCACAATCACAATTTCGGATTCAACTACTGAATCGGGCGTTTCCAAACCCTAAGTCACGGTACATTTTACTCAAAGAACGTGGGTAGATTGTTCCGCCCAGCAAAGTTCCACACACGGAGCTCTAGAATTGAACCTAATTACATATGTAGGTTCAAGTTCAACACATTACTATGTATCTTCATTGCCAACAGCCTTCTTCCGCAGCCTAGGTGCCAAGCCTTCACGTCCATTGGCTTCTTCATTTCATGCCTTCTTCCTCTTCCTCGGTGCCAATTTTCTTAGCTTCACGTACTCTGCATCGCCGGGACAATCTGCACCAGAATCGTGTCCAGCATCATCTTTCCACTCGTTTTTACCTTGTTCGGGCAGCAAAATGACTAACCCGACAGTCATGTTTCTAACCTTGCGGTGCTTCCTGTCAAAGAAACGGGACTGTTGCATAACTGCCCAATATCTACAGAGTAAATAAAACAAAAATTACAATTCAGCACAAACATGCGAACCCCAAGAGACTTTTGCTTACCAGGAGCTAATTGGGTTCGAGCCACCACCCTGTCCAAAAATAGAAGGGTGACTCCCATTTGCAGCAGCTTCCACATCTAGTACATCACAATTATGCTCAAACATGCAAGCCGAAGCATACCTTTTCATCAACCTAATTAGCTGACTGTCACACGTTAGAGGAACCATGATGCCACGTTCATCCATGAAGCTGAACTTTGCAGTCTTCTTCGGCCATAATTCAACATGATTACGCAGAGCAGCAACCATACCAGATATAGTGCAGATCTGTGTAGGTGCTTCTTCCATCATGATACAATGGTGTCCATACCACTTGCCCTTCACCCTTGCTGATTTAGAGTCGTAACTGAAGAGGACTACCGTAACCAGGTACGGGTGGTCCGTAAAGATCCCACTTGATAGAAAACTGTGGAGAAAATATGTTTATCAGCGTTGGGCTAACAAACAATGGTAGGTTCAGTAGCCAGCTACAACGCTAACAAACAATGGTAGGTTCAGTAGCCAGCTAGCAGTTATAATTAGTGTGAATAGCAAAGAGAAGGGTAGCTCACCCGCATGTAGCTAGAACTTCTTATTCCTTGGTAGCAGGATCTGCCATCCTCCGAGCTGCTCGGCTCATCGGCGGCGGAGGCAGGCTAGAGCCTCGCAACGATGGCTACGGCATGCGTTATTGGAGCTCGGGATCAGCAACTGGGCACAGCAACTTGGCACCGGAAGTCAAATGTCCGAAGGGATCGTCCTGCCTAGAGGGTGGATTTCAACGCCGCCGGTGCTAGGGGAAAGGAGGGAATGGATTTGTGAAATTGGTCAACGCATCCAATCCACTTAGTTCCTCGATTTGCCTAAGAGGTTGCCGCGTTGGCGCTCGCATCACAGATAGATGACCGACATGTGGGTCCTGACTTTCTACTTCACGGGGTAGTTTAACAGAATGTTTGTATTTGGCAGGGGTGAGATGAGTTTGCCTCGAAATGGACCCTCTAAGTAGTTGGCAGCCCAACTTTACGAAACGCATCAATTACAGGTAACTTGGGTACCGCCATGCGCTCTCCCAGGAACTTTCGGGCCGCAAACGAACAATCTCCATGGTGGAGAGGCCAGAGGAAAAACAGGAACACCTGATGCAGTGTTCGACTTACTACCTTAGCAAACTCCTAACTGAATCTAAGCAGCGGTATCCGCACTATCAAAAGCTGGCTTACGGTGTGTTCTTCGCATCTAGGAAGCTACGACATTATTTTCAAGAACACCAAATTACTGTGGTGAGCACAGCTCCCATGAGAGATATAATTAACAACAGTGACGCTACTGGACGTGTCGCAAAATGGGGAATAGACTTTCAGCTTTTGACATTGAGTATAAACCTCGCATAGCAATCAAATCCCAAATCCTTGCTAACTTTGTCGTTGATTGATAGAGGCAATAGAAAATATGACCCAGCCAGAGTCGGAATACTGGACCTTGCATTTTGATGGGTCTAAGGCGCTCGGGGGCTCGGGCCGGCGTTGTGCTCAGATCACCCCAAGGAGATAAGTTTTTCTATGTGTTGCAGATCCACTTCACGGCAACCAACAGCATTGTCGAGTATGAAGCACTGCTGCATGGAATCCGGATTACTAAGGATATCGGCATCCGACGACTTATGTGTTATGGAGATTCGGATCTTGTTGCTCAACAAGTGTCAGATCACTGTAATGCAAACAAGCACATGGCAGCATATATGGCTGTCGTGGATGACCTATCTAAATTATTCCAAGGATTTGAGGTTCAACACATACCTCGAACATAAAATGGGGAAGCAGATGCAATAGCTCGAATAGGCTCTGCGTGGAAAAAGGTCCCGGATGGTGCTTTTCTAGAGCACCTTCAAGTTCCCTCTATCACAAGAGTTAATGAGGAGTATCCGACCAAATCCGACTCACCTTTAATAGTTGTTCTGGGTGTAATTCCCAGCTGGACAAAACCCTACCTTAATGTCTTGGTAGATGGAAAATTACCCGAAGACGAAGTTCTGAGCCGACAGATAGTCCGACGAGCAAAAACCTATACAATCATAAATGGTGAGCTCTATAGGCGGAGTGTGGCTGGGGTCTTTCAGCGTTGTGTATCTCCGGAAGGAGTGGAAACTTTAAGAGAAATCCACGAAGGCGAATGCGTCCATCACGCTGTAGCCAAATCTTTAGTGGCAAAAGCTTTATACACGGATTTTTCTGGCTTACAGCCAAGGCAAATGCCGAATGCCTGGTCAAGGAGTGCAAAGGCTGCCAAAAAAAGCCAAACAAGCTCATGTTCCGGCTGATCAGCTGAGAACAATTCTGATAACATGGCCTTTCGCGGTCTGGGGGCTTGACATGGTAGGACCGTTTAAACGGGCTCCAAGTGGATTTACTCACCTCTTAGTGATGGTGGATAAATTCACAAAATGGATTGAGGGTAATCCTGTCACAAGTTGTGATGGAGCAACAGCCAAAAGATTTGTTGAGGACATTATAATCCGATACGGTTATCCGCACAGTATTATCACGGACAACGGGAGCAATTTTTCCATGGGAGAGCTTGCCGAATTCTGTAATGATCAAAAAAACAGGCTTGACATTGCGTCAGCCGCACATCCACAAGCCAACGAACAAGTCGAAAGAGCAAATGGTTTAATCCTTTAAGGCCTCAAACAAGGACTCGAAGCACCACTTCGTCGTGCTGCAGGGGCTTGGCCAGACGAATTGCCGTCTGTGATATGGAGCTTGAGAACAACTCCGAACAGGTCAACCGGATACACACTTTCTTCTTCGTTTATGGCGCAGGAGCAGTTCTTCCTAGTGCTCTGGTTCATACTTCTCCCCGAGTTGTTGTAGATATCGAATAGGTTGCCGAAATTTTTCAACAAGATGATCTTAATTTAATCGAAGAACTTCGCGTCGTTGCTGAGCAGAGATCAACAGCCTATCAGCAGAAGTTACGCAAGTATCATAGTCAGAGAGTAAGGAAACGGTCTTTCAATAAGGGCGACTTGGTTCTCCGACTAGTGAAACAAAGAAAGCACAAACTTTCCCAGTTTGGGAAGGGCCCTTTTTAGTTAGTCGAGTATTGCACAATGGTTCTTACTATCTAACTGATACGCGGCCAGTCAAAGAAAGACCTGCTACTAAGAAGAGAAAAAGAGCTACAGGCAGTACAAACCCGAAAGAATTAGACAGGTCGTCAAATATTGCTCAGCTGTGTCCCTTTTATTCTTAAATTTTCTTTCTTTGTAATCATATATGTGTACATGTTCAAAGTGAAATAAAGTATTGGTTGCCTCAATATTTTCTGATAAGTTTTGTATTACCATCTTAT
This sequence comes from Avena eriantha, assembly GCA_910589775.1. NCBI lineage: Eukaryota > Viridiplantae > Streptophyta > Magnoliopsida > Poales > Poaceae > Avena > Avena eriantha. The sequence continues at coordinate 247,676,093 of OU342741.1, read as the reverse complement.
TTTCGAATGATCATGTCATAGTCAAAAATCCCAGAATACTTGAAAGTACTTTATGCTCATGTTTGTTCTAGTTAGATTCCCGATTATAAAAATGATACCTTTGGGTATAAATCTAAAGTTTTCTAGTTTATACTTTGGTTCTTTGTCTGATTGGATGCGGGTATTTTCTTAGTAGTGAATTGGTGGTACTAGAAGCCGGATTTGTTTCTGAGTTTAAACTAGTTTAGCAATTGAGCTCCGTTGCTCAGCAAAGTTTTCGTGTTAAAGGTTTGCTGGCTCACGAAAGGGACGAGGCAGAAAGCTAGATAAACGATAAGTATAGACAAAACATAAAGTTCTTATGTAATTTTTAAGCACACCACAAGCCAAAAAGTGTTGAATAAGTAAAAGCATTCAAAATCTTACTAGATAGCACGTCAAAATAAAAATACTCTACTTATTACAATAAGATTTGTTTGTCGGAATAACACATTGTTTTCCTAGCATTTCTTATGCAACAGGTGAAGATGGAGCATCAGTCGGCTCACTGGTGACATCACCTCCGCCTTGGTATATTTCCGAAATAAGGATATCAGACTCGGTCTGTTCATCGTCGGAAACTTCAGCATTTTCTTCTGGAGGCGGAGGAGGCGTTTCCACGCGAGTGAAGAAGGGAGTGTCGTAACTGGTCAGATTAGCTACATGGCACCCATAACCAGCACAGGCATCCATGATATTCTTGATGTCCTGTTCCTTGCTGTCTTCATCAACAGTCGATTAACCCCTGGTTACTTGCCAAATTTCCATGCTTCCATGGTGGCTCATAACCATTGTTATGGCACTCTCTGCTACGGTTCGCACAAATGACATGTTCCAATCTTAGATAAGCTAGGGCATCTCATTTGCCTTGTCCCGCACCTCAAAGGCAGACTATGTTCATGTTGGAAACCTTTAGAGCTTCGCCAATATCCTCTAGTGACTGGCTGAAATCGTGAAGCAGATCTCCGACTGAAGTAAGCTGGTTGGTGCGAGACTCGGAGGAGGAAGAATCCAGAATATTCAAAGGACCTACATATATAAAGCAAAGTTAGAAATATGTCTGAATTACTAGAGTCGGAAAAAAGGAAAGGTCAGAGACGGCAAAGCATACCGAAGATGGCATCGTCAACTTTGGTCTTCTCCGCCCGAAGACTTTGGAGCTCATCCCGGAGAGCTTGGATGATGTCCTTCTCCCTGGCCAACTCATCTGCTAGATCTGAGATTTTCTTGTCCTAGATAGCGATCTTACGATCACGCTCCTTGGTGGCCATATTGGATGATTCAAGAACATTGTTGATACTGCGCTCATGATCTACCTTAAGCTGTTCAAGCTCATGCCTTAAGTTAGCATTCTCCACCTCCAAGGTTTTAAAATTCTCAACCTCTTCAATCATTTTGCATGACTGTTTGACCATTTCTGTGAAAATAAGAGAGCAGTCAAATATATGTTCGGCTATGAATCAAAGGAATCAAAAAACAAGTATGAGGAATGAAATGATTACCTTCAGCCTCATCCTTGGCAATTTTCAACTGAGCATTTTGTAGACCGAGAGCTCTCGTCTCTCTTCGTTTATTGCAGATATTCTTTAGCAAATCCTGGTTATAAGCATTAACTTTCTATAAGTTAGAATAATACCCAGAGTTAGAAGTCTACTAAAGACTCAAGCTAATATTTTAACTAAGTTAAATATCAGCACGAGCCTTGGGGGCTATACTAGTTCGTTCTTTGGCATCCCATGAAAGCATAAATCCGGATTTCCTATCCAACTTCATGCTTGGGGCTAGAGGATATGATATGAAATAAAGTAAAAGAGAGTCAAATTCTGACTTGCATAATGTTCATGGGTTAGCTTGCTTAGACTCATGTTCACCTCAAAATAAACCTTCTCGGCGAGAGTCAGAGGGATCACTAGTGGTGGCAGAGCCACACCAGCCTTCAGCTTGTCGTCATGAAGACGAACTTGGTCAAGAAGCTCGGAGAGTTTTACGTCCTCGACTTCTTGCGCCTCTTCTTCGGTAGTGATGTTCCGGCTCTCTAAGCATTGTTGAGCCAAGTTTTGGATCTCTTCTGCAGTTTTCTGAGTAATGCCAAGTTTGGCGATACCCGAATTACTGAGAAGGTTATCCACGAAAACATTTGCCGAGATATCATTGCCCATTGAGGGTTCACCCTTATCAGTTATCGAATCACTCATGGTGACGTCGGTTTGCGAGCCATGGATCGGTGGCTCAGAAGGCTAAGCCGGAGCTTCTACAACACGAAGAGATGAAGCAACCTCTAGTGCTGTAGAAGCTGTTGGGGTAGGAGTCGGAGGCGGAGCAGCAGGCGAAGTCAAAGTTAACTTTGACTGGCGCAGAGGCTTTGTCGTGGTTCTCTTCCCCTTGCCCTTACCGAGATGTTTAGCTCTGGAGAGGTAACAATTTAAGATCGTTACGCTTCGGAAAGAACAAGAGATAAAATGTAAGACCTTTGATGAAAGTTACCTCTTCACAAGAGGAACTTCTTTCGTGCCAATGGAACAGTGGGAGTTTTGCGCTTCTAGGTAAGCGCCTCCAGCAGTAGTAGAACTTCTCATTCCTCCTGAGACAATGGTATCTTAGGAGGATATCCCTCAAGAGGAGCAAGCTCCGACTCGGGGAGGTCAACAAACTGAAAGAAGAATCATCTCAGTATTGCGAAAAGCTATAACAAAGTACGGATGACCACATATTCGAGTATAAGAGTAACTGCTGGAAAACTTACTGGTGTCACTGGATCGTAAGCCGTATACATGTCCAGACAGATCTGGAATCTTCCTCTCGATCCGCTCCTTGATCAACCATCTAATCTGGGACTCGTATTCCTTGTTCGGGATTGATCGCGAGAAGATCCGGAGGGAATCCGTCTTGCTCTTGGTGATTGAATGCATGAGCCGATCACCATGGTACTGGAGGGGTTGAATCCGATGTGCCAGCTAGCAGTGAATTAAGTCGGATCCTTTCAGACCCTTGTGCTTCATCAGGTACTCGATCCGCCTCTTTGATATGGCTCACACTGATGATCCTTGAGTTTTGTCCTGATCTTTCACAGCGAATCAAACAGATAGATGATTCTCCCAATCACGTGATGAACGCAACCTGAAGAAGAGGAATCAATCCAGCAAGTAACGTGATGATCACCACACCTCAAACCTGAGCACTACAATCCTTGATGGACACAAGAACCTCCGCAGCAATCTCTATAAGAATCTGATAAACGGTATTGCCGTCCCTGGAGGGATGGTACACGGTGGAGCACAATATAGTTTTTAGACTAAACAGTTGAACTCCCTAAACCCTAACTCGACCATCTCCTTATATGAGGGTTGGGGCGCCCCACTAGTTGGGTCACGACTCGACTTGGTTGGATAGGCCCAAACCAAGCCCAAACTCACACAAATACTAATCGGCCTACTACATGATCAGGAACATATTTATTAAATTACAAAGACATGCCTAGATTGGGGGGAGTCCTGAAATTGGGTTGCACCTCCTCCATCGTGCACATATCATCCCCCCCTTCAACAAGCGTTATCCCCAACGCGTGCGGGTCAGGTCAGAAAGGTGGCATGATATGAACAATAGCTTCACACGTCTTCGTCATCTTCAAGTCTTGCTTGCCTTCCACTCCGCATGCTCCCTCTTGGCTTGCTTGACTTGAAACAACCCTTGGCGCCTGCACCTCCTTGTGTCTCCATACGAGCTTGGACCTAGGCACCACCGTCTTCTTCTTCTTCTCAACTCTTGTTGGAACCCGTGGTTGCTGAACATGGACCTTCTTTCCACGACCTTGCATAAAATGAGTAATGCCTGGACCACGCAACTGACGAACATGTCCATCCTTGCCTCTATGCATCCGCACAACTGTCCCAACAAAACGTCTCACATGTGTGCTAACAAAACTGCTCTTGTTAGCCCGCTGCACCACATGCACTAGAACATCAGGAGCACAACTATCATCCGTCTAAACACCTGTGTCAACACAAACAACCTTCTGAACACATGCTGCAATATCCTTCCTCTCAGCAATAAGAGCATGCACTTCAACTGGCTTGTCACTAACAAGTTCCACTTGCTTGTCAACTACAGGCATAGCTGAAGCAATATCAATATTGTCGCACTGCGCATCATGCTCTCCATCCTGCACCTTAGTTGGCATAGATTTTGGATTAGCCTTGCGCACCTTCTCCTTATGTACCACTAGCTCTACATCAGACTTTATGTGATCATCCTGCATAGGCTTCAAAGTCTATTGTTTGGCACCATGCACAAAAGAATATGTATTTGCTCTTCCAACATGTGTAACATTGCGATCATACTGCCATAGACGACCAAGTAACAGCCCACATATCTCCAATGGCAACACATCGCACTAAATCTCATCAACATAATCACCAACTCTAAATGGCACATGCACCTTATAAGTTACCTTCACCATACCGCGGCTATTTAACCATTATAGATGCTTAGGTTCAGGAATACGCCATGTGGACAACCCCAACGCTGCCACCATTGCCTTGCTAATGCCATTAGTACAGCTTTCTCCATCAACAATCAACTTGCATGCTTTGCCTTTGATCATACACTGCGCTTGAAATAAATTTCAACGCTGGCCCTTGTCAACTATCATGAAAGCATCGCCTTGTACTTTCTTGAGTTGCAAATTCAGCCCACTCAATGGTACAACATCCTCCACTGCATCCTTAACAACATCAGTCTTAACAACATCAACCGCTACCGCTTCAGAAATCGTGGTTGTCACCTTGCTAACTATCGGCAGTGGAACAACTGTCAACTTCTTATGAATAGTCACAGCCGTCGCAACCTTCGGTATAAGAGCTATACTCTTGCCAACATCCACTATCCCATTCACAACCTTGGGCGGCTGCTCGATTTCCTCCATATACGGTAATATGAAACCAGTGTCATTGCATTTATGTTCTTCTCATGAATCATAGCTAGAGTCATTGCATGTCTATTCTTCGCACAAACCACATATGGATCCACCAGTGTCACCGGATATGTGTTCTTTTCATGAACCACACATGGATCCACCAGTGTGATTGCATGTGTGTTCTTTTCGTGAACCACATATGGAGTCATTTGCATGTCTGTTCTTCTCACAAACCACCTATGGATCCGCCAGTGTCACTGGATGTGTGTTCTTTTCAGAAACTACAGATAGTCATTCAATGTGTGTTCTTTTCACAAACCACAGCTAGAGTCACTGCATGTCTGTTTTTTCCACAAACCATATATGGATCCACTAGTGTCATTGCATGTGTGTTCTTTTAATGAACCACACTCAGAGTCATTGCATGTATGTTCTTTTCACAAACCACATAAGGATCCACGAGTGTCATTGGATGTGTGTTCTTTGCATTAACCACACCAAGTGTCATTGCATGTGTGTTCTTCTCACAAACCACACATGGATCCACTAGTGTCATTGCGTGTCTGTTCTTTTCATTAACCACAGCTAGAGTCATTACATGTCTGTTCTTTCCACAAACAACACATGGATCCACCAATGTCACTGGATGTGTGTTATTTTCATTAACCACAGTTAGAGTCATTGCATGTCTGTTCTTTCGACAAACCACATATGGATACACCAGTGCGATTGCATGTGAGTTCTTTTGACAAACCACAGCTAGTGTCATTGCATGTATGTTCTTTCCACAAACCACATATGGATCCACCAGTGTCACTGGATATGTGTTCTTTTCACAAACCACAACTAGAGTCATTGCATATATGTTCTTTTCACAAACCACATATGTATCCACCAATGTCATTGCATGTGTGTTCTTTTCACAACCACTGCTAGAGTCATTGCATGTCTGTTCTTTTCACAAACCACACATGGATCCACCAGTGTGATTGCATGTGTGTTCTTCTCACAAACACGTAAGGATCCACCAGTGTCATTGGATGTGTGTTCTTTTCATAAACCACATGAGCATGTGTGTTATTCTCAGAAACCACATATGGATCCACCAGAGTTCATTGCATGTGTGTTCCTTTCATAAACCACATATAGATCCGATAGAGTTCATTGCATGTGTGTTCTTCTCACAAACCACCTATGGATACACCAAAATTCATTGGATGTGTGTTCTTTTTAGTAACCATAGCTAGAGTCATTGCATGTCTGTTCTTTCCACACATATGGATCCACCAGTGTCATTGCATGTTTGTTCTTCTCACAAACCACATCTAGAGTCATTGCACGTGTGTTCTTTTCATGAACCACAGCTAGAGTCAGTGAATGTCTGTTCTTTCACAAACCACACATGGATCCACGAGAGTAATTGTATTGCCTGTTCTTTTCACAATCCATAGTTAGAGTCATTAGATGTGTGTTCTTTTCACAAACCACGTATCACCAGTGTCATTGCATGTGTGTTCTTCTCATAAAACACATATGGATCCTAACCTTAGGAGAGCCCTAACCTTAGCCCCTCAATGGTGGCCGTTACACCGAGTCTTCTAGAAGGCACGCCCTAACACAGTTGTTCTGCATGACGATTGTTACATACCGTTCGATCGGGGCGCTTGGACGATTGGGATGGTCTTCGTGAGAGCGATCCGCGAGTGGGCTGTTCTGTGGCATAATTGGCCACGCTTGCTCCCCGCTTGCTCTAGACAAACTGGCAACACCGGGCGCTCCCCTGTTGCGAGTGTTACGACTCACGAGTTCAGTGGGCCATATTCCAGTGTCACGTCCCCATTACTTCTCTTCCTCTCCGTACTTCTCTTCCTTCCTCTCGAAACCACTTTCCCCACTTCACTCCCATCCTGTCGTAGCCGCAAGCCGACAGCGCCTCCATCCCAATCCCCTATCCGGTAGCCATCCTCCCCCCTCTCGCCATGGGTTCAAGGGGAGACGGCGAGGAAATGCATCGTGACGACATGGACGGTGATTTCGATGTGAGTCGTATCATCTCTATCTCTATCATTTGTGGCCAGTTATCTATTTAGAGCTAGATCTACTCTGTTTACTCATGCGTGTATGATGTGTTAGGCCAACCAGACGATGTATGACTCCGACTATCACGGTTTAGCGGATGAAGACAGTCCTCTGATATGTAAACATGGATATGTGCCCGCTAAATTTGTAGCGTTCGAAGGACCAAACGCAGGTAGGAGGTTTTTACGGTGTCAAGGACATCGTGCAATGATGCAAGGCAGAAGTTGCGGTGTTGTCAAATGGGTAGATCCAGAGTGGCCCAAATCGATGCAGAAAACATTGGACAAACTATGGGAAATGACTGTTGAGTTGAAAGAATCCGTATTCAGCTCACTTCTTGACAGTGTTAAGATGAAGCTATGGGAACCAGATGACACGACCAAGCTTAACAGAGATCTTAGGAGGGTGCAAGACGAGGTTAGAAAAGTCGAGAAGGAGAGAGACGTGGTGTTGGCCATGAAGGCTAAAGCAGAGCAAGAACTGACTCAAGCAAAGCATGATCTTCACCAGGCCAAAGTCCTGCAGTTCACAACTACGAGTATTGACAAGTGCGTGAGGAAAAATGCAGAGAAACAATTGAAGTTGTGCCAGGAAGATGCTAAAAGGAAGGAGCAGATGATTCGATCCTTGCTCTCGCAAGAAGATGCACATCGGGCTAAGATTAGGAATATCAAGGAGATGTGTGATAACTAGTGCAATTTAGCTTGAGCTCTGTGCCTTTTTAAGTTGTAATAGTTGTACTTGTTGACCTAGCGGTATGAACTAGTGGTCCCAGAGTCCTGGGAGGAAAAATAATTGGTCGCCCGTTAATCTGTCTTAACCCTGCATTACTTCCTTTTGTCTGATCATGGTGGTGTTCTCACTTTGGTGGTTTGTTTAAACGTAATCTACGTGGATTGTGCCGCATGCAAATGGCACAACCACAATTTATAAAGTGGAAGCACGTACACCCGGTTACTGGAAATCCGAGAGCTTCGCCAGATGCAGGGGATGCAGGAGCAGGGAGGCGATGAGATAGACGGGCTCAAGATTAGGCCAGAAAGTGTTACCGATTTCCTCCTCATCTAGGCATTATCGGTTGCCGTTGCTGTTTATGTTGTCATGTAGTTGTGCAGTAGCTGAAATAAGTTGCTGCTTCATAGAGTGTAGCAGCTTAAATAATTTATTTTTATGCCACTTACATTCCATCGAATTTGGAGACATCCTGCCCCTCGACAATCGTGGAACCGGTGCTGCGTGTTTTCAGATAGTAGTGGCACAATCACAATTTCGGATTCAACTACTGAATCGGGCGTTTCCAAACCCTAAGTCGCGGTACATTTTACTCAAAGAACGTGGGTAGATTGTTCCGCCCAGCAAAGTTCCACACACGGAGCTCTAGAATTGAACCTAATTACATATATAGGTTCAAGTTCAACACATTACTATGTATCTTCATTGCCAACAGCCTTCTTCCGCAGCCTAGGTGCCAAGCCTTCACGTCCATTGGCTTCTTCATTTCATGCCTTCTTCCTCTTCCTCGGTGCCAATTTTCTTAGCTTCACGTACTCTGCATCGCCGGGACAATCTGCACCAGAATCGTGTCCAGCATCATCTTTCCACTCGTTTTTACCTTGTTCGGGCAGCAAAATGACTAACCCGACAGTCATGTTTCTAACCTTGCGGTGCTTCCTGTCAAAGAAACGGGACTGTTGCATAACTGCCCAATATCTACAGAGTAAATAAAACAAAAATTACAATTCAGCACAAACATGCGAACCCCAAGAGACTTTTGCTTACCAGGAGCTAATTGGGTTCGAGCCACCACCCTGTCCAAAAATAGAAGGGTGACTCCCAGTTGCAGCAGCTTCCACATCTAGTACATCACAATTATGCTCAAACATGCAAGCCGAAGCATACCTTTTCATCAACCTAATTAGCTGACTGTCACACGTTAGAGGAACCATGATGCCACGTTCATCCATGAAGCTGAACTTTGCAGTCTTCTTCGGCCATAATTCAACATGATTACGCAGAGCAGCAACCATACCAGATATAGTGCAGATCTGTGTAGGTGCTTCTTCCATCATGATACAATGGTGTCCATACCACTTGCCCTTCACCCTTGCTGATTTAGAGTCGTAACTGAAGAGGACTACCGTAACCAGGTACGGGTGGTCCGTAAAGATCCCACTTGATAGAAAACTGTGGAGAAAATATGTTTATCAGCGTTGGGCTAACAAACAATGGTAGGTTCAGTAGCCAGCTACAACGCTAACAAACAATGGTAGGTTCAGTAGCCAGCTAGCAGTTATAATTAGTGTGAATAGCAAAGAGAAGGGTAGCTCACCCGCATGTAGCTAGAACTTCTTCTTCCTTGGTAGCAGGATCTGCCATCCTCCGAGCTGCTCGGCTCATCGGCGGCGGAGGCAGGCTAGAGCCTCGCAACGATGGCTACGGCATGCGTTATTGGAGCTCGGGATCAGCAACTGGGCACAGCAACTTGGCACCGGAAGTCAAATGTCCGAAGGGATCGTCCTGCCTAGAGGGTGGATTTCAACGCCGCCGGTGCTAGGGGAAAGGAGGGAATGAATTTGTGAAATTGGTCAACGCATCCAATCCACTTAGTTCCTCGATTTGCCTAAGAGGTTGCCGCGTTGGCGCTCGCATCACAGATAGATGACCGACATGTGGGTCCTGACTTTCTACTTCACGGGGTAGTTTAACAGAATGTTTGTATTTGGCAGGGGTGAGATGAGTTTGCCTCGAAATGGACCCTCTAAGTAGTTGGCAGCCCAACATTACGAAACGCATCAATTACAGGTAACTTGGGTACCGCCATGCGCTCTCCCAGGAACTTTCGGGCCGCAAACGAACAATCTCCATGGTGGAGAGGCCAGAGGAAAAACAGGAACACCTGATGCAGTGTTCGACTTACTACCTTAGCAAACTCCTAACTGAATCTAAGCAGCGGTATCCGCACTATCAAAAGCTGGCTTACGGTGTGTTCTTCGCATCTAGGAAGCTACGACATTATTTTCAAGAACACCAAATTACTGTGGTGAGCACAGCTCCCATGAGAGATATAATTAACAACAGTGACGCTACTGGACGTGTCGCAAAATGGGGAATAGACTTTCAGCTTTTGACATTGAGTATAAACCTCGCATAGCAATCAAATCCCAAATCCTTGCTAACTTTGTCGTTGATTGATAGAGGCAATAGAAAATATGACCCAGCCAGAGTCGGAATACTGGACCTTGCATTTTGATGGGTCTAAGGCGCTCGGGGGCTCGGGCCGGCGTTGTGCTCAGATCACCCCAAGGAGATAAGTTTTTCTATGTGTTGCAGATCCACTTCACGGCAACCAACAGCATTGTCGAGTATGAAGCACTGCTGCATGGAATCCGGATTACTAAGGATATCGGCATCCGACGACTTATGTGTTATGGAGATTCGGATCTTGTTGCTCAACAAGTGTCAGATCACTGTAATGCAAACAAGCACATGGCAGCATATATGGCTGTCGTGGATGACCTATCTAAATTATTCCAAGGATTTGAGGTTCAACACATACCTCGAACATAAAATGGGGAAGCAGATGCAATAGCTCGAATAGGCTCTGCGTGGAAAAAGGTCCCGGATGGTGCTTTTCTAGAGCACCTTCAAGTTCCCTCTATCACAAGAGTTAATGAGGAGTATCCGACCAAATCCGACTCACCTTTAATAGTTGTTCTGGGTGTAATTCCCAGCTGGACAAAACCCTACCTTAATGTCTTGGTAGATGGAAAATTACCCGAAGATGAAGTTCTGAGCCGACAGATAGTCCGACGAGCAAAAACCTATACAATCATAAATGGTGAGCTCTATAGGCGGAGTGTGGCTGGGGTCTTTCAGCGTTGTGTATCTCCGGAAGGAGTGGAAACTTTAAGAGAAATCCACGAAGGCGAATGCGTCCATCACGCTGTAGCCAAATCTTTAGTGGCAAAAGCTTTATACACGGATTTTTCTGGCTTACAGCCAAGGCAAATGCCGAATGCCTGGTCAAGGAGTGCAAAGGCTGCCAAAAAAAGCCAAACAAGCTCATGTTCCGGCTGATCAGCTGAGAACAATTCTGATAACATGGCCTTTCGCGGTCTGGGGGCTTGACATGGTAGGACCGTTTAAACGGGCTCCAAGTGGATTTACTCACCTCTTAGTGATGGTGGATAAATTCACAAAATGGATTGAGGGTAATCCTGTCACAAGTTGTGATGGAGCAACAGCCAAAAGATTTGTTGAGGACATTATAATCCGATACGGTTATCCGCACAGTATTATCACGGACAACGGGAGCAATTTTTCCATGGGAGAGCTTGCCGAATTCTGTAATGATCAAAAAAACAGGCTTGACATTGCGTCAGCCGCACATCCACAAGCCAACGAACAAGTCGAAAGAGCAAATGGTTTAATCCTTTAAGGCCTCAAACAAGGACTCGAAGCACCACTTCGTCGTGCTGCAGGGGCTTGGCCAGACGAATTGCCGTCTGTGATATGGAGCTTGAGAACAACTCCGAACAGGTCAACCGGATACACACTTTCTTCTTCGTTTATGGCGCAGGAGCAGTTCTTCCTAGTGCTCTGGTTCATACTTCTCCCCGAGTTGCTGTAGATATCGAATAGGTTGCCGAAATTTTTCAACAAGATGATCTTAATTTAATCGAAGAACTTCGCGTCGTTGCTGAGCAGAGATCAACAGCCTATCAGCAGAAGTTACGCAAGTATCATAGTCAGAGAGTAAGGAAACGGTCTTTCAATAAGGGCGACTTGGTTCTCCGACTAGTGAAACAAAGAAAGCACAAACTTTCCCAGTTTGGGAAGGGCCCTTTTTAGTTAGTCGAGTATTGCACAATGGTTCTTACTATCTAACTGATACGCGGCCAGTCAAAGAAAGACCTGCTACTAAGAAGAGAAAAAGAGCTACAGGCAGTACAAACCCGAAAGAATTAGACAGGTCGTCAAATATTGCTCAGCTGTGTCCCTTTTATTCTTAAATTTTCTTTCTTTGTAATCATATATGTGTACATGTTCAAAGTGAAATAAAGTATTGGTTGCCTCAATATTTTCTGATAAGTTTTGTATTACCATCTTATTTTCGAATGATCATGTCATAGTCAAAAATCCCAGAATACTTGAAAGTACTTTATGCTCATGTTTGTTCTAGTTAGATTCCCGATTATAAAAATGATACCTTTGGGTATAAATCTAAATTTTTCTAGTTTATACTTTGGTTCTTTGTCTGATTGGATGCGGGTATTTTCTTAGTAGTGAATTGGTGGTACTAGAAGACGGATTTGTTTCTGAGTTTAAACTAGTTTAGCAATTGAGCTCCGTTGCTCAGCAAAGTTTTCGTGTTAAAGGTTTGCTGGCTCACGAAAGGGACGAGGCAGAAAGCTAGATAAACGATAAGTATAGACAAAACATAAAGTTCTTAAGTAATTTTTAAGCACACCACAAGCCAAAAAAGTGTTGCATAAGTAAAAGCATTCAAAATCTTACTAGATAGCACGTCAAAATAAAAATACTCTACTTATTACAATAAGATTTGTTTGTCGGAATAACACATTGTTTTCCTAGCATTTCTTATGCAACAGGTGAAGATGGAGCATCAGTCGGCTCACTGGTGACATCACCTCCGCCTTGGTATATTTCCGAAATAAGGATATCAGACTCGGTCTGTTCATCGTCGGAAACTTCAGCATTTTCTTCTGGAGGCGGAGGAGGCGTTTCCACGCGAGTGAAGAAGGGAGTGTCGTAACTGGTCAGATTAGCTACATGGCACCCATAACCAGCACAGGCATCCATGATATTCTTGATGTCCTGTTCCTTGCTGTCTTCATCAACAGTCCATTAACCCCTGGTTACTTGCCAAATTTCCATGCTTCCATGGTGGCTCATAACCATTGTTATGGCACTCTCTGCTGCGGTTCGCACAAATGACATGTTCCAATCTTAGATAAGCTAGGGCATCTCATTTGCCTTGTCCCGCACCTCAAAGGCAGACTATGTTCATGTTGGAAACCTTTAGAGCTTCGCCAATATCCTCTAGTGACTGGCTGAAATCGTGAAGCAGATCTCCGACTGAAGTAAGCTGGTTGGTGCGAGACTCGGAGGAGGAAGAATCCAGAATATTCAAAGGACCTACATATATAAAGCAAAGTCAGAAATATGTCTGAATTACTAGAGTCGGAAAAAAGGAAAGGTCAGAGACGGCAAAGCATACCGAAGATGGCATCGTCAACTTTGGTCTTCTCCGCCCGAAGACTCTGGAGCTCATCCCGGAGATCTTGGATGATGTCCTTCTCCCTGGCCAACTCATCTGCTAGATCTGAGATTTTCTTGTCCTGGATAGCGATCTTACGATCACGCTCCTTGGTGGCCATATTGGATGATTCAAGAACATTGTTGATACTGCGCTCATGATCTACCTTAAGCTGTTCAAGCTCACGCCTTAAGTTAGCATTCTCCACCTCCAGGGTTTTAAAATTCTCAACCTCTTCAATCATTTTGCATGACTGTTTGACCATTTCTGTGAAAATAAGAGAGTAGTCAAATATATGTTCGGCTATGAATCAAAGGAATCAAAAAACAAGTATGAGGAGTGAAATGATTACCTTCAGCCTCATCCTTGGCAATTTTCAACTGAGCATTTTCTAGACCGAGAGCTCTCGTCTCTCTTCGTTTATTGCAGATATTCTTCAGCAAATCCTGGTTATAAGCATTAACTTTCTATAAGTCAGAATAATACCCAGAGTTAGAAGTCTACTAAAGACTCAAGCTAATATTTTAACTAAGTTAAATATCAGCACGAGCCTTGGGGGCTATACTAGTTCGTTCTTTGGCATCCTATGAAAGCATAAATCCGGATTTCCTATCCAACTTCATGCTTGGGGGCTAGAGGATATGATATGAAATAAAGTAAAAGAGAATCAAATTCTGACTTGCATAATGTTCATGGGTTAGCTTGCTTAGACTCATGTTCACCTCAGAAGAAACCTTCTCGGCGAGAGTCAGAGGGATAACTAGTGGTGGCAGAGCCACACCAGCCTTCAGCTTGTCGTCACGAAGACGAACTTGGTCAAGAAGCTCGGAGAGTTTTACGTCCTCGACTTCTTGCGCCTCTTCTTCGGTAGTGATGTTCCGGCTCTCTAAGCATTGTTGAGCCAAGTTTTGGATCTCTTCTGCAGTTTTCTGAGTAATGCCAAGTTTGGCGATACCCGGATTACTGAGAAGGTTATCCACGAAAACATTTGCCGAGATATCATTACCCATTGAGGGTTCACCCTTATCAGTTATCGAATCACTCATGGTGACGTCGGTTTGCGAGCCATGGATCGGTGGCTCAGAAGGCTAAGCCGGAGCTTCTATGTCCCAAGACTCTTGGGGCGTGGTTGCGCCATCGACGAAAGCCGGCAAAGCAGTTTCTTTGTCGGGAGCCGGTTTGTCCTTATGATAAAAGAACGTGGACAACCACTTCTTCATGGACTCACTAGCCTTGATCTTAGGATAGACTCGGTCTCTCCTAACAGTGAGGCTAAGAGTTCTAGTAATGTAAGGATTACCAGAAGTGATAGAGTTTCTCCGGGTACCAAAGTAGTACCGGAATAAAACAAGACTCGACCTAATTTCGAGATACCCCTCACACAAATATGCATAAGCGCTCATTTCTAAGATTGAGTCTGAGGGAAGTTATGGAGTTTAACTCCGTAGTAATCTATGACCTCAGAACAGAAATCTGAGGGAGGAAAACTCAAACCTCTGTCGAGGTGAGTGCTGAAGTGCACCCGCACGAGGGGTGGGGATGGTTTGATTATAGTCACTCCGCCAGTCGCCAGCGCGGAGGAGACCTTCCTTCTCCATGATGTGGAGCTTCTCGTCGTCGAGGACGCACAGGATCCATACCCCGCGGAAATTTTCCTTCTCCACTGCTGCAGAGGTCGTCGTTGTGGTCGCCGCCATGCCGAAGGAAGGAGCAGCAGCCATTGTGTGGACGGCGATGACCTTAGGTGGACAGCACTGTGCGTTTGGAGGAGGGAGGCAGAGGAGACTGATCGTGCTGGCGTTTGGAGGAAGGAGAAGCTACTGGCATTGGTAAGGAAGGAAAAGGAGATCTTGACCCCTTATATCCCTCACCTGCGCCAAGATTTGTGCAAGATAAACAGTAAATATGCCACGCGTCATGGAAGGAGCTAGGTAACCTCCTCGCGAGGACTATGCCGCCTCGATCTCCGCGCACGCATTAAAACAACGCCTTGGTTCCGCAAAAGGCGAACCCACCAACGGTCGTGCTGTCAGGAATGTCTGTTAGTGACGTGACTTGACCTTGAGTGATGTCAGGTTACGTCAGAGACCAAGTCCCGGCTTAGTTTGAATTTCAAGCTAGAAACCCGAATAATATACTCATAGGTCTGACTTAGTTTAAGACTCGGATCCTATCCTTTCTTTTGAGTTTCAGAAACCCTTCAAGATTCTGCAAGCCGAAGATAAATCAAGCTAGACGAAGAAATCTGACTCTGGATCTTGGAGGATTCCGAGGGCTGTTGTTGGGGATGTACTTTCTAGGTATCCTCATTGTGCCTCGCTGACTAGGGTGGCCCACTTCGGGTTAGAGCTTTGATTCACAGGCGGCCTAGTCAGAGAGAAGAGACGGAGTCTAGTCTGGCTACAGGAAGGCCCAGAAGACTTACTGACATAGGACTGTAGTTACTTGTAGTTCAAGATGTACTCTGTAACCGACTCTTAGTCGTAGTCGGGTAGGTCTCCCTTGTAAACCCTAGGTTGGATATCTATATAAGCCGTCCTAGGGACCAGCCTTTAGGGCACCCCACAATAGTCTACAATCTCAACTCGCACAGGCGAAACCCTTGTAACCCATATTCCGGTTCTACCGTATTACTCGATTACTAGCAGGAGTAGGATCCGTCCACCATCAGTGGATTTGAACCTGGGTAAACTTGTGTGCTCACCATCCCAGAACAGCGTACGACTCACACCCCTCTCTTCCACACGCCTCGAGGACCCCCTCATGGCGTACCCGTCCTTAATCCGACGATGGGCGGAACTCCGACGTCTCCAAGGACATCCTCTAGCGAGAGGACGCGGAGGCAGTAGAACTGTTGAAACAGCGCCAAGGACAGCATCACCCCAACAAAGGCCTCACACCAGAACGCGAAAGCGGCCAGGAGGGTCATGCTTCGCAGGTGAAGGTGGAGGAGTTGGATGGAGTAATGATCTAAGTGTTGGAGATATGCCCAAGAGGCAATAATAAAAGTGATTATTACTATATCTTTGTGTTTATGATGAATGTTTACATCCCATGCTATAATTGTATTATTAGGAAACACTAATACATGTGTGTTTTGTAAACATAAGAGTGTCCCTAGTAAGCCTCTTGTTGAACTAGCTTGTTGATTAATTGATGATCATGGTTTCCTGATCATGGACATTATGATGTGATTAATAACAAGGTTATGTCATTAGGAGAATGATGTGATGGACACACACCCATAGTAAGCGTAGCATAAGATCAAGTCATTAAGTTCGTATTGCTGTAAGCTTTTAAATGCATAGTAACATAATCCTTCGACCATGAGGTTGTGTTAATCACCATCACTGGATGGGTACTTTGATAACATCAAACACCACTTCGTAATTGGGTGGTCATAAAGGTGTCATTGGGTATTCTGAAAGTATGTGTTGAAGCGCATGGACCAAGATTGGGATTTGTCCATCCATATGACGCATAGATATGCTCTGGGCCCTCTCGGTGGAATGTCATCTAGTTAGCTTGCAAGCATGTGACTGGGTCACAAGGGATGACATATCACGGAACGAGTAAAGAGTACTTATCAGTAACGAGGTAGAACTAGGTATGGAGATGTTGACGATCAAACCTCGGATAAGTATAGTATCGCGAGACAAAGGGAATTGGTTTAGTATGTAAATGGTTCAATCGATCACGAAGTCATCGTTGAGTATGTGGGAGCCATTATGGATCTCCAGGTCCCACTGATGGTTATTGATAGGAGATGTGTCTCTGTCATGTCTGCATATTCACGAACCGTAGGGTGACACACTTAAGGTTCGAAGTTGTTTTAAGTAGATATGGAATATGCGTTGGAGACCGAATGTTGTTCGGAGTCTCGGATTGGATTCGGGACATCACGAGGAGATCCGGAATTGTCCGGAGAATAAGATTCATATATTGGGAATCATTTTCTGAGTTAGGAAATGTTCCGGAGTATTTGTATGAGGGTTCTAGAAGGTTTCGGAATGTTCCGGAAGGTTCTGGAAGGTTTCTTGGAGTTTGCTTGAAAACCAAGGAAGGGATCAAGGAGTCCTGGTGGGTCAAGACTAGGAGTCATGGGGGAGGAGGACTCCTCCCCCCTTCCCAATCCGCCGGCCTAGGAGGTGGGGAGTCCTACTAGGACTCCCCCTCCCCAAGGCGCCCTTCCCCCTTTAAATAGAGGGGCAGGGGCGCCACCTCCTAGCCCTCCACCATAACTCCCAATCTCTGCCGCCTCTCTCCTCCTCCTTTCTTCTGCACAGGCATAGGCGAAGCCCTGCAGAATTCTCTACTCCACCACCACCACCACGCCGTCGTGCTGCTGGGATTTCGTGGAGAAGATCTACTACCTCCGTTGCTCGCTGGAACGAGGAGAGGAAGGTCTGCTTCGACTCCGCACGTGTGACCGACTGGGGAAGCGCTGCCGAAACGTGGCGCCGGAAGGATCATCCACTTGACCGACTGCAGAAGCGCTGCCGGAACGCGACGCCAGAAGGATCGTCCACACGATCTTGAGATCGGCAAGTGATCGACTACATCAACCACGAGATCTAATGTCGTTAACGCTTTCGGATCTACGAGGGTTAGTTCCTTTCTATCTCGTTGCACATGTCTAATAGATAAGATCTTGGCTTTTATCTAGATTAGATCTGGGTTCTGTTCGTTCTTCCGGTAGAAATTTTTTGTTTTCCATGCTACAAACCCATCAGTGGTATCAGAGCCGTATCTATGCGTAGATCTGTTGCACGAGTAGAACACAATGTTTTTGTGGGTGTTGATGCTTTTGTTGTCGGTGTCTTAGCGTGTACTTTGCATCTTGCGGCATGGTGGGATGAAGCGGCTCGGGCTAACATTACATGTCATCGCACATGAGACTTGCTCCACGCTTGACGTGCAACTTGCTTTGCACAAGTGGCTTTGCGGGTGTCTGTCTCTCCCACCATAGTTAAGATTCAATTTACAATGAGCATCTAACAACACTTGTATCAACGTTGTGGTTCTTGTTCGTAGGTAAGATCGGTCTTATGCGAAAGCCCCAAACCACGTAAAACATGCAAAGAAAATTAGAGGCGTCTAACTTGTTTTTGCAGGGGTTTTGTGATGTGATATGGCCATCATGTGATTGTGATTGTATTTGATGTATGCAATGATCCTTGTTGTAATATGGCAACCGGCAGGAGCCTAATGGTTGTCTTTAATTCTGTTAAGACCTGCGTGTCTATTCATCTTGTAATAGCTTTATTCCAAGTAGTTGTAATAGTTGCGGGTGATGATGGACAACCATGAAGCGGCGCCACTGACCTTGACGCAATGCTGGTGATGATGGAGATCATGTTCGTGCTTTGGAGATGGAGATCAAAGGCGCAAGAAGAAAAGACCATATCATATCACACTAATTATGAATTGCCTGTGATGTTAATCCTTTATGCATCTTGTATTGCTTAGATCGCGACGGTAGAATTATAAGATGATCCCTCTCACTAAATATCAAGTAATAAAGTGTTCACCCTTAGTTGGCACCGTTGCTAAGACTCGTCGTTTCGAAGCATCTCGTGATGATCGGATGTGATAGATTCTACGTGTGCATACAATGGGTGCAAGCCAGATTTGCTCATGCGGAAACTAAGGTTATCTTGACGAGCCTAGCATGTACAGACATGGTCTCGGAACACGGAATACCGAAAGGTAGAGCATGAGTCATATAAATGATATGATGAACATGAAGATTGTTCGCCGATGAAACTACATCTTCTCTCATGAAGATCGGACTTGGTGTAGTGGACTTAGTTCGTGTAATCACTAAGACAATGTGAGGGATGTTGTTTTGAGTGGGAGTTCACCTAGTTAGTTTAAGAATTAAATTTGAACTCAATTTGTCATAAACTTAGTCTAAACTACTTGCAAATTGTTGTAGATTATGGCGACCCCCTCCATCAATTTCAATGCGTTCCTAGAGAAAGAAAAGCTTAAGAAACAATGGAAGCAATTTCACGGACTGGTTCCGTGGACTAAAGATCGTCCTCAGGGCTGGTCAGTTGACCTATGTGCTCGATGCACCGCTAGGTGACCCACCTGCAGATAATGCCACCGATGACGAAAAGAATGTTTTCGCCACTCGAAAAAATCATTACTCCACAGTCCAGTGTGGCATCCTGTGCGGTTTAGAATTGGAGCTCCAGAAGCGTTTTGAGCACCACGACCCGTTCGAGATCATTAAGGAGCTCAGGCTAATTTTTGAGAATCGCGTGGCCATGGAGAGCTATGAGGCCTCCGAAAAAATCTTTAACTGTAAGATGGAAGAGGGAAGCTCCGTTAGCGAGCACGTGCTCACCATGTCTGGGTACGCTAAGAAGCTCCAAGAGTTGGGAATATCGATTCCTAATGAATTGGGGATTCACCGTCCCCTTCAATCACTGCCACCAAGTTACAAGAACTTTGTGATGAACTACAACATCTGCATGAACAAGACGTTGTCTGAACTGTCGTCCATGCTGAAAACTACTGAAGTGGAGATCAAGAAGGAGCACCAAGTGTTGATGGTCAATAAGACCACCAATTTCAAGAGACAGGGCAAGCCTAAGAACAAGGGCAACTTCAAGAAGGACGGCAAGAAAGCTGCCGCACCTGCTAAGAAGCCCAAGGCTGGTCCTAAGCCTGAAACTGAGTGCTTCTACTACAAGGGTGCTGGTCACTGGAAGCGTAACTGCCCCAAGTACCTGGCGGATCTGAAGAACGGCAACATCAAGAAGAAAGGTATATTTGATATATGTGTTATAGATGTGTATCTTACTAGTAATCGTAGTAGAGCCTGGGTATTTGATACTGGTTCGGTTGCTCATATTTGTAACTCGAAACAGGAGCTGCGGAATAAACGAAGACTGGCAAGAGACGAGGTGACGATGCGCGTTGGAAATGGCTGCAAGGTTGATGTGATCGCCGTCGGCACGCTCCCTCTACATCTACCTTCGGGATTAGTTTTAATTTTAAATAATTGTTATTTGGTGCCTGCGTTAAGCATGAACATTATATCTGGATCATGTTTATTGCGAGACGGTTACTCTTTTAAGTCCGAGAATAAAGGTTGTTCGATTTATATGAGTAATATCTTTTATGGTAATGCACCTGAGATGAATGGTTTATTCTTACTGAATCTCGATAGTAGTGATACACATGTTCACAACATAGATGCTAAACGAATAAAATTGAATGATAATTCTACATACATGTGGCACTGTCGTCTTGGTCACATTGGAGTAAAGCGTATGAAGAAACTCCATTCTGATGGACTTCTTGAATCACTTGATTTTGAATCACTTGAAAGATGCGAAGCATGTCTAATGGGAAAAATGACTAAGACTCCATTCTCTGGAATAATGGAGCGAGCTACAGACTTATTGGAAATAATACATACCGATGTGTGCGGTCCAATGAGTGTAGCATCTCGTGGTAGATATCGTTATGTTCTCACTTTCACGGATGACTTAAGTAGATATGGGTATGTCTACTTTATGAAACATAAGTCCGAAACTTTCGAGAAGTTTAAGGAATTTCAAAGTGAAGTGGAAAATCATCGTAACAAGAAGATTAAATTTCTGCGTTCTGATCGTGGAGGTGAATATCTGAGTTATGAGTTTGGCATGCATTTAAAGAAATGTGGAATACTTTCATAGTTGACACTGCCGGGAACACCACAGCGTAATGGTGTGTCCGAACATCGTAATCGAACTCTCTTAGATATGGTCCGATCTATGATGTCTCTTATAGATTTACCGTTATCATTTTGGGGCTATGCATTAGAGACAACCGCATTCACTTTAAATAGGGCACCATCTAAAACCGTTGAAACGACACCGTACGAATTGTGGTTTGGTAAGAAACCTAAGTTGTCGTTCCTTAAAGTTTGGGGTTGCGAGGCATATGTAAAGAAGTTACAACCTGATAAGCTAGAACCCAAAGTGGAGAAATGCGTCTTCATAGGATACCCTAAAGAAACAATTAGGTGTACCTTCTATCATAGATCCGAAGGCAAATTTTTCGTTGCAAAGAATGGATCCTTTCTTGAGAAGGAGTTTCTCTCGAAAGAGGTGACTGGAAGGAAAGTAGAACTCGATGAGGTTATTGAACCTTCTCTCGGATTTGAGAGTAGCGCAGCACCGGAAGATGTTTTGGTGCCGCCTGCACCAATTGAAGAGGAAGCTAATGATAATGATCATGAAACTTCAAACGAAGTTACTACTGAACCTCGCAGGTCAACGAGGGTTCGTACCACTCCTGATTGGTATGACTCTGCCTTGAACGTCATGTTGGTGGACAACGTTGATGACCCTGCGACGTATGAAGAAGCTATGGTGAGCCCAGATTCCGACAAATGGCTAGAAGCCATGAAATCCGAAATGGGATCCATGTACGAAAACCAAGTGTGGACTTTGGTGGACTTACCGGATGGCCGTAAGGCTGTCGAGAACAAATGGATTTTCAAGAGAAAAACAGATGCTGATGGTAATGTTACCGTCTATAAAGCTCGACTTGTCGCGAAAGGGTTCCGACAAATTCAAGGACTTGACTATGATGAGACTTTCTCACCAGTAGCGAAGCTAAAGTCTGTGAGGATTTTGTTAGCAATTGCTGACATTTCGATTATGAGATTTGGCAGATGGATATCAAAACGGCGTTCCTTAATGGTGACATTGAGGAAGAGTTGTATATGGTACAACCCAAGGGTTTTGTCGATCCTAAAGATGCTAACAAGGTATGCAAACTTCAGCGCTCCATTTATGGACTGAAGCAAGCATCCCGGAGTTGGAATCAACGTTTTGATAAAGTAATCAAAAACTTTGGATTTATACAAACTTATGGAGAAGCTTGTATTTACAAGAAAGTGAGTGGGAGCTCTGTAGCATTCCTAGTACTGTATGTAGATGACATATTGTTGATTGGGAATGATATAGAACTTTTTAATAGCGTCAATACCTATTTGAATAATAGTTTTTCAATGAAGGAACTTGGCGAAGCGGCATACATTCTAGGCATCAAGATTTATAGAGATAGATCAAGACGCCTAATAGCGCTTTCACAAAGTTAGTGACGTGCCTTGACCTTGACTGATGTCAGGTTACGTCAGAGACCAAGTCCCGGCTTAGTTTGAATTTCAAGCTAGAAACCCGAATAATATACTCATAGTTCTGACTTAGTTTAAGACTCGGATCCTATCCTTTCTTTTGAGTTTCAAGAACCCTTCAAGATTCTGCAAGCCGAAGATAAATCAAGCTAGACGAAGAAATCTGACTCTGGATCTTGGAGGATTTCGAGGGCTGTTGTTGGGGATGTACTTTCTAGGTATCCTCACTTTGCCTCGCTGACTAGGGTGGCCCACTTCGGGTTAGAGCTTTGATTCATAGGCGGCCCAGTCAGAGAGAAGAGACGGAGTCTAGTCCGGCTACGGGAAGGCCCAGAAGACTTACTGACATAGGATTGTAGTTACTTGTAGTTCAAGATGTACTCCATAACCGACTCTTAGTCGTAGTCAGATAGGTCTCCCTTGTAAACCCTAGGTTGGATATCTATATAAGCCGTCCTAGGGACCAGCCTTTAGGGCACCCCACAATAGTCTACAATCTCAACTCGCACAGGCGAAACCCTTGTAACCCATATTCCGGTTCTACCGTACTACTGGATTACTAGCAGGAGTAGGATCCGTCCACCATCAGTGGATTCGAACCTGGGTAAACTTGTGTGCTCATCGTCCCAGAACACCGTACGACTCACACCCCTCTCTTCCACACGCCTCAAGGACCCCCTCATGGCGTACCCGTCCTTAATCCGACGATGGGCGGAACTCCGACGTCTCCAAGGACATCCTCTAGTGAGAGGACGCGGAGGCAGTAGAACTGCTGAAACAGCGCCAAGGACAGCATCACCCCAACAAAGGCCTCACACCAGAACGCGAAAGCGGCCAGGAGGGTCATGCTTCGCAGGTGAAGGTGGAGGAGTTGGATGGAGTAATGATCTAAGTGTTGGAGATATGCCCAAGAGGCAATAATAAAAGTGATTATTATTATATCTTTGTGTTTATGATGAATGTTTACATCCCATGCTATAATTGTATTATTAGGAAACACTAATACATGTGTGTTTTGTAAACATAAGAGAGTCCCTAGTAAGTCTCTTGTTGAACTAGCTTGTTGATTAATTGATGATCATGGTTTCCTGATCATGGACATTAGGATGTGATTAATAACAAGGTTATGTCATTAGGAGAATGATGTGATGGACACACACCCATAGTAAGCGTAGCATAAGATCAAGTCATTAAGTTCGTATTGCTGTAAGCTTTTAAATGCATAGTAACCTAATCCTTCGACCATGAGGTTGTGTTAATCACCATCACCGGATGGGTACTTTGATAACATCAAACACCGCTTCGTAACTGGGTGGTCATAAAGGTGTCATTGGGTATTCTGAAAGTATGTGTTGAAGCGCATGGACCAAAATTGGGATTTGTCCATCCATATGACGGATAGATATGCTCTAGGCCCTCTCGGTGGAATGTCATCTAGTTAGCTTGCAAGCATGTGACTGGGTCACAAGGGATGACATATCACGGAACGAGTAAAGAGTACTTATCAGTAACGAGGTAGAACTAGGTATGGAGATGCTGACGATCAAACCTCGGATAAGTATAGTATCGTAAGACAAAGGGAATTGGTTTAGTATGTAAATGGTTCAATCGATCACGAAGTCATCGTTGAGTATGTGGGAGCCATTATGGATCTCCAGGTCCCGCTGATGGTTATTGATAGGAGATGTGTCTCTGTCATGTCTGCATATTCACGAACCGTAGGGTGACACACTTAAGGTTCGAAGTTGTTTTAAGTAAATATGGAATATGCGTTGGAGACCGAATGTTGTTCGGAGTCTCGGATTGGATTCGGGACATCACGAGGAGATCCGGAATTGTCCGGAGAATAAGATTCATATATTGGGGATCATTTTCTAAGTTAGGAAATGTTCCGGAGTATTTGTATGAGGGTTCTAGAAGGTTTCGGAATGTTCCGGAAGGTTCTGGAAGGTTTCTTGGAGTTTGCTTGAAAACCAAGGAAGGGATCAAGGAGTCCTGGTGGGTCAAGACTAGGAGTCGTGGGGGAGGAGGACTCCTCCCCCCCTCCACAATCCGCCGGCCTAGGAGGTGGGGAGTCCTACTAGGACTCCCCCTCCCCAAGGCGCCCTTCCCCCTTTAAATAGAGGGGCAGGGGCGCCACCTCCTAGCCCTCCACCATAACTCCCAATCTCTGCCGCCTCTCTCCTCCTCCTTTCTTCTGCACAGGCATAGGCGAAGCCCGGCAGAATTCTCTACTCCACCACCACCACCACGCCGTCGTGCTGCTGGGATTCCGTGGAGAAGATCTACTACCTCCGCTGCTCGCTGGAACGAGGAGAGGAAGGTCTGCTTCGACTCCGCATGTGTGACCGACTGCGGAAGCGCTGCCGAAACGCGGCGCCGGAAGGATCGTCCACTAGACCGACTGCGGAAGCACTGCCGGAACGCGACGCCGGAAGGATCGTCCACACGATCTTGAGATCGGCAAGTGATCGACTACATCAACCACGAGATCTAATCTCGTTAACGCTTTCGGATCTACGAGGGTTAGTTCCTTTCTATCTCGTTGCACATGTCTAATAAATTAGATCTTGGCTTTTATCTAGATTAGATCTGGGTTTTGTTCGTTCTTGCGGTAGAAATTTTTTGTTTTCGATGCTACGAACCCATCACTAAGACAGCGATGAGGAGGGGGAGAAAGGTAGAACAAGGACAGCGGCGATGGAATAAGTGAAGATCGGGGTTGCGGTGGCGCGCCACCCGCTTCCCCCAACGCCGGCACACCACACTCGTGAGGCGCCCCACTCGTTCGAGTCGGAGACCATGAGCTTGCGGACTTTCTCCAAGCCCTCCTTGTTGAGGATCATCGCTAGTGGCAAGTCTCCTATGATCGACGGAGGGGAGCTCGACGCGGCGGAGGCGACGCGTGATCTCTTGAGTGCCATCACGAGCATTGCCGAAGCAGAAGGTGTGGCATCGGAGCAAAGACGCGGGCAGGATGGCGGCGGAAGAAGATGGAGTTTGGAAAATCCCCGGTTTTGGGGGTTTTATGGGTGACGCAGCCCCCGAGGCCAAACAACAGAAGTGGTAATTCCCACATTAGATATGCGCCATGCCCTGTGTGTGCATGTGGAGCCACGGGCGGCCTCTTCGGGGATCATGTCGTGACATGACAACATGTGGGCCCTACGCTAGTTGGTCCCTTGACTTCCTCGTCCCTTTGTCAGACACGGGCAAGCCAAGCGACCGGGGGCTACTGTCGAACTATTGGCACCGGGGGTACCCCGTCCCGCCGAGTCGCCAGGCCCACGGGTGAACCCCTCCTCGTGAGCCTCAAGAGGGGAAACGAAGCCAGGAGCTTTAGCGAGCGTCTAGACCGGCCTCGCCACGGGATGGAAGCCTCCCATCGAGGCCTCAAGAGAGGAAGCATTCTCAGCCATGAGCGTGGCCCGCAAGACGACGCGCCAATAGTCATCCCAAACGACGACCAGTCCACCACGAGAAATAAAAGCACACCATGTTCCCCTCCGTACAAAGGCGGTGGCAGCGCCTGACATAGTCGTTTCGGTGCAAGGAGAACAGGGTGATGACGCAAAGCAGAAGGACGGCCGTCCACCACTCCGGCACTGCAGCTGGCTAGCGGCCGCATGAAGACAAGGTGGGTTAGAGTCCTTTGAGCGGGAATGCGGTAGCCCTTCCTGCCCATATATGGGAGGAAGAGGCCAAACGCTGCCCAATATAAGGAGTCCTCCTACCTTAGAAGGGAACGATCCTTGAGATCTAAAACCCTAGACTTGTATCCTCCATTATACCCTCGTGAAGCACGCGAGCAATACAACAAAGCAGGAGTAGGGGCTTTACCTCCTCTCGAGGGTCCCAAACCTGGGTAAAAAAACCTATGTCACCCCTCTATCGTGTGCTTGCTTCGCCGTCGCAGCCATCGTCGAGTTTCCTTGGAACCAAGTGTTCAACCCCCTCTCGAACCAAGGGATCGTTGGACCCTAGTTTCCTTTGCGGGACAAATCTCTGACAAGTTTAGGTAATGGGGAATAGGTCGGATGATGGCATTCACTTCCGCCTCGTGGCGCCTCTTGTTGTGCTTGTCATTCGGCTCGGAGGTGAAGACGTGGTAGTTGCCCACCTGGCAGGGGTAATCATCATCTGTTGTGTGATGGTCGTGGTTATCTAGCAGGCCACCGGCTAGAGGAGGTGGGGTGGTGGGAGGTTTGCTAACTCGGCCATTCTCTTCGTCTAGCTACACTATTGGGTCGTGTGCATACCCAGCTTGTTACCGTCGCTGTGGTACTTGCACAGCCCGTCGATCATCGACTCGAATGTGTACTTGGGCCGGAATGCCCGATCATCCGACGTGTGCCTGCAACTGCCACCCGAAGTCGGGTCATCTTGGATCGCAGCTATTCGCTTAGAGCAGTACCGGTTATCTGTATGCTCGTCTTTCATTTTGCCTTGGCGGTTATCCTGGTGGTGCCGCCTAGAGTTGTTGCTCACGCTAGGGTAGCCGGCTGGCACCCGCCAGTTGGATAAGCGGCAATGATTTGCCCTTGGTCGTCCACCATGATGGACTTCTTCATCGTGGAGTCCGCAGTGGCGTATTTGTTCACGATGGCCATGGTATTAGCCATGGTCTGGGGCTCTACCCGATTCGGCTTGTGCTGCAGCATCGTGTTGTCTCGGCATTTGTTGGTGAAGAAATCAATTGCCTAGTGCTTGCGCACCCCCTCGCGGGAGTTGTGCATGCTTGTCCACCGGGTGAGGAGTGTGCGGTCGGACTCATCCTTGCCCTGGACATAGAGGGCGAGATTGCGAGGGCCACCCGACCGCTTGTACGTGTCGGTGAAGTTGCGGATGAACGCATGCTCGAAGTCTAGCCGTGTGTTGATGCTGCCCTCTATGAGGCTATTTAGCCACGTCCTAGTCGAGTCGAGGAGCATGAGGGGGACGTAGCATATAGCCACACGCTTGTTTCCATTGGTGATGCCCACGGCGGTGGTGTAGTCACAGCCAATCCTCTAGCTTGGCGGTGCCATTGTACTTGGGGGTATTTCTTGGGAGCAAAAATCCCTTGGGAAATGGCTCATTCCGGATGCGTGGCCCGAAGCACTTCGAACCGGACGGACTTCCTCCTTTGTGATGCGCGACTATATCAACAAGTCGATGCATCCACAAACATCTAGATCCTCCGCTTTGTGCGAACCGAGCCGTCCGGTTAGACGGGACACTGGGAGCGTAGACTTGGTCGGTTCCTCGGCTAATTCCTAGTGGCGATGCCCTTGGTCGGCTCCGCTAGCCGAAGCATGGTGATGGTGCCCTTGGTCGGCTGCGCTAGGCGTACATCGCTGCTTGCTGGTGACCACAGCTGGTTCACGGTACTGATAGTTCTTGTTGTCGAATGCGCCACGCGCTTGGCTGTTCTGCCTCGGCCCATGTGGCAAAGATTCCCAATGAGTCTGCTTGCCCCCTCCAGGGTTTTGCGGATCCGCCATCCGGCGGGAGGCCGTGTTTTTGCTACCGGCTCCGCTTGGGCCAGCTGGTTGGCGATGGTGACAAGCTGCTTGACGCACAGCTGCTAGCAACGCAACTCCTCCCCTCGAGGTTTTCCATTTTGGTCGCCACAGCCTCTGCCGCTCTCATGTTCTTGGTAGGGGTGATGTAGACCGGTTGTGCCCCGAGGGTGCGTGGGTCAGTTGCGCGGTCCATCTCCGTGCCGAGGTCGCGGCCTCAGTGCTGAAAGTACCGGCTAGTGTCGGGTACAACGGGGTGAAGCCGTGTGAGGAGTTGTACTCGTGCATGGTGGCGTTCAGCCAGCGCTGCTTAGTGGCGACACGATTGGCCTCGTCTAGGAGGTTTTGGCGACGCGGTTGGCCTCGTCTAGACGGGACACGGGAAGCGTAGACTTGGTCAGTTCCTCCAGCTGATTCCTAGTGGTGATGCCCTTGGTCGGCTACACTAGGCGTACCTGGCTGCTTGCTGGTGACCATAGCTGGTTCACGGTACTACTAGTTCTTGCTGCCGAATGTGCCACGCGCTTGGCTATTCTGCCTCGGCCCATGTGGCGAAGATTCCTGATGAGCCTGCTTGCCCCCTCCGGGATCTTGCAGATCCGCCGTCCGGCGGGGGCCCGTGTTTTTGCTACCGGCTCCGCTTGGGCCAGCTGGTTGGCGGTGGTAACAAGTTGCTTGACGCATAGCTGCTAGCGACGCAACTCCTCCCCTCGAGGCTTTCCATTTTGGCCGCCGCAGCCTCTGCCGCTCTCATGTTCTTGGTGGGGGTGATGTAGACCGGTTGTGCCCCGAGGGTCTGTGGGTCAGCTATGCGGTCCATATCCACGCCGAGGTTGCGGCCTCGGTGCTGAAAGTACTGGCTAGTGTCGGGTACAGCGAGGGTGAAGTCGTGTGCGGAGTTGTACTCGTGCATGGTGGCGTTCAGCCAGTGATGCTCAGCGACGACGCGGTTGGCCTCGTCTAAGAGGTTTTGGCGAGTCGACTCCAGGGTAGCGACAGCAATAGCCAGATCTGTCTCATGGACGACGGGGTTGCGGAGGCACTGGGATGGAGGTTGCCAGCAGGTCAGATTCCTTCTCGCGAGAAGTGGAGCCGTTGCCATCTGGTGCTCGGGAGGAGGGCGGTGGTTGTCGCCGGAGCTAGCCATCATGACCTCGACGCTGCAGCTAACTGTGCCAGAGCTAGGCGTGGCGCAACCGGAGGGCGAGGAGATGGAAATGATATCATGAGGGAAAGCCTCTATGATGGTGGCGATGTAGACGCGGTGGACGCTAGAGTGGAGAATGGAGCCGTTCTCGGGGAAGGTAGCCCCGGTGAAGCACGATGCGCTGTCGATGACGCAGTCAAAGGTGCCGAGAGTGAGCACAAGGCCTGAGGCGATGCGTTCATAGGCGACGAGCGGAAGTCCCGTGCAGAAGATGCTCCTAGCCACAACGCTATACCCCATAGTGGGCGCCAATTGTCGTGGTGTGGAACACGGCAATACCATAAGGGATGGCTTAAGAGGGGACAATCAGGAGCTAGCAAAGGCTTCCGCGAGCATGATTGGGCACATACACTGCCAACACAGCGATATACCTAGGTTCAAGGCCCTCTCGGGGAGGTAACACCCCTACTCATATATGAGGGCTATGTGCCCAGTATAGGTGCTCCTTAAGCTGTATCCTAGATGAACTAGGGGAAACTGGAGGAAGAAGAGGGATTGATTGATCGGGACTCCCAACAAAGGTGCTTCCCCACCCACCCAACCCCCCCTTATATACTGGTTGGGTGCAGTCTACAAGACATGGCCGGCTGGTGGGGCCAGCCGGTGGGGCCTAGTGCAATAGTCAGCGCTATAGTACTCCGTCGTACGCACTGCCACAGCTTTAGCCCACGGCGGACGGATGTCCCATTGCACAGTCTAGGGACGCCACTTCTTTATCTAACGCGCCGCCGCCGGGGAGACGGAGGCGTGCTATCGCAAAGTCTGGTGATGCCGCTCCTTTATCTAACGCGCCGCCGGGATCCTGAGGCATGCCTATAGTTTCACCATCACATGCTCCGGATAACCGGTACTGATTCCGAGGTGACCGGATGGAGCAGGCCACCCGGTCTGATCTTATGGTTGACCTGCTAGACAGGCCAGCTAGGTGCTCTTGAGGGTTGACCGATTGGAGCTGGCCTACCGGCCTGGTCTTCATACTTGTTGGCCATCCGGCCTAACCTTCTAGTTGGAGGCCATCCGGCCTAGTTGAGCCTACCCAGGGGTAATCCCCCCGGCATCGTGAGTAACACATTCAAGGCGGCGGACCTTACACCATTTCATGGAGATGTGGAAGATCAAGAGTCAAGGACAACTCTTTCCCAAGGGAAGGAGCTAATGCACCACGACTTACCGACGACTCTACATCCACCCCGCCAAGTCCCCCTAGTGGACCGATGACGCATGCCCTAGCCAAGCTCCTACATAATAAGGTGAACTCGCTCCTCTCTATGTGGGATTTCGACTCTACCTTGGATGGATTCCTACTCCATAACAATGTATTATATATCCTCGGGTACGAGCCTCAAGAGTTGCACTAAGATGGATCATCACCACACCGAGACGGGGACGAGAAGACGAAACTGGGCAAACCGGCACACTGGCTCCACCGCCAAATTGACCTAGTCGAACCGGCGCTAGCACCGGCAGTCATAGCCCCAAACCTGCACCCTGCCGAAATGATTGTAAGTATACCGTTTCGGTACCAGAACAGAACCAGTGTCGCCGAGTCAAACCGGCGCCAAGTCCAGCGCGCCGACTTGACCGATGTTCCAATTCGGCTCGACGCCACCAACTTACCGCCGGTTTCAGCATGTTTGCGCACAACTTTGGGTTTGATGCCCTGGAATATTCCTTTTACCTACCCCTTCGCCCCAAGTACTATAAATACCCCCTATGGCTCATCCTTTGTCCTTTAGACTTGATAATAGAACTAGAAAACCCTAGAGTGGATCCAATCTAGTTTTGGTCTCATCTTCCTTTCAAGGAAGCTATATTATCACCCATCTTTGGCATCCAAGTTGTACAAGGTCTTCCCATTGAGTGATCTCTAGGAGAAGTTGTCAAAATTCTCACCAAAGTTCTTACTCCTCTTCGATTGGGATTGGGAGAGTTTTCTGTTCAATACCAATCCTAGGGATTGCATTGAGCTGATAGCCACCGGAGTGAGCCAATGGCTGGTATCGTGTTGGGTTTTTCTTATGTTCATCGTGTTCTTCGTGTGGCGTGAGTTCGTTTCCATCTCCTCCTCACTTTTTCTTGCGAATCCCCCACTTCCCCACGAGAGACCATGAAAGATCAGGCCAACCCCGTGGTTAACCCACAAGACTGTATCTTCATGCAATGTTGTAGTACACGTGTTGGCACCCACACTAATGGGCTCCTCTCGCTGGACGCAACCGCGCCAATTTCCCCATCCAGGGTGCACTCCATCAATGCGATGAGACCTACGAACCTACGTGGAAGATTCGCCTTGATGACCCGCATTGATGACGCAGAGCAAGTGAAC
Source organism: Avena eriantha (assembly GCA_910589775.1). Classification (NCBI taxonomy): domain Eukaryota; kingdom Viridiplantae; phylum Streptophyta; class Magnoliopsida; order Poales; family Poaceae; genus Avena; species Avena eriantha. Next base: position 247,644,628 of record OU342741.1, on the reverse strand, counting down.
CGGCAACTCGAGGACATGGAGGATGCTCCCCGAGCATGCGGCAACCGCGGCACCTGGCCCAGATCTAGATCGAACCTACAAAGATGGGGGAACCACCACAGACCAAAACCTTACGAGAAAACTCATTGGAGCCAAAGGGGGCTACAATCCATACGGCTTCTGATGGACACGGCACAACTACTCCCTCCGGTCCTTATTAATGGCCTCAACTTTGTCTACATACGAATACATCTAGTAATAGGGAGTATCATGCATTAGTATCATATATATAATACTAGCATATGATATTAACTCTATAGTGCATATATCATGTTAGTATCATATTTACATCTTGTTTATTAATTTGTAGAATCCCAACACAAATATGTGTACACTAAAATATTTAGTTCTATGTGCTATGATACCGTAACATAGCATGATACTACTACCATCTCTTTCTTCATTTATTGCATTGTCATTTTTACTTACATGACATGCATGATATACTTGGTATGATATTCCCTTTGAGACTAGTCTTGTTCCCTCCGTTCCCAGGGGGCTCACATAGCATTTCACGACGGCGAAGGAGGATTGGACAATAAAAACTATTGTTGGCTACGTTTCCTCCAATCACCGCGCTAGTCGCTCCCGTATAACAGCATCAATTACTTCCCGATTTTTTTTTAACACAGGAAAGGTCCAGAAGGGCCTAGAGCTGCAAATAACACAACAGCGGTGGGACTACAATGGTGAAAAGGACCCTAAAAAGAAGAGATTACAACCAAGTCCTGAAAGTTTAGCACAGAGGACCCTACACAACATATTGCAATTACAATCAGGTCCTTCTCCAATCGCTCCGCCTGCATAGGAACTCGATCGCTGGCCACCCTCACCGCCACCGGGGATGAATCACTTGGGGCTGAGAGAGCGGAAGACGCCGGCGTGAGTCCACCAAAGGGCCTCCACCTGGGAGGTTGAGGTATGCCACCACAGGCATCTGGAGAGGCCTCCTTTCGACCACGGTCATGGCAGCAAGCTGAGACTACCATGTGGGAATCTCCAAGGTGCAGCTCGATCTATCTTACCCGCCACCAACGAGATACATCGTCCGCAGTCCTTTTGTCCTTCTCCCCCTCGCCACCATGGCCGGCCAGGAGAAAGCACATCACACCGAGATCCCAGATTAGGAGGTAGCCACACACACCGAGCTTATTGGCACCGAGCTTATTGGCGCAGGATCTTTGACAGGCCCCGACCGTAGCCTCCGACTCCCACCTTAGGAGCACCATGAACTAGAAGAGGCCACCACCTCCAGGCTGCAGCTCAAAAGCAGCCGAAGCACCTGAGACATTGACAAATAGCCGAAACACCAGCAAACAGCCGAAACCCTAGACCTACCTACGTTACCGTTGTACAGGAGGGGTTCCTCGCCACACCACGACACCGTTACCGCTATACAGGAGGGGTTCCTCGCCACACCACGACACCAGCAGCCACCGGAGAAGGGCAGGGGAGGGGCTGGCCGGCCCAGATTTGGTGGAGACCAGAGGGAAGCAGAGGGGGGAGAGCGGTTCCGTCTTTTGCTGACTATTACTCCCCGATTAAATATGGCATGCGAAAGAACCGTGGAGGCTCGCCGCATGCAATTCATGTTCACGCTGCATGCAGAAAACAAAAGTCCCACAGTGGATGCATGCAGAGAGGAAGGCTGCGGATGGGAGTAATTTTAGGAAAGATAGGGCCTGGCGAGATATTAACGGGGGATTATTAAATGCTAAACGGGCCTTAATCCTAAGCAAAATTGGAACATGCAGAAAATCGATTTAAGCCCTACACACCGGAATGGAGGGAGTAACTATTCGTACGAATCTAGATAAAGTTGAAGCCACCATTAACATGCACCAGAGAAAGTAGTGTACTTTTTTTTTGACTTTTAGTGTTTTTCCGTCGTACTCCCTCAATTAATATAAGATGTTTTAGGTTTGTGAAGAAAATGTATCTAGACCTACATACTAAAAGAAATCTAGATACATTTGTTTCACAAAGAAAACATCTTATATTTTGAAACGGAGGGAGTACATGCCACGTTATCCACAAGGACAGTTTGATTTGTACAAGGATACAGTGTTTCTGCAGGTCTAGGTGTCAATTAGAAGGCAGAATCAGACCAGCATAAATCAACAGATTCAACCAACCAATTCAAAATCAAAAATGGTGAAATCTTGGACACGAGGAACAGACGACTCAAACCTCTTCTCATCCGTTGAGCTACAAGTCACTGCATGCATCAAACACATGGACATGCTTCAGTTTCAAGGATTTAACTTTCTAGCATTTCCTATAGTACTGTACTTTCTAGCAGCCTAACATAACCAGGGCATATCAAGACTCCAATCGATCTCCTGGGCATCTTCACTCAGGTCAATGGTTCGCATAAGCATAGGCTCATAGCATAAACAGTATACTTATATTGATGATAAATTGCTCACAGGCAAGGTACTCCCTCTGATTCGCAATTATAAGGTATTTTAGCATATTTCTGAAACACGTGCATCTAGACGTGTTTCAGTGTGTAGGTTCACTCATTTTGGACTGTATATAGTGCACATTGAAATATGTAAAACATCTTCTAATTGTGAACAGAAGGAGTAGCTTCCTGTCACGGCATGAAGTTTTCAAAAGGCTTGCACACATATGTCAAAAAGGAACTCACCATGGAAACCATGGATGCCATGTACCTCACTGACAACCACTCATTCTGGCCCAGTCCACAAACTGCATTCCTCCATAGACATTATTTGCAAAGCGCACGCCGACAGTGAATGCCAAAGAGGAAGTTGGGACACGCTTGCCAAGAGGTGAAGCCTCAACCACGCGCTCAAGCGCATTAATAACTTGATAACGGGTGTTGGACGAGACGCCAAGGAACACACCTGAAACAATCAGGACGATTATATATTCAGGGATCTTCTTTAGATGCAATTTGGCATATGGTAGTACAGCCATAGTAAACAAAAAAATAGCTATAATTATCTGCATCATATGGCATATGGCAATCTCAGATGTTGCTAAACTTCTATAGTACAGTACCATGGATTAGGTTGGCAGAAGTATTTTAATGTCAAATTGTATTGCTCAGTAAGTACACCGATATGTACTGTCAAGCTCAGCTGTCGCCACCATAACTACCATGGCTTTTATTAGGATTAACATGCAACTATCAAACTGTAAACATATCACATACTGTACCCTCATATCATGTGTTCATATAAACAAGTAGATCAAATAATTATGTATCCTATTTGTACAATTATGGTAAGAGATGCTCTAATTAAAAGCACAATATATAATCAGCTTGAAGATTACAAAGCACATATCAGTAGTACAAATACATTCAAGAACAAGACTTGAAAAGTGCATAGGATTTATCCAGGTAAAGTTTATCCAACTTTTTTCCTTTATTGTCCTTTTTGCCATGAAATACCTCGATCTAATGCATAGTTATAAGCAAACAAAGTCCCATGTGTGATTTATTGACATTAATATATTCATAATCATCTACTTATCGAAAAAAATCCTGTATAGAAACTTCTTTATTTCAGTATACAAGAGGAGAAACATTCCGATGATAATAAACTTTACAAAAATTAAGGAAAAATAACACATAACCCCCTGAGCTTTGGTCACTCGACTACTTAAACCCCTCAAGTTTAAAACAGGATCTCCTACCCAAAAACTGTACAAAACCGTTTAAATCACTCCCTGAGGTGGTTTTCAGAGCGGTTTTGTCATGTGGCAACTGATGTACTAGCATATAATGTGGCATGTCAGGTGACTCAGTAAATAGATAAAATAAATTAATAACACTGGGGCCCACTTGTCAGTGATGGCACACTTGGTTCATTAGCTGGGCTTGCTTAGCTAGCCTAGGTTTAGAGCATCTCGGGTACACAGAAGCTAGGCTCGGGACGCTGGAAACAGATTCCATGCCTGTTTCCACCACGCAGGTCCACATGTCAATCAAATAACCCAACCCACTCATTCTCTCTCCTGTTTTCCTCTCCCCGCCTACCACCGTCTCTCTCCAATTGATTTGCCCGTGGCCATGGCTGGAGGAGCTGCGCGAGGTCTGCCCGCCCCCAGCCCCGTGCTAGCTGAGCGAGGTCTGCCCACCCAGACCCAACCATCCTCATCTCTGTCACTAGAGAGATAGAGCAGGACGCGCGCTGGTGGCACGCTGCAGCGACCGCACAGCCGGAGCGCCGACAACGACATGCGTGAGGATGCAGGCGGCGGTGGGCGAGGTGCTCTCCTCGAGCTCCGCCGCACCAGCACGATTCAACAATGGTGGCGTGGGCAGCGGTGGGCATGGTACCTCGAAGTCCGCCATGCAGAATATCTCGACATCTCCAGCGAGCGCGAGGAGGACCTCCTACACGTGCATGCTCGTGCGGCGACGGGGGCAAGGAGTGTTGCCTTCGATGGCCGGCCGTGGCAAGGACAAGGGCAACCGAGGAGAAGGGCCAGGGCTGCCAGTCTAATATGGGGACTGCCACTGGGTAACACCCTCCCCCAAACGCGGACAACCGGTCCGGGCGGCGCCCCTGATAGCAGTCTCTAGAGGAAGAAGCTGGACAATATTTGGGGCATGCGACTGGAGATGCTCTTAACTAACCGATTTGAGCTAGAGCCCGTGGGAGCAAAGTTATGTTGTTTGGTTGCAACCTGCAGCTCTTCGAGTAAAAATGCAAGCGTGAGAGCAGTGCATCATGGACCACAACTCAGATCAAGGGAGTTGCAATGCGTGTGCATTTGCACTATTCCACAGGACCACAGTTGATGTCCTGCACTCGTTTGCCTATCGGCGCAGGCGAGCCAAATCGGCTCTCCTCCGCGACCAAGGATTTAGCAGCGATTGTTGGCTAAATTATCATCAGAAGCTAGATCTCTTCTCTGTGTCCCTATGAAAATGCTTAATCTTGAATAGCAAGGCTAGTTTAGTCATTTGAGATCCAAACACTCCCTAAGTCTCTATTCCTCACTATTCTTGACTCCGACTCCGGTAACGCCATCCTCCAACTTCAGAGGTGCCCTGTTGTCTCTATAAACTCCTGCGACCCTAACCTTCTCCTCTACCTCCGAATCTCCGATGCCACCCTTCCTTTTTAGTGCGCCAGAGGCAACTGTCTGACAAATCCATGCACCATTGCCCAAGCACATTAAGAGGAAAACAACTAGTGAGGGGAGTAACCAGAAAACATGGGGACAACGACAGCACTAGAGTGAGGCACTGGGATGACCAGAGGAGATGGGGTTGATGCGGCTTTTATGGGTCACGGTGAAGTAGGAGAGGATTGGATGATGTAGCCAGGGAGAGATGAGGGCAATGTAGTCGGAACTGCCACATGGCCAGTGCCGAATCATCCAACCACTTTCATCTACCACAGTTACAAAACAACCTCGGTGGCTTATCTAGAGTATGGTACCAAGTTTTAAACATGAGGGGGCTAAGAGCATCCCCACTTGGGGGCCCTAAAGCCCCCCTAAAGGGCTATCGGGGGCGGCACGGACGAATTCACGCCCCGCCCACCCCCCCCCCCCCCAATTATTTTTGGCGTCGGCGCGGCCCGGTTTGACATCCAACGCCCCCAGGCCGAACCCAACACAGGAGGGGCTAGTGGGGGCGCCGGATGTTGCGTTTCTGGCGGGAAGGCGCGGGGAATCTAGCGTGCGAAACGGCTGGTCGTCGCGGGCCACCCCTGTCAGCGTCAGCGGCCGACGCGCTCGGTCCACGATCAGTCCGTCTTCCTTCTCGCCTGCCGCGCCCAAGTAATGGCGCTGCTGCCCGCCGATCAGCCTTTTGCAGGCGAGCAGCCGATGCGACCCGTTCGCCACGCCTCCCACCTCGCCTTCAATGGCCGTGCCACCGCCCGCCTTCAATGGCCGCGCCACCACCCGCCTTCAATGGTCGTGCCACCGCCCCATGCATAACCCCCCCTCCTTCCCCGTGGCTGCTCCATCCTCGCATCCCCCTCTCCGTCTTTCCCAACCACCCAAACCGCCGGCCATGGAGCGATACCCCGGAGACGGAGCCGTCGATCCCTGCGCGTCCACAAGGCGCGCGCGCTGTGGGAGGCAGGGTACCCAACGCCGCCGGACGTGCGCCAGCGGCTGGGTCCCCAGTGCCGGTGGCCGGCCCGTCCCGCCGGTCCCCCATGGGCAGGCGCGGCAGGCAGAGATCTACCACCACTACTGGGAGGTCCTCTCGCCGGAGGAGCGAAACGACCCAGCCTAGGATCCCGATAACGCGGAGGCGTGGACCGCGTTCTTCGAGGCCTAGCACCAGGACTGCCTCGCGGCCTACGACGACAACGGCCCCCGCCCGCTGGAAAGCAACATCGAAGGGCGGACCCAGTGATGGAGCGCGCCATGTCAGTCGCTATCCTAGGTCCTCGAGTACATCGCCACCGGCAACAACCCGCCGTTGACGACAACGGCCCCCGCTCGCTGGAAAGCAACATCGAAGGGCGGACCCGGTGATGGAGCGCGCCAGGCCAGTCGTTGTCCTGGGTCCTCGAGTACATCGCCGCCAGCAACAACCCGTCGTTCACGATGCCGCCTCGTCACGCCGCGCTGCCCGGTCTTCCTCCACGTCTTCCTGGTCGAGGTCTTCATCGTCGTCGGCCCTCTACTCCCCGCACTCTACGTCATCCCCGCGCTTCTCGGCTATCCTCACGCCGATGAAGGACGTGTACGAGGAGGCTCCTCTGTCGTGTCGACGCTCCGGCAGGCGTGAGCGGTCTCCTCCCCATGGACGCCTGCGCCTCGACGCGCCCCAACGCCAGGTGAAGGAGTGGACACCGCCGCAGGAGTACAAGGCGGCCACCCTCCAACTGAAGATCGACGAGGACCCGGAGGAGTTTCCAGGCCAACACGTCGCCGAGCACGCCTCCTACAAGGCCGTTCCGCCAACGATGGACGACTTTGCGGAAGCGTGGTCCACGGAGGAGTACCGGCGGGAGCAGGCAGAGCGAGCGCACCGCCTCAGCCTGTTCGTCGACCTTGAGGGCGACGACGACGGGCCGGGTTGCTCGAGCTGGGGCGGCGATACGGGCTAGGGCTACAGCACCATGTCGCCGCTGAAGCAGGAGGCCAGCGATGACGACTACGCGGCGGCGATGTACCGTCGCCTTGGACTGGGCGGACGTGGCCGAGGCCGCCACTAGGGTTTAGGTTTTTTTTAAAAAAAATTGTACAAACATGTTTGAGCTGCAGTAATATCAACGTGTTTTCATATTTTCAAATGTTTGAATATTTTGTATGGAGGCACGGCTGGGAAGCAGCGCGCCCCCCAAATCGTGAACTTCAGTCTGGGGAGGACGAGTGGAGATGCTCTAGCTAGTCAAGTGACTTCAGTTAATATTTTATAGGAGTATATAACATCGCTGAGGCAAAACATCTTGTCACTTACCCCACAAAGCAGAAGTTTTTAGAAGGGGTGGAACAGGTACATCATGCTCTGACTTCTTTACACTCCTGCATTACAAATTTCAAGGAAATAATATATTCTGAGATGCATAAACAATAAAGAAACAAAATATCAACAACAAAAACAACCAAGCCTTTTAGGGTAGGCTAGATATGAAACCCAAACAAAAACTAGTGGAAACTGCAAGTACGGCAGAAACTAGGGAAAAGTACAAGCCAAGCAGAAAATAGTGGAAAGTGCAAGTAAAATAAAAGAGCAAAAGAGTAAATCAAGGGTCGGGCACATGGATTGCTGATTTTCATGCAGCCCTATCAAAAGGCAAATCTCTAGGTACATTTCACTCCTTCAGATCCCTTCTAATTGCCTCCTCCCATGTCAACTTTGGTCGACCTCTACCCCTCTTTGCATTATCGATACCCCTTAGAATACCACTGTTAACCGATGCTGCTGGTGGCCTCCGTTGGACATGGCCAAACCACCTTAATTTGTGTTGGACAAGCTTCTCTTCAATTGGCACCACCCCTACCCACACAGGAGAGCCCAATCGAGCCTAGTCGATACTAACCTAACCCCTCGCGTCCGTCCTCCCTCTCCATTCGTTCCACTGGCAGGCTCAGCCGCCGCCGCATGGAGTCGCACGAGCAGCCGCCTGGATTCACACCGTCGCGGGCCGGAATCGCACCCCCACTGGCTAGAATCGCTCCGCCTCCGCCCGGAATCGCGCCGACTCCACCTGGATTCGCCCCTCCCCACCACCTGGAGTCGCCTCCGTGCCGCTCGTCGCCAGCAGCAAGGTAAGATTCCGCCCTGCTTGTTCCAGCCTTTTTTGGTGCGTGCTCTGCTGCTTGCTTGCTGTTCTGCTGGGAGTGCGTGCACATTTGCTTGTTGATTTGCTGCTGCCTGCTGAGTTGTTATGTGGTAGTGCTGATGCTTTGAATTGACTGATGGGGCTGGCCAGGTAGTGAGATTCCAGCATGGCATCTGCAGGAAGTCAATCTTCTGTTGGTGGTAGTGCAAGCAATTCCATAAACGTTGATGGTCCAGAGGCTCAGGCAGGTATTGTCGATGCAAAGTATCCTCTATGGGCTCATGCTGCAAAACTATCAACAGATCCAACAGACCGTGGAGGAAACACACGGTTCAAATGCCATTTCTGTGATAAAGATTACCCGGGAAGCTATTCAAGAGTTAGAGCACATCTTCAGATAAAACTGGCTCGTGTTGGCCCTTGTAATAAGCTGCCACATCATGTCTTTGTGCAGCTTCAAAAGGACGATCAGGCAGCCAGAGATCTTATTGAAAATGGTCCAACTAGAAAGATAGTTCGTCTACCCCCCTCCGAGGGATCTGGTTCTTTTTCATCAAAGAAAAGAAAGACAGGAAAGCAACAAGGCATTGCAGAAAGTTTTGATTTGGAGACGAAGCAACAAGTTGATGCTCTTATTGCAAGAATGTACTTCACCAGATGTATGAAAATATGCAACTTTGCAAAAAAATGCAGCTTCAAATCTTGCAAGAAATCCTTACTGTTGTGTAAACTTGTAACGTTGTTGACTTGTAATGTTTGTATATTGTAGGGGTTCCCTTCAATCTTGCAAGAAATCCTTACTATCGTGAATCCTACCATTTTATTGCAAGCCATAATATGGGTGGGTATGTGCCTCCAGGGTATAATGCATTGAGGACAACTCTTCTTGAGAAAGAGAAGAAGCATATAATGAATATGCTAGAGCCCATGAAGACTACATGGCCCCTCAAAGGAGTGACCATTTGCACAAACGGTTGTTCTGACCCTCAAAGGCGGCCAATTTTAAACTTCATGTCCGTCACCGAGTGAGGTCCAATGTTTCTAAAGTCCATTGCCACTAAAGGACAGGTAAGAAACTTCATGACCGTGCTGTTTTTAAAATGTTCAATTGCTTGCTGATCTTTCATTGTCTTCAACTCTTCATTGGCAGATAAAAAGTACAGAGTACATCTTTGAGAAACTGCAGGAAGTGATTGAGGAGGTCGGACCTGAGAATGTGGTCCAAGTGATCCCGGACAATGCATCCAATTGCAGAGCTGCTGGGTTGATGGTTGAAGCAAAGTACCAAAATATTTACTGGACTCCTTGCATTGTGTACATGCTCAACCTTGCAGTGAAGGATATCTGTGATCCAAAGAACTTCGCTAGGTTCCACCCCTGCCAGGTCGTTCACGCAGGTCTACGAGCGGCGATCCAGGCAATGCAGCAACCCGACTCCCGCTCCTGCCGCTGCGCCTTGGACCCTGGGCAGCTTCCTTGTCGCCGCCACCAGCCAGCTCAACCCTATTCTCCCAACCCCTGGGAGAAAGTGCAGGAAGCGACCGATCAACTTCACGCCACGCCGGGGCCGTTCAACTGCCACGACCAAGTCTGCGACCCCGCCCACTGCTGAGGCGCGCACAGGTCCAGCTAATGCGCACTCTGGGCATCGTCAGAGCCGATCAGGAGGTGTCTGACACTGAGATGAAGGCCTTCGCCAACGTGTTCGCAATGCCGATCTCCACCCCTGTCCTCGCAGCCATCACAGCACTCCTGGGCCATTCGCTGCCACCCCACCTGCTGCAGGACGGCGAGTCGCTAGGGCTGGCACCCGCGGGGGTCTAGCCATGCCTCCCCTCCCTTGTTAGACGATCTGTTTGTCCATGGATCACAAACTGCGTATCATTATCTGGAATGTTCGAGGCCTTAACTCCCGCACATGCCGGCTCGCTATTCGCTCGCTTGTTGACTCCGCCAATGCCTCCATCGTCTGTTTCCAAGAAACCAAAATGGAGCTGATCTGTAGTAGGACCATCCTGGAGACGCTGGGCCCCGATTTTGACGAGTACGTGTACCTCCCAGCCAGTGGCACGCGTGGTGGCATCCTCCTAGCTTGGAAGGGCCGCGAGCTATCCCTGTCCGAGCAGGAGTTCTCCACAAACACGATCACCGCCAAGGTCTCCTCGCCCGGGGGATCCCCAGCCTTCACGCCCTGGTGGATCACCGTGGTCTACGGACCGCAGGAGGACGGAGACAAGATCGAGTTCCCCCGGGAAATCCGGGATGTGCGCTCGGACTGTGTTGAGCCGTGGCTGTTATGCGGGGATTTCAACCTCATCCTTAGCGCGGAAGATAAGAACAATGGTAACATCAATAGGCGCATGATCAACAGATTCTGCCGCGTCACCAACGACCTCGCGCTCAAGGAAGTCTATCTTAATGGGCGCTGGTATACCTAGTCGAATCAGCAGTCCCCGCCCACACTTGTTCGCCTTGACCGCGTCCTGTGCACAGCTGACTGGGAGCATCAGTTTGGGGATTGCACCTTGCGCTGCCTCGCTTCGGTGGTTTCTGACCACAGCCCGATGTTGCTGGACTGCTCCCCAGCACCTACAGCTCGTCGAAGATTCCACTTAGAGGACTACTGGGTCAGGCAGGATGGATTCCAGGAGGTTGTGGTCGAGGCGTGGGGCTCGGTGCACAACGAGGACCCCTTCAGGCAGCTCATGCTCCGGATGCAGGCCACGACTCGCAGGCTCACCAGTTGGAGTGCCAAACCTGTGGGGAACCTCAAACACAAGATGGCGCTCTCCCGCGTGCTGCTCCTTCACCTCGACAAGCTGCTCCTTCACCTCGACAAGGCACAGGAAGACAGGACACTTTCTACCGGGGAAGATTGGTTGCGCAAGAGAATAAAGGTTACCTACCTCGGCCTCGCCTCCCTCGAGCGCACTATGGCGCGCCAGCGCGCTCAAAGATGGTGACGCCAACACCTCCTTCCACCGCCAATGTTCCTACCGCCGGCAGAAGAATAGGATTCACAGCCTCCAGGTCGACGCCAGAACACTCACTGACCACCACGACATGGCAAACGCAGCATTCCACCACTACGACGAGTTGCTCGGCACGGACGTTGCCCGCCTCCATACGCTCAACCTCGAACACCTCGTGGAGCCCGCGCAAGGCTTGGAGGACCTTGACGCCCCCTTTGGATTGGATGAAATCTGGGACACGGTCAAGAGTTTGCCGGCACGCAAGGCGCCAGGACCGGACATGAAGTTTTGAGCTCCGCGGCAGGGGCTTCTGCAAGCTAAACCAAGCCCTGCTCACGTTATTGCCCAAACATGCCGAGGCAGGCCAACTTGGTGATTATCAACCAATTAGCCTAATCCACCTCGTCGCCAAGATCTTCACCAAGCTGCTCTCGCAACGCCTCGCACCCAGGCTCAACGACATCGTGAGCCCCATTCAGAACGCATTCATCAGGGGTCGAAGCCTGCATGACAACTTCGTCCTTGTCCGCCAATCTGCGCGGCTGCTCCATCAGCTTGGCGCCCCGCGCGCCCTCCTCAAGCTCGACCTCGCGCGCGCCTTCGACTCCCTGTCGTGGCCATTTCTCATTGAGGTGCTTCAGCGCATTGGCTTTGGGACCAAGTTCGTCGGTTGGCTTGCTATACTGTTCTCGTCGGCGAGCACCAATGTGCTGCTCAACGGGGAGCCCGGCCCGCCAATCTGGCATCGGCGCGGGCTACGCCAGGGCGACCCACTATCACCGCAGCTTTTCGACATCGCGGTCGACGTCCTTGGCAAGTTATTCAAGCACGCCACTGAGCTAGGCATTCTCCAGCAACTCCACCCCCGGTGCCCGATTCCATCTGTCTCGCTCTACGCGGACGACGTCCTGTTCTACCATCCTACTGAGGGGGACATTGCAGCGGTAAAGGAGATCAGGAGATCCTACGAATCTTTGGCACCGCTTCCGGCCTGCAGGTGAACTACGCTAAATGCACGGCCACGATGATCAGGTGCGCGAGCGAGGACGTTGAGCCTATGCTGCAACCTCTGGGATGCCCGATCGTGGACTTCCCCATAACCTACCTGGGAATTCCACTCTCCATCCGCAGACTCACCTCGGCCCAGATGCAACCCCTTGTCGAGCGGATGGCAAGCAAGCTACCCACATGGAAATCGCGCCTTTTGCAGAAGCCGGGTAGGATGGCCCTAGTTAAGTCGGTCCTTGGGGTAAGGACCATACCGATACACCAACTGCTCGTGCTGGACCCCTCTAAGAAGACGATTAAGGCCTTGGAGAAGATTCAGAGAGGTTTCCTCTGGGAAGGGAGGGCCACCGCCAACGGCGGGAGCTGTCACGTGAATTGGGAGTTAATAGCATAAAACCACCACTTTACTGCAAAATGTTTGAAAAAACCGCCACCTTTCGTCAATTTCGCAAAATGTGACCACTATCCAGCAAATTTTTTGCAATTCGCACTAAAACCGAATTAACAGCGAATTGACATCATTTCTGACTAGCTGTGTTGGACCAGGTCCCACCTGTCAGGCCAATTAAAAATACAAAAAATATATAAATAAATTGAAAAAAATAAATAAGAGAGAGCAGCGGCCACCCCCGTCCGTACACCACCACCGCTCCTCTCCGGCGAACTCTGCCCAGGGCGGGGTCAGGGTGGGGCGGCACACCCCCGTCCGTACACCACCACCGCTCCTCTCCGGTGAACTCTGGCCAGGGCGGTGTCGGGGCAGGGTGGCACTGGGCTAGATGGGGTCGGGATGGGGCGGGGCAAGGCGGCGTAGGCCAAGGCGAGGCAGAGCAGCGCAGGCCAGGGCAGGGCCGAGGGCGCTGGCCGAGGAGAGGCGTGGGGCCAGGGGCAGGGGACGCGCTGGCCAGGACAGAGCGGGGCGGAGCGGCGCAGGCCGAGACCGGGCCGAGGGCGTCGGCCGGGAAGGTGCCAGGGGTGCAGGGGCGTGTCGAGGGCTGCGACTCCGGCCAAGGGCGACACGACGAGGGTTGCTACTCCGGCCAGGGGGCAAGGTGGCGTGGGACTAGGGGTAGGGGACGTGCTGGCCAGGACAGAGCGAGGCGGAGCGGCGCAGGCCAGGATAGGGCCGAGGGCATCGACCGGGGAGGTGCCAGGGGTGCAGGGGCGGCGCGGCGAGGGCTGCGACTCTAGCCAGGGGCGGCGCGGCGAGGGCGGCGACTCTAGCCAGAGGCGGCGCGGCGAGGGCTGCGACTCCGGCTAGGGGCGGCGGCTTGGCATCGAGCTCGCCGGCGGTGCGAGCAGGAGGGCGGTGGCTTGGCCTCGAGCTCGCCGGTGGCGCAAGCAGGAGGGCGCAGCTCAGCCTCGAGCTCGTCGGCGGCACGAGGATGAGGGGTGGCGGCTCGGTCTCGAGCTCAACGACGGTGCGAGTAGGAGGGGCGGCGGCTCGGCCTCAAGCTCGCCGGTGGCGCGAGCAGAAGGGGCGGCACGACGAGCTCCGGCGAGCTCGGCCTCAAGCTCAACCTTCTACTTCTTTTGATTTATTTTTTAAATTTTAGTATATTTTGACTTTTAATATCGGCTGACAGGTGGGGCTATGTCTATCTCAGCAAATTGGCCCTGACAAGTAGGCCCCACTAGTCAGAAACGGTGTCAATTCACTTTCAATCTAAGTTTAGTGTGAATTGCAAAAAAATTGGTGGATAGTGGTCACATTTTGCAAAATTGACGAAAGGTGGCGGTTTTTCGAACATTTTACAGCAAAGTGGTCGTTTTATGCTATTAACTCCGTGAACTAGAGGTTAGTCTGCCGCCCCCACCGACCTCGGAGGGCTCGAGATCCAAGACCTGGAGCTCACCGGCCTCGCTCTGCAGCTCCGCTGGCTATGGCTGGACCGCACGGGCAATTCTCGCGCCTGGAGCGGCCTGGGCATTCAGTCATCCCCCACGGAGCACGAGCTTTTCTTCGGCTCCACCCACATGGTGTTGGGTAATGGCAGGTCTGCACTATTCTGGGAGGACAGGTGGATCAACGAACACTCTGTCCGCGAGATCGCACCCCTCCTTTATGACTGCATCACTAGGTGTCGACGCAGGACGCGCACTGTGGCGGAGGGGCTCGCGGCTAACAACTGGGCACGCGACATCCAGGGGGTCCTTGGCATTCTGGAGGTGGGGCAGTACCTACTCCTTTGGCTCGCAGTCACACCTACTATCCTTTCTGAGGCCGAAGATAGGCTAATCTGGAAATGGTCTGCCGACGGCATCTACACCACGAGGTCAGCATACCGGGCAGCATTCCTTGGGTCTAAGCGTTGCGCCGCCTGGAAGCTAATCTGGAAGAGCTGGGCGCCCAACCGCATCAAATACTTTCACTGGCTGGCCAACCTTGATAGATGCTGGACTACTGAGAGGCTCGCTCGGAGATACCTTCAGCACCACCCCCGCTGCATTCTCTGTGATCAGGACATGGAGACCATGCAGCACCTGATGATCACGTGCCCCTTCTCGAGGCAGGTATGGCACGAGAGCCTTGCTTGGCTACGCCTCTCTTGCCCGCCGCCTTCCGACGAAGCTACCCTCTTCAACTGGTGGACTAAGGCCCGGCACTGCACGCCCAAGCAAATGCATGGGGGGCTAGCATCCGCAACACTGCTGATCCCCTGGATGATCTAGAAGGCACGCAATGACTGCGTGTTCGAGCGCGCGCAACCGTCTATCCAAGCCCTGGTCATCAAAATCAGAGAGGAGGCTTCAGCGTGGATCCTGGCGGGAGCTAAAGGATTGAGAGACATAGCCCCAACCACTTGGGATGTACACTAGTAGTTGTATCTGTAATCTGGGTGTTTACCTCTTAGGAGGCATGTAACAAACTCTACCTTTTCAATATAATGAAACGCAAAGCTTTTGCGTTTTCTCAAAAAAAAACTTCGCTAGGGACAATGAGGTTCTTTGATTTATGAGAGATTGATGACGAGGCTTCTTTTATCAAGAATTACATTCATGAATCATGGCATGAGGTTGTCTATGCTCAATGAGTTTAGCAAACTCAAGTTCCTTCAAATTGCAGAAACCAGATTTGCAAGTATAGTGATCATGCTGAAGAGGTTTTTAGATATTAGGGAGTCACTTGTTCAAATGGTTGTTCATCAAAATTGGGCTGCTTATAGAGAGGTTGATCCATCTAGAGCTCAAAGGGTGAAGGAGCTTATTCTCAATGATGTGTGGTGGGATAAACTTACATATCTTGTATCTTTCATGTTACCCATTTACTCAATGATAAGGGTGGCCGGCACAGAGAAGGTAAGTGGCATTTGTAGCTCTTCTTCATTATCATTTGGTCATTATTGATGCTAATCTTTGTTGTTTTCATGCTCATAGGTGAAAATTCCTATTTATCGTCATGAAGGAAAGGGGCCGAATGAAGATTGTGCCCTCTATATCGTTATTAAGAAGATCCTTCTATCACGTTGGACCAAGAGTAATACCCCACTCCATTGCTTGGCTCATTCATGCAATCCTAGGTAAATGATATATGTTGTTTTTTGTTTGTCAATTTTAAAGAACTCAACTTGAAAAGGCTGCTGACTTTATATTCCTATGTTAAAATAGGTACTATAGTCCAAGTTCGGTTGGGGAAGTTGAAGGCTGTGTTACCCTCAATGATGAGGTAGAAATTCTTGAGATGAGAAACAAGTGTTTGCGGAAGTTCTATCCAGACCAAGATGACTACAAGACCATCAAGAAAGAATTTGCTCATTCTGCCCTCATGTCAAATGAATTCCTAGATGTTGATTCAATTGAAGATAGAGAAGATTTTGAACCAAAGCAATGGTGGGGAACTCATGGAGGAAGCACAAAGCTTTTAAAAAAATTAGCATTGAAGTTACTTGGTCAGCTCGCGTCTTCTTCTTGTTGTGGAAGGAATTGGAGCACATATGCCTTCATCCATAGTTCAGCGAGAAACAAGCTCACTCCTGTACGAGCTGAGAATCTAGTGTTCACGCACAACAACCGTCGTCCACTTTCAAGACAGTCATGAATATGAGAGTGGGCCAAGCCAAATGTGGGATGTTGGTGGAGATGGGATTGAGAGCTTCACTGGAGTTGGCATGCTTGAAGGTGCTGAACTTTCTCTTGATGAACCAGAATTGGAGGAGCAGATAGATGATCTCTTTTGAGTCTTGGGTCTATTTAGTTTGTTGTTGTTATGTTATGTAATGCACACTTCTCATTCCTGCACTGTTTGACTATGATTTATGGCCCCTGGAACTTTGTATCCTCCTATTTATGATGTAACTTTAGTGGACTTCTGTACTGATTTGATTTGTCTATCCGTTTATGGCCATTTGCCCATTTGATACTTCAGTACATTCGGATTTGGAGGCTGGGATGCATTTATCATTAGGTAAAGCAAGCTACAGGCCAACTTATTCACTGTATTTCCTAATTTTGCATGATTGTGTGTTATCTCTCTCAAATTCTAATGCTAGCATGTAATTTATGTTGCAAATACCACGAGGAGGATTTATCATTGGGATTCAGTCATCAAGACTACATCAAGAAAGGCAACAAATGGGGTAGTTTTTAATCTCATCTCATGCATTCAATTATTCCATCTTCATGATGTCATTTTATTATTTTTATACATATCCTCGCCGTATCGCCGTATTGCTGTTTTCTGAAATCGCTGTATCCCGTATCGCCGTATCCATATCGCCGTATCCATCTTGCCATATCAGTGCACCGTAGCATAAATGTTATCATGGAAGTACTCATATCAGAAAAAATAATAAAATGGCACTGTGTTTTGTAGTAGGTAAAGTAGAATTATATCGTGCCCCTAGGCACATTTGCAGTCAGAACTCGGATAAAGAAAACAGTGTGTGGAACATATCTGTTGTTGAGTATTGGAACGAGGGCAAACATATTTTGTAATCAGTCTTGTTGATATCGTGCCTGTTCCTCTAAGAACTCTCAACTACAGATGTAACCATGTGAGTTATTTATATACTAGTAACCCTGTCATCAATGAGATTGCAGAACAAATATTTAAAAAAATCTATGGATTAGTTTGCGTTATATTTCGTAGAAAAACTTCCAATGACTTGAACCTCTTAGGAAATATTACTATGTTTTTCCTAAATAGTGTAATCAAATACCCTTTGGTGCAAATTCATGACATCACGATCCTGTGTTTCCTAGACATGTGTTTTTTATTTAAATCATGCAAAACAAAGAGGCCTTAGAATTTGCACATGCTACAAGATACTCCCGCCGTTCTTAAATGTAGGGTGTATTTTGACTATCCAAATGCGGGTTTTGAGCATAAGTTACTTGTACAATATTTTGTTAATGGTTATAGAAGTCACAGTAATATAAAAAGTGTTTTTGAAGATGAATCCAACATTTGTAATTTTCTGTAATATAATTATAGGATTATTTCTTGGTTAAACCTTAAATTTGGGAAGTCAAAATATGCCTTAAATACAGGAAGGGGAGAAATCGTCTTCTCTCGGTCTTTGTAGCCTCAGACATGATTATGAAAACCTATGTCAAAGGTGATCCATACATGTCTATGGTTACTATGTTGACCTAACCTTACAAAAATTGGCAATAACTGTGTGTCAAACCCGTGCACCTTGGGCATTCAAGCAAGTAATGCCCTATTTTTACCATCATACATTGTGTTGGTAGTATTTCTTGTTTCATTCAACATTTCTTGGATTCAAGAAGAACCAAAATGCACAATGGGATTTTATTTCTCATGCTAATATTAGTTGTTGCTAGAGGGCCTACCAGAGTAGAACTATATCATAGACAAAAAATAGTTAAATATGCCAATAAACTATGTACATATATTGGTGACAACATTAACTTTAATATAACAAGAAGTACAATACCGTTTTGCAGTCATTATCAAGTTAGCAATGCCTTGGCCCACAAGACCGCAAGAAAATCCAACTGCGCCATATAAAAACCCCTGTTCTCAACATAGGTTATTCCAGATCTTAGAAGAGGTAATGTGGTTTTAACACTTTCAGGTCAAAACAAGTACTACAGTGAACACAACCTTGAAAAAGTATGATCCCATCCGTTGTTGAACGGAAAAGCTGTATCCTGGCCTTTCAACTTCAAAAACACTACATGAGTTCAGGATTCATCAGCATTACATAGGATGAACGGGTGAATGCATAATTAAAAACAGCAACAGAGAACCATACGAGCAATTTATAGTAAGCACAAAGAGAAATCAGATCAACATGCAACAAGGAAAATGGGAAATAAGGTTAAAATGACAACCTGCTAACTGATACTATATTGGTTGTAGTAACATCTTATATTATGGGACAGAGGTAGTATTTAAATGAATAAATTATCTGGTGGCATGTAAAACTTCTAGAAAGATAAGTAGACGTTCAGCAATATTATGTTTGAATATCATCAGCAACCAGGAATACAGTTATAGTTTACAGCTAGAGATAATTATACTTTGGTAAGCTTAAGCATCAGTTACTCACATGGATAGGATTTATAGATTGATAAACCTTGCCTCATTTTAGGGATGTGCTTGGCCTTACTTTGTGGCTTGGTTTATGGAGATTACAGAAAACAAATAATCTAGAATGCAAAAGAATTAAAGACTAAAGATTTTACAGGACGGGGAGGCTGTAATACATCTGGTTTTGCACAACTTACAAGTTATATGTAGAACTAAAATGTACATAGAAATACAAAATGACATTCATCTAGAGACATAATGAGAGTCACATGCAATTGAGTTATAACACAATATACTTCTATCAACATTTTACTCCCACGGAACTATTAACATAGTTTCATAACTCACCTGCTCGGGAGAGCGTCATAAGCATGCCTAATATGCCCAAGAAGACCAGCTGATGCAGAACCCCCACGAAACCGAGCATATGGTGCCAACATGCCGACTAAAGCTACATTAACAACTATGCCTACTAACATATCCGCTGCATACAACTCAAATTCTGACCAAAACTCATTGCCTCTCTTCTGAACCTCCGCAAAAGTCGCGCAACATGTGTCAATAACTATCTGCAAATTGTTTCACCAGAGTATCAACAATCGTACAAATAAACACTTACCGTTGTGCAACACTACTAAAGTGAACCAACCTCTGTCCCAATTTTGAAAAGGAATGCAGGATCAACCAGCACCCTGTTCCGGAGAAGCCCGCAGGATCTAACGGCAGGACCCAGGGGCCAAGCTGAGGCCTAGCACATCAAAACAGCAAAATAATTAAGAGTCAGACACATCGCAACCCCAAAATGGGCATCTGAAACAAGAGCAGTTTCCTAACACCTGTATATCCAAGTATCTCAGCAGCAGCAGCTTCTGAATCCCAACATTCTTCGCGGCCTCGATCATATCCGTGGGCAAGCTGGGGAAGCTAACCCCTCGCTTCTCCACCTCCTGGACCACCTGTTCGAAGCTAAGGATCGGCCCAAACTCATCATCCCCCTCATTGTTGCCATCAGCACCACTGCTACCACCGCCATTATCACCATCTCCACCGACACCGCCTCCTCCGGGCAGGAACTTCCCATTCCCACCGGACCCGCCAACATCAGCAACCTCTCCGCCCTTCTCTTGAAGCACAGTCGGTTGGGCAACCGCGGCGACCTCCTCAGCAGAACCAGTAACCTCGACCGCCTCAGGCACGACGACCGCTGCGCCGGAGGTGGTGGCGGCACTGCCATCCGCACTGGGCCGCGGCAGCAGCTGGCAGCGGATTCCTCTACTCCACCTCCGTGCACTCGGGTACGAACAGCCGCTCGGCCTAGCCAGAGCAGCGCGGCATTTGACACCACCGACGCGGCCGTGCAGGCGAACGCTCACGCACGAGAAAGCCATGCTTATGGTCCCACGCCGCACTACAGCTGCCACCCAACGCACGCGCAGATAAGGTCAGATTGAAATGAGCAAGACAGAAACAAATCCCAGCAATTCAGAGTGGGAAACCGGAGCACGGGGAGAAGATGCCCTTGCCTGCAGGATCAACGGAGATTAGGCGGGATTTTTCGGGCGGGTGGATTGGATTTGGGCAGGATGTAGAGCGACCGGAGGAGTATGGGGGTTGGTGGCGGTGGCGGTGGCGGCGGCGGCGCGGCACGAGGAAGAAGCGTGCACGGAGTGGGCAGTCTTTTCAGGTTTGGCTTTTGTAGCGGCTGGGGCCGCGAGGAGGACTTTGTTACGCTGGCACGTGGGACTTGCGTTTTGGGGCCTATTTGTTTGGTAGGTTGGGTCTAAATTTCTCTTTTTTCTACTTGGCGGCAGGCGTTGTATAGAGAGATTGGTTTGGGCCAAGTTTAGCAGTTTGTTTGGTGTCTATATCTAGTATTTTTTCAATTTTAGCAAGTTGTTTGGTTGACAATAAAACTAATTTTCTCTCGTTTGATACAAAAGCCTGCATGTCTGGTTGTTCATGCCAAAGTGATGCGCTCGTCACTTTCCAGAGCGGGTGATGTTACCACATAATATCAAATAGGCAGAAAACTGAAATAGCAGTTTCAAACAAGCAACAAACTAAACTACCAGTACCAAATTATGACCCTAGTACTAGCAAATATGAGTTCACGGTAATGTTACCTAGTGATGTGGACATCCCATCTATTGACACGGCCGATGTACCTACAGCTATACAAATACAAGGACCTATCACTTGAACTCGTGCCAAACAACTTAACTATCAGGTACTCTCGTTTCTTAGAACTATTCCTCATATACATGAGAATATGATGCTGCCTAAATCAGATGTGTTTGTTACTCTTAGAAATGATGGACCTAGCATGGACGAGAGGGATAAGCATTGGAGCATAATCATGCATGGAGATGGCAGCAACGGGATTGAAGAGGACGCCCCAAGTGAAGATTTCAACACTTTGAAGCCACCATAATGAAGATTGAAGGTTTGAAAAAATATTCAAGAATATTACTTCATAGATTCGTCCATAACTCAATTTAGTGTTGCGTCAGCTTTATTTTGGGTCAGGCCCATGTTATTTTTGCAGGATTTTTAATAGCCACTTTTTAAAGTCCGTATTTGAGAGAAAAAGGGCTTATAGGGTTGGATTCAGTCACCATACCTATGGTTGGCCGAAACCCCGCATTTTCCTCCTTAAATACCTCCATAGCCATCACTTTAGACTCGGATTTTGTTTAGACTAAAAGTTAGCCATCATTGCAACTTCGCCAAGACTTGAGTGTCGCCGAGACCTTCTGGACTTCGCGCCTATTTAGGATCCCACCATATTCAATAAAGATCTCATCTTTATTCGCAATATCTTGATTGTAATATTACTTCTTACTTGTTCTCGATTTCAGGTAGGAATTAAGACCCTCGCTGGTCAGGTTGATCGTGCTTCTACAAGATCGGTAACCTCCGGGAGATTTGTCTAGCGATTGAATTGGCGCTCGTGCTCGCACGTGTAGTCGGATCCTCAAGCCCGACCTCCACCCAAATCGACTATCACCATCTCATCGAAAGATCGGACACCTTTGCCCTATTAAGTGGTATCAGATTTCAGGTTGCTCAGTGAGATTTTACAGTTTTTTCTA
This sequence comes from Avena eriantha, assembly GCA_910589775.1. Taxonomy (NCBI): domain Eukaryota; kingdom Viridiplantae; phylum Streptophyta; class Magnoliopsida; order Poales; family Poaceae; genus Avena; species Avena eriantha. The sequence goes on along the minus strand of OU342741.1, from coordinate 247,622,781 downwards.
GCGAGAGGAAAGGGAGAAGGTAGAGAAAGCAAACTCACACCTCGCGAAGAACACGATGAACACACACAAAACTCACACGATACAAGGTCAATTGCTCCCGTCGGTGGCCACCGGTCCGATAGATTCCTCGACAGGAAAGATTGGTCAACATGCTCCCTCGATCCCAAGCGGAGAGGGAAGAACACCCTGGAGAGGGTCTTAACAACTTGGCAAAGGGACACCGATGCCAAGGCCTTGTACAACGAGGGAGGCGCGATGCAAACTCCAGTGAGGTGGTGACGATAGTCGGTCCCCTTGCGTAAGGGGATGAGGCAAAACTAAAGATTCCACAAAGCGAGGTTTTCTTTAGTCTATCATCTTTGCCTAAGGGGTACATGAGGGGGTGGGGGCTCTATTTATAGGCTAGCCCCAAGTTCAAGTTTTTGGGCATAAAACTAGGGTTTGGGGTGGAATAAGGGGTTCATGGGCCGAAGCCCCAACTCAAGGCGCGCAAGCCCATTCGCTTAGGCCGGAGACTCCGGTGTGGGGGTTCGGAGACTCTGGTGTGGGACGGAGACTCCGGTTTGTCACCGATGTCGTCTTTGGAGTGGTGTCGCGACTGTCCCAGGCATTGGTGCGCAGCCTAGTCCGGAGGTGGGCCGGAGACTCCGGGGTATGCAGGCGGGAGACTCCGGTGTGGCTGGAGACTCCGGTGTGCGCAGGCTAGAGATTCCGGTGCTTCAGCTGCTACTTCTTCCGTCTTCTCTTCCAAGCCTTCGTCTTGTCGGGCTTGGTGCTTCGGGCTTCCTCCCTTGCCTCTGTACTCGTCGGTATGAGCCTATCATGAATATGGGATGGAGTATGAAGTAGTATACCATTCAAGAGGATAGGAAGTGGGCTTGCATAGAGGAACGGGTTCACCTTTGGAGTCCATGACGACTTGGCATAGGTTGGAGACCATGATGTGGTAACGACCGAAGGTCGGGCTACATCATCTCCCCCCTTCAAAAAGAGTTGTCCTCGACTCTACATGCTCATCACAAAGTAGAATATGTCGAGAGACCTTCTTTATCCTAGGGTTCACCATATAGTCGTCCTCGGGAAGATCGAATTGACAACACTTCAATGTTCCTTCACTCTCCATGAAGCCTACAAAGCTCACCACAAAAGCGAAGCAACACTCAAAGCGTAGCCAAATCATGAAGATTATAGCATGAGTCCTCAAGGAGAAGGAAGTCACCTTAGGATGTAGAGATGGCTCGTTGAAGGGCAGCCATAGGTAACTCTCTTCGATTCGTCTTGTCAACTCTTTATCCATAGAGGTTGACGCGGAAGCAATTGTACCTTCACACAACAAAGACCAAGCAAAATATGTTCATGTGTGATATAGGAGCATGTCATTTGTTGCAAGGATAGGATGATTTGGGAAAAACACATGAGGAAGAATGTCCAAAATAACATCATTATGTGTGCAAACCAACCATTGGACAAAGAAATTGTTCAATATGTTGGATGCCACACACAAATCATCAAAAACCAAAATCATGGGCATAGGAGTATCACAAGCGGAAGCAAAAACAACATGTTTGCAAATAAACCATATGAAACAGCAAGTGGTCCTTATGTTTGTTGCAACAACTATACGAGAGACTTGGAAGCTCTCATGACAATACATGCTCAAAATCACAATATGGTTGCACACAAAACATCGGAAAGAGAAATTGTTCAACATTTTTGTTGCAACACAGAAAGCATCAATATCCAATAGCAACGAAACATGATTGTCACAAGGTGAAAGAATGCCATTAACATGCTTGCAAGCTAACCATAGGACAGAGCAATTTGTCGACATGAAAGATACAAAGCATGCAAAAGGTATCAGAGTTGGGTTCGATCTTGAACTCACTTGGGGGATGCTCTCTAGAGCTCTTTTTGTCAACTCATACTCAACCAAGGTTGACATGATAGTTCGGGTACCTACACACATCGTAGGTAAAAGTAAGAACGTGTGTACATGGTAGAAATACATCATCCATCATGACATATCTCTTCTTGTGCACATCACCATTAGTGTCAATCAAGTGTAACATAGGTGCATGGTGAGTATTCAAGTGGGGAACATGCTTATCATGGCATTCATCAAAATCTCCAAATTTTGTTTAAGTTATGGCGGCGATCCCAATAGAAACCATATGAGTATTATTGTTGCAAGCAAAACAAGTGAAAGGGCAATCATCCATATTATTACTAGCAACGGAAGAAATTGTAAAACGACCATAATAAAGCATGGTCTGAGGGGTACCATTTTGATCATCGTTGCAAGCAAAACATTAGAAAGAGCAATTGTGCAACAAAGTGCAAGCAATGATATCATCAACGTAACATTTAGAGCATGGCATGTCTATGGCAACATCATCACAATCAAATAATTTCACATGCTTCACATTAGGTAAAGGCAAAGTATCACATGGAAATATCAATGAATCATATGTGATATCACAAACATCATCCATAGCATGCCAATCATCATGTCCACTAGTGGGATCAGGGCATAATCAACACCCTTATTGTTACCTTGTTTATACCTCTCATATGAAGTAGGTGTTGTGGTATTATTGGCCTCCATGTGGGCAACTTCTTCATCATGTATGGGGATGGCATCGTATTCATCCACCATGTAAATCTTCTTGGTTGGGGGCATCACCATCTCCAAGCTTGTCGCTACTTGATCCATGGAACCTAGCACATAATGAGAAAACACACTAGAGGTAGAGAGTAAGTTGTTAGAAATCAAAATGGTCTCACATGACCTATCAACTACCACTCTCAACTCACTTGGTGTCTTGCTCATGCCCTCCAAGTGTGATACATTGCAAATGTATCTATAATTTTTGATGTTCCATGCTTGGTTTTATCCACTTTCTTGTGTTTTGTCCACACTTTGCAGTACTTTTCATATGATTTCTTGGACTAACCTATTAACAAGAGCCACAGTGTGTCAACACCCGGATTTTTAATCCCAGATGCCCGTTATGCCATACCTCGCAATCCCAGGATTACCCTTTTTGCAAGACATAACGGATTGGATATCACAGTACATCATCCATTACAAACCATACATAAGGTCTTACACAAATAAGGATCTCATGATCCAGTCTTAATACAACAAGCAGTGGAAATAACAAATAAGCGTAGCGGTGGGGTCCATCTTCAGGGGCACATGCAATGCTGACGAAGGCAGATGGTCCTAGTTATCATAGCCGTCCTGTTGGCCATCATCTTGATAGTCTCCTTCATAGTCTGGCCATGATAATAGCCAGGGACAAAAGCCATGAGTACTCTTTAAGTACTCGCAAACTACCACTAACAAGTATAAACTTCTAAGTTAAAGTGCTAACTCTAAGTTTAACTATAAAGTTAAGTTTGAAACCTAAGCTGAGTTCAGAAGCAAAGAAAGATAAAGTAAAGTCCTAAAATCACTTAAGTTGGGAAGCTATTGTCATAAACACAACCATGTTGTGGTCAAGTCAAGATTCATCATTCTTTTCAAAGTATTTAGAAAACATCTGACAACGAAACAGTATGGCCATTCCAACTGTCCATAACCGCGGACGCGGCTATTCAAATAGTTTGACACTCTGCAGAGGTGGTACACTTTCACCACAAGATTCGATACATCTGTCAGGGATAACCCCGAATCATCATACTTAGTATGCAGATAATCAAACATAACCTTCCCTTTACACACCCTAGTATAAGCACCTCTCATATGAGCATGGCCTCCCAACCATGACCATCAGTCAGCTTGGGCACTGCATAGGTGGACAACATTGAGAGGTAGCCTCAGCTCAGACCTCTCCCGTGAGGGAACTAATACTAATGCATATAAATTTCCAGCTAAGCCTTACCCAATTCAGGTAATGTGGTTGTACGGTAAATTTGGAATGGTATCGCATCCGAATCCAACCATCAGTTTTATAAAAGAGTTAAGGCTCATGCCTCAACATTTTCATCAACATCAATCCTTTGTGTTTCTCAACACATGTCAAAACATCTCAATAGAATGACTCATCATTCCAAGGTTTTCATAATTCATTTTCACCAAGTGTTCCCATCTAAAGTGACTCAAGTTTTTGATCTACTCTAACTACTAAGTTAAGAGTGTTCACTAAGGTGGAAAATATGGGTTCAATCTCATGCCATAGAATGACATCTAAAGGGTTCTAAATAGGTCAAGTTTTATACTCTTTATGCTACCTTCAAAACAAGTAAAGAACTTGGTGTAAACTAAGGGAGTAAATCTTGTAACTAAGACTTGGAGTACTAATAGTCAAAAGGGGGTGTGATCAAGGCATGCTTAAGGCATCTTTGCTAAACCATCTAGTTTGGTCCTAACTTGCTAAGCACTAAACTTGCAAGTGTTAGCTTGCACTGTTAATGGTGGCTTGCACTTAGATAGTGCTAGCTTGCTAATAGTAGCTTGCCTTGGTCGGTGCAGTGGTTGAAGTTTTCTTCTTCTTCTTCTTCTTCTTCTTCTTGGTAGAACTCCTCCTTCTCGAAAGCTTGGTCGGTACTATCGTCTATAAATACATAGGGAGTACACAATCACCAAACAATACTTAACTAGGCTAAGTAGCATTCTAGGACACACATTTGATGATCTATTATCATCACAAGCATCACAAGTTTAATTCCATAGTTTTATTCTTTTTATTTTAGAAAAGTAATTTCTACTCATTGATAAATTAACTAAGATTTAATATTCACCACTTAAGATATGGGATCATGTGGACACATGTCATCACCACACATCTTAACACGTGGGAATGAGAATTAAAGGTTAGATCAATATTACTTTGGTTTAAGTTCATTATTTAATGATTTAAAGTGACTAGAAATGCCTATATAGCATTATTTTGGTACTAGTCCAAAGTCACTGCATGTAAACCTTAATATTATTACATATTTAGGTAGATATGATGAAATGTAATTTTTGAGAGTTGGAATCAACTCAAAAGCTAACTTGGTTGATTTTATAAAAATGTTGCAAGTTGCAAATGCTTTTGTCTTCTTATTTTTATTAGGAGAGATCTATAACTCTAATTGAATTAAATCGAACGGTCTTGGATAGATCATCCTAATACCTTTCAGGCAAAATTAGTTTCATGCAATTTGGATTTGGCAAACTCCCAGAATCGAATTTTAAAATAGTGGACAGAAACTAGATTTAAATAAAAAGAAAAATCCAGATTTGAACGGTTGGTCTAGCGCGGGAAAAGACTTGGGCCGGTCCAGTGGCGCTGTGCGGCGCGGGGCTCAGCTGACAGGGGGTCCCGCTTGTCAGCGGCACTTAACACGCGAAACGGTACGTGCACTGTGGGCCGTAGGATTAGAAGGGGAATCTACGGCTGAGGATCGTCGTCGACGACGAACAGGTCACCGGTGAGCTCGAACCCTAGCGGCTCGGTGGGGGTCTGCTGGGGACGTACCAGGGCTCCAGCAGGGTCGGCGAGGCGGGCAAACGAAGTGGAAGACGACGGCGAGGCGAGGCGCGGTTGTGGCGGAGTTTGGGGTGGTCGCAAACAGCGGCGCCCTTCTCCTCCTACCGCGGCTGCTCCGGCTCCAATTCCGGCGAGGCAGAGCTCGCCTTGCTCCGGCTAGAGGTGGGTGAGGTTCAGAGAGGTGAGGGGAGTGGAGTGGTGTGGAGAGAAGAGGCTGGGGAGGGCTCCTTTTATAGGCCCGACGGTGAGACCGAGCGGGATGGGCATGGCGACGGTGGCGACATGGCTACGGCGGGGTAGAGGCATGGCTGCGGGTGGCGATCGACGTGCGGCTCCCTGGCGGTGCTCTAGGCATTGAATGCGGCCGTAGGGGTGGTGGCATGCGGTCTGGGCGAGGTGGCGCTCTGAGCGGCAGAGGCGGGGGTGTCCACGGCGAGCGGTGGCTGTGAGGCGTTGGGTGGCCAGCGGGGGTGTCTGGGGTGTTCTCCAGGTCGTGGCGGAGCGACGGGCGCGGGCTGCGGCCAAGGGGCGGTCTGTGCGAGCGGGGACAGAGCGCACTCTGAGGGTGGCACCAGCATGGTGCGGTGGCACTAGGCGCGGGCTTTCCTCGGTGGTCCACTGCAAGGCTGGGCTCGGGCAGGGGACAGAGAGGGGCGGTGAGGTGTGGGCTACCTCCTAGACATGGAGAGAGAGAGGCGGGAGAGGGCTGCTGCGATGAGTGCACGATCGGCTGGCGAGAGATGGCTCGGCATGGCTGTGCAGTGTAGCTAGGAGGTAGGGGAGAGGTTGGGGTTGGTCTGGTTAGGCTTGAGGGGGACAGAGATGATCAAAGCACTACAGAATTGCTAGACAAAATCAGCCCAAAACAGTATTAGTTAGGCAAAAATGATCTTGCTAGCAAGGTGTTTGACAAAATGGTCGAAAGAGAAAAAGTTTTGAATTTTGGTTTCAAAATTTTTGAGTGATCTCCACTAGTGCTAGGTAGTGTCTGGTTGCAAGGGTTTTGAAAGTGGAGCTCAAAAAGATGGGTTTTGAAATAGGGGTGATATATGCATATGCATTAGATTCAATTTTCAAATGTCATTTAAAATAAGTTAAAGCATGTTTTTAGCAGATCAAAAGGTGGCCTTGGTACCTCATTATGTGTACTAGCAAGGGGTACAAAGATCAAGAATTGTTTCTGTTAAGAAATGAGTGCTAGGAACACTCAAAGTAGTGTAGTGGATTAAAATGGCCAAAATGACCATTCCTCCTCTTTAATTCTTTTTGATTTGATTTTCTTTAGGAAAAGTTTGGGAAAGATGTAGATGATGTTTAAATCACCTAAGGAACATTTTACAAGCATTGGATCACTCAATCATGGCAATTCAAACAACTCCTATTTTAAATGCACACATATATGAATGCTTTCATTTTAAATTTGGAAAAGTTTTGGTTAACCCCATTTTTGGTTGATTTGATCTTGATAAGCTTGGATTGAAGTTTTGGGATGTTACAAACCTTCCCCTCTTAAAAAAAATCTCGTCCCGAGATTTACAAAGAAAACTAGGAACTAAAGAGATCTGGGAACTCTGTCCTAATGTAATCTTCGCGCTCCCAAGTAGCTTCCTCCTCGGTATGGTTGCTCCACTGAATCTTGAGAAACTTGATACTCCTGGTCCTGGTGGTTCTGTAGGCTTCTTCTAAGATATGGATGGGTACTTCTCGATAGGTCAGGTCATTGTTGATTTCCACAGCTCTGTGATCGATGTTCTTGAAAACTTCATTCTTCTCGGGCACTTCCAGACATTTGCGAAGTAACGAGATATGGAACACACTGTGGATGGCTGACATCTCTTCAGGCAGTTCCAGCTGATACGATACTTCTCCTCGACGGTTCAGAATTTTGAAGGGCCCGATATATCTAGGGGCTAACTTTCCTTTCACACTAAAGCGTTGAGTTCCCTTCAATGGTGAAACCTTGAGATATACAAAATCTCCGACATTGAAAGTCAGGTCTCTCCTTCTCTTGTCAGCATAACTCTTCTGTCTGGATTGGGCGGTCTTGAGGTGCTCACGGATTTTGTGAACTTTCTCTTCTGCTTCTCGGAGAATGTCGGGTCCGAAGATCTGACTCTCTCCTACTTGCGACCAATTCAAAGGGGTACGACACTTTCTTCCGTATAGGAATTCAAATGGTGCCATTTGCAAACTAGCTTGATAACTGTTGTTGTATGAGAATTCTGCGAAAGGCAGGCAATCTTCCCATTTTGATCCATATTCCAATACACAAGCTCTAAGCATATCCTCTAGGATCCGGTTGACTCTCTCAGTCTGTCCATCTGTTTGCGGGTGATATGCTGTGCTGAAGTTCAACTTGGTTCCTAATCCTTCTTGGACTTTCTGCCAAAATCTTGAGGTAAACTAGGTTCCTCGATCTGATACTATGGTCTTGGGGGTTCCATGCAGACTAATAATCCTAGCAATGTATAGCTCTGCTAACTTTGCACTCTGGTAAGTTGTCTTGACAGGTATAAAGTGGGCGACCTTGGACAGTCTATCAACTATGACCTAGATTGAGTCATTTCCCCTACTAGAAGTAGGTAAACCGGTGATAAAGTCCATTCTGACGGAATCCCACTTCCATTTCAGAATCTGTAATGGTTGCAACAGTCCTGCAGGTCTCTGATGTTCTGCCTTGACTCTTTGACAGATGTCACATTTGGCGATGTAGCTTCCGATCTCTCTCTTCATCTTGTGCCACCAAAATTGCTCTTTCAAATCCTGATACATCTTTGTTCCTCCGGGGTGGATAGAATAAAGAGTATCATGAGCTTCCTTCATGATAACCTCCTTCAGCTCCGAATCTGCTAGAACACAGATACGTCCTTTGTACCACAGTACCCCTTTGATACATTGCAAATGTATCTATAATTTTTGATGTTCCATGCTTGGTTTATCCACTTTCTTGTGTTTTGTTCCAACTTTGGAGTAATTTTATTATGATTTCTTGGACTAACCTATTAACAAGAGCCACAGTGCCAGCTGCATGTTTTCTGTTGTTTTTGGTTCCAGAAAAGTCAGAAAATGAATATTCTCGGAATTGGACGGGACAAAAGCCAAAGTGCCTATTTTTCCGGGAGGGATCAAGTGCCAGAATACGAGACGGAGAAGGGCTAGGGCCCGACCACACCACCTGGCCGCACGGCCAGGCCTGGCCCGCGCCAGGGGGAGGTCTGGCCGCCCCCAGCACCCCCTCGGCCTCTCCTTCCGCCTATAAGTTGCCCTCGGGACAAAAACCCTATGTACCCGATCAAAAATCCACGAAAGAGTCTGTAGCCGCCGTCGTCTCTGTCCCTAGATCGGGGGGATCTGAAGCTCTTCCCGGCAGGGGAGAGGGGAATTCACCCTGGAGGCCTTCTTCATCACCATGCAAGCCTCCGGTGTGATGCGTGAGTAGTTCATCCTTGGACTATGGATCCATGTAGTAGCTAGATGGTTGGTTTCTCCTCCTTTGTGCTTTCATGTTTAGATCTTGTGAGCTCCGTTCATGATCAAGATCATCTATTTGTAATTCATACATGTTGTGTTTGCGGGGATCCGATGGATATTAAGATGCTATTTCAGATTGATTATTGATTCTATCATGTCTTTGTTATTTGAGATCTTGCATGCTTTCTGTTGTTTGTAGCTATCTTGGCCAAGTAGATGCTAGCAACTCCAAGAGTTAGTATTTATGCTCGATAGTGAGTTCATGCCTCTGGAAATCTGGGGAAGTGACAGAAATCTCTAAGGTACTAGATGTGCTATTGCTACTAGGGAGAAAACAACAATCTTTTGTTCATAGAACAATCGTATTGTTTACTTTACACGCAGTTCATAAAGCAATAATCTGTTGCTTGCAGCTTAATACTGGAGGGGGGTCGGATGATAACCTGAAGGTGGATTATTAGTCATAGATGCAGTTGGATGGCGGTCTATGTATTATGTTGTAATGCCCAATCAAGTCTCAAAGGAGTCAAGATGATTAGTATATGCATGTATTGCTTTCTCGGTGTTTGTCAATTGCCTCACTGTAATTTGTTCACCCAGCATGTTATCTATCTAAGGAGAGCCACCTCTAGTGAACTATGGATCCCGGTCCTTTTTCTTTACATACAATCTACAATCTTTTACTGCTTTGTGTTTATTTTCTGCAAACTTTTACTTCTTTCCATTCGATACGTTTAATCCTTTGTTTTCCACAAAACACGGTGAGATTGACAACCTCATCGCAAGTTGGGGACAAAGTTCTATGGTTGTGCTGTGCAGGTCTCCACGTTGCTACTAGCACCGGTAGTGCGCCCTACCAAAGCTCATCTAGTAACACCTTTGAGGTGTTTCCTTGCTCCTACTGGTTCGATTAAACCTTGGTTTCATAACTGAGGGAAACTTGCTGCTGTGCTCATCATACCTTCCTCTTGGGGTTCCCAACGAGCTCTACATCAACACCACACACCAAGCACTTTTCTGGGTGCCGTGTATTGAGCCATCAAGCGATTTTCTGGTGCCGTTGCCGGGGAACAAAGAAGAAGAACTCCCACGTCAACTACACGCCATTAAAGATTTTCTGGCGCCGTTGCCGGGGAGTCAAGGACATCTTCACAAGGGGAGTCCGTCATAACCAATCTCTTTACTTTGTTGTTTTTGTTTTGCTTAGTTTCTTTTTTGCTTTGTTTGCTTGCTTTGTTCTTCAAAAACACAAAAAAATTAGTTTTACTTGTTTGCTTTCTTATTTGAAAACCCCCAAAAAAATAGTTCCTATCTTGAGTTGCCACTATGTATAGCCTTGCTCCAATCACTTTGTCACCCGAGGAAATGATTCTCACTTTTAAACAAGGAATTGAGGAAAGTTTTAAGGAAGCTTGGTCTAGAATCTCTAATCTACATGAAAAGACTGAGCCTAAAATGATTCAAGGATTGTTCCTTAGCAGTTTTTACCTTGGGATTGCTCTTTGCTATAGATATGCTTTAGATGCTATTGCGGGAGGAGATTTCCTCCAAAGTAATGAGGATGATGCCATTAATTCTATAAAGAAATTGATCCTCACCTACAACTTGCCTAGCCAAACTGATACTTCTTTCGCAAAAATATTTGCTAGGATGGACGCTCTTGAGGCTAGCATTACTAGATAGAAAAGTTGCTATAATACGCTTAGGGAGCATCACGATTATGTTCCAATTAACTCTGAACCATCAAAGTGGTTCCCTACAGTAAAGATTGAGATGAACAATGAAACTTTTCAAGCCCGCTGTGATATCATGTCTGAATTTTGTCTTATGCCCAAAGCTATTTATGAATCTCTGAATCTTTGGGGGCTCATTGAGGGAGGAAAAGAAATATCTCTTACTAATAATACTACCATATTACCTCTTGGAATAGCTGAAGGAGTGTTTACAAAGATCCTTGGGAAAATAATTTCTATTGATTATCTTGTTATTGAATGTGTAGGAAAAGGACAAATTACACTTGGAAGGTCCCTATTAGAACTCCTTGGAGCAATAATAGATGTGGAAAAGGGGACCATGCACCTTTCTTCTCCACCAAACAATCATATTTTCCCCAAGATTAAGAATAAAAATAAGAGAGGTAAGGGCAAGAAAGTTGGTCTTAATGCTTCTTCATTCGAGAACACTTGATTCTTTCTTTGGTTCTTATGCCTAACTTAAAGGCGTTAAAAAAAGTACTTGTTGGGAGATAACCCAAGAGTTTTAGTTGAGTCTTGGAAGTTATTACCTCTGTAATACCTCTCCTTATCCTTTTTATTTGCCTTTTGTGCCAAGAGTTACCTCTAATGAGAGTGAAGTAATGAATGGGAAAGTTGCTGTCCCGAAACAGATTTCTGTGCTTCACCGTAAAAATTCCTGAGAGAGCTCTGTACGTCGTATTGAGCTGTAATATTTTGTGCTTCTGCCCCAGGTTGTTGTCTAACTTTCGTTAGTTCAACACTTTTTATTTGATCAATAGAAGGTCTTCTAAAAAATTCGTATTTACCTGCTGGTCTGTTTTGACAAATATCTGCCATTTTCTGCATTTGCTTCTTGTTAGTTCCTTCTTGAGTTTCTTTGGGGAATTGAGCTTTCTGAGGGAAGTGCTACAGTAGCTAGTGTTCTAATGGAAGTTTATTTGGTGTTAGAACTGAAGCTTGAGACTTATTTATCTTAAGTCCACTAATGTTGCTAATGAGATTGTGTGAAGCTTTGTATGAAGGAAAATTTTCAGGTGTATGGAAGGAATGAGTAATGAGATGAAGGATGGACTAAAGCTAAAGCTTGGGGATGCCACGCGTGGCACCCCAAGAAATATCCAATAATTACAAGCGTCTAAGCTTGGGATGCCCAAGGTATCCCCTTCTTCATCAATAAAAATCCCAGGTTTCTTCCAAACACTTCATTTTTATTGTTTCGTGCACAGTTGTGTTTCTCTTGGAGCGTCTTCTTTTTGTTTTCATTTTGGTTTTTAGTTTTCTTGGTTTGCTTAGTTTTCTGAATAAGTTGGTTGGACCCCCTCTTTCACACTTTGGTTTGCAAATAGTTTGGTTTGGTTTTGGAAAAGAGTAAGAACGTTCATGCTTATGTGGTAAAAAGAGCTCGTTTTTGACTGTGGCCTATGCTTTGTCATGCCATGCTTGATATTGTTTTGGCTTTATGCTTAGTATTCTTTGCTGTAGCATGACTTGTTATAAACAATTGAGATTGCTTAATGTGCCTTGGATGAATCATGCGTTGTTTTAGCATATTAAAGCATAGTGTAGTGGTATTCTCCTTTGATGCTTTATTTGGGTTGACTTGGCGCATGCTCACACCATGTTATGACTATCTCAAGTCACCATAGCCTTTATGATCCTTTAGTTTTCAACTTGTAGTATCACTTTATGCTTTTATCAATGATGTTTTGTCGCTCTGCATGATTATGGCCATTATTGCTCTCTTAGTTTGTCGCTCCCAGTCTTTTGCTAGCCTCCACAACAAAGTATGAGTTCCACTCATGCATCCAACTCCCTAAACCATGTTTTTCCAAAGAGTCCACCATACCTACCTACTAGCTTATGCTATTCCAAGTATATTCATGCTTTTGTTTACCTTCCACTTGTTATGAGAAAACTGGTGATTAAAGCTCTCACGAACTTGATGGCACACTTTACTTTATTGCCTCTAATAAACTTGAATCATTGGGCACTTCTTTGTTGCGTATATGATTGCGCTTTATAAGTTGAAATTAGAAGAACCATGTTTCATGGGGAATGCTTTCAACATTGCACTTGTACTTTGTACCCCGTTGATATTATGTTTTTTTGCTTACGGATCCCGGTGGTGTGAAATAAATGTGGAACTTGTAAGATCATGGAGTTTGTATGTGTGTTAGAGAAACGCCTAGGCCGCTAGCCTAAGCCATGCCTAATCATGGTGGAAACTTGCAGCATCACCATAATGAGCACTCTATGAAGCATCCTCAATAAAAACCTATGCAAATAGCAAATAAAAAGATCGCTGAGATGCTCATTGTCTGCTTGCCTTGTCATTTTGATTATGGGAAAGCTCCCGTATCATGTGCAAGGGGTACCCCTTTGGTGGTTCTTAATGATACACATATACTTACAATGACAAGAGCTTACTCGTGACTGGAGTTGAGTAGCATGAGGATCGGTCTTCGTAAGTAAGGGGCATGAGATTTCGGTTTATAACTTGTCAAGCATATCCTATTAGTTGTGTCACTTTAACCTTAATCACCTTCAAGATGCTTATGATAGGGGCAATGAGAGCTGAAAGCTATAAGTACCATAATTTTTGGAAGCTCTTTATGAGACTTGAATCCCTACTTCCTTTTACAAAAGGCCTTTCTTCCACCATTATATTGAGTCTCCACCTTCTATCTTTATGCACCTACTTTGAGAGCATAGTGGCCATTCTTAGTTCTATGTGCATTGTCCCAAGACTAGTTGATTGATGCATAACTTGTTATTGCTTGTTTGAAACTATTGTATCTAGTCACTCTTATGAACTTTGAAGGTGTCCTATGCATTTATATTTGCTACTCTATTGAGGGACAAGCTGAATACTTTTATGCCATGTTTTCTTTATGTGAAACAAACAAACGTCTTGCAAAGCATGTTATTGATGAATCTTTTATTTGTGCCTTTTCATGTTGCATCATAGTTTCTTTGCCTATTGCTAGAACTTTGTCTTTCATGTTATGATTGAAGTACTATGATCCCATCTTTGAATGTTTTGCAAATACTTTGATCAAGTCTTTGATGGTGCATGTCACCTCAAAAATTATTTCTTTTTATCACTTACCTACTCGAGGACGAGCAGGAGTTAAGCTTGGGGATGTTGATAACAAGAGCCACAGTGCCAGCTGCCTGTTTTCTGTTGTTTTTGGTTCCAGAAAAGTCAGAAAATGAATATTCTCGGAATTGGACGGGACAAAAGCCAAAGTGCCTATTTTTCCGGGAGGGATCAAGTGCCAGAATACGAGACGGAGAAGGGCTGGGGCCTGGCCACACCACCTGGCCACGCGGCCAGGCCTGGCCCGCGCCAGGGGGTGGTCTGGCCGCCCCCAACACCCCCTCGGCCTCTCCTTCCGCCTATAAGTTGCCCTCGGGACGAAAACCCTAGGTACCCGATCAAAAATCCACGAAAGTGTCTGTAGCCGCCGTCGTCTCTGTCCCTAGATCGGGAGGGGGATCTGAAGCTCTTCCCGGCAGGGGGAGAGGGGAATTCACCCTGGAGGCCTTCTTCATCACCATTAAAGGCTCCGGTCTGATGCGTGAGTAGTTCATCCTTGGACTACGGGTCCATGTAGTAGCTAGATGACTGGTTTCTCCTCCTTTACGCTTTCATGTTTAGATCTTGTGAGCTCCGTTCATGATCAAGATCATCTATTTGTAATTCATACATGTTGTGTTTGCGGGGATCCGATGGATATTGAGATGCTATTTCAGATTGATTATTGATTCTATCATGTCTTTGTTATTTGAGATCTTGCATGCTTTCCGTTGTTAGTAGCTATCTTGGCCAAGTAGATGCTAGCAACTCCAAGAGTTAGTATTTATGCTCGATAGTGGGTTCATGCCTCTGGTAATCTGGGGAAGTGACAGAAATCTCTAAGGTACTAGATGTGTTGTTTCTACTAGGGAGAAAACAATGATCTTTTGTTCATAGAACAATCGTATTGTTTACTTTACACGCAGTTCGTAAAGCAATAAATCTGTTGCTTGCAACTTAATACTGGAGGGGGTTCGGATGATAACCTGAAGGTGGATTATTAGTCATAGATGTAGTTGGATGGCGGTGTATGTATTATGTTGTAATGCCCAATCAAGTCTCAAAGGAGTCAAGATGATTAGTATATGCATGTATTGCTTTCTGTGGTGTTTGTCAATTGCCCCGCTGTAATTTGTTCACCCAGCATGTTATCTATCTAAGGAGAGCCACCTCTAGTGAACTATGGATCCCGGTCCTTTTTCTTTACATACAATCTACAATCTTTTACTGCTTTGTGTTTACTTTCTGCAAACTTTTACTTCTTTCCATTCGATACATTTAATCCTTTGTTTTCCGCAAAACACGGTGAGATTGACAACCTCATCGCAAGTTGGGGACAAAGTTCTGTGGTTGTGTTGTGCAGGTCTCCACGTTGCTACTAGCACCGGTAGTGCGCCTTGCCAAAGCTCAGCTAGTAACACCTTTGAGGTGTTTCCTTGCTCCTACTGGTTCGATTAAACCTTGGTTTCATAACTGAGGGAAACTTGCTGCTGTGCTCATCATACCTTCCTCTTGGGGTTCCCAACGAGCTCTACATCAACACCACGCACCAAGCACTTTTCTAGGCGCCGTGTATTGAGCCATCACCCTTCTTCGTCTTTGGTGAATCCAGGTACCTTTCCTGTACCAATACGACGTTTGATTCTGTCGATACTTTCATTTCCCTTCTGGGCTTCCTTGATTTGGCTAATCAAAGTGGGTTGAAGTTCAATGCTAGCTAAGAATCCTTTGCTAACTAATTCAGTCCTGAACTGCTCCAACTCTTCATACAAGCTGGGTTGCTTCTCCTTGATCATGGTGTTAAGCCTACACGGCAATCTGCTAAGAGCATCCGCTACCACATTGGCTTTGCCGGGGTGATAGTGAATGTCAAGGTCATAATCCTTGATTAACTCTATCCATCTTCTTTGCCTCATATTCAGCTCCTTCTGAGTGAAGATATACTTCAAGCTCTTATGATCTGAGTAAATCTCACAGCGATTACCCATCAAATAATGACGCCATGTCTTCAGTGCTAGAACCACAGCTGCTAGCTCAAGATCATGGGTTGGATAGTTCTGCTCATGCTGCTTTAGTTGTCGAGACAGATAAGCGATGACTTTGCCTTCTTGCATCAATACACATCCTAGACCAATCTTGGATGCGTCGCAATACACATCAAAGGGCTTCTTAATGTCTGGCATGACCAAAATTGGGGCTGATATCAATCTCCTCTTCAGCTCCTGGAAACTGGCTTCACATTTGTCTGTCCATTCAAACTTCTTGTCCTTCTTCAACAATTGGGTCATTGGTCGGGCTATGCTCGAGAATCCTTCTACGAACTTGCGGTAATATCCCGCTAATCCGAGAAATGCACGGACTTGGGTTTGAGTGGTTAGGGCTTCCCATTCTTCGACATCTTTGATCTTGGCGGGATCAACAAAGACTCCTCCGGTAGACACAATATGTCCTAGGAATCCTACCTCTTTCAGCCAAAACTCACATTTGTTGAACTTGGCATATAACTGATGCTCTCTCAAGGTTTCTAGGATAACTCTCAGATGTTGCTCATGCTCTTTGAGAATACATGAGCTCCAGTAAACTGATCAAATAGATTCTCTATCTTTGGCAAGGGGTACTTGTTCTTGATGGTGACATCATTCAACTTTCTGTAATCTGTGCTCAGACGGTTGCATCCATCTTTCTTGTCGACAAATAACACTGGTGATCTCCATGGTGATGCACTTGGTTGAATTAAACCTTTGGCTAGCATAGCATCCAACTGTTTCTTCAGTTCCACTAGTTCTGAGGGGTTCATGCTATACGGTCTCTGGGCTATAGGTCCGGTTCCGGGGATTAGTTCGATAATGAACTCAATATCCCTATCTGGGGGCATACCTGGCAATTCATCTGGGAATACGTCGGGGTATTCATAGACTACTCTGACTTGGTCTATGGTGGGCAAGGCTACACTCTGGTTGCACTTGAATTGATGGGGTAAGATTTCAGAGATATGCTCTACTGTGACTCCAGAACTACTGGTCATGGTGATGGCTTTCTTAGCACAGTCTATCAATACTTTATGCCTTGACATCCAGTCCATACCTAGTACTACTTCCAATCCTTTGGTTCCAAGTACAATTAGGTTGGCATAAAAATCTATCCCATGTATTCTGATAGGTACAACTTTGCAAATTTTGCTAGCCTTGGTTGTTGAACCGGGGATTTGAACTATCATGACATGCTTGAAGTTGGTTGGACGAATCTTACTAGTGCATGCAAATTCTTCGGTGACAAATGAATGCGATGCTCCCGAATCAAACAATACTCTTGCTAAAACTGAGTTGACAGAAACTGAGTTGAAGCAGAGTCGGTTGGGCAACCGCGGCGACCTCCTCAGCAGAACCAGTAACCTCGACCGCCTCAGGCACGACGACCGCTGCGCCGGAGGTGGTGGCGGCACTGCCATCCGCACTGGGCCGCGGCAGCATCTGGCATCGGATTCCTCTACTCCACCTCCGTGCACTCGGGTACGAACAGCCGCTCAGCCTAGCCAGAGCAACGCGACATTTGACACCACCGACGCGACCATGCAGGAGAACGCTCACGCACGAGAAAGCCATGCTTATGGTCCCACGCCGCACTACAGCTGCCACCCAACGCACGCGCAGATAAGGTCAGATTGAAATGAGCAAGACAGAAACAAATCCCAGCAATTCAGAGTGGGAAACCGGAGCACGGGGAGAAGATGCCCTTGCCTGCAGGATCAACGGAGATTAGGCGGGATTTTTCGGGCGGGTGGATTGGATTTGGGCAGGATGTAGAGCGACCGGAGGAGTATGGGGGTTGGTGGCGGTGGCGGCGGCGGCGCGGCACGAGGAAGAAGCGTGCACGGAGTGGGCAGTCTTTTCAGGTTTGGCTTTTGTAGCGGCTGGGGCCGCGAGGAGGACTTTGTTACGCTGGCACGTGGGACTTGCGTTTTGGGGCCTATTTGTTTGGTAGGTTGGGTCTAAATTTCTCTTTTTTCTACTTGGCGGCAGGCGTTGTATAGAGAGATTGGTTTGGGCCAAGTTTAGCAGTTTGTTTGGTGTCTATATCTAGTATTTTTTCAATTTTAGCAAGTTGTTTGGTTGACAATAAAACTAATTTTCTCTCGTTTGATACAAAAGCCTGCATGTCTGGTTGTTCATGCCAAAGTGATGCGCTCGTCACTTTCCAGAGCGGGTGATGTTACCACATAATATCAAATAGGCAGAAAACTGAAATAGCAGTTTCAAACAAGCAACAAACTAAACTACCAGTACCAAATTATGACCCTAGTACTAGCAAATATGAGTTCACGGTAATGTTACCTAGTGATGTGGACATCCCATCTATTGACACGGCCGATGTACCTACAGCTATACAAATACAAGGACCTATCACTTGAACTCGTGCCAAACTACTTAACTATCAGGTACTCTTGTTTCTTAGAACTATTCCTCATATACATGAGAATATGATGCTGCCTAAATCAGATGTGTTTGTTACTCTTAGAAATGATGGACCTAGCATGGACGAGAGGGACAAGCATTGGAGCATAATCATGCATGGAGATGGCAGCAACGGGATTGAAGAGGACGCCCCAAGTGAAGATTTCAACACTTTGAAGCCACCATAATGAAGATTGAAGGTTTGAAAAAATATTCAAGAATATTACTTCATAGATTCGTCCATAACTCAATTTAGTGTTGCGTCAGCTTTATTTTGGGTCAGGCCCATGTTATTTTTGCAGGATTTTTAATAGCCACTTTTTAAAGTCCGTATTTGAGAGAAAAAGGGCTTATAGGGTTGGATTCAGTCACCATACCTATGGTTGGCCGAAACCCCGCATTTTCCTCCTTAAATACCTCCATAGCCATCACTTTAGACTCGGATTTTGTTTAGACTAAAAGTTAGCCATCATTGCAACTTCGCCAAGACTTGAGTGTCGCCGAGACCTTCTGGACTTCGCGCCTATTTAGGATCCCACCATATTCAATAAAGATCTCATCTTTATTCGCAATATCTTGATTGTAATATTAGTTCTTACTTGTTCTCGATTTCAGGTAGGAATTAAGACCCTCGCTGGTCAGGCTGATCGTGCTTCTACAAGATCGGTAACCTCTGGGAGATTTGTCTAGCGATTGAATTGGCGCTCGTGCTCGCACGTGTAGTCGGGTCCTCAAGCCCAAACTCCACCCAAATCGACTATCACCATCTCCTCGAAAGATCGGACACCTTTGCCCTATTAAGTGGTATCAGATTTCAGGTTGCTCGGTGAGATTTTACAGTTTTTTCTAGTGTAGATCTTTTTTTTCCTATAACCCATGAAAAATCCAAAAATACAGTTCAAGTTAGATCTATAACATCACCAATCTCCGCCTTGCATTATCTTTTCAGTTTTTGCATTGTTGAATTCATGTCTACATCGGCGTGTCATGTTGCTGGTCTTAGTATCTCGTCCCTTAGAGTTTTGAGTTATGGTCATATTAGTCGCCGCCACCATGATCGCCGATCACCGCCATACACTCACCACCATATTCTGCCATTGCCATATACCCACACCGCCATATTCCATCGCCATATACCCTGCCACCATAAAACCCTAGACTCCGCCACCGCCTTCCTACCGCAACACAGATCCGATCACTTTTCCTACCATGGCACGAGTCCGAGTAGAGTTGTTTTTCCTTGTTAGTGTTGTTTCCTTATATATTGATTCCGTGTTGTAATCTAATTTCGTGAGTTAAAGTTCCCGTCGCCAGTCAAGGCGAGCAAAAAAAAGTCTAGAAACTCCTCTGAAAAAGTTTCTGGCTATACTGGTTTTTCGGCCTTGGGGATCACTTTTCTCCATCGGCCGTTATAGCGACATTTTTTGCGCCTGCACGCTTTCCGGAGCATGGTAGAATTTTTTTGGGGCTATCCTGTTTTTAGACCTCGTAGATCAGTTCTAGACACTTGCCATCATAGTGATTTTTGACATCTTGGTTCGCTTTTCAGGGTGTTATATATCATCATACCATTGCTTGTTGTGTCGCGTGGTGACATTGTTAGTACTCTAGGCTCGCGTCTCTTGTACGGTCTAGCCTAGGACCAGCATTGTACCATCGTTGAGCATCTTTTCAACTTTGCATTGTTGTTTTGATAATTGCTAACCCCTTTGCTAAGCCTTCCTAGAGATCCACAAATTTGTGTCAATCCCTAGTAATTGCTCGGTATAATCTCTGGAACCACTGATCTTTGCGGTTGCACATCACCTTTTTCCTACTGTTTGGTAAGAACTTGTAAGAGCTTTGTATATTGCTTGACGGATTACGCGTGTTTCCACCATATTTCCGTACTTGTAGGCATATACACATGTGCTTTTAAGGACTAACCATGGTAGATATACCTCTTGAACCGGCAAACATGATGAATGAAGAGATGCATGCTAACTTCACCAAGCTATTGGTAGGGCATACGCAAGATGTTGATACAAGACTGGAGGATGTTAACGTCAAGCTCAACGAAACCATTGACAAGATCGAAGGGTTAGATAAATCCTTCAATGACAAGTGTTAAGGGGTGACCTCAAGGGTGGCCCGATCTTCATGGATCTCATCGTCAAATCGATGGAAAAGCGAGAGGAAAGGGAGAAGGTAGCGAAAGCGAACTCACACCTCGCGAAGAACACGATGAACACACACAAAACTCACACAATACAAGGTCGATTGCTCCCGTCGGTGGCCACCGGTCCGATAGATTCCTCGCCAGGAAAGATTGGTCAACATGCTCCCTCGATCCCAAGCGGAGAGGGAAGAACACCCTGGAGAGGGTCTTAACAACTTGGCAAAGGGACACCGATGCCAAGGCCTTGTACAACGAGGGAGGCGCGATGCAAACTCAAGTGAGGTGGTGACGATAGTCGGTCCCCTTGCGTAAGGGGATGAGGCAAAACTAAAGATTCCACAAAGCGAGGTTTTCTTTAGTCTATCATCTTTGCCTAAGGGGTACATGAGGGGGTGGGGGCTCTATTTATAGGCTAGCCCCAAGTTCAAGTTTTTGGGCATAAAACTAGGGTTTGGGGTGGAATAAGGGGTTCATGGGCCGAAGCCCCAACTCAAGGCGCGCAAGCCCATTCGCTTAGGCCGGAGACTCCGGTGTGGGGGTTCGGAGACTCTGGTGTGGGCCGGAGACTCCGGTTTGTCACCGATGTCGTCTCTGGAGTGGTGTCGCGACTGTCCCAGGCATTGGTGCGCAACCTAGTCCAGAGGTGGGCCGGAGACTCCGGGGTATGCAGGCGGGAGACTCTGGTGTGGCTGGAGACTCCGGTGTGCGCAGGCCAGAGATTCCGGTGCTTCAGCTGCTACTTCTTCCGTCTTCTCTTCCAAGCCTTCGTCTTGTCAGGCTTGGTGCTTCGGGCTTCCTCCCTTGACGACTTGGTATAGGTTGGAGACCATGATGTGGTAACGACCGAAGGTCGGGCTACATCATCTCCCCCCTTCAAAAAGAGTTGTCCTCGACTCTACATGCTCATCACAAAGTAGAATATGTCGAGAGACCTTCTTGATCCTGGGGTTCACCATATAGTCGTCCTCGGGAAGATCGAATTGACAACACTTCAATGTTCCTTCACTCTCCATGAAGCCTACAAAGCTCACCACAAAAGCCTACAAACCAGATTTGCAAGTATAGTGATCATGCTGAAGAGGTTTTTAGATATTAGGGAGTCACTTGTTCAAATGGTTGTTCATCAAAATTGGGCTGCTTATAGAGAGGTTGATCCATCTAGAGCTCAAAGGGTGAAGGAGCTTATTCTCAATGATGTGTGGTGGGATAAACTTACATATCTTGTATCTTTCATGTTACCCATTTACTCAATGATAAGGGTGGCCGGCACAGAGAAGGTAAGTGGCATTTGTAGCTCTTCTTCATTATCATTTGGTCATTATTGATGCTAATCTTTGTTGTTTTCATGCTCATAGGTGAAAATTCCTATTTATCGTCATGAAGGAAAGGGGCCGAATGAAGATTGTGCCCTCTATATCGTTATTAAGAAGATCCTTCTATCACGTTGGACCAAGAGTAATACCCCACTCCATTGCTTGGCTCATTCATGCAATCCTAGGTAAATGATATATGTTGTTTTTTGTTTGTCAATTTTAAAGAACTCAACTTGAAAAGGCTGCTGACTTTATATTCCTATGTTAAAATAGGTACTATAGTCCAAGTTCGGTTGGGGAAGTTGAAGGCTGTGTTACCCTCAATGATGAGGTAGAAATTCTTGAGATGAGAAACAAGTGTTTGCGGAAGTTCTATCCAGACCAAGATGACTACAAGACCATCAAGAAAGAATTTGCTCATTCTGCCCTCATGTCAAATGAATTCCTAGATGTTGATTCAATTGAAGATAGAGAAGATTTTGAACCAAAGCAATGGTGGGGAACTCATGGAGGAAGCACAAAGCTTTTAAAAAAATTAGCATTGAAGTTACTTGGTCAGCTCGCGTCTTCTTCTTGTTGTGGAAGGAATTGGAGCACATATGCCTTCATCCATAGTTCAGCGAGAAACAAGCTCACTCCTGTACGAGCTGAGAATCTAGTGTTCACGCACAACAACCGTCGTCCACTTTCAAGACAGTCATGAATATGAGAGTGGGCCAAGCCAAATGTGGGATGTTGGTGGAGATGGGATTGAGAGCTTCACTGGAGTTGGCATGCTTGAAGGTGCTGAACTTTCTCTTGATGAACCAGAATTGGAGGAGCAGATAGATGATCTCTTTTGAGTCTTGGGTCTATTTAGTTTGTTGTTGTTATGTTATGTAATGCACACTTCTCATTCCTGCACTGTTTGACTATGATTTATGGCCCCTGGAACTTTGTATCCTCCTATTTATGATGTAACTTTAGTGGACTTCTGTACTGATTTGATTTGTCTATCCGTTTATGGCCATTTGCCCATTTGATACTTCAGTACATTCGGATTTGGAGGCTGGGATGCATTTATCATTAGGTAAAGCAAGCTACAGGCCAACTTATTCACTGTATTTCCTAATTTTGCATGATTGTGTGTTATCTCTCTCAAATTCTAATGCTAGCATGTAATTTATGTTGCAAATACCACGAGGAGGATTTATCATTGGGATTCAGTCATCAAGACTACATCAAGAAAGGCAACAAATGGGGTAGTTTTTAATCTCATCTCATGCATTCAATTATTCCATCTTCATGATGTCATTTTATTATTTTTATACATATCCTCGCCGTATCGCCGTATTGCTGTTTTCTGAAATCGCTGTATCCCGTATCGCCGTATCCATATCGCCGTATCCATCTTGCCATATCAGTGCACCGTAGCATAAATGTTATCATGGAAGTACTCATATCAGAAAAAATAATAAAATGGCACTGTGTTTTGTAGTAGGTAAAGTAGAATTATATCGTGCCCCTAGGCACATTTGCAGTCAGAACTCGGATAAAGAAAACAGTGTGTGGAACATATCTGTTGTTGAGTATTGGAACGAGGGCAAACATATTTTGTAATCAGTCTTGTTGATATCGTGCCTGTTCCTCTAAGAACTCTCAACTACAGATGTAACCATGTGAGTTATTTATATACTAGTAACCCTGTCATCAATGAGATTGCAGAACAAATATTTAAAAAAATCTATGGATTAGTTTGCGTTATATTTCGTAGAAAAACTTCCAATGACTTGAACCTCTTAGGAAATATTACTATGTTTTTCCTAAATAGTGTAATCAAATACCCTTTGGTGCAAATTCATGACATCACGATCCTGTGTTTCCTAGACATGTGTTTTTTATTTAAATCATGCAAAACAAAGAGGCCTTAGAATTTGCACATGCTACAAGATACTCCCGCCGTTCTTAAATGTAGGGTGTATTTTGACTATCCAAATGCGGGTTTTGAGCATAAGTTACTTGTACAATATTTTGTTAATGGTTATAGAAGTCACAGTAATATAAAAAGTGTTTTTGAAGATGAATCCAACATTTGTAATTTTCTGTAATATAATTATAGGATTATTTCTTGGTTAAACCTTAAATTTGGGAAGTCAAAATATGCCTTAAATACAGGAAGGGGAGAAATCGTCTTCTCTCGGTCTTTGTAGCCTCAGACATGATTATGAAAACCTATGTCAAAGGTGATCCATACATGTCTATGGTTACTATGTTGACCTAACCTTACAAAAATTGGCAATAACTGTGTGTCAAACCCGTGCACCTTGGGCATTCAAGCAAGTAATGCCCTATTTTTACCATCATACATTGTGTTGGTAGTATTTCTTGTTTCATTCAACATTTCTTGGATTCAAGAAGAACCAAAATGCACAATGGGATTTTATTTCTCATGCTAATATTAGTTGTTGCTAGAGGGCCTACCAGAGTAGAACTATATCATAGACAAAAAATAGTTAAATATGCCAATAAACTATGTACATATATTGGTGACAACATTAACTTTAATATAACAAGAAGTACAATACCGTTTTGCAGTCATTATCAAGTTAGCAATGCCTTGGCCCACAAGACCGCAAGAAAATCCAACTGCGCCATATAAAAACCCCTGTTCTCAACATAGGTTATTCCAGATCTTAGAAGAGGTAATGTGGTTTTAACACTTTCAGGTCAAAACAAGTACTACAGTGAACACAACCTTGAAAAAGTATGATCCCATCCGTTGTTGAACGGAAAAGCTGTATCCTGGCCTTTCAACTTCAAAAACACTACATGAGTTCAGGATTCATCAGCATTACATAGGATGAACGGGTGAATGCATAATTAAAAACAGCAACAGAGAACCATACGAGCAATTTATAGTAAGCACAAAGAGAAATCAGATCAACATGCAACAAGGAAAATGGGAAATAAGGTTAAAATGACAACCTGCTAACTGATACTATATTGGTTGTAGTAACATCTTATATTATGGGACAGAGGTAGTATTTAAATGAATAAATTATCTGGTGGCATGTAAAACTTCTAGAAAGATAAGTAGACGTTCAGCAATATTATGTTTGAATATCATCAGCAACCAGGAATACAGTTATAGTTTACAGCTAGAGATAATTATACTTTGGTAAGCTTAAGCATCAGTTACTCACATGGATAGGATTTATAGATTGATAAACCTTGCCTCATTTTAGGGATGTGCTTGGCCTTACTTTGTGGCTTGGTTTATGGAGATTACAGAAAACAAATAATCTAGAATGCAAAAGAATTAAAGACTAAAGATTTTACAGGACGGGGAGGCTGTAATACATCTGGTTTTGCACAACTTACAAGTTATATGTAGAACTAAAATGTACATAGAAATACAAAATGACATTCATCTAGAGACATAATGAGAGTCACATGCAATTGAGTTATAACACAATATACTTCTATCAACATTTTACTCCCACGGAACTATTAACATAGTTTCATAACTCACCTGCTCGGGAGAGCGTCATAAGCATGCCTAATATGCCCAAGAAGACCAGCTGATGCAGAACCCCCACGAAACCGAGCATATGGTGCCAACATGCCGACTAAAGCTACATTAACAACTATGCCTACTAACATATCCGCTGCATACAACTCAAATTCTGACCAAAACTCATTGCCTCTCTTCTGAACCTCCGCAAAAGTCGCGCAACATGTGTCAATAACTATCTGCAAATTGTTTCACCAGAGTATCAACAATCGTACAAATAAACACTTACCGTTGTGCAACACTACTAAAGTGAACCAACCTCTGTCCCAATTTTGAAAAGGAATGCAGGATCAACCAGCACCCTGTTCCGGAGAAGCCCGCAGGATCTAACGGCAGGACCCAGGGGCCAAGCTGAGGCCTAGCACATCAAAACAGCAAAATAATTAAGAGTCAGACACATCGCAACCCCAAAATGGGCATCTGAAACAAGAGCAGTTTCCTAACACCTGTATATCCAAGTATCTCAGCAGCAGCAGCTTCTGAATCCCAACATTCTTCGCGGCCTCGATCATATCCGTGGGCAAGCTGGGGAAGCTAACCCCTCGCTTCTCCACCTCCTGGACCACCTGTTCGAAGCTAAGGATCGGCCCAAACTCATCATCCCCCTCATTGTTGCCATCAGCACCACTGCTACCACCGCCATTATCACCATCTCCACCGACACCGCCTCCTCCGGGCAGGAACTTCCCATTCCCACCGGACCCGCCAACATCAGCAACCTCTCCGCCCTTCTCTTGAAGCACAGTCGGTTGGGCAACCGCGGCGACCTCCTCAGCAGAACCAGTAACCTCGACCGCCTCAGGCACGACGACCGCTGCGCCGGAGGTGGTGGCGGCACTGCCATCCGCACTGGGCCGCGGCAGCAGCTGGCAGCGGATTCCTCTACTCCACCTCCGTGCACTCGGGTACGAACAGCCGCTCGGCCTAGCCAGAGCAGCGCGGCATTTGACACCACCGACGCGGCCGTGCAGGCGAACGCTCACGCACGAGAAAGCCATGCTTATGGTCCCACGCCGCACTACAGCTGCCACCCAACGCACGCGCAGATAAGGTCAGATTGAAATGAGCAAGACAGAAACAAATCCCAGCAATTCAGAGTGGGAAACCGGAGCACGGGGAGAAGATGCCCTTGCCTGCAGGATCAACGGAGATTAGGCGGGATTTTTCGGGCGGGTGGATTGGATTTGGGCAGGATGTAGAGCGACCGGAGGAGTATGGGGGTTGGTGGCGGTGGCGGCGGCGGCGCGGCACGAGGAAGAAGCGTGCACGGAGTGGGCAGTCTTTTCAGGTTTGGCTTTTGTAGCGGCTGGGGCCGCGAGGAGGACTTTGTTACGCTGGCACGTGGGACTTGCGTTTTGGGGCCTATTTGTTTGGTAGGTTGGGTCTAAATTTCTCTTTTTTCTACTTGGCGGCAGGCGTTGTATAGAGAGATTGGTTTGGGCCAAGTTTAGCAGTTTGTTTGGTGTCTATATCTAGTATTTTTTCAATTTTAGCAAGTTGTTTGGTTGACAATAAAACTAATTTTCTCTCGTTTGATACAAAAGCCTGCATGTCTGGTTGTTCATGCCAAAGTGATGCGCTCGTCACTTTCCAGAGCGGGTGATGTTACCACATAATATCAAATAGGCAGAAAACTGAAATAGCAGTTTCAAACAAGCAACAAACTAAACTACCAGTACCAAATTATGACCCTAGTACTAGCAAATATGAGTTCACGGTAATGTTACCTAGTGATGTGGACATCCCATCTATTGACACGGCCGATGTACCTACAGCTATACAAATACAAGGACCTATCACTTGAACTCGTGCCAAACTACTTAACTATCAGGTACTCTTGTTTCTTAGAACTATTCCTCATATACATGAGAATATGATGCTGCCTAAATCAGATGTGTTTGTTACTCTTAGAAATGATGGACCTAGCATGGACGAGAGGGACAAGCATTGGAGCATAATCATGCATGGAGATGGCAGCAACGGGATTGAAGAGGACGCCCCAAGTGAAGATTTCAACACTTTGAAGCCACCATAATGAAGATTGAAGGTTTGAAAAAATATTCAAGAATATTACTTCATAGATTCGTCCATAACTCAATTTAGTGTTGCGTCAGCTTTATTTTGGGTCAGGCCCATGTTATTTTTGCAGGATTTTTAATAGCCACTTTTTAAAGTCCGTATTTGAGAGAAAAAGGGCTTATAGGGTTGGATTCAGTCACCATACCTATGGTTGGCCGAAACCCCGCATTTTCCTCCTTAAATACCTCCATAGCCATCACTTTAGACTCGGATTTTGTTTAGACTAAAAGTTAGCCATCATTGCAACTTCGCCAAGACTTGAGTGTCGCCGAGACCTTCTGGACTTCGCGCCTATTTAGGATCCCACCATATTCAATAAAGATCTCATCTTTATTCGCAATATCTTGATTGTAATATTAGTTCTTACTTGTTCTCGATTTCAGGTAGGAATTAAGACCCTCGCTGGTCAGGCTGATCGTGCTTCTACAAGATCGGTAACCTCTGGGAGATTTGTCTAGCGATTGAATTGGCGCTCGTGCTCGCACGTGTAGTCGGGTCCTCAAGCCCAAACTCCACCCAAATCGACTATCACCATCTCCTCGAAAGATCGGACACCTTTGCCCTATTAAGTGGTATCAGATTTCAGGTTGCTCGGTGAGATTTTACAGTTTTTTCTAGTGTAGATCTTTTTTTTCCTATAACCCATGAAAAATCCAAAAATACAGTTCAAGTTAGATCTATAACATCACCAATCTCCGCCTTGCATTATCTTTTCAGTTTTTGCATTGTTGAATTCATGTCTACATCGGCGTGTCATGTTGCTGGTCTTAGTATCTCGTCCCTTAGAGTTTTGAGTTATGGTCATATTAGTCGCCGCCACCATGATCGCCGATCACCGCCATACACTCACCACCATATTCTGCCATTGCCATATACCCACACCGCCATATTCCATCGCCATATACCCTGCCACCATAAAACCCTAGACTCCGCCACCGCCTTCCTACCGCAACACAGATCCGATCACTTTTCCTACCATGGCACGAGTCCGAGTAGAGTTGTTTTTCCTTGTTAGTGTTGTTTCCTTATATATTGATTCCGTGTTGTAATCTAATTTCGTGAGTTAAAGTTCCCGTCGCCAGTCAAGGCGAGCAAAAAAAAGTCTAGAAACTCCTCTGAAAAAGTTTCTGGCTATACTGGTTTTTCGGCCTTGGGGATCACTTTTCTCCATCGGCCGTTATAGCGACATTTTTTGCGCCTGCACGCTTTCCGGAGCATGGTAGAATTTTTTTGGGGCTATCCTGTTTTTAGACCTCGTAGATCAGTTCTAGACACTTGCCATCATAGTGATTTTTGACATCTTGGTTCGCTTTTCAGGGTGTTATATATCATCATACCATTGCTTGTTGTGTCGCGTGGTGACATTGTTAGTACTCTAGGCTCGCGTCTCTTGTACGGTCTAGCCTAGGACCAGCATTGTACCATCGTTGAGCATCTTTTCAACTTTGCATTGTTGTTTTGATAATTGCTAACCCCTTTGCTAAGCCTTCCTAGAGATCCACAAATTTGTGTCAATCCCTAGTAATTGCTCGGTATAATCTCTGGAACCACTGATCTTTGCGGTTGCACATCACCTTTTTCCTACTGTTTGGTAAGAACTTGTAAGAGCTTTGTATATTGCTTGACGGATTACGCGTGTTTCCACCATATTTCCGTACTTGTAGGCATATACACATGTGCTTTTAAGGACTAACCATGGTAGATATACCTCTTGAACCGGCAAACATGATGAATGAAGAGATGCATGCTAACTTCACCAAGCTATTGGTAGGGCATACGCAAGATGTTGATACAAGACTGGAGGATGTTAACGTCAAGCTCAACGAAACCATTGACAAGATCGAAGGGTTAGATAAATCCTTCAATGACAAGTGTTAAGGGGTGACCTCAAGGGTGGCCCGATCTTCATGGATCTCATCGTCAAATCGATGGAAAAGCGAGAGGAAAGGGAGAAGGTAGCGAAAGCGAACTCACACCTCGCGAAGAACACGATGAACACACACAAAACTCACACAATACAAGGTCGATTGCTCCCGTCGGTGGCCACCGGTCCGATAGATTCCTCGCCAGGAAAGATTGGTCAACATGCTCCCTCGATCCCAAGCGGAGAGGGAAGAACACCCTGGAGAGGGTCTTAACAACTTGGCAAAGGGACACCGATGCCAAGGCCTTGTACAACGAGGGAGGCGCGATGCAAACTCAAGTGAGGTGGTGACGATAGTCGGTCCCCTTGCGTAAGGGGATGAGGCAAAACTAAAGATTCCACAAAGCGAGGTTTTCTTTAGTCTATCATCTTTGCCTAAGGGGTACATGAGGGGGTGGGGGCTCTATTTATAGGCTAGCCCCAAGTTCAAGTTTTTGGGCATAAAACTAGGGTTTGGGGTGGAATAAGGGGTTCATGGGCCGAAGCCCCAACTCAAGGCGCGCAAGCCCATTCGCTTAGGCCGGAGACTCCGGTGTGGGGGTTCGGAGACTCTGGTGTGGGCCGGAGACTCCGGTTTGTCACCGATGTCGTCTCTGGAGTGGTGTCGCGACTGTCCCAGGCATTGGTGCGCAACCTAGTCCAGAGGTGGGCCGGAGACTCCGGGGTATGCAGGCGGGAGACTCTGGTGTGGCTGGAGACTCCGGTGTGCGCAGGCCAGAGATTCCGGTGCTTCAGCTGCTACTTCTTCCGTCTTCTCTTCCAAGCCTTCGTCTTGTCAGGCTTGGTGCTTCGGGCTTCCTCCCTTGACGACTTGGTATAGGTTGGAGACCATGATGTGGTAACGACCGAAGGTCGGGCTACATCATCTCCCCCCTTCAAAAAGAGTTGTCCTCGACTCTACATGCTCATCACAAAGTAGAATATGTCGAGAGACCTTCTTGATCCTGGGGTTCACCATATAGTCGTCCTCGGGAAGATCGAATTGACAACACTTCAATGTTCCTTCACTCTCCATGAAGCCTACAAAGCTCACCACAAAAGCGAAGCAACACTCAAAGCGTAGCCAAATCATGAAGATTATAGCATGAGTCCTCAAGGAGAAGGAAGTCACCTTAGGATGTAGAGATGGCTCGTTGAAGGGCAGCCATAGGTAACTCTCTTCGATTCGTCTTGTCAACTCTTTATCCATAGAGGTTGACGCGGAAGCAATTGTACCTTCACACAACAAAGACCAAGCAAAATATGTTCATGTGTGATATAGGAGCATGTCATTTGTTGCAAGGATAGGATAATTTGGGAAAAAACATGAGGAAGAATGTCCAAAATAACATCATTATGTGTGCAAACCAACCATTGGACAAAGAAATTGTTCAATATGTTGGATGCCACACACAAATCATCAAAAACCAAAATCATGGGCATAGGAGTATCACAAGCGGAAGCAAAAACAACATGTTTGCAAACAAACCATATGAAACAGCAAGTGGTCCTTATGTTTGTTGCAACAACTATACGAGAGACTTGGAAGCTCTCATGACAATACATGCTCAAAATCACAATATGGTTGCACACAAAACATCGGAAAGAGAAATTGTTCAACATTTTTGTTGCAACACAGAAAGCATCAATATCCAATAGCAACGAAACATGATTGTCACAAGGTGAAAGAATGCCATTAACATGCTTGCAAGCTAACCATAGGACAGAGCAATTTGTCAACATGAAAGATACAAAGCATGCAAAAGGTATCAGAGTTGGGTTCGATCTTGAACTCACTTGGGGGATGCTCTCTAGAGCTCTTTTTGTCAACTCATACTCAACCAAGGTTGACATGATAGTTCGGGTACCTACACACATCGTAGGTAAAAGTAAGAACGTGTGTACATGGTAGAAATACATCATCCATCATGACATATCTCTTCTTGTGCACATCACCATTAGTGTCAATCAAGTGTAACATGGGTGCATGGTGAGTATTCAAGTGGGGAACATGCTTATCATGGCATTCATCAAAATCTCCAAATTTTGTTTAAGTTATGGCGGCGATCCCAATAGAAACCATATGAGTATTATTGTTGCAAGCAAAACAAGTGAAAGGGCAATCATCCATATTATTACTAGCAACGGAAGAAATTGTAAAACGACCATAATAAAGCATGGTCTGAGGGGTACCATTTTGATCATCGTTGCAAGCAAAACATTAGAAAGAGCAATTGTGCAACAAAGTGCAAGCAATGATATCATCAACGTAACATTTAGAGCATGGCATGTCTATGGCAACATCATCACAATCAAATAATTTCACATGCTTCACATTAGGTAAAGGCAAAGTATCACATGGAAATATCAATGAATCATATGTGATATCACAAACATCATCCATAGCATGCCAATCATCATGTCCACTAGTGGGATCAGGGCATAATCAATACCCTTATTGTTACCTTGTTCATACCTCTCATATGAAGTAGGTGTTGTGGTATTATTGGCCTCCATGTGGGCAACTTCTTCATCATGTATGGGGATGGCATCGTATTCATCCACCATGTAAATCTTCTTGGTTGGGGGCATCACCATCTCCAAGCTTGTCGCTACTTGATCCATGGAACCTAGCACATAATGAGAAAACACACTAGAGGTAGAGAGTAAGTTGTTAGAAATCAAAATGGTCTCACATGACCTATCAACTACCACTCTCAACTCACTCGGTGTCTTGCTCATGCCCTCCAAGTGTGATACATTGCAAATGTATCTATAATTTTTGATGTTCCATGCTTGGTTTTATCCACTTTCTTGTGTTTTGTCCACACTTTGCAGTACTTTTCATATGATTTCTTGGACTAACCTATTAACAAGAGCCACAGTGTGTCAACACCCGGATTTTTAATCCCAGATGCCCGTTATGCCATACCTCGCAATCCCAGGATTACCCTTTTTGCAAGACATAACGGATTGGATATCACAGTACATCATCCATTACAAACCATACATAAGGTCTTACACAAATAAGGATCTCATGATCCAGTCTTAATACAACAAGCAGCGGAAATAAAAGATAAGCGTAGCGGTCGGGTCCATCTTCAGGGGCAGAGGCAATGCTGACGAAGGCAGATGGTCCTAGTTATCATAGCCGTCCTGTTGGCCATCATCTTGATAGTCTCCTTCATAGTCTGGCCATGATAATAGCCAGGGACAAAAGCCATGAGTACTCTTTAAGTACTCACAAACTACCACTATCAAGTATAACCTTCTAAGTTAAAGTGCTAACTCTAAGTTTAACTGTAAAGTTAAGTTTGAAACCTAAGCTGAGTTCAGAAGCAAAGAAAGATAAAGTAAAGTCCTAAAATCACTTAAGTTGGGAAGCTATTGTCATAAACACAACCCTGTTGTGGTCAAGTCAAGATTCATCATTCTTTTCAAAGTATTTAGAAAACATCTGACAACGAAACAGTATGGCCATTCTAACTGTCCATAACCGCGGATGCGTCTATTCAAATAGTTTGACACTCTGCAGAGGTGGTACACTTTCACCACAAGATTCGATACATCTGTCAGGGATAACCCTGAATCATCATACTTAGTATGCAGATAATCAAACATAACCTTCCCTTTACACACCCTAGTATAAGCACCTCTCCTATGAGCATGGCCTCCCAACCATGACCATCAGTCATCTTGGGCACTGCATAGGTGGACAACATTGAGAGGTAGCCTCAGCTCAGACCTCTCCCGTGAGGGAACTAATACTAATGCATATAAATTTCCAGCTAAGCCTTACCCAATTCAGGTAATGTGGTTGTACGGTAAATTTGGAATGGTATCGTATCCGAATCCAACCATCAGTTTTATAAAAGAGTTAAGGCTCATGCCTCAACATTTTCATCAACATCAATCCTTTGTGTTTCTCAACACATGTCAAAACATCTCAATAGAATGACTCATCATTCCAAGGTTTTCATAATTCATTTTCACCAAGTGTTCCCATCTAAAGTGACTCAAGTT
This sequence comes from Avena eriantha, assembly GCA_910589775.1. Classification (NCBI taxonomy): domain Eukaryota; kingdom Viridiplantae; phylum Streptophyta; class Magnoliopsida; order Poales; family Poaceae; genus Avena; species Avena eriantha. The sequence continues at coordinate 247,589,535 of OU342741.1, read as the reverse complement.
TTTGATCTACTCTAACTACTAAGTTAAGAGTGTTCACTAAGGTGGAAAATATGGGTTCAATCTCATGCCATAGAATGACATCTAAAGGGTTCTAAATAGGTCAAGTTTTATACTTTTTATGCTACCTTCAAAACAAGTAAAGAACTTGGTGTAAACTAAGGGAGTAAATCTTGTAACTAAGACTTGGAGTACTAATAGTCAAAAGGGGGTGTGATCAAGGCATGCTTAAGGCATCTTTCCTAAACCATCTAGTTTGGTCCTAACTTGCTAAGCACTAAACTTGCAAGTGTTAGCTTGCACTGTTAATGGTGGCTTGCACTTAGATAGTGCTAGCTTGCTCATAGTAGCTTGCCTTGGTCGGTGCAGTGGTCGAAGTTTTCTTCTTCTTCTTCTTCTTCTTCTTGGTAGAACTCCTCCTCCTCGAAAGCTTGGTCGGTATGATCGTCTATAAATACATAGGGAGTACACAATCACCAAACAATACTTAACTAGGCTAAGTAGCATTCTAGGACACACATTTGATGATCTATTATCATCACAAGCATCACAAGTTTAATTCCATAGTTTTATTCTTTTTATTTTAGAAAAGTAATTTCTACTCATTGATAAATTAACTAAGATTTAATATTCACCACTTAAGATATGGGATCAGGTGGACACATGTCATCACCACACATCTTAACACGTGGGAATGAGAATTAAAGGTTGGATCAATATTACTTTGATTTAAGTTCTTTATTTAATGATTTAAAGTGACTAGAAATGCCTATATAGCATTATTTTGGTACTAGTCCAAAGTCACTGCATGTAAACCTTAATATTATTACATATTTAGGTAGATATGATGAAATGTGATTTTTGAGAGTTGGAATCAACTCAAAGCTAACTTGGTTGATTTTATAAAAATGTTGCAAGTTGCAAATGCTTTTGTCTTCTTATTTTTATTAGGAGAGATCTATAACTCTAATTGAATGAAATCCAACGGGCTTGGATATATCATCTTAATAAATTTTAGGCAAAATTAGTTTCATGCAATTTGGATTTGGCAAACTCCCAGAATTGAATTTTAAAATAGTGGACATAAACTAGATTTAACTAAAAAGAAAAATCCAGATTTGAACGGTTGGGCTAGCGCGGGAAAAGACTTAGGCCGGCCCAGTGGCGCTCCGCGGCGCGGGGCTTAGCTGACAGGGGGTCCCGCTTGTTAGCGACACTTAACACGCAAAACGGTACGTGCGCAGTGTGCCGTAGGATTAGAAGGGGAATCTACGGCTGAGGGTCGTCGTCGAAGACGAACAGGTCGCCGGCGAGCTCGAACCCTAGCGGCTCGGTGGGGGTCTGCTGGGGACGTACCAGGGCTCCAGCAGGGTCGGCGAGGCGGGCAAACGAAGTGGAAGACGACGGTGAGGTGAGGCACGGTTGCGGCGGAGCTTGGGGTGGTCGCAATCAACGACGCCCTTCTCCTCCTACCGCGGCTGCTCCGGCTAGAGGTGGGTGAGGTTCAGAGAGGTGAGGGGAGTGGAGTGGTGTGGAGAGAAGACGCTGGGGAGGGCTCCTTTTATAGGCCCGACGGTGAGACCGAGCGGGATGGGCAGGGGAGGGTGGCGACATGGCTACGGCGGGGTAGAGGCATGGCTGCGGGTGGCGATCGACGTGCGGTTCCCTGGCGGTGCTCTAGGCATTGAATGCGGCCGTAGGGGCGGTGGCATGCGGTCTGGGCGAGGTGGCGCTCTGAGCGGCAGAGGCGGCGGTGTCCACGACGAGCGGTGGCTGTGAGGCGTTGGGCGGCCAGCGGGGGTGTCTGGGTGTTCTCTAGGTCGTGGCGGAGCGGCGGGCGCGGGCTGCGGCCAAGGGGCGGTCCGTGCGAGCGGGAACAGAGCGCGCTCTGAGGGCGGCACCAACATGGAGAGGGTAATTCACCCTGGAGGCCTTCTTCATCACCATGCAAGCCTCCGGTGTGATGCGTGATTAGTTCATCCTTGGACTACGGATCCATGTAGTAGCTAGATGGCTGGTTTCTCCTCCTTTGTGCTTTCATGTTTAGATCTTGTGAGCTCCGTTCATGATCAAGATCATCTATTTGTAATTCATACATGTTGTGTTTGCGGGGATCCGATGGATATTAAGATGCTATTTCAGATTGATTATTGATTCTATCATGTCTTTGTAATTTGAGATCTTGCATGCTTTCCGTTGTTTGTAGCTATCTTGGCCAAGTAGATGCTAGCAACTCCAAGAGTTAGCATTTATGCTCGATAGTGGGTTCATGCCTCTGGTAATCTGGGGAAGTGACAGAAATCTCTAAGGTACCAGATGTGCTGTTGCTACTAGGGAGAAAACAACAATCTTTTGTTCATAGAACAATCGTATTGTTTACTTTACACGCAGTTCGTAAAGCAATAATCTGTTGCTTGCAACTTAATACTGGAGGGGGTTCGGATGATAACCTGAAGGTGAATTATTAGTCATAGATGCAGTTGGATGGCGGTCTATGTATTATGTTGTAATGCCCAATCAAGTCTCAAAGGAGTCAAGATGATTAGTATATGCATGTATTGCTTTCTCGGTGTTTGTCAATTGCCCCGCTGTAATTTGTTCACCCAGCATGTTATCTATCTAAGGAGAGCCACCTCTAGTGAACTATGGATCCCGGTCCTTTTTCTTTACATACAATCTACAATCTTTTACTGCTTTGTGTTTACTTTCTACAAACTTTTACTTCTTTCCATTCGATACGTTTAATCCTTTGTTTTAAGTAAAACCGGTGAGATTGACAACCTCATCGCAAGTTGGGGACAAAGTTCTGTGGTTGTGTTGTGCAGGTCTCCACGTTGCTACTAGCACCGGTAGTCCGCCCTGCCAAAGCTCCGCTAGTAACACCTTTGAGGTGTTTCATTGCTCCTACTGGTTCGATTAAACCTTGGTTTCATAATCCTTGATAGTGAATGTCATGGTCATAATCCTTGATTAACTCTATCCATCTTCTTTGCCTCATATTCAGCTCCTTTTGAGTGAATATATACTTCAAGCTCTTATGATTTGAGTAAATCTCACAGCGATTACCCATCAAATAATGACGCCATGTCTTCAGTGCTAGAACCACAGCTGCTAGCTCAAGATCATGGGTTGGATAGTTCTGCTCATGCTGCTTCAGTTGTCGAGACAGATAAGCGATGACTTTGCCTTCTTGCATCAATACACATCCTAGACCAATCTTGGATGCGTCGCAATACACATCAAAGGGCTTCTTGATGTCTGGCATGACCAAAATTGGGGCTGATATCAATCTCCTCTTCAGCTCCTGGAAACTGGCTTCACATTTGTCTGTCCATTCAAACTTCTTGTCCTTCTTCAACAATTGGGTCATTGGTCGGGCTATGCTCGAGAATCCTTCTACGAACTTGCGGTAATATCTCGCTAATCCGAGAAATGCACGGACTTGGGTTTGAGTGGTTAGGGCTTCCCATTCTTCGACATCTTTGATCTTGGCGGGATCAACAAAGACTCCTCCGGTAGACACAATATGTCCTAGGAACCCTACCTCTTTCAGCCAAAACTCACATTTGTTGAACTTGGCATATAACTGATGCTCTCTCAAGGTTTCTAGGATAACTCTCAGATGTTGCTCATGCTCTTCTTCTAACTTGGAGTAGATAAGGATGTCGTCGATAAACACAACTACAAACTTAGCTAGGAAATTCATAAAGATCTTATTCATGAGATTCATGAAATAAGCAGGGGCATTGGTTAATCCAAAAGAGATAACTGTATACTCATATAAGCCATAGCGAGTAGTAAAGGCGGTCTTCGGAATATCCGTTGCACGGATCTTAAGTTTGTGATAACCAGTCCTAAGATCAATCTTTGAGAATACATGAGCTCCAGTCAACTGATCAAATAGATCCTCTATCTTTGGCAAGGGGTACTTGTTCTTGATGGTGACATAATTCAACTTTCTGTAATCTGTGCACATACGGTTGCCTCCATCTTTCTTGTCGACAAATAACACTGGTGATCTCCATGGTGATGCACTTGGTTGAATTAATCCTTTGGCTAGCATAGCATCCAACTGTTTCTTCAGTTCCACTAGTTCTGAGGGGTTCATGCTATACGGTCTCTAGGCTATAGGTCCGGTTCCGGGGATTAGTTCGATAATGAACTCAATATCCCTATCCGGGGGCATACCTGACAATTCATCTGGGAATACGTCGGGGTATTCACAGACTACTCTGACTTGGTCTATGGTGGGCAAGGCTACACTCTGGTTGCACTTGAATTGACGGGGTAAGGTTTCAGAGATATGCTCTACTGTGACTCCAGAACTACTGGTCATGGTGATGGCTTTCTTAGCACAGTCTATCAATCCTTTATGCCTTGCCATCCAGTCCATACCCAGTACTACTTCCAATCCTTTGGTTCCAAGTACAATTAGGTTGGCATAAAAATCTATCCCATGTATTCTGATAGGTACAGCTTTGCAAAATTTTCTAACCTTGGTTGTTGAACCGGGGATTTGAACTATCATGACATGCTTCAAGTTGGTTGGACGAATCTTACTAGTGCATGCAAATTCTTCGGTGACAAATGAATGCGATGCTCCCGAATCAAACAATACTCTTGCTAAAACTGAGTTGACAGAAAACATACCCAACACTACATCTGGCGCTTCCTGGGCTTCTTCTGCATTCATGTGGAAGAGACGGCCATTGCGGTTGTGAGGGTTCCCTGGGGCAAATCTCCTTCCTGGTTGAACACGACGCTGCTGCTGAGCTGGGACATTCACATTGGCATTGGCTGCAGTCTTCTTGGGACACTCATTGGAGTAGTGACCCTTCACTCCACACTCTAAACAAGTGATCTAGGACTTGTCCTTGACTGCGACAGGTACAACATTGCTGCCAGTTCTGGGTGCAGCGTTGCTGTTGTTGTTGTTGTTGTTGTTGTGGTTCTTGGGAGGTGCACGGTTGAAATTGTTGGCATTAACAGAGTTGTGATTGTTTCCTCCGGACTTCACATTGCCTCCGCTACGATTGGGGTAGTTTGGGCGAGAATTTGGGGGTCGGTTGTTCATTGGTGCATATCCTGGTGAAGGGTTGGGACGGTACTTCTGGTGACTGTTGGATCTAGACTGTTGCATCATACGACGCTTGCGGTTGTCGTTTGCCTGGTTAATCTTCCCTTCCATCTAGATGGCAGAGTCGACTAGCTCTTCGAGATCTTGGAAACGGATGTTGACGAGGACAGTCTGCATCTCATCATGCAGTCCGTTCAAGAATCTCTCCTTCTTCTTGGCCTCCGTGTTGATCTCATCAGGTGCATATCTGGCAAGTGACAGGACTCTGTCATGGTACTCCACCACAGTCATTCTTCCTTGCTTCAATTCGCGGAACTCATCTCTCATTCTGTTGACTAGACCTTGCGGCACGTGGGTGCGGCTGAACTTGACCTTGAATGCTTCCCATGTCATCACTTGACCATGGTTCATATTGCGGATACTATTCCACCAAGCTCTTGCATCTCCTGCCAGATAGTGGGTGGCGAAGATAACTTTCTCATTTTCATCAACCCGGGCAACTTCTAAGTTGTTTTCCATGGTCTGTAACCAGTCATCAGCATCTAATGGGTTCTGAGATTGATTGAAGATTGGGGGATTAGTGTTCTGAAAGTTTTTGAGTTTGGATCCCTAGTGATCCTGATTTCCATGCACTTGGTTGTTGAGAGCCATCTGGGCGATCTGTTGAAGTGTTGCTAAGTTGGCTTGGCGTTCTACCCGGCTTGCTTCATGGTCTGCGATGAGATTCTACAAGATTTGTAGCATTGGGTCTTGCGACGAGCTGCTCCCTCCTTGGTTTCCACGAGTCATCTGAAGATTGAGATATAGGGGTAAGAGGGAAATTTCTAAGGTTCATGGTTTTGGGGTTTTCAAAACTAAAACTTTGAGTTAGACTCAGGTTTTTCGACTAACTTAATTTTCATTCATGCAAGCAAGCACACGATACAACACACACCACAACAATCAAAGGGAAACAAATGGTTTGAAGAACCATTCTGCAAGCTAAGATATACAGTGACATCGATACATCTAATTCTACGACAGTGTTCTAGTGCATCTACTCATAGTCGGTGAAGTCGGAGTCCTCATCATCAGTGTAGAAGTCCACGGCATCCTCCGCCAGAAAATCATCATCATTGCTGAGGTAATAATCCATGTCTTCCTGGATGTCTTCACCCTCATCTTCTTCTTCCTTGGCGGCAAGCTGAGATTCCTGCTCCTTGACAGTCTTCTCGAGGTCGGCCACCTTCTTGCGAAGACGGGTGATGGTGCGATCCTTCTTGGCACGCTGGCGGCAAAGATACTGACGGTCTTGGACAAGAAGTGCGAAAGTCTGGGCCTTCTGGTCAGCAATGGCACGGTTGTGATTGGCTAACTCTCTAGCATTGTCCAGTTCCTGCTGTCTATCGTGAAGCAAGAAGTCAAGGTTCTCCACTTGACGCCTCAACTCGGGGTGGCCCGGCATCTCCATTGGCATTCCCATGAAATCACGTCTTGCATAGTGGGCAAAACGGGTTTCTTGGGTCTTGTTGACGCTGAGGGCACATAGACGTGCGAGAGCTTCATGCATTGCCCTGGCTAATCCATCTAGCCAGTTGTTCTCTCTTATGGAGAACTGAATTCTTCTAGAAGTTGGTGCTTCAATGCTTCCTCTAAGATCTGCGGTGACTAGCCACTGTAGGTCTCCTCCTGGGGGTCCTGGAAGTTGAGCTCCAAGAAACTCCGGGTGCGGGCATCCCAGTAACTCTGACAGTGAATCCAGATCCCTCTCGAAGATCAGCTGACCTCCGTGTCCCAATTGGTAAAACTTACTGAACTGAGTCTCCATCTACAAGAATTAAGGATGAGGAAGTTAGTGAAGTGATCAAGTGTGTCAATTTTTTAAGTAGTAGTGTAAGAGTTTTGAGGCACATGAATTTTTGAGAAAGAATCCACAAGGGTAAGAGAGGAGATAGTTTTTCAGAAATACTCACTTTTGTTTTGAAACTAAGTTTTTGTTTGACGTCCATTCTAACTAGGGTCTCCTATGGTCAGGATGGCTTTGATACCAACTTGTCAAAACCCGGATTTTTAATCCTAGATGCCCGTTATGCCATACCTCGCAATCCCAGGATTACCATTTTTGTGAGACATAACGGATTGGATATCACAGTACATCATCCATTACAAACCATACATAAGGTCTTACACAAATAAGGATCCCATGATCCAGTCTTAATACAACAAGCAACGGAAAGAAAAGATAAGCGTAGCGGTGGGGTCCATCTTCAGGGGCAGAGGCAATGCTAACGAAGGCAGATGGTCCTAGTTATCATAGCCGTCCTGTTGGCCATCATCTGGATAGTCTCCTTCATAGTCTGGCCATGATAATAGCCAGGGACAAAAGCCATGAGTACTCTTTAAGTACTTGCAAACTACTACTAACAAGTATAAACTTCTAAGTTAAAGTGCTAACTCTAAGTTTAACTATAAAGTTAAGTTTGAAACCTAAGCTGAGTTCAGAAGCAAAGAAAGATAAAGTAAAGTCCTAAAATCACTTAAGTTGGGAAGCTATTGTCATAAACACAACCCTGTTGTGGTCAAGTCAAGATTTATCATTCTTTTCAAAGTATTTAGAAAACATCTAACAACGAAACAGTATGGCCATTCCAACTGTCCATAACCGCAGACGTGGCTATTCTAATAGTTTGACACTCTTCAGAGGTGGTACACTTTCACCACAAGATTCGATACATCTGTCAGGGATAACCCTGAATCATCATACTTAGTATGCAGATAATCAAACATAACCTTCCCTTTACACACCCTAGTATAAGCACCTCTCCTATGAGCATGGCCTCCCAACCATGACCATCAGTCATCCTCGGCACTGCATAGGTGGACAACATTGAGAGGTAGCCTCAGCTCAGACCTCTCTCGTGAGGGAACTAATACTAATGCATATAAATTTCTAGCTAAGCCTTACCCAATTCAGGTAATGTGGTTGTACGGTAAATTTGGAATGGTATCGCATCCGAATCCAACCATCAGTTTTATAAAAGAGTTAAGGCTCATGCCTCAACATTTTCATCAACATCAATCCTTTGTGTTTCTCAACACATGTCAAAACATCTCAATAGAATGACTCATCATTCCAAGGTTTTCATAATTCATTTTCACCAAGTGTTCCCATCTAAAGTGACTCAAGTTTTTGATCTACTCTAACTACTAAGTTAAGAGTGTTCACTAAGGTGGAAAATATGGGTTCATTCTCATGCCTAAATAGGTCAAGTTTTATACTTGTTATGCTACCTTCAAAAGAAGGAAAGAACTTGGTGTAAACTAAGGGAGTAAATCTTGTAACTAAGACTTGGAGTACTAATAGTCAAAAGGGGGTGTGATCAAGGCATGCTTAAGGCATCTTTGCTAAACCGTCTAGTTTGGTCCTAACTTGCTAAGCACTAAACTTGCAAGTTTTAGCTTGCACTGTTAATGGTGGCTTGCACTTAGATAGTGCTAGCTTGCTAATAGTAGCTTGCCTTGGTCGGTGCAGTGGTTGAAGTTTTCTTCTTCTTCTTCTTCTTCTTCTTCTTGGTAGAACTCCTCCTCCTCGAAAGCTTGGTCGGTACTATCGTCTATAAATACATAGGGAGTACACAATCACCAAACAATACTTAACTAGGCTAAGTAGCATTCTAGGACACACATTTGATGATCTATTATCATCACAAGCATCACAAGTTTAATTCCATAGTTTTATTCTTTTTATTTTAGAAAAGTAATTTCTACTCATTGATAAATTAACTAAGATTTAATATTCACCACTTAAGATATGGGATCATGTGGACACATGTCATCACCACACATCTTAACACGTGGGAATGAGAATTAAAGGTTGGATCAATATTACTTTGGTTTACGTTCATTATTTAATGATTTAAAGTGACTAGAAATGCCTATATAGCATTATTTTGGTACTAGTCCAAAGTCACTGCATGTAAACCTTAATATTATTACATATTTAGGTAGATATGATGAAATGTGATTTTTGAGAGTTGGAATCAACTCAAAAGCTAACTTGGTTGATTTTATAAAAATGTTGCAAGTTGCAAATGCTTTTGTCTTCTTATTTTTATTAGGAGAGATCTATAACTCTAATTGAATTAAATCGAACGGTCTTGGATAGATCATCCTAATACCTTCCAGGAAAAATTAGTTTCATGCAATTTGGATTTGGCAAACTCCAAGAATCGAATTTTAAAATAGTGGACAGAAACTAGATTTAACTAAAAAGAAAAATCCAGATTTGAACGGTTGGGCTAGCGCAGGAAAAGACTTGGGCCGGCCCAGTGGCGCTGCGCGGCGCGGGGCTCAGCTGACAGGGGGTCCCGCTTGTCAGCGGCACTTAACACGCGAAACGGCACGCGCGCTGTGGGCTGTAGGATTAGAAGGGGAATCTACGGCTGAGGGTCGTCGTCGACGACGAACAGGTCACCGGCGAGCTCGAACCCTAGCGGCTTGGTGGGGGTCTGCTGGGGACGTACCAGGGCTCCAGCGGGGTCGGCGAGGCGGGCAAACGAAGTGGAAGACGACGGTGAGGCGAGGCGCGGTTGCGGCGGAGCTTGGGGTGGTCGCAATCAGCGGCGCCCTTCTCCTCCTGCTGCGGCTGCTCCGGCTCCAATTCTGGCGAGGCAGAGCTCGCCTTGCTCCAGCTAGAGGTGGGTGATGTTCAGAGAGGTGAGGGGAGTGGAGTGGTGTGGAGAGAAGAGGCTGGGGAGGGCTCTTAGGCCCGACGGTGAGACCGAGCGGGATGGGCAGGCGACTGTGACGACATGGCTACAGCAGGGTAGAGGCATGGCTGCGGGTGGCGATCGACGTGCGGTTTCCTGGCGGTGCTCTAAGCATTGAATGCGGCCGTAGGGGCGGTGGCATGCGGTCTGGGCGAGGTGGCGCTCTGAGCGGTAGAGGCAGTGGTGTCCACGGCGAGCGGTGGCTGTGAGGCGTTGGGCGGCCAGCGGGGGTGGGTGGGGTGTTCTCCAGGTCGTGGCGGAGCGGCAGGCGCGGGCTGCTGCCAAGGGGCGGTCTGTGCGAGCAGGGACAGGGCACGCTCTGAGGGCGTCACCGGCATGGTGCGGTTGCACTGGGCGCGGGCTTTCCTCGATGGTCCACTGCAAGGCTGGGCTCAGGCAGGGGACAGAGAGGGGCGGTGAGGTGTGGGCTACCTCCTAGACATGGAGAGAGAGGCGGGAGAGGGCTGCTGCGGTGAGTGCATGGTCAGCCGACGAGAGATTGCTCAGCATGGCTGTGCAGTGCATCTAGGAGGTAGGGAGAGGATGGGGTTGGTCTGGTTAGGCTTGAGGGGGACAGAGACGATCAAAGCACTACAGAATTGCTAGACAAAATCAGCCCAAAACAGTATTAGTTAGGCAAAAATGATCTTGCTAGCAAGGTGTTTGACAAAATGGCCGAAAGAGAAAAAGTTTTGAATTTTGGTTTCAAATTTTTTGAGTGATCTCCACTAGTGCTAGGTAGTGTCTGGTTGCAAGGGTTTTGAAAGTGGAGCTCAAAAAGATGGGTTTTGAAATAGGGGTGATATATGCATATGCATTAGATTCAATTTTCAAATGTCATTTAAAATAAGTTAAATCATGTTTTTAGCAGATCAAAAGGTGGGCCTTGGTACCTCATTATGTGTACTAGCAAGGGGTACAAAGATCAGGAATTGTTTCTGTTAAGAAATGAGTGCTAGGAACACTCAAAGTAGTGTAGTGGATTAAAATGGCCAAAATGACCATTCCTCCTCTTTAATTCTTTTTGATTTGATTTCCTTTAGGAAAAGTTTGGGAATGATGTAGATCATGTTTAAATCACCTAAGGAACATTTTACAAGCATTAAATCACTCAATCATGGCAATTCAAACAACTCCTATTTTAAAAGCACACATATATGAATGCTTTCATTTTAAATTTGGAATTTTTTTTGTTAACCCCATTTTTGGTTCATTTGATCTTGATAAGCTTGGATTGAAGTTTTGGGATGTTACACAGTGCCAGCTGCCTGTTTTCTACTGTTTTTGGTTTCAGGAAAGTCAAAAAATGAATATTCTCGGAATTGGACGGGACAAAAGCCAAAGTGCCTATTTTTCCGAAAGACATCTGATGCTAGAATACAAGACAGAGAAGGGCTAGGGGCCGGCCACACCACCTGGCCGCGTGGCCAGGCATTCCTGCGCCAGGGGGTGGTCTGGCCGACCCCAGCACCCCCTCGGCCTCTCCTTCCGCCTATATATTGCCCTCGGGACCAAAACCCTAAGTACCCGATCAAAAATGCACGAAAGATTCTATAGCCGTCGTTGTCTCCATCCCTAGATCGGGAGGGATCTGAAGCTCTTCCCAGCACCCTGCCGGAGAGGGGAATTCACCCTGGAGGCCTTCTTCATCATCATGCAAGCCTCCGGTGTGATGCGTGTGTAGTTCATCTCTAAACTACGGGTCGATGTAGTAGCTAGATGGCTGGTTCTCCTCCTTTGTGCTTTCATGTCTAGATCTTGTGAGCTCCGTTCATGATCAAGATCATTTATTTGTAATTCTGCATGTTGTGTTTGCGGGGATCCGATGGATATTGAGATGCCATTTCAGATTGATTATTGATTCTATCATGTCTTTGTTATTTGTGATCTTGCATGATTTCCGTTGTTAGTAGCTCTCTTGGCCAAGTAGATGCTAGCAACTCCAAGAGTTAGTATTTATGCTCGATAGTGGGTTCATGCCTCTAGTAATCTGGGGAAGTGACAGAAATCTCTAAGGTACTAGATGTGCTCTACTAGGGAGAAAACAACAATCCTTTGTTCATAGAACAATCGTATTATTTATATTACACGCAATTCGTAAAGCAATAATCTGTTGCTTACAACTTAATACCGGAGGTGGTTCGGATGATAACCTGAAGGTGGATATTAGTCATAGATGAAGTTGGATGGCGGTCTATGTATAATGTTGTAATGCCCAATCAAGTTCCAAAAGGAGTCAAGATGTTTAGTATATGCTTGTATGCTTTCTCGATGTTTGTCACTTGCCCTGCTGTAATTTGTTCACCCAACATGTTATCTATCTTAAGGAGAGCCACCTCTAGTGAACTATTGACCCTGGTCCTTTCTTTTACATACAATCTACAAACTGTTTACTGCTTTGTGTTTACTTTCTGCAAACTATTACCTCCTTACATTCTATATGTTTAATCCTTTGTTTTCAGCAAAACCGGTGAGATTGACAACCTCATCGTAAGTTGGGGGCAAAGTTTTGTGGTTGTGTTGTGCAGGTCTCCACGTTGCTGTTGGCACCGGTAGTGCGCCCTGCAAACGTTCAGCTAGCTACACCTTTGGGGTGTTTCCTTGCTCCTATTGGATTGATAAGCTTGGTTTCTTACCGAGGGAAAACTTGCTGCTGTGCTCATCATACCTTCCTCTTGGGGTTCCCCAACGAGCTCGATATATTTGGGCCATCAACAACTTTTTCTGACGTCGTTGCCGGGGAGTCAAGGACATCTTCACAAGGGGAGTCCCCCATAACCAATCTCTTTAATTTGTTGTTTTTGTTTTGCTTAGTTTCTTTTTGCTTTGTTTGCTTGTTTTGTTATAAAAAACACACAAAAATTAGTTTTACAAGTTTGCTTTCTTTATAAAAAACACAAAAAATGACTACTCTTGAAAACATTAAGTTGTGTGACTTCACTAGCACCAACAACGATGATTTTATGAGCACACCTATTGCTCCACATGTTCCTGAAGCTACTTTCTTTGAGATAAAACCTGCTTTACTCAATCTTGTTATGAGAGAACAATTTTCTGGTATTGGTAATGAAGATGCTGCTGCCTATCTGAATAACTTTGTTGAACTTTGTGAGATGCAAAAGCATAGGGATATAGATGGTGATATTATTAAGCTGAAATTGTTTCCTTTCTCTTTGAGAGGAAAAGCTAAAGAATTGTTGAATTCCTTAACTAGGAATAGTATTGATTCTTTGACTAAATGCAATGATGCTTTCATTGGAAAATATGATCCTCCTGCTAAGATTATATCTATGAGAAGTGAAATAATGAAGTTTAAACAATCTGATAATGAACATGTTGCTCAAGCTTGGGAAAGAATGAAATCTTTGGTAAAGAATTGTCCTACTCATGGACTGACTGCTTGGATGATCATCCAAACTTTTTATGCAGGATTGAACTATTCTTCAAGGAACCTATTGGATTCTGTTGCTGGAGGTACCTTTATGACCATTACTTTGGGTGCTGCAACAAAGCTTCTTGATAATATGATGGTTAATTACTCTGAATGGCATACTAAAAGAGCTCCACAAGGTAAGAAGGTAAATTCTGTTAAGGAAACCTCCTCCTTGAGTGATAAGATTGATATTATTATGTCTATGCTTGTTAATGGGAAAGCCCATTTGATCCAAATAATGTTCCTTTAGCTTCTTTGGTTGCTCAAGAAGAGCAAGTTGATGTGAACTTCATAAGAAATAACAATTTTGGCAATAATGCTTATAGGAATAATTTTTGTAACAACAATTATAAGCCATATCCTCCCAACAATGGTAATGCTTATGGAAATTCTTACAACAATAATAGGAGTGCTCCCTCTGAACTTGAAGTTATGCTTAAAGACTTTATTAGTAAACAAATTGCTTTCAATAAAACTATAGAGGAAAAACTCTCTAATGCTGAAAGAAATATAGCATCTTTGGCTGAAGCTCAATCTTCTTTGACTAAAATGGCTGCTAAACCTGAAACTAATGATAATCCCTTTGCAGCTACTAATGCTATACAAGTAAGAATTGATGAAAATGTTAGACTATTAGCTGAATTACATGCTAAGTGGGAAAGAGAAGATGAAATTGCTAGAAACATTAGTGTTTCTACTATCACCACCACTAGTGTTGAGGCTAGTAATAGTTCTACTACCTTAGATGATAAATTCGATTTTGATCTTGATGGTTGCAACATCTCTGAAGTTATTAAGTTCCTACAAAAGCTTGCTAAAAGTCCTAATGCTAGTGCTATGAACATGGCCTTTACAAAACACATTACTGATGCTCTCATAAAGATTAAAGAACAGAAGATGAAACATAAAGCTTCTATTCCTATAAAACAAGAAGATGGTTGGGAACCCATCATTAATATGAAAGTGAATGACTTTGATTTCAAAGCTTTATGTGATCTTGATAGTAGTGTTTCTATTATGCCTAAAAGGATTTATGATATGCTTGATTTGCCTCGACTTGAAGATTGTTATTTGAATGTCCCACTTGATGATAATGCTAAAAAGAAACTCATGGCGAGTATTAATGATGTTCTTATTATCGTTAACAATGCCTGTGTCCCCGTTGATTTCTATGTTTTGGATGTTTAATGCAATGCTTCTTGTCCTATTAGTTTGGGAATACCTTTTCTTAGTTGGTGCCATTATTGATATGAAAGAAGGCACTATTAAATATCAACTCCCACTCAAGAAAGGTATAGAACACTTCCCTAAGAAGAGAGAGAAGATTTCTTTTGCCTCTCCTATGAAAACAAAATTTGGTTTTAATGCTTCTTCATTTGAGAACACTTGATTCTTTCTTGCTTCTTATGCCTAGCTTAAAAGCGTTAAAGAAAAGTACTTATTGGGAGATAACCCAAAAGTTTTAGATGAGTCTTGGAAGTTATTACCTCAGTAATAACCGCTCCTTATCCTTTTTATTTGCTTTTTGTGCCAAGAGTAACCTCTAATGAGAGAGAAGTAATGATTGGGAAAGTTGTTGTCCCGAAACAGATTTCTGTGCTTCACCGTAAAAATTCGTGTAAAATCTCTGTATGTCCTTTTGATGCGTAATTTTTGTGCTTCTGCCCCATGTTGTTATCTAACTTTCGTTAGTTCAACACGTTTTGATTTGAGCAACATAAGATCTTCGAAAAAATTCGTCTTTACCTACTGGTCTGTTTTGACAGATTTCTATCATTTTCTGCATTTGCTTCTTGTTGGTTCCTTTTTGAGTTCTTTTGGGGAATTGAGCTTTTGAGGGAAGTGCTACAGTATCTAGTGTTTTAATGGAAGTTTATTGATGTTAGAACTGAACCTTAAGACTTATTATCTTGAGTGCACTAATGTTGCTAATAAAGATTGTGTGAAGTTTTGTATGAAGGAAAAATTTCAGGTGTATGGAAGGAATGAGTAATGAGATAAAGGATGGACTAAAGCTCAAGCTTGGGGATGCCACGCGTGTCACCCCAAGAAATATCCAAGAATGACAAACGTCAAAGCTTGGGGATGCCCAAGGCATCCCCTTCTTGATCAATAAAAATCCCAGATTCCTTCCAAACGCTTCATTCTTATTGTTTCATGCAAAGTTGTGTTGTTCTTGGAGCGTCTTCTTTTTTGTTTTCGTTTTGGTTTTTCATTTGCTTTGTTTGCTGAATAAATTGGTGGGACCTCCTCTTTCATACATTGGTTTTCAAATAGTTTGGTTTGGTTTGGAAAAGAGTAGGAAAGTTCATGCTTAAGTGGTAAAAAGAGCTTGTTTTTTACTGTGGCCTATGCTTTGTCATGCCATGCTTGATATTGTTTTGGCTTTATGCTTAGTATTCTTTGCTGTAGCATGACTTGTTATAAACAATTGAGATTGCTTAATGTTCCTTGGATGAATCATGCGTTGTTTTAGCATATTAAAGCACAGTATAGTGGTATTCTCCTTTGATGCTTTATTTGGGTTGACTTGGCACATGCTCACACCATGTTATGACTATCTCAAGTCACCATAAGCCTTTATGATCCTTTAGTTTTCAACTTGTAGTATCACTTTATGCTTTGATCAATGATGTTTTGTCTCTCTGCATGATTATGGCCATTATTGCTCTCTTAGTTTGTCGCTCCTAGTCTTTTGCTAGCCTCCACAACCAAGTATGAGTTCCACTCATGCATCCAACTCCCTAAACCAAGTTATTACAAAGAGTCCACCATACCTACCTACTAGCTTATGCTATTCCAAGTATATTCATGTTTTTGTTTACCTTCCGAATTAAACTTGTTATGAGAAAACTAGTGATTAAAGCTCTCACGAACTTGATGGCACACTTTACTTTTCTTGCCCTTAATAAACTTGAACGATTGTGTCGTCTATGTTGTATATGCTTGCACTTATTTGTTAGGAATTAGCAGAACCATGCTGTCATGGGGAACGCTTTCAACATTGCACCTGGTACTTTGTACCTAGTTGATATCATGCTCTTTTGTCTATGGATGTCGTCGGTGTGAAATGAAAGGGGAGCTTGTAAGTCCATGGAGTTATGTATATATGTTAGAGAAACGCCTGGGCCGCTGGTCTAATCCATGCTGACATGGTGGAAACCTGCAACGTAACCATAATGAGCTGTTTATGAAGCATTCTTCTTATAAAAAAAGAGTCCTATATTGAGAAAAAAGATAAAAACAAAAAAAGAGATTATGAAAAGAGGAAAGAGAGAAAAAAGCACCATATTCCCATGGTAAATAAGAAGATTGCTGAGATGCTCGTTGTCTGCTTGCCTTGTCATTTTGATATGGGGATTCTTCCGTATCATCGGGCAAGGGGTACCCCGTTGGCGGTTCTCTATAATACACATGTACTTACGATGACAAGAACTTACCGATGACTAAACTTGAGTAGCATGAGGAGAGGCCCTCGTATTCAAGGGACATGATATTTCTAACTTATACTTCGTCAAGCATGTACACCATAGTTTGTTCACTTTAACCTTAATCACTTCAAGATGCTTATGATAGGGGCAATGAGAGCTGAAAGCTATAAGTACCATAATTTTTGGAAGCTCTTTATGAAACTTGAATCTCTACTTCCTTCTATGAAGGCTTTTGTTCCACCATTATATTGAGTCTCCACCTTCTACCTTTATGCACCTACTTTGAGAGCATAGTGGTCATTCTTAGTTCTATGTGCATTGTCCCAAGACTATTTATATTTGCTTCTCTATGAGGGACAAGCTGAATACTATTATGCTATGTTTTCTTTATGAGAAACAAACAAACGTCTTGCAAAGTATTGTTATTCATGAATCTTTTCTTTGTGCCTTTTCATGTTGCATCATAGTTTCTTTGTCTTATTTCTAGAACTTTGTCTTTCATGTTATGATTGAAGTATTATGATCCCATCCTTGAATGTTTTGCAAATACTTTGATCAAGTCTTTGATGGTGCATGTCACCTAAAAAATTATTTTTTCTTTTTATCACTTACCTACTCGAGGATGAGCATGAGTTAAGCTTGGGGATGTTGATACATTGCAAATGTATCTATAATTTTTGATGTTCCAAGCTTGGTTTTATCCACTTTCTTGTGTTTTGTCCAAACTTTGGAGTACTTTTCATATGATTTCTTGGACTAACCTATTAACAAGAGCCACCGTGCCAGCTGCTTGTTTTCTGTTGTTTTTTGTTCCAGGAAATTCAGAAAATAAATATTCTCGGAATTAGACGGGACAAAAGCCAAAGTGCCTATTTTTCCGGAAGACATATGATGCCAGAATACGAGACGGAGAAGGGCTGGGGGCCGGCCACACCATCTGGCCGCGCGGCCAGGCCTGGCCCGCGCTAGGGGGTGGTCTGGCCGACCCCAGCACCCCCTCGGCCTCTCCTTCTGCCTATATATTGCCCTCGGGACCAAAACCCTAAGTACACGATCAAAAATCCACGAAAGAGTCTGCAGCTGCCATCGTCTCCATCCCTAGATCGGGAGGGATCTAAAGCTCTTCCCGGCACCCTGCCGGAGAGGGGAATTCACCTTGGAGGCCTTCTTCATCATCATGCAAGCCTCCGGTGTGATGCGTGAGTAGTTCATATCTAGACTACGGGTCTATGTAGTAGCTAGATGGCTGGTTCTCCTCCTTTGTGCTTTCATGTCTAGATCTTGTGAGATCCGTTCATGATCAAGATCATCTATTTGTAATTCTGCATGTTGTGTTTGCGGGGATCCGATGGATATTGAGATGCTATTTCTGATTGATTATTGATTCTATCATGTCTTTGTTATTTGTGATCTTGCATGCTTTTCGTTGTTAGTAGCTATCTTGGCCAAGTAGATGTTAGCCACTCCAAGAGTTAGTATTTATGCTCGATAGTGGGTTCATGCCTCTAGTAATCTGGGGAAGTGACAGAAATCTCTAAGGTACTAGATGTGTTGTTGCTACTAGGGATAAAACAACAATCCTTTGTTCATAGAACAATCGTATTGTTTACATTACACGCAATTCGTAAAGCAATAATCTGTTGCTTGCAACTTAATACTGGAGGGGGTTCGGATGATAACCTGAAGGTGGATTATTAGTCATAGATGCAGTTGGATGGCGGTCTATGTATAATGTTGTAATACCCAATCAAGTTCCAAAGGAGTCAAGATGTTTAGTATATGCTTGTATGCTTTCTCGATGTTTGTCAATTGCCCTGCTGTAATTTGTTCACCCAGCATGTTATCTATCTTAAGGAGAGCCACCTCTAGTGAACTATGGACCCCGGTCTTTTGTTTTACATACAATCTACAAACTGTTTACTGCTTTGTGTTTACTTTCTGCAAACTATTACCTCCTTACATTCTATATGTTTAATCCTTTGTTTTCAGCAAAACCGGTGAGATTGACAACCTCATCGCAAGTTGGGGGCAAAGTTTTGTGGTTGTGTTGTGCAGGTCTCCACGTTGCTGCTGGCACCGGTAGTGCGCCCTGCCAACGCTCAGCTAGCTACACATTTGTGGTGTTTCCTTGCTCCTACTAGATTGATAACCTTGGTTTCTTACTGAGGGAAAACTTGCTGCTGTGCTCATCATACCTTCCTCTTAGGGTTCCCCAACGAGCTCGATATATTTGGGCCATCAAAGTGGAAGCTCTCAATCTCACGTATGGTGGAGTCACTCATCTCACTCTTGTTTTCACTCAAGTGGGCTAATTGGCTCTCATACTCACATGGGATTGGTACCACATCATCACTCAAGCATATAGGGGTAGGCTCGGTTCTCTCAACCCTATGCGTCTCCTTTGGTGAAGGGAAAATCCCATGCTCACCATTCTCGACCTTGTCGTCGCCATCTTGCACCTTGGCTTGTGCAGTCCGCTTGATGTACTCGTCCAACTTGGTGAAGTAGAGGTCTTTGTCCTCCTCATCCCTGAATTTGCATGCGTCATCTAGGACGTCAAGTCTTGGCATTGAAGCTTGATGGTATTGATGAAGGCTTGCTCTTGGTGCCATTTTGGTGGTGGCACGAGTAGTGGAAGGTGCCTTATGATGGTGTCGATGGAGGTCATTGGTGCCTTGCCAAAGGTTGATATAGGTGGCACACTTGGTCATCCGCATGACGCTCGCGACGATGATCCTTGTCTTTGGCACTCTTCTTGTGCTTGTGGTGCAATCTTGAGGTAGACTCGTTAATTTTGGCATGGATGCTCATGTTCTTGGCAAAGTTGTCGTCCATGTCCTTCTTGAAGTTGTCGAGGGTGCTTTGGAACTTGTCCATTCGATGGTGGACCTTGGTGTTCTCGAGGTGGAGGCTCCGTCTTGGTCGACGCGACCTGAGGAGCTTATCGTTGTTGTTCTTGAAGTTGTACATGCTTGGGGAGTTATTGTTGTTGTGGAACTCCATATCCCCAAGCATGTGGAGCCATTGTCGGTGTAGTGCTCCATCATGTCATCCATGCTTATGGAGGCGTAGGCATGTTGGCTCATCATGAATCCTTCATATATATCATCCTCGGTTCCGGAGTCCCTAGACATGATTCACAAGACCAAGTGGTGTATATGGAAGTGGTAGGGGGTTAGGGATGCAACATCAAACCTTACTTTACCTTGGAATATAGTATCGTGCAAGTGGCCACACTTGAGAGCAATCAAAACCAAGTAAGTGAAGTTCATGCGGGACACCAAAACCAACTAACCACTAAACACACACACACAAAAAACTTATGGTGGATGGGTATGGAAGGTGGCATGTCCAAGAACAATCCGAAATCTAGATATTGTA
This sequence comes from Avena eriantha, assembly GCA_910589775.1. NCBI lineage: Eukaryota > Viridiplantae > Streptophyta > Magnoliopsida > Poales > Poaceae > Avena > Avena eriantha. The sequence continues at coordinate 247,569,468 of OU342741.1, read as the reverse complement.
ATGGCAAGTAAAGAACCATGATGATCACCAAACAAAACAAGTCAATCCACAAGATAAGAATTATGTACAAGGAAACACACACGGTGGGATAAATGCGACTTGTGCAACGAAGAAAGTGAGATAAGAACCAAAGATTACCTAGCGAAGACTATAAGCTCGTGTCACACAAGTGTAAGGAGAGACGCTAGTTCAATTGCAATAAATTGGTGGGCTACAAGATATGCACAATAAGTATCACCTATATGATGTTCATCGAGCTTGCGCTTCCTATTCTATGAGGCACTTGTTTCTTTCTTTCTTTTTCTTCTTTTTTCTTTTTCTATTTTTTTCTCTTTTTCTTTTCTTTTTCACTTGCCTCTTCCTTGTGCCAGCAATAATACAAGGTTACTATATGAGATAGCACGCTCACAACTTTTGCTCAGAATTCTACAAGTATCAAATGTGCATAGCCCAAGAAATCATATGAGGAACTAGTCTCAATAGGTGTTTGTTGATCACAGAGATAGCGTAGCTCACAAGGTAAAGCAAGTGGGGAGAAGACGTGGAATGTTTATACCTTTTGTCGCCGATCTTCACCCTTTATTGGTGGATTCCGCCTTGCTCACAGAATTTGGATGGAGTAGATAGCATGAACCACTTAGATGATGATGTAGAGCTCCTTCTCCTCTTCAAAACGAGCTAAAAAACACCAAAATCTGAGTTCATATGCAAAAGTTATGCTCAAACCGTGATGCATTTTTTTTGTCTGCACAGGGGGCGGAAACTCCAGTATGGAGGTCCGGAAACTCCGGTCTGGAGTGACTTACACCGGAAACTCCGGTCCTGGGCCAGAGACTCCATACCAGGAGTTCCAGAACGTCAAGAACACGCCCGTGGCGCAATTTGGGCGGAAAAACTCGAACCAAAACCTCAAATTGGTGGGAAAATCAAGGAATTAGGCCATGTGAACGTAGGGGAAGGTAGATCAACAAGTTTAACAATTAATCCATGGATAAAACCCTACCAAAATGCACTCAAATCATAGATCAATCCAAAACACGAATTAGGGATATTTTTGGTGGAATTTTCGAATTTATGGGGAAAAGACCAAATCGATGAGAAATCTGTGGCAACCAAAAGCTGTTGATACCAGATATTAAGGAGTGACCTCAAGGGTGGCCCGATCTTCACGGATCTCATGGTCAAATCGATGGGAAAGCAAAGGAAAGGGAGAAGGTAGCGGAAGCGGACTCACACCTCGCAAAGAACACGATGAACACACGCAAACTCACACGATACGAGGCTGATTGCCCCCACCGGTGGCCACCGGTTCGATAGAATCCTCGCAAGGAAAGATCAGTCAATGTGCTCCTCGATCCTAAGCGGAGAGGGAAGAACACCTTGGAGAGGGTCTTGAAAACTTGGCAAAGGGACACTGATGCCAAGGCCTTGTACAACGAGGGAGGCGCGATGCAAACTCCAACGAGGTGGTGATGATAGTCGGTCCCCTTGCATAAGGGGATGAGGCAAAACTAAAGATTCCACAAAGGGAGCTTTTCTTTAGTCTATCATCTTTGCCTAAGGGGTACATGAGGGGGTGGGGGCTCTATTTATAGGCTAGCCACAAGTTCAGGTGTAGTTTAGGCATAAAACTAGGGTTTGGGGCAGAATAAGGCGTGCATGGGACGAAGGCCCAACTCAAGGCGTACATGCCCATTCGCTCAGGCCGAAGACTCCGGTGTGGGGGTCCGAAGACTCTGGTCTGTCTCCGGTGTCGTCCCCGGAGTGATGTCCCGGGCGTTGGCACGCAGCCCGGTCCGAAGGTGGGCCGGGGACTATGGGGTATGCAGGTCAGAGACTCCAGTGTCTTCATGCCAGAGACTCCGGTGTGGCTGGAGACTCTGGTGTGCGCAGGCCGGAGACTCTCGTGCTTCAGGTGCTACTTCTTTCGTCTTCTCTTCCAAGCCTCGTCTTGTCAGGCTTGGTGCTCCGGGCTTCCTCCCTTGCCTCCGTACTCGTCGGTATGAACCTATCATGAATATGGGGCGGAGTATGAAGTATACCATTCAAGAGGGTAGGAAGTGGGCTCGCATAGAGGAACAAATTCACCTTTGGAGTTCATGATGACTTGGCATAGGTTGGAGACCATGATGTGGTAACGACCAAAGGTCGGGCTACATCAATAAGCTTGACACAAGATTTCAAGACATCCTCAGCAGGTTACCTGCACCTGCGGCTGCACCATGTCCTCAGCATCGTCTACCTGACCATGTGGGACTTGCACGACGAGTACCGCTCGCGGGACACCATACTGCGGGTTCGTTTTCTGCTTCTATAATTGCACCACCTCATGCTCCAACCCCAGAAGCTGTCGCACCAACTGCCGAAGCTACTTCACCAACAGCTGCTGCTGCTACCACGGCTAACGCTTTTGTGGGATATGAAGAGGATGGTAAGAACGAGTATGAAGATGAGGATGAGTTTGACGAGTATGTCGAACAACCTGCTGCTCGCCCTCGGCATTACTACCGCAATGCTCGACCACTAGTACGTAATGATGATCATGTTTCTAAGCTTAAGCTAAATATTCCACCTTTTGAGGGTAGATATAATCCTGTTGCATATCTTACATGGGAATTGGAAGTAGATCAATGTTTTGCATGTTTAAGATATCCTGAGAATATGGGTGTTAGTGCTTCTACTTGCGAGTTTACTGATTTTGCTTCACTTTGGTGGTCTGAATATTGTCGCATCAATCATGCTAATATTCCTAATACTTGGACTGCTTTAAAAATGGATATACATGTTCGTTTTGTACCACCAACTTATCAATGAGATTTGCTAAAGAAAATGACTCATTTAGAACAAGGAAAAAATTATGTAGAAGAATATTATCAAGAATTACAAACTAGGATGGTTCGTGCTGGTATTATTGAAAATACTGAACAAATGATGGCTCGTTTCTTTCTTGGTTTAAATAAGGAGATTCAAAACATCTTAGACTACAAGGAATATCGTACCATTACTTGTTTGTTTCATCTTGCTTCCAAAGCTGAACGTGAAGTGCAGGATCGTCAACCACCATGGAGAAGATCTAACAATTATGCAGGTCGTACATCGTCATGGACATCACGACAATCAGCGCCTTCTTCGCGTGGCACGCCACCAGCACCTACCATGTCCAAAGCCACCACGCCGTCATCAAGAACGCCTTCAGCTGCTCCACCGCCATCATCTAATGTCCCTGTTCGTAGTTCTTCTTCTGTGATCTCCACAAGCAAGATGAAGGATATACAATTATGCAAAAGCTGGGGATATGGTCATATTGATAGGATGTGCACAACACAACGTGTTATGATGGTGCACGATGATGGTGAATATGATTCAACAAGTGATTTTGATGAAGATACATTAGCTCTTATTGCTGCACGTGATGGGGATAATTCTGATTCTGAAGAAGAGATAGAGGTGAAGGGAGTTGAAACTGCTGTTCCAAACAAGAGGCGTTGTCAAGGAAAGAGCTATACAGATCATTATTGATGGAGGGAGTTGTAATAATCTGGCTAGTGTTGACATGGTAGAGAAGCTTGATCTCCCAACAAGACAACACACACATTCATATTACATCCAATGGTTTGAGAGTTCTCGTAAGATCAAGGTAACAAGAACTGTACGCGTGCATTTTACTATTGGTACATATTCTGATTTTGTTGATTGTGACCATGCAAGCTTGTTCTTTGTTACTTAGTAGACCTTGGTAATTTGATAGAGAATCTGTTCATAATAGTAAAACTAATCATTATTCTCTTATGCATGATGGGAAGAAAATTGGTCTCAAAACTATGACTCTTGAACAAATTTTACAAGATGATCTTGCTAGAGCTAGTAGAGCTAAACTGAGGAGAAACACAAAAGTGAGAATCAAATTGTTGTTGAATATTTTGTACCACCAAAGACCACTAAATTTGATTCTAAGCATGCTACTAAAATTCGTTTGAAGGGTCCATGTATGCTTACAAATAAAATTGATATTGTTGAACTAGATGTGAACAATATTCAATGTTATGCAATTGTCTGTAAAGAGGTTTTGTTTTCATTTGAGGATATGCCTCCTTCTTTGCCACTTGTTGTTGCTAACCTTTTACAGGAATATGAGGACGTTTTTCCAGCTAAGATGCCACCAGGACTACCTCCTATTAGAGGAATTGAGCACCAAATTGATTTCATTCCTGGTGCCATGTTGCCCAACCGTGCGCCATATAGAACCAATCCAGAGGAGACAAAGGAGATACAATGCCAAGTTCAGGAACTACTTGACAAAGTATTCATGAGTCCCTTAGCCCTTGTGTTGTTCCTATTAGTTTGGTACCTAAGAAAGATGGTTCTTTGCGCATGTGTACTGATTGTAGAGCTAGCAATAATATTACTATTCGTTATCATCATCCTATTCCTTGTTATGATGATATGCTTGATGAATTGACTGGCTCTACCATGTTTTCTAAAGTTGATTTGCATAGTGGTTACCACCAAATTCGTATGAAATTAGGAGATGAATGGAAAACAACATTTAAAACTAAGTTATGTTTATATGAGTGGTTAGTAATGTCGTTTGGTTTAACTAATGCACCCAACACATTCATGAGATTAATGAACGAGGTTTTACATGCTTTCATTGGACGTTTTGTGGTAGTCTAATTTGATGATATTATGATTTATAGCAAATCTTTAGAGGATCACTTGGAACATTTGCGTGCTATTTTCAATGCTTTACGCGATGCACGTTTGTTTGGTAATCTTGAGAAGTGCACCTTTTGCATCGATCGAGTTGCGTTTCTTGGCTATGTTGTTACATCACAGGGTATCGAAGTGGATCCATCCAAGATTGAAGCAATTGAGAATTGGCTGTAGCCCAAGACGGTCACATAAGTGAGGAGTTTTCTTGGCCTCGCGGGTTTTTATAGGCGTTTTGTCAAAGATTTTGGATCAATAGTTGCGCCGCTGAATGAGCTTACAAAGAAGGATGTGCCCTTTGTTTGGGGCGATGCACAACAACAAGCCTTCATGATATTGAAAGATAAGTTAACACATGTTCCATTACTCTAACTTCCTGATTTTACTAAGACTTTTGAGCTTGAATATGATGCTAGTGGAATTGGTTTGGGAGGTGTGTTATTATAAGAGGGCAAACATGTTGCATATTTTAGTGAGAAATTAAGTGGGGCTAGTTTGAACTATTCTACTTATGATAAAGAATTATATGCGCTAGTTCGAACATTAGAAACTTAGCAACATTATTTATGGCCTAAAGAATTTGTTATACATTCTGATCATGAATCCTTGAAGCATATTCATAGTCAAGCTAAGCTGAATCGTTGCCATGCAAAGTGGGTTGAATTTATTAAGTCTTTTCCTTATGTTATCAAACATAGAAAGGGTAAAGATAATGTTATTGTTGATGCCTTGTCACGCCGTTATACTTCGTTATCTCAGCTTGACTTCATAATATTTGTATTGGAAACTATTAAGGAACAATATGTGTGAATTTAAAGATGTGTTGCAGAATTGTAGGGATGGTAGAACATGGAACAAATTCGTCTTCAATGATGGATTTGTGTTCCGTGCTAACAAACTATGCATTCCAGATAGTTCCGTTTGTCTTTTGTTGTTACAGGAGGCGTATGGAGGAGGACTGCTGGGTCACTTTTGTGTAAAGAAGACGGAGGATATTCTTGTTGTACACTTCTTTTGGCCATGCATGCGTCGAGATGTTGAGAGATCCGTGGAATGTTGCACTACTTGTCAAAAATCTAAGTATCGCCTTAATCCACACGGTTTATATATGCCTCTTCCTCTTCCTAGTGTCCCTTGGGAGGATATTTCTATGGACTTTGTTTTGGGATTGCCTCGTACACAGAAGGGGAGGGATAACATTTTTGTTGTTGTGGATCGGTTTTCTAAGATGGCACACTTTATTCCTTGTCACAAGACTAATGATGCTTCACATATTGTTGATTTGTTCTTTCATGAAATTGTTCATTTACATGGTGTGCCAAATACTATTGTTTCTGATCATGATACTAAATTTCTTAGCCACTTTTGGAGATGTTTATGGGCTAAGTTGGGGACAAAATTGTTGGTTAGTACTACATGTCGTCCCCAAACTAATGGACAAACTGAAGTAGTCAATAGAATTTTGTGTACTATGTTGCGGGCTGTTTTAAAGAAGAACTTAAAATTGTGGGAAGAGTGTTTACCTCATATTGAATTTGCTTATAATCTTTCGCTGCATTCTACCACAAAGTTGTGCTCGTTTGAGATTGTGTACCTATTGATTTATTGCCATTACCTTCTTCGGTGCAAAATAATTTGGATACTACACAACATGCTGAAATGATATTAAAATTACATGAGATTACTAAAGACAACATAGAACGCATGAATGCTAAGTATAAACTTGTTGGGATAGTGGGAGAAAGCATGTTGTGTTTGATGTTGGTGATCTTGTTTGGTTGCATTTGCGCAAAGATCATTTTCCTGATTTGCGCAAGTCTAAGTTAATGCCACGTGCCATTGGTCCTTTTAAGGTGTTAGATAAAATAAATGATAATGCATATAAACTTGAGCTACCTACAGCTTTTGGTACGGTTATTCCTACATTTAACATTGCAGTTTGAAGCCTTACTTTGGTGAGGAAGATGAGATTGCGTTGAAGACGACTTCAATTCAAGAAGGAGAGCATGATGTGGACATCCCATCTATTGATACAACCGTTGTACCTAGAGCTACACAAATACAATGACCTATCACTTGATCTCGTGCCAAGAAACTTAACTATCAGGTACTCTCGTTTTTGGAACTATTCCTCATATACATGAGAATATGATGCTGCCTAAATCATATGTGTTTGTTACTCTTTGGAATGATGGACCTAGCATGGACGAGAGGGACAAGTATTGGAACATAATCATGCATGGAGATGGCAGCAAACACATGAGGATTGAAGAGGACGCCCCAAGTGGAGATTTCAAAACATTGAAGCCACCATAATGAAGATCGAAGGCTTGGATGAAATATTCAAGAGTATTACTTCATAGATTCGTGCATAGCTCAATTTGGTGATGCGTCACCTTTATTTTGGGCCAGGCCCATGTTATTTTAGAAGGATTTTTCATAGCCACTTTTTAGAGTCCGTATTTGGGGGAAAAGGGGGTTCTAGGGTTAGATTCGGCCACCATACCTATGGCTGGCCGAAACCCCACCTTTTCCTCCTTAAATACCTGTCAACACCCGAATTTTTAAGTCCAGATACCTATTATGTCATACATCGCAATCCCAAGATTACCATTTTTGCAAGACATAACAGAATTGGTACCACAGTACATCATCCATTACAAACCATAATAAAGGTCTTACAAATAAAGGATCTTATGATCCAGTCTTAATACAATCAAAGAAGTGGAAAGTAAACGCAGTAGGCTCCATCTTCATGGTCGCAGGCAATGCTGACGATGGGAGATGATCCTAGTTATCATAGACCTCCTGTTGTCCATCTTTCGGGTAGTCCTCCTCATAGTCTGCCCATGTGAATAGCTAGTGACAAGCCATGAGTACTCTTTAACTACTCGCAAACTATTACTAACATAAGTATGGTAAACTAGTAGGAATCTTAAGCTCTAGGTTTGTTTGCAAAAATCCAGGTTTATTTCATAAGGAATTTAAGAGTAAAGACCTAATTTAGTTCTCTACATCACTGAAGTGGGAACTTAAATTTCATGTCCACAACTCTGTTGTGGTCAAGTCAAGTTCATCTTTCAAGCCACAAGTCCTTTTGAAAACATCTGACAACGGAACAGTATGGCCACTCCAACTGTCCATAACCGCGAATGCGGCTATTCGAATAGTTTGACACTCTGCAGAGGTGGTACACTTTCACCACAAATTTCGATACATCCGTCAGGGGTAACCCTGAATCATCATACTTTGTATGTGGATAATCAATCCTAACCTTTCAATTACACACCCTAGTATAGGCACCTCCCCTATGAGCTTGGCCGCCCAACCATGGCCAACTGCCATCCCGAGAACTGCATAGGTGGACATTTATTTACGAGGTAGCCTCAACTCATCTCTTCCGCAAGGGAACCCATACTAAGACATATAAACTTCTAGTTAAGCCCTACCCAACCCAGGTATTGTGGTTGTACGGTAAAATTGGACTGGTATCGCATCCGAACCCAACCATCAGTTTTTATCAAAGTCAAGGCTCATGCCTCATTCAGTTTCATCATCAAACCATTGTGTTTCATAACACATGTCAAAACATTTCAATAGAATGACTCATCATTCCAAGGTTTTCATAATCATTTTCACCAAGTGTTCCCATCTAAAGTGATCAAGTTTTAGTTTAGCACTAGCCACTAGTATGGAGTGTATCACTATGGAGACGTGCTAGTCCAATACAAGTATCCAAGACTAGTTCTATGATCTTGATGGTATCCATCCTACTTTTCCACTAATCACAATTCATTAACTATGTAAGAAACTTCAATAAAGGAAAAGTAAAGCTGGTAAGTAAAACTAGGATTGGTATAATCAAGTTGCATAACCAAGCATGCATAATGCATATTGCATAGGTTATCTGGTATGGTGGGCTTGCATAGATATCATGCATAGTTTTAGCTTGCCTTGATCAGTGCAGTTGTTGAAGTTCTCTTCTTCTTCCTCAAAGTACTCCTCCTTGTCGTACCCCAGATTGTTACTAGCGTCTATAAATACATATAATGTACACAATCACGAAGCAACACTTAACTACTTCTATTTAACACACAAGGGCTCACATTAGATGATCTAGCATCATCTCAATCATCACATGTAATAATGGCACATTCTTATTTATCTTATTTTCGAAATGTACTTTCTACTCATTGAAAATACTTAACATTTATATTCTCCAATTAAAATAGTGGATCATGTTTACACATGTCCTCACCACATATTCCAATACTTGGGAATGTGATTTAAAGTGGTGGTCATATATTACAAGATTTAATATTACTATTTAATAATATTTAAGTGGCTAGAAATGCCTATATATCATTCTTTTAATGCTAAACCATGTTTAATATCTGTAAAACCAAATATTTTGACATATTCATGTAGAGCATAGCAAATGTGATTTTTGAGAGTTGGAATCAACTCAAAAGCATTTTTGGATGATTTTATAAAAATGTTTGAAGTGGTAAAAGTCTTTGTCTTTTTATTTTTAGTATAGGTGATCCATAGTTTCAATTGGTTTGAATCCAACGGGAGTGATTAGATATTTTCAATCCCTTTCTAACAAAATTGGAATCATGCATTTTGGATCAGTACATCTCTTTGAATTAAATTTCGAATCTACTGGCAGAATAGGGTTTTAAACTAATTAGACAAATTCTATTTGAATTGCTAGGCTCTACGCGGGAAAAAATGGGCCAGCCCAACTGCATAGCGCGTGCGCAACGGGCTGTTGTTAGGTTGGTCCCACGCGTCAGCGTCTCTATCTAACCGAAACGGTATCAACAAATCTCAGTGCTACGATTAGAACAAGATCTACGGCTGAGGTTCATCGTCTATGTCGCAGAACTCCGGCAAGATTCTAAACCTAGCAGCATAGTGGGGGTCGTCGGAGGCTTACCAGGGTTCTAGCTAGGTCTGGTGGTGGGGCCGAATGGGCTGGTAGACGACGGCGAGTCAATTGGTGGTCGTGGCTGCTCCTGGGGTGGCTCCAATCAACGGTGCCCTTCCTTCACTACAGCGGCGGGCTCTGGTCAAATTCCGGCGGGGTGGTGCTCGCCTTGCTTCGGGAAAGGGTCGAGGGTGTTGCTGGGAGAGTGGGGAGTGAGATGGTGTGACGTTTGAGGGCTAGGGTGGATCCTATTTATGCACCAGTGTTGGAGGCAGGGCGACATGGTCGGGCTCATCGGTGACGCTGCTACAGGTCGCGCTAAGCATGGCGGAGGGCATGGATCGATGCGGTGGACTACGACAATCGTCACGTGCATAGGGCATGGCGAGGGGCGGTCTCTGTCGGTCAGGCGACGTCGGTGCTCTGTTCAGGTACGGAGGTGTTCGTCATCAAGTACGATGGTCATGGGGCGCGCGGCGTGATGGCCCAAAATATATTGTGCTCATTGGGGAACCCAAGAGGAAGGTATGATGAGCACAGCAACAAGTTTTCCCTCTGTTATGAAACCAAGGTTATCAATCCAGTAGGAGCAAGGAAACACCCCAAAGGTGTTGCTAGCTGAGCCTTGGTAGGGCGCACTACCGGTGCTAGTAGCAACATGGAGACCTGCACAACACAACCACAGAACTTTGCCCCCAACTTGCGATGAGGTTGTCAATCTCACCGGTTTTGCTTAAAACAAAGGATTAAATGTATCGAGTGGAAGAAAGTAATAGTTTGTAGAAAGTAAACACAAAGCAGTAAACAGTTTATTGTAGATTGATTGTAAAAGAAAGGACCGGGGTCCATAGTTCACTAGAGGTGGCTCTCCTTAAGACAGATAACATGTTGGGTGAACAAATTACAGCGGGACAATTGACAAACATCGAGAAAGCATACAAACATATACTAATCATCTTGACTCCTTTGAGACTTGATTGGGCATTACAACATTATACATAGACCGTCATCCAACTGCATCTATGACTAATAATCCACCTTCAGGTTATCATCCGAACCCCCTCCAGTATTAAGTTGCAAGCAATAGATCATTGCATTACGAATTGCGTGTAAAGTAAACAATACGATTGTTCTATGAACAAAGGATTGTTGTTTTCTCCCTAGTAGGAACAACACATCTAGTACTTTAGAGAATTCTGTCACTTCCCCAGATTACCAGAGGCATGAACCCACTATCGAGCATAAATACTAACTCTTGGAGTTGCTAGCATCTACTTGGCCAAGATAGCTACTAACAACAGAAAGCATGCAAGATCACAAATAACAAAGACATGATAGAATCAATAATCAATCTGAAATAGTATCTCAATATCCATCGGATCCCCGCAAACACAACATGCAGAATTACAAATAGATGATCTTGATCATGAACGGAGCTCACAAGATCTAAACATGATAGCACAAAGGAGGAGAACCAGCCATCTAGCTACTACATGGACCCGTAGTCCAGAGATGAACTACTCACGCATCACACCGGAGGCTTGCATGATGATGAAGAAGGCCTCCAGGGTGAATTCTCCCCTCTGCTAGGGTGCCGGGAAGAGCTTCAGATCCCTCCCGTTCTAGGGATGGAGACGATGGTGGCTACAGACTCTTTTGTGGATTTTTTGATCGGGTCCTTAGGGTTTCTGTATCGGAGGCACCTTATAGTCGGAAGGGGAGGCCGAGGGGGTGCTGGAGGTGGCCACACCACCCCCTGGCGCAGGTCAGGCCTGGCCGCGTGGCCAGGTGGTGTGGCCAGGCCTCAGCCCCTCTCTGCCTCGTATTCTGGCTCCGTGTGTCCCTCGGTGAAAAACTGACTTTGGCTTTTGTCCTATCCAATTCCGAGAATATTCATTTTCTGACTTTCTTGGAACCAAAAACATCAGAAAACAGGTAGCTGGCACTGTGGCTCTTGTTAATAGGTTAGTCCAAGAAATTATATGAAAAGTACTCCAAAGTGTGGACAAAACACAAGAAAGTAGATAAAACCAAGCATGGAACATCAATAATTATAGATACATTTGCAATGTATCAACATCCCCAGCTTAACTCCTGCTCGTCCTCGAGTAGGTAAGTGATAAAAACAAAGAATAATTTTTGAGGTGACATGCACCATCACAAACGTGATCAAAGTATTTGTAAAACATTCAAAGCTGGGATCATAGTACTTCAATCTTAACATGAAAGATAAAGTTCTAGCAATAAGACAAAGCAACTATGTTGCAACAAGAAAAGGCACAAACAAAAGATTCATGAATAACAATACTTTGCAAGACGTATGTTTGTTTCACATAAAGAAAACATATTCAGCTTGTCCCTCATAGAGTAGCAAAACATAAATGCATAGGACACATTCAAAGTTCATAAGAGTGACTAGATACAAATAGTTTAAAACAAGCAATATTAAGTTGTGCATCAATCAACTAGTCTTGGGACAATGCACATAGAACTAAGAATGGCCACTATGCTCTCAAAGAAGGTGCATAAAGGTAGAAGGGGGAGACTCAACATAAAAGTATAAGAAAGGCCTTCATAGAAGGAAGTAGGGATTCAAGTCTCATAAAGAGCTTCCAAAAATTATGGTACTTGTTAGCTTTCAGATCTCATTGCCCCTATCATAAGCTTCTTTAAGGTGATTAAGGTTAAAGTGACACAACTAAGAGGATATGCTTGACAAGTTATAAGACGAAATCGCATGCCCCTTACTTATGAAGACCGAACCTGATGCTACTCAACTTTAGTCACGAGTAAGCTCTTGTCATTGTAAGTTCATATGTATTATAAAGAACCGCTAACGGGGTACCCCTTGCACATGATACAGGAGCTATCCCATAATCAAAATGACAAGGCAAGAAGACAATGAGCATCTCAGCGATCTTTTTATTTGCTATTTGCATAGGTTTTTATTGAGGATGCTTCGTAGAATGCTCATTATGGTGATGCTGCAAGTTTCCACCATGATTAGGCATGGCTTAGGCTAGCTGTCCAGGCATTCCTCTAACACACATACAAACTCCATGATCTTACAAGTTCCACTTTTATCTCACACCGCAGGGTTCCATAAGCAAAAGAACATAATATCAACGGGGTACAAAGTACACGTGCAATGATGAAAGCGTTCCCCATGATACATGGTTCTGCTAATTTCAACTTATAAAGCGCAAGCATATACGCAACAAAGAAGGACCAAATGGTTCAAGTTTATTAAATGCAAGAAAAGTAAAGTGTGCCATGAAGTTCGTAAGAGCTTTAATCACTAATTTTCACATAATAAATTTAATTTGGAAGGTAGACAAAAATAAGAATATACTTGGAATAACATAAGCTAGTAGGTAGGTATGGTGGACTCTTTGGAATAACTTGGTTTAAGGAGTTGGATGCATGAGTGGAACTCATACTTGGTTACGGAGGCTAGCACAAGACTGGGAGCGACAAACTAAGAGAGCAATAATGGCCATAATCATGCGGAGCGACAAAACATCATTGATCAAAGCATAAAGTGATATTACAAGTCAAAAACTAAAGGATCATCAAGGCTATGGTGACTTTGGATAGTCATAACATGGTGTGACCATCTGCCAAGTCAACCCAAATAAAGCATCAAAGGAGAATACCACAATACTATGCTTTAATGTGCTAAAACAACGCATGATTCATCCAAAGCACATTAAGAAATGTCAATTGTTTATAACATGTCATGCTACAACAAAGAATACTAAGCATAAAGCCAAAACAATACCAAGCATGGCATGACAAAGCATAGGCCACAGTCAAAAACAAGCTCTCTTTACCACTTAAGCATGAACTTTCCTACTCTTTTCCAATCCAAACCAAACTATTTGAAAACCAATGTATGAAAAAGGGGGTCCAACCAATTTATTCAGCAAACTAAACAAACCAAGCAAATGGAAAACCAAAACAAAAACTAAAAATAAGACGCTCCAAGAACAACACAACTGTGCATGAAACAATAAAAATAAAGTGTTTGGAAGAAATATGGAATTTTTATTGATGAAGATGGGGATGCCTTGGGAATCCCCAAGCTTTGACGCTTGTAATTCTTGGATATTTCTTGGGGTGACACACGTGGCATACCCAATATTGAGCTTTAGTCCATCCTTCATCTCATTACTCGTTCCTTCCATACACCTGAAAATTTTCCTTCATACAAAACTTCATACAATCTTTATTAGCAACATTAGTGCACTCAAGATAATAAGTCTTTGGGTTCATTTATAACACCAATAAAACTTCCAATAAAACACTAGCTACTGTAGCACTTCCCTCAAAAAGCTCAATTCTCCAAAAAAACTCAAAAAGGAACTAGCAAGAAGCAAATGCAAATAATGGCAGCAATCTGTCAAAACAGACCAACAGGTAAAGAAGAATTTTTTAGAAGACCTTGTGTTGCTAAAATCAAAAAGTGTTGAACTAACGAAAGTTAGATAACAACCTGGGGCAGAAGCACAAAAATTCACGCCTCAAAAGGACGTACAGAGATTTTAAACGATTTTTTACGGTGAAGCACATAAATCTGTTTCGGGACAACAACTTTCCCAGTCATTACTTCTCTCTCATTAGAGGTTACTATTGGCACAAAAAGCCAATAAAAAAGATAATAAGCAGTTATTGCAGAGGTAATAACGTCCAAGGCTCATCTAAAACTTTTAGGTTATCTCCCAATAAGTATTTTTTCTTTAACGCCTTTAAGTTAGGTATGATAGTTTGAGAAGATGCTCACATAAGAAATATGAATTGAAGTAAAAGAGAGCATCAAGAAGCAAATTCAAAACACATTTAAGTCTAACCCACTTCCTATGCATAGGAATCTTGTATGCAAATAAATTCACAAGGAACAAAGTGATAGCCATAGGAATATAAAACGAGAGTGACTTCAAAACTTTCAACAAATAAAGAGGTGTTTCAGTACCATGAAAACTTTTACAACCATATTTTCCTCTCTCATAATAATTTTCAGTAGCCTCATGAATAAAATCAACAATATAACTATCACATAAAGCATGCTTTTCATGATCTACAAATACATAATTTTTATCAAGCTCAAAAATAGTGGGATTAAAACCTTCAAACCCACTTGTAACAATTTTATAACAAGATGACTGATCAATCTCATTTTCAATAGTAGTACAATTAATATTATCAACCAATATAGGACCATCATCTATAGCTTTATTATAAACATTTTCAAAAGAATCCATAGGAACATAACATTCATCCTCCTTTGGTAAGCATGGAGGACAATCAAATAATGTAAGGGGTAAAGAGTTACTCTCATTAGAAGGTAGGCATGGGTAGATCCATTCTTCCTCCTCTAGATCATCACTCTCCTCCTCTTTTTCATCCAATGGGTTTCCACTTTCAGCAATTTCTTATTCCATAAGCTCCTGCAAGGCATTAGTCTCTTCCGCCGCGTGAGAGCATCTATTAAGATATTCAAGAATATATCCATTATGTACCGTGTAATTATCAAAGAAAAATTTAAGTACATCATAAACCTCATATTTATAAGGTGCATCATCAATATTTTCAAGCAAATAAGCAAGTTCGAATGCACCCTTCCAAGCAATAAATTCTTCAATTTGTTCCACATCATAAAAGTCATAATTTCCCTTAACATAAGAATATATGGTAACATCATCATTATACTCACATTGAAAAGGGAGGTGTTTATACCTCCTACAGCAACAAGATTTATCAAAGCAATAATTAACATTATAAGTAGAGCACACATTTCTAGCAATGGTATCCAATTTATTAATTTGTTCCCATACGTGTTTCCCTTTTTGTGACAAGCGGTGTTCCTCATAATAATATTTTTGTTCTTCTGTGAACCCACCTTGCCAATAAGATTCAGTTTCAAAGAAACCAATCATTGATAGAAAGCATGATAAAGCAAGACAATAACAAACCAAAGAAAATAACCACTATAGTAGGAACTAATTTTTTTTGTGTGTTTTCGATAAAGAAAGCAAACTAGTAAAACTAATTTTGTGTGTGTTTTTGATAAAGAAACAAGCAAACAAAATAAAAGTAAACTAAGAAAAACAAAAACAACAAAGTAAAGAGATTGGTTATGAGGGACTCCCCTTGTGAATATGTCCTTGACTCCCTGGCAACGGTGCCAAAAAATATGCTTGATGGCCCAAAATATATCAAGCTCGTTGGGGAACCCCAAGAGCAAGGTATGATGAGCACAATAGCAAGTTTTCCCTCAGTTATGAAACAAAGGTTATCAATCCAGTAGGAGCAAGGAAACACCCCAAAGGTGTTGCTAGCTGAGCCTTGGCAGGACGCACTACCGGTGCTAGTAGCAACGTGGAGACCTGCACAACACAACGACAGAACTTTGCCCCCAACTTGCGATGAGGTTGTCAATCTCACCGGTTTTGCTGAAAACAAAGGATTAAACGTATCGAGTGGAAGAAAGTAATAGTTTGCAGAAAGTAAACACAAAGCAGTAAACAGTTTATTGTAGATTGATTGTAAAAGAAAGGACCGGGGTCCATAGTTCACTAGAGGTGGCTCTCCTTAAGATAGATAACATGTTGGGTGAACAAATTATAGCAGGGCAATTGACAAACATTGAGAAAGCATACAAGCATATACTAATCATCTTGACTCCTTTGAGACTTGATTGGGCATTACAACATTATACATAGACCGTCATCCAACTGCATCTATGACTAATAATCCACCTTCAGGTTATCATCCGAACCCCCTCCAGTATTAAGTTGCAAGCAACATATTATTGCATTACAAATTGCGTGTAAAGTAAAAAATACGATTGTTGTATGAACAAATGGTTGTTGTTTTCTCCCTAGTAGCAACAACACATCTAGTACCTTAGAGAATTCTGTCACTTCCCCAGATTACCAGAGGCATGAACCCACTATCGAGCATAAATACTAACTCTTGGAGTTGCTAGCATCTACTTGGCCAAGATAGCTACTAACAACGGAAAGCATGCAAGATTACAAATAACAAAGACATGATAGAATCAATAATCAATCTGAAATGGCATCTCAATATCCATCGGATCCCCGCAAACACAACATGCAGAATTACAAATAGATGATCTTGATCATGAACGGAGCTCACAAGATCTAGACATGAAAGCACAAAGGAGGAGAACCAGCCATCTAGCTACTACATCGACCCGTAGTCTAGAGATGAACTACTGACGCATCACACCGGAGGCTTGCATGATGATGAAGAAGGCCTCTAGGGTGAATTCTCCCCTCCGGCAGAGTGCCGGGAAGAGCTTCAGGTCCATGGTCGATCGGCATGACATGCTCGGTACGGTCATGGCACTAGTCAATGTGGCGAGTGTGGTTGCTCCATTGCACGACCAAGTACTGGGAGTGATTGTGGGTGATTTATTGGGTTGACTGCAGTACAAGAATGAGCACAAGATGGATTCCAAACAGTAGATAGTAGTTGAGTTTGTACTCTACGTGTTAAGTGTTCGACTAAATGGCCGCATGAACTTAACTTTGGAATTTTTCAATGTTTTTTGGTGAGTGAGCTTATCACATGTTTGGTAGTCTCTGGTTGCTTGGAATTGTCAAGTGGTGGAGGTTTGAGGGGGGTTTTTGGAAAATGATGATCTATGTACCTACTCTTGATTCAATTTTGAATTGTCTCTTAAATGAATTTTAAAATAGTTTCTGTAAGTTTGTATAGTTTGCTTGGGTTCATTTTTGCTTGGTATAGCAAGGGGTACAAAGAAGTATAATTTTTTCTATTGGGAATCTTTTACTAGATATGCCCAAAGTGGGCTAGTGGTTAATATTAAATGACCATTTGATCTTATGCTTCCTATTTTTTTATTTTTTTATTTTGTTTGGAAATGATCTAGATGATGTGGTAATCATTTTTAAACTAATCCTTATCATTTGTAGCACTCAGTCATGGCATAGCAACATTCATGCATTAAATAATAAGCACGTATGTATTCATGTAGAGTTTAATAATAAAACTTTTTGTTAACCCTAAACTTGGGTGATTAGAACTTTATAATCTTGTTTAATATTTTTGAGGTGTTACAAACCTTCCCTCCTTAAATAGAATCTCGTCTCGAGATTCAGGAAAAACTAGGAACTAAAGAGATTGGGAAACTCAGTCCTAATATAATCTTCTCGTTCCTAAGTGGCTTCTTCTTCGGTATGGTTACTCCACTGGATCTTGAGAAACTTGATACTCCTGGTCCGGGTGGTTCTGAATGCTCCTTCCAAAATACGGATGGGCACTTCACGGTAGGTTAAATCCTTGTTGATATCTATGGCTCCGTGATCGATGTTCCTGAAAACTTTGGTCTTCTCTGGAACTTCTAAGCATTTGCGAAGTAACGAGATATGGAACACATTATGCACGGCTGACATCTCCTCAGGCAGTTCCAGTTGATAGGATACTTCTCCTCTGCGGTTTAAAATCTTGAAGGGTCCAATATATCTGGGGGCAAGCTTTCCTTTCAGTTGAAAACGTTGCATACCTTTCAAGGGTGATACTTTGAGATACACAAAGTCTCCGATATTGAAGGTCTGGTCTCAACGTCTTTTGTCAGCATAACTCTTTTGTCTGGATTGAGCGGTCTTGAGGTGTTCATGGAGTTTGTGAACCTTCTCTTCAGCTTCTCGTAGGATGTCTAGTCCGAATATCTGACTCTCTCCTACTTGCGACCAATTCAAGGGTGTACGACACTTTCTTCCATACAAAAACTCAAATAAGGACATTTGCAAACTGGCTTGATAACTGTCGCTGTATGAGAATTCCATGAAAGGCAGACAATCTTCCCATTTAGATCCATACTCTAACACACACGCTCTCAACATATCTTCTAAGATCTGGTTTACTCTTTCTGTTTGTCCATCGGTTTGCGGGTGATAAGCAGTGCTGAAATTCAGTTTGGTTCCTAATCCTTCTTGGACTTTCTTCCAGAACCTTGAGGTAAACTGGGTTCCTCAATCCGACACAATGGTCTTCGGGGTTCCATGCAGACTCACTATTCTAGCAATGTATAATTCTTCTAGCTTCTAGCTTCGAGCTTTGGTAGGTAGTCTTAATGGGTATGAAATGAGCTACCTTGGATAGTATATCCACTATGACCCAAATAGAGTCATTTCCCCTACTAGATGTAGGTAAACCGGTGATGAAATCCATTCTGACAAAATCCCATTTCCATTCTGAAATATGCGATGGTTGCAAAAGTTTCGCGGGTCGCTGATGTTCCACCTTGACTCTCTAACAGATATCACACTTGGCTATGTATCTTCCGACTTATCTCTTCATTTTGTGCCACCAAAATTGTTATTTCAAATCCTAATACATCTTGGTTCCTCCCGGGTGAAAGAACATTTCATGATTTGCTGTGTTTTGTGTGTTAGATAACAATAACATGGAAGTTCTAATGTGTACTAAGTGTTGCAGGAAAGTTTTGTGAATTTGGGGGGCCGGATTATCCGCCCCCATCATGGGCCAGATAATCCGGCCAGACCATCTTGGCCAGGGCTGGCTCTGCGCAAGCTTCTGTCTGGGGCGGAATTTTTCCCCGGACAGTCCGGCTCTGGGGCGGATTTTCTCCCTGGACCGGATAATCCGAACCTCATGTTGGTCCGGATAATCCGGCCCCAGGGGAATTGCCTAAGAGAGCATCTGCGCGAGCTTCTGTCTGGGGGCGGAATTTCCCCCGGATATTCCATGGCTGGGGCGGATTCCCCCCAACCGGATAATACGGCCCTCCCCTAGGGCCGGATAATCCGGTCCCCAGGAGAAGGTGTCAAGGGCCAGCCTGCGCGAGCTTCTATCCGTAGGCGGATTTTCTGCCGAATAATCTGAGTCTGGGGCGGAGTTTTCCCCAGGCCGGATAATCCGTCCCTCACTTGGGCCGGATAATCCGGCCCTAAAGGCTCCAACGGCTTGGTTTGGAAAGGGGGTATAAAATCCTCTTCTTCCCCATCGAGCAGAACTCTTGATTCATTTTGAAAAGTGTCAGACCCATTGCAAGAGCTCTCTCGACCCATTGCAAGATCTCCCACTTCAACCAGCCGAAGGCTTTGATCTTTGGGGGAATTGAAGGAGGAGACAATCTTCATCGCCATCACAAATCAAGCGCATCAACTCCTTTCCATTCATTTGGAGAAATCCCCGATCGAGTATTCTTGCTAATATCTAGATCTTGTATTTTGTTATTGATAACTTGTTCTTGTGGCAGCTTGTTGTCATTACGGGAACCTCCAATTTGGTTGTGGAGTTGTGCCCTGCTAGTTGTGTAAAGGCGCCGGTACCCACCTCGAAGGGTTCCTATAGTGGAAAGGTGGATCAGGCCTTTGGTGGTGGGATCCATCGGAGAACATGGTGAGGCCTATTGTGGCGTGGTGGTCTTAGTACCACCCACCCCTCCAATGCAGATGTACTTCCCTTAACAAGGAAGGAACTACGGTAAAACAAATCCTGTGTCTCCATGTGCTTCACTATGGTTCACTCGTTCCTCTTTCCACTTGCTTCTTACTTGCTAGTAGATAGGTTTGCATATAGTAAAATTCTTCTAAATAGTTATCTAGAGAATTTACCTTTTGTGTTAAGCCTAAAATTGAAAAAGCATTAAAATTTGAAGTAGAACCTATTCACCCCTCCTCTAGGTGCCCATACGATCCATTTCAATTGGTATCAGAGCCCCGGCTCTTTATTCAGGCTTAACTGCCTAAGATAAGTATGGGTACCAAGGAGAATGAGAATGAGACTGTGGATAAGGTCACAATGGATGACCTCAAGACGTTGGAAACAACCTTGTTTAAAACCTTTGAGACCAAGATGGAGGAGATGCACCAAATGATTGTGATACGTCCATTTTGCATCACTATTCTATGTCATAATTCACTGTTATTCATTGATATATTTCATATTAAGAGGTGATACGTATGTTATTTCATCTGTTTTTGCATGGTTGATGACTTTTGGAGCATGGACCACTGCAGTCAGGATTTTGATGGAAAAGGTGCTGTTTCGAGGCAAAATTCGCGAAGATCAGAAAATCCAGGAAAATATACGGAAAATCCTATTTTCAAGAAGACGAAGGAAGCCAGAAGGGGGGCTGGAGATGGGCCACAGGGGCCCACACCACCCCCTGGCGCGGGCCAGCCTAGGCCGCGCCACCAGGTGGTGTGGCCGCCCTGGTCCACCCCTGGCACTCCCCTCTGGCATATATTATCCTCCGGAAACCCTAAGAATCGGGGAGCGACCACAGAAAGATTCCGCCGCCTCTGTGGGGCGGAAAACACCGAGAGAGAAAGATCTCTCCGGCAGGCAGATTTCTGCCAGGGGAATTCCTTCCCAGAGAGGGGAGATCATCGCCATCAAGACCATCATCAAGCTGGACTTCATCGGGATCATCATCATCATCATCATCATCACCACCATCATCACCATCTCCATATTGTTGTAACAATTGTGTTGAATCTTGCATAGTTCTTAGGGGAAACTTTCCCGGTGTTGATTACTCTTTGTAGTTGATGCTATTGAGTGAACCATTGAATTATTGTTTATGTTCAGATTGTTATACATCATTATTCCATCTCTGATCATGATCCATATGATGTCTTTGAGTAGTTTGTTTTGTTCTTGAGGACATGGGAGAACTCATGTTGTTAGTAGTGGAATTGTGTTGAGAAAGATTCAATGGTTTGATATTTAAGTTGTGGTGTACTTCTTCTAGTGGTGTCATGTGAACGTCGACTACATGACACTTCACCTATATGGACCTAGGGGAATGCATTGTGTATTTGGCTACTAATCGTAGGGGTTGCCGAAGTGACAGAAACCTGAACCCCTGTTAGGAAACCATTGCACAAGGGACGTAAGGGTCTTAGAGTTTAAAGCTGTGGTTAGGTTTTTACCTTAATTACTTTCTTGTACTTACGGATGTTTGCAAGGGGTATAATCACAAGTATGTATTAGTCCTAGGAAGGTCGGTACATTAGCACAGGTTCGCCCACACAACACTTAGCAAGCTAAAGAAGATTAATCAACTATATGAAGCGAAAGCACTTGACAGTCTTCCCATGTGTCCTTGAGAACGTTTGGTCATCTTAAGTAATACAACCGGCTTGCCTTTGTTGCATAAAGGATTGGGCCACTTGCTGCATTTATTCCTACTGTCTTTTATTTACTCGCACTTTGTTTACTCGCTATATCAAAACCCCCTAAAAATCCGTTTGCTAAGTATTTGCAGAGAATTCCTGATCCATACCACTAGCCAGCACCTTCTGCTCCTCGTTGGGTTCGACACTCTTACTTATCGAAAATACTGCGATACACCCCCTATACTTGTGGGTCATCAGATTGCTCGCCTCACATCATCCGTAGCCCCATCTCCATCCTCCTCTGAGGCTGCCACTCCCTCATCCAAGGATAAGGCTAACACCGGATCCAAGGAAGATGAAGTGGTAGGTGAAAAACATAATGGTTCCACCTCCAAGAAGGGAAGTGGTAAGGAGGAATATAGTGAGGTTCATCACTTATATTCCCCAACCCACCTATCCCTCATCCTCATATAAACAATAGGGGTGATCCACCCAAGCTTACTGCATCTTCATTTAATCAATGGCAATTCTTAATGAAGTCTCATGTTTCCAGCTCTTCTATTGAACTTTGGAGGATTATTGAAGAGGGTCTTCATATTGGAGATCACACCAACTGACAAGAAGAGAAGTTGTGGATAGCCAATTGAATGCTACGGCTCTCCACATGATACAACTCAGAGTGGGTCCCAAGGACATGCCCCATATTGAACATCTCAACACAGCTAAAGAAGCTTGGGATGCTCTCACCGATCTCTTTATTGGAAATGAAAGCATGATAAGAAATAGGTATGATGCCCTTAGTAATGAAGCTGAAGGATTCTACATGTTGGATGGTGAAAACCATGAAGACATGTATAGAAGACTCAAGGGCATCGCAACACCATTTAGAAAGCATGGAGCCACTCACATTGATGATGCTTGGATAAAAAGGAAATACATGAGTGCTCTAATGCCTTTTGAGCCAACGGACCTGAAGAGCTTGCAAGGTAGACACAAATACCATCAAATGACGTCCAATGAAGTCATGCAAGAAATGGCATCATGCAAGGTTGCTGCAAAGAACACGGAAGATGCCCGTGCCCGTGCCATTGGAATGCAAAAAGGGGTCAATGTTGCTCTAAAGGCTAATGTTGTTAACCAAGATGAGGACGAAAGAGCTTTCGAGGGTGCCTCCATGGACTGCCCCGATGAAGTCAAACGTGCTCATGGTGAGTACATGGCGTTTTACGCAAGGAACTTTTGGAAGGATCCAGCCAAGGCCAAGTCAGAACTTGAGCGCAAGAATGGGTCAAGTGGAAGAAGAGAAAGTCGCCCAAAATTGAGAACATGCTATAATTGTGGAGATAGGCTGCACTTTGTGGCCGAGTGTCCATATCAAAATAGAGAAGACAATGGTGGTAGGCTCATCATTAAATAAAAATCCAAGGCACCTAAGGAAAAGTCATTTATCAAAAAGAATGGCCCTTACAAGAAGCAACCCAAGATTGTCTTGGTGGCACAAGAAGAATATTCCTCTGCAAGTGAAGATGAAGAGGATGAAGATAGCTCTCGTGAGGTGGCTGCTATAGCCACCACATCAACTCGACCATCTCTCTTCGACTCGCCTAACAAAAATGTCATCAACAACAACGTCACTTGTCTTATGGCAAGAGGGTCCGAGGTATCATCTTCTAGTTCTTCATTCCCTAAGACTAACATAAATATGGATATGGTTGATCATATTAGTCTTAAAATGAAAGAAGAAGTTATTGCTTTGGACAACTTTTTCACTAACTTGCAAGGTGAGCACAAACTTCATTTTGATGCTCTTATGAGTCAACTTGCCCAAGCCGAAGATATCCTTGAAGAAAAGGGAAGAATTGAAAGAGAAGATGCCTTGGAGATAGCTTCTTTGAAGAATGCCTTGGAAGAAGAAGAGGAAGCTCGAGTATCTTTGGAAGAGAGACTCGAATCCATTGAGGAGTCACACGAAGAAGTTGTGGCTCAGCTCATCAAAGAACGTGACAACACTCTTGCCAAGGTAAAGAAACTAAAGAAGGAAAAGATTGAACTTGGGGCTGCTCATGCCAGACTCTCGGAGAAGTTTGAGAAACTTGACATTGCTCAAAAGGCATTGGAGAGTGAACACTCTACTCTAAATGAGTTTCATGACCAGCTCCAAACTCAATTGAGGAAGTATGATGTGCCCAACACCTACACATCATCTTATGGAAAAGAAGAACTTGCAAAAGGATCTCAACACAAAGGTAAAGAAGTTCTAGATGAGATACTTAGCAAGCAAAGGGTAATACTGTGGACGAAGTTGAACTGAGAAGAAGAAAGAAAGAGGTTGATCGCATGGCTGAGCAAGAAAAGAGGGAGAGATCCAGAAGGGGTGTGTCCAAGAGGAAGGGCAAAGAACCCAAGATCAACTACAAGGCTTTGGATCCAGTCACTTTTTCCTCTATTCGTCACCATGATCTGTTTGCTGAGTTGGCACGTGATTCTGAGCTGGGTGATTCTCGTTTTTGGTGTGCTGAACAGAAAGGAATATATGAAGATGTGTATGCCAGGCTGAAGATTAGGCCTATGCACCCACTGATTCTTGCTGAGGCCTTGGAGAAGCCTCACCTTGTTGATGCCATGTATGTGGCTGAGCGGATGGGGTTGCACCATCTCATGGATCTCCAATGCTCCTATGATTCTGAAGTTGTGAAGAAGTTCTTTTCCACATTGGTTATTTGTGGTGATGAGCATCGCACTATGAAGTGGATGACTCGTGACAGGCCTATGAGGGCTGATTTTCATGTGTTTGCTGAGGTGCTTGGGTACTCTTTCCGCAGTAGGGATCGGGCTAGTGGCCACCGCATCATCACCCAACTGAAGCCCCATAAAGATGCAATCCTCTCTCTGTTCATGATGGACAATGGTATTATGGGCACCTTTGCTGGTCTTGCTCCAATTTATGCTGCCTTAGTGGGCCTCTTCCGTGATTCTATTACTCCGAGTGGAGGCAACAATGACAGCATTCGTGGTCACCTAGTCTAGCTCCTAGCCTTCTCTCATGAGGTTGCCTCATGCGAGGATGAGTCCGTGCAGTACAAGCTGGATGTGATGGACTTCATCTACCATGAATTGACTGATGCAATGTTCAACAGGTTGTCCATTCCTTATGCTCCCTACATTATGATGCTCATCAAGCACCTGCTTCCCTCTGAAGAATTCAACATTGACGTTGTGCATAAGGAAAATAAGATCTACACCAAGGTTAGGAAGACCTCTCACCCCTCTTCTGCTCCTAAGGGTCTCATGAGGGATGCTCGCAGGCCTCCAGTGCCTCCCATTGCTCGTGAGATCAAGCAGTTGAACTGGTTCCAGCGGAACATTCTTTGCATGGGCATGGACACACGCAAGGGCCAGTACAAGGCTTACAAGCAGCGCCATGAGTTGGCCCACTCTCAGCAGCTCATCCTTCACCATGTGTCCGGTGCTTCTGGTGATCTCCCAGGTCCTATGTAGCACCCCGGTAAAACCACAACTAGAAAATCGCGTGTTGTTTTCATTTTGTGCATCATCATGACCGCATGCTCATGTCATCATGCCACATTGCATTTGAGCATCGTCATGTCATCCTGCATTTGTTTGCCTAAAACTATTTTCCAAAAAGTCTATCTTTGTTTTCTAAATACCCTGTCTTTATTCAAATCCAAAACCCTGGTCTCTTCCAGATATTTTATTTGTCTAAGAACAGATTACAAAAGCCTTTTAAATAAATAAATAAAATTTATATTATTTTTGGAGGCAGCCAGCAAGGCCCAAAAGCCCAGCCGGCCACCTCCAACAAAACCCTAGACCTAACCCTAATATTACCCCCAACCTCCCCACCTATCAGCTACACCCGCCGCCACACCCTACCCGCGCAGCGACCGCACCATGTACCGCTGCATCGCACTGCACGCTCCAACCCGGCTGCAACTACTCCCTGCCTTGACCCACACATGCCGATGCACGCACCCCTGCCGCGACGCCCACAACGGATATCACACGCAGCATACCGACACGACCTGCTCGCTAGCTAGCCCCACCTCGTGTGCCCTCACCGCGTCCACCCCGCGTACGCTGAGCCCGCCGCGCGCCCTACCCGCACGATCCTCCCATCGATCTCGCGACCCCAACCCCGCGTCGACCGCACGTTCCCCACCTACCCAATTCCCCTCGCTCTCTCTCTCTCCTCGTGTCCCTCGCTCATTCGCCGCCGCCAGTGACCAAGCCCGCAGCCGCAGTGGTGCTCCGCCGTTCTACCTCACTTCCCTCGCGTCTAGCCAGCTGTGCCGCTCCCCTTGTTCCCAGCAGCAGCCGCCGCAGTACGTGCCAATGAACCCGCCTCTTCCTAGCGTCGGGCCGCTGGCCTCGAACCATCGCCGCGTTGCCGCCTCGCGGGTTCCCCTCCGAGAAGCCACCAGCACCTCCCTCCGGACCGAGCTCGAGCTCAACTCCGCCTAAGCCCGCCTCTCCGTCGAGATGCATTGCCGAATGCCACCACCTCGTCGCGCCTCCGCCCGCAGGGGTTCCTCCCCGAACCCACATCGTCAGCGAGCCCGCGCACGCTCGCCTACCTAGTCCTCCCTGCGTCGTCGTTTGCCTCCGCGTCGTCCTCACCACGGGCCACAACACCGCCATGCTCGTCGCCCCGAGCGTTGCTGCGCCTGGGCCCCTTCGCGTCGACCTCGCCCCGCTTAATGCCGTCCTCGCCGGGCCCCGCGTGAGCGCTGCCCAGGAGCCCCTCGCTCCTTCGCCACCAGGAACCGCCTTGCCACCTCTCTGCTTCAACCGCTGTTTCCCCTCGCTGCCCTCTGTCGCCTCTCAGCGCCCCACATGTACCCCCGGTACCTTTTGCTCCTGACGGATGGTCCTACTAGTGGTGTGGCCAGATGAGGTACATTTGTGGTTATGGTGGATGTGAAGTAGCAGTGACGGTTGGATGTGATGGTTTGGTGTTGCAGCCATGGAGACAAAGTCCGCGAGTTCTTTGATCTCGGGGTTTCGCCAAGATCTTCCGAAGACCACTGACCCTAAACAAGATCGCCACCAACACAGCGGAAATCAAAGGTCATCGTCATGGAACATCAAGACCCTGGATCCGAACCCGGAGACCGAACCCCGTCAAACCGTCGGAACACCAAGATCTTCGACCTCCGATGTGTGACCCCCTTTATCCAAGACCCCTATTTTTTATAATATGACATATATCTTGTTGCATATGAATTGAATATGCTTGCATACATATTGCGATTTTGGGGTATATGGATGATTCACGTAAATTAAATATGGAAGCTATATACGGGCTATTCTAGTCTTATATTGGCCCCCATTTAAATTTGAGTAGCGAACCCATGCCATATTTTTCCTTGTTCATACAACATTTAAAATTGCGGGGTATCTAAACAACCTAAACCATATAATTAATTGTCGGGACCCCGGTTCTGCTTAATATTGCCTAGTTGCATCACATCTTTGCCATGCCATGCATCATATCATGAACATGTCAGATCTTCTGCCATAGTATTAAATAGTGCAACCGGTGTTTCTTCTAGTGCTTTTGGTTCTTCGTGGATTAGGCCGTTGAGTTGATGCGAGTATCGACAAGTTCTTTGGATAATGTCTCTTCGGCAGTGTTTCCAGGCGAGCATTCTCCCCCTTTCTACCTATTTTGCATTTATGTTCTTTATTTCCTCCTATTGATCTATTGCTATCCGTGTTACGATGCTTTAGTTTTCGTGCACCATTTATATTCCTTGCAGCCTCTATATTGCCTTGGACACATCCTATTACCTGTTGTTTGGTAGATAGATAGCCTTGTGAGTCATAGTCACTTGCTCAGGTGCGATCTCGTGTCGTGAAGTACGACACAGTTGTTGGAATGTTGTCATATGCTTTACGGTGGAGTTGATCATGACTTTAAATACAACTATTAAATTGCTGGGACAACTAATGAAAGAGGCACCGGTGGGCAATATATGCTATTTGGTTTTTCATGTCCACTTGTGTCCCGTAGGCCCAAGTACTTGATACCTGTTCCTCGATTATTCGCACTATCCACATCTGGGAGACCCTATGGATCCCCCTTAGCCAGATCTTGATTCATTTGTTATTTCTTGGGGCCACAAAGTAATTTGGGGCTTTATTACTATCCTGTACTTATGCCATGCTTTACTGTTTTATTTAAGATTGTGCGTGGAGCACCTGTACTGTTTTGGAACATGGAATGTTTTCGCGGTATCGACAAGCCCAGTCACACTTTCGGGTTCCCAGTCGTTTACAGCCATTGACACAAACCCTAGGTCCGTCTCGGAGCCGGCCAACTTCGTTGCGGGTAGCTTAGTGGGGTGGCCCCCTGAAATGATTTACGAATCCTGTGATTGCTTTGTCGTGAAAGCCTCGTTGGGTTTTGATTTGGTTTTTCCGAGGTTGATCATGTCTGTGTTGCTATTTGTGCACCCCTACAGGGTAAATCTTTCTGAAAGCCGTGTCCGCGTTTATGGACAACTTGGAGCACAGTATCTCGATCATAGACAAACATAACTAAAGTAGTGCTATAAATTTGACTTAATATGTGACTAGTAATCAGCTTCACTACAACGGAGTGGATAATAAAAGTGCCAACAACTGGTGGAACTGGGGTGTATCGTGTCATGTTATACCTGCCTAGTAAGTATCGCAACTCCAATGGAATGAAATAAAAGTGCCAACAACTGCTAGGTTTGGGATGTCATATGCTAATTGTTTTTGACTAGTAAGTAATGCAACTACAACTGAATGGTTAACTAAACTGCAACTACTTATGCTACCAGGGTGACTCATGCTATCTAAATCTGACTAGTAAGTGCTGCAACTATAATGGAATGAATAAAACTGCCAACTGTGTGAGTTCCTCAGTTTGATTTCCTCGTTTGGTCTCGAGGGGGAATACCAGGATGGGTATGATTGGTGTTAGTATCAGGTTGGCCCGAATAGGTCTTTCTTATCCCTCTCTAATAGCCGATAGTTGTATTGAGTCTCTATAGGTTGTTTAGTGCATGCTTCGCTGCCGCTTCAGCCCACCATACCTATGTAGGCGAGAGCCGCCAAATTCTAGCCTCGCCGTGTACTGGCCTCAGTACTGACGCTCCTCCTTTTCCTTTGCCCTTTGTCGGCACCCCTTTTGTTTTAGCAGGTTTGAGATCGACGTCATTAGCAGGGTTACCCTTCCGGCTTGGCCTGGGCAGGGTTATGGACGCCATTGGTTATTCTTTAGGGCTCTTAGCCCCATTTTCATCTTGTCCGTAGTCGGACGCTCTATCGTTTTCAAGGTGATTTGGATCTTTGTATTGTATATCTGTATTCTTGACTCGTTGAGTCGTTGTTGTATATATATGTTCTGTGGGTTCCATCGTGGACTACTGTGTAATGTTATTACTTCATTTTCCACCCGCACGCAAGTGACTGGTGGGTATCTTTGAATCGTTTCTATGCGGGTTTGGCGGAAATCGCTCAAACTTGCATAGGGCCGATTCGAGGGTGTTACATCCTACTCCTCCCACACCATACACTAGGTGGAACTCTTCTTCTAGGCTTAACTATGGAGAGCTGGAGCGTCACTTGTTCCCTTCCGTGGCGACTGCTGATGATGAGGACGATGACACCGAGGAGCTTGAGGATGAGGACAAAGATGGGAACGAGGACAAGGACGAGGATGACAACTACGAGTGATACCTTGGGGCGTTAGCATCGCTCTTCTTCCTTTTTGGCGTCTCGATGCCAAAGGGGGAGAAGTAGTTCTATTAGGTCTCCGAGGATTTGCATGGGTCGGGCACAAGCATTTTGCATTTTTTCATTCATCGTTTTCCTGCTTGTGCCCATTTAGCGTTGAACTTTAATTTGTGGTTTGTGGTTTGTATGAGACTTTGTGTCTGTGGATTTCTGGATTTATCTCGTGGATTATGCCTATGGATTCATCTATAATATCCTATAATGTTGGGTATCTATATCGAGGAAGGCACTTATATTGGTTATCACATTGATAATAGTGGCTATATCAAGAATGCCTCTCCCTATCTTGGTGGTATGATTATGTTGTTTATATTTCAATGGAATAGACTCGCACCTTTTTGTGTGCATTTGTATTCAAATACAAATTTCTAGTATGCACACATTGAGGGGGAGTTTCTTTCATGTATTTATTGTTGGTGGTCTTGTGAACTTTCTTGCAAATCCTAGTATTGTCATGTAACACCAAAAAGGGGGAGATTGAAAGAACATTTCATGATTTCCTGTGTTTTGTGTGTTAGATAACAATACCATGGAAGTTCTAATATGTACTAAGTGTTACAGGAAAGTTTTGTGCATTTGGGGGGCCGGATTATCCGCCCCCATCATGGGCCAGATAATCCGGCCAAACCATCTTGGCCAGGGCTGGCTCTACGCGAGCTTCTGTCTGGGGGCGGAATTTTTCCCCGGACAGTCCGGCTCTAGGGCGGATTTTCTCCCCGGACCGGATAATCCGGCCCTCATGTTGGGCCGGATAATCCGGCCCCAGGGGAATCGCCCAAGAGAGCGTCTGCACAAGCTTCTATCTGGGGGCGGAATTTCCCCCGGATATTCCATGCTGGGGAGAATTTCCCCCCAGCCGGATAATCCGGCCCTCCCCTAGGGCTGGATAATCCGGTCCCCAGGAGAAGGTGTCAAGGGCCAGCCTGCGCGAGCTTCTATCCGTAGGCGGATTTTTTGCCGGATAATCCGAGTCTAGGACGGAGTTTTCCCCAGGCCGGATAATCCGGCCCTCACTTGGGCCGGATAATCCGGCCCCCAAAGGCTCCAACGGCTTGGTTTGGAAAGGGGGTATAAAAGCCCCTTCTTCCCCATCGAGCAGAACTCTTGATGCATTTTGAAAAGTGTCAGACCCATTGCAAGAGCTCTCTCTCTAGATCTCCTACTTCAACCACCCGAAGGCTTCGATCTTTGGGGGAATTGAAGGAGGAGACAATCTTCATTGCAATCACGAATCAAGCACATCAACTCCTCTCCATTCATTTGGAGAAATCCCTGATCTAGTATTCCTTCTAATATCTAGATCTTGTATTTTCTTATTGATAACTTGTTCTTGTGGTAGCTTGTTGTCATTATTGGAGCCTCCAATTTGGTTGTGGAGTTGTGCCCCGCTAGTTGTGTAAAGGCGCCGGTACCCGCCTCGATGGGTTCCTATAGTGGAAAGGTGGATCAGGCCTTTGGTGGCGAGATCCATCGGAGAACAGGGTGAGGCCTATTATGGAATGGTGGTCTTAGTACTGCCCACCCCTCCAACGCAGATGTACTTCCCTTAACAAGGAAGGAACTGCGGTAAAACAAATCCTATGTCTCCGCGTGCTTCACTACGGTTCACTCGTTCCTCTTTCCACTCGCCTCTTACTCACTAGTAGATAGGTTTGCATATAGGAAAATTCTTCTAAATAGTTATCTCGAGAATTTACCTTTTGTGTTAAGCCTAAAATTGAAAAAGCATTAAAATTTGAAGTAGCACCTATTCACCCCCTCTAGGTGCCCATACGATCCATTTCACCGGGTGAATAGAATACAGGGTATCATGGGCTTCCTGCATAATGACTTGTTTCAACTCTGAATCTGCTAGCACACAGATACGTCCTTTGTACCACATAACTCCTTCTTCATCTTCGGTGAATCTAGGTACCTTCCCTGTATCGATACGATGCTTGATTCCATCAATACTTGTGTTTCCTTTTTGGACTTCCTTTATATGACTGATCAAAGTGGGTTGAAGTTCAATACTGGCTAGAAATCCTTCGCTAACTAGCTCCACTCTGTAATTATCCATCTCCTCATGCAGACTTGGCTGTTCTTGACATTCAACACATTGGCCTTGCCAGGGTGATAGTGAATGTCAAGGTCATAATCCTTGATTAACTCTATCCATCTCCTTTGCCTCATATTCAGCTCCTTGTGGGTGAAAATGTACTTCAAACTCTTGTGATCCGAATAAATCTCACAACGGTTACCCATAAGGTAATGATGCCATGTCTTCAAGGCTAAAACTACGGATGCCAGTTCTAAGTCATGTGTAGGGTAGTTCTGCTCATGTTGCTTCAGTTACCGGGACAGATAAGATATTACTTTGGCTTCTTGCATCAACACACATCCGAGACCAATCTTGGATTCATCACAGTATACATCAAAAGGCTTCTTGATATCCAGTATGATCAAAATTGGGGCTGAAATCAATCTCTTCTTGAGATTCTGAAAACTTGCTTCACATTTTTCCATCCATTCAAACTTCTTGTCTTTCTTCAATAGCTGTGTCATCGGTCCCGCGATGCTTGAAAATCCTTCAATGAACTTGCGGTAATATCCGGCTAATCCAAGAAATGCACGGACTTCGGTCTGAGTGGTTAGGGCTTTCCATTCTTCAACATCCTTAATCTTGGCGGGATCGACATCAACTCCTCCTACCGATAAGATATGGCCTAGGAATCCTACTTCCTTTAACCATAACTCACATTTGCTAAACTTGGCATACAACTGATGCTCCCTAAGGGTTTCAAGGATGGTTCTTAGGTGCTGTTGATGGTCCTCTTCCGACTTGGAATAGATCAAGATGTCATCGATAAAAACAATGAAAAACTTATCCAAGAAGTTCATAAAAATCTTATTCATGAGATTCATGAAATAAGTGGGGGCATTGGTTAATCCAAAAGACATGACATTGTACTCATAAAATCCATATCTAGTGGTGAAGGCAGTCTTTGGGATATCTGTTGCACGAATCTTCAATTGGTGATAACTAGTTGTAAGATCAATCTTAGAAAATACTTTGGCACCAATCAGTTGGTTAAAAATCTTCTATCTTTGGAAGCGGGTACTTGTTCTTGATGGTGACGTCATTCAGCTTCCGATAATCCGTACACAAACGATTGGCACCATCCTTCTTATCCACAAACAAAATAGGTGATGTCCAAGGCGATGCACTGGGTTGTATCAAACCTTTTCGAAATATAACATCCAGTTGCTTCTTTAGCTCCACTAATTCATATGGGTTCATACTATAAGGTCTCTGAGCTATGGGTCGAGTTCCAGGAACTAGTTCAATGATAAAATTAATATCTCGATCTGAGGGCATACCGGGAAATTCATCTAGGAACACATCGGGGTATTCACAGACTACTCTAACTTGGTCAATGGTTGATTTGTCTAAACTCTTGTTGCACTTGAATTGACGAGGCAGCATTTCAAATACATGTTCTACTGATACTCCGGTGCTACGGGTCATAGTTATGGCTTTCTTGGCACAGTCGATTAATCCTTGGTGTTTCGACATCCAATCCATTCCTAGCACTACTTCCAAACCTTTGGTTCCAAGTACTATTAGATTGGCATAAAAATCTATCGCATGGATTCTGATAGGTACGTCCTTGCAAATTTTTCTAGCTTTGGTGGTTGAACCAGGTATTTGAACTATCATGACATGCTTCAAATTTGTTGGTTGAATCTTACTAGTGCATGCAAATTCTTCTGTAACAAACGAGTGCGATGCTCCAAAATCAAACAACACTCTTGCTAGAACTGAGTTAACAGAAAACATACCCAGCACGACATCTGGCGCTTCCTGGGCTTCCTCAGCATTCACGTGGAATAGACGGTCGGTATGATTGTGAGGGTTTCTTGGGGAAAACCTCTTTCTAGGCTGGACACGGCGCTGCTGTTGGGCAGTGCAGTAACATTGGTGGCTGCAGCAAGCTTCTTGGGGAACTCGTTGGAGTAGTGACCCATGACTCCACATTCAAAACAAGTGATCATTAACTTGTCTTTCCTGCGACACGCACAACATTGCTTCCAGTCCTTGGGGCAGTATTGTTGTTGTTGGACCTGGGTGGTGCACGGTTGAAGCTATTGGGGATGCCGGGGTTGTTGTTGTGGTTTCCTCTGGGCCTTGGGTTTCCTCCGCCGCGATTGGGGTAGTTCGAACGGTTCATTGGTGGCCTGTTATTCCTTGGGGAATATCCTGCAAACGGGTTGGGGCGATACTTCGGGTATGGTGGGGTCCAGGTTGGTGCATCATACGACGCTTTTGGTTTTCACAGGCTTGGTTGATCTTTCCTTCCATCTGGATAGCAAAATCCACTAAAGCTTCAAGGTCGTCAAATGGAATGTTGACTAGCATTGTCTGCATCTCATCGTGAAGACCATTCAAAAATCTCTCCTTTTTCTTCGATTCAGTGTCAATCTCATCAGGTGCACACCTAGCTAGTGACAGAAACTTGTCACGGTACTCAACCATAGTCATTCTTCCCTGATTTAGTTATCTGAATTCATCCCTCATCCTCCTGATCAAACCTGGGGGTACATGG
Source organism: Avena eriantha (assembly GCA_910589775.1). Classification (NCBI taxonomy): domain Eukaryota; kingdom Viridiplantae; phylum Streptophyta; class Magnoliopsida; order Poales; family Poaceae; genus Avena; species Avena eriantha. The sequence goes on along the minus strand of OU342741.1, from coordinate 247,535,311 downwards.
GTCCTGATGAACTTGAGCTTGAATTCCCCCCATATCATCATCTGACCTCCGTTCATTATACGGGTGCTATTCCACCAGGATCTGGCGTAGCCAGACAAATAGTGGGTGGCAAACAACACCTTCTCATTAGCATCAACTCCCGCGACTTCTAAATTGTTTTCCATTGTTTGTAGCTGATGACCCACAAGTATAGGGGGTGTATCACAATATTTTCGAGGGAAGTGAAACCCAATTAATTGATTCGACACAAGGGGAGCCAAATATTATTTATAAGCCTTAACAACTGAGTTGTCAATTTAGCTACACCTAGAAACAATCTTGCTCACAGCAGTTTATCAGCAGCAATAGTTTTGTAGTAGCAATAGCAAAGTAATAGCAGTAGTAAAAGTAAAGGCAGTAGTAACAATTGCAGTAAACAGTAGAATTATAGCGTGGTAGGCATAGGGATGGATGGACGGGCGTTGCATGGACAAGACAATTCATATGGCAATCAAGACATAGGGCATTTGCAGATAAATAAGATAAAGCATCCAAGTACTAGATAATCATAGGCATGTGTTCCATATATAGTCATACGTGCTCGCAATGAGAACTTGCACAACATATTTTGTCCTGCTAGCCCGTTTGCAGCGGGGCCTCAAGGGAAGTACTGGCAATTAAGGTGCTCCTTTTAATAGAGCACCGGAGCAAAGCATTAACACTTCGTAAACACATGTGATCCTCACATCAAAGCCATTCCCTCCGGTTATCCCAATTTCTGTCACTTCGGGGCCTTTGGTTCTAGGCAACAATATGTGTATACAACTTGCAGGTAAGACCATAAACAATACTATCATAATGAATCAATAACATGTTTAGATCTGAAATCATGGCACTCGGGCCCTAGTGACAAGCATTAAGCATAACAAGTTGCAACAAAGTAAAAAAGCACTAATAAAAGATACTAGGCACCATGCCCTAACAATCTAATGCCATTTACATGAACGATCTCATCCAATCCCTACCATCCCCATAGCCTACAGTGGGGGATTACTCACTCATAGACGGGGGAAACATGGATGGTCGATGGAGAAGTGATGGTGATGATCTCCTCCAATTCCCCGTCCCGGCAGGGTGCGAGAACAGAGTTTTTGGGTCCGAATCGCGGAATCTGGTGGTGCTAGCGAAGCGGAACTCTTTCTGGAAAAACGTTGAACCCCCCTTGGTTTTTAGGGCAAGAGGCAACTTATAGGCGAAGAGGGAGGCCGAGGGGGCAGCCGAGGCGGCCACACCACCCCCAGGCGCGACCTGACCTGGCCCGCGTGACCAGGTGGTGTTAGCCCCTCGTGGCCCTACTCCGTCTCGTCTTCTGGCTCTGTGAGTCTTCTGGTGAAATAGGATTTTTGGCATATTTTCCGGGATTTTTCCTGATAGTTGATTTCCTACACAAAAACTAGACACCAAGGTAATTCTACTGAAAATAGTGTCAGTCCGTGTTAGTTGTATCCAAATTACACAAGTTTAGAGGAAAAACAATAGAAAAAGTCTTTGGGAAAGTAGATACATTTTGGACGTATCAGTAGCCAATCATCAGCATCTAAGGGTTCTTCTGACTTGCTAAACATAGGAGGATTGGTATTCTGGAAGTTCTTGAGCTTGGATCCATGGTGATCTTTGTTTCCATGGCCTTGATTATTGTGGGCCATTTGGGCTATCTGTTGAAGAGTGGCTAAGTTGGCTTGCCGTTCGGCTCTACTGGCTTCACGATCTGAAACTAACATCTGCATAATCTGAAGCATTGGGTCCAGAGATGAACAGCTTCCTCCGAGGTTACCGCAAGTCATCTGAAGATTGAGATAGATAATGAGACAAGAGAGAAATTTCTTTGGTTCATGGGTTTGTTTCAAAAAGCTTTAAACTTTGAGTATGACTCATGTTTGAAAACTAACAACTTTTTCTCATTCATTCATTCATTCCAAGCACACAATACAAACACACACTACAATTGAAAACAAATGGTTTTAAGAACCATTCTGTGAAGTTACGATACAGTGTGACCGGGTACAACTCACACCTACGGTAGTGCTCAGGTGCGACTACTCATAATCGGGGGTGTCGGGCTCCTCATCATCAATGAAGTCAGCATCATCCTCATCAGTGTGGTCCTCCATGGCGGCGTCCTCCAGGTAGTCATCATCATCACTGAGGTAAGAGTGAATATCACCACAGATATCTTCACCTTCCTCCTCCTTCTCCTCTAGCTGGATCTCCTGGTCGTGGATGGTCTCCTCCAGGGTGGCTATCTTCTGATGAAGACGGGCGATGATGCGATCCTTTTTATCGCGCTAGCGATGAAGTGACTTGCGCTCCTTAGCGAGGATGGCGAGGGTTTGCTTCCTCTCAACCGCTTCAACATGGTTCTGATTGGCGTACACACGAGCGTTGTCCAACTCCTTCTGAGTCTCATGTAGCATCAAGTCCAAGTGGTCCACATGATGCCTTAACTCCGGATGTGACAGCATGGCCAAAGGTTGTCCCGTAGAGTCACGTCTTGCATAGTGGGCGTAGCGGGTGCCACTGATCTGGTTGATGTTTTGAGCACACAAACGAGCAAGTGCCTCCTGCATTACCCTGGCTAGACCGTCTAACTAGTTGTTCTCCGTGACACTAAACTGAATCTTCTCTGAAAGCGGTGGCTCCATTTTGCCTCTCAGGTCAGCAACAATCAACCACTGTAGCTCTCCTCCAGATTGATCATTGAGCTATGCTCCGAAGAACTCCGGGTGTGGGTGTCCAATATACTCTGAGAGCTGGTCCAAATCCCTCTCAAAGATCAGCTCCCCTCCATTGCCCAACTGGTAAAACTTGCTATATTTGACCTCCATCTATAAGTAATTAAGATGAGTAAGTTAGTGAAGTGATCTAGTGTGTCATTTTTATGTGGAATTGCAAGAATTTTAAGGAACAAGTGATCTCTTTTTGAAATAATCTAAAAGGATAAGAGTGAGAATAGGTTTTCATAAATACTCACTTCCTTTGTTTTGAAATTAGGTTTTTCAGATATCCATTCTAACTAGGGTCTCCTATGGTCAGGATGGCTCTGATACCAACTTATCAACACATGGATTTTTAAGTCTAGATGCCTGTTATGCCGTACATCGCAATCCTAGGATTACCATTTTTGCGAGACATAACAGAATTGGTACCACAGTACATCATCCATTACAAACCATAATAAAGGTCTTACAAATGTAGGATCTTATGATCCACTCTTAATACAATCAAAGCAGTGGAAAGTAAATGTAGTAGGCTCCATCTTCATGGTCACATGCAATGATGACGATGGGAGACGATCCTAGTTATCATAGACCTCCTGCTGTCCATCTTCTGGGTAGTCCTCCTCATAGTCTGGCCATGAGAATAACAGGGACAAGCCATGAGTACTATTTAAGTACTCGCAAACTATTACTAACATAAGTATGGTAAACTAGTAGGAACCTTAAGCTTTAGGTTTTTTTTGCAAAAAGCCAGGTTTATTTCATAAGGAATTTAAGAGTAAATACCTAATTTAGTTCTCTACATCAGTGAAATGGGAACTTAAATTTCATGTCCACAACTCTGTTGTGGTCAAGTCAAGTTCATCTTTCAAGTCACAAGTCCTTTTGAAAACATCTGACAAGGGAACAGTATGGCCACTCCAACTGTCCATAACCACAAACGCGGCTATTAGAATAGTTTGACACTCTGCAGAGGTGGTACACTTTCACCACAAAATTCGATACATCTGTCAAGGGTAACCCTGAATCATCATACTTTGTATGCGGATAATCAATCCTAACTTTTCAATTACACACCCTAGTATAGGCACCTTCCCTATGAGCTTGGCCTCCCACCCATGGCCAACTGCCTTCCCGGGAACTACATAGGTGGACATTTATTTACGAGGTAGCCTCAGCTCACCTCTTTCGCAAGGGAACCCATACTAAGACATATAAACTTCTAGTTAAGCCCTACCCAACCCAGGTATTGTGGTTGTACGGTAAAATTGGAATGGTATCGCATCTGAACCCAACCATCAATGTTTATCAAAGTAAAGGCTCATGCCTCATTCAGTTTGATCATCAAACCATTGTGTTTCATAACACATGTCAAAACATTTCAATAGAATGACTCATCATTCCAAGGTTTTCATAATCATTTTCACCAAGTGTTCCCATCTAAAGTGATCAAGTTTTAGTTTAGCACTAGCCACTAGTATGGAGTGTATCACTATGGAGAGGCGCTAGTCCAGTACAAGTATCCAAGACTAGTTCTATGATCTTGATGGTATCCATCATACTTTTGCACTAATCACAATTCATTAACTAGATAAGAAACTTCAATAAAGGAAAAGTAAAGCTGGTAAGTAAAATTGGGATTGGTATAATCAAGTTGCATAACTAAGCATGCATAGTGCATCTTGCATAGGTTATCTGGTATAGTGGGCTTGCATAGATATCATGCATAGTTTTAGCTTGCCTTGAGCAGTGGAGTTGTTGAAGTTCTCTTCTTCTTCCTCGAAGTACTCCTCCTCGTCGTACCCCGGATCGTTACTAGCGTCTATAAATACATACAATGTACACAATCACCAAACAACGCTGAACTACTTCTATTTAGCAGACAAGGGCTCATATTAGATGATCTAGCATCATCTCAATCATCACATGTAATAATGGCACATTCTTATTTATCTTATTTTGGAAATGTACTTTCTACTCATTGAAAATACTTTAGATTTAATATTCTCCAATTAAAATAGTGGATCATGTTGACACATGTCCTCACCACATATTCCAATACTTGGGAATGTGATTTAAAGTGGTGGTCATATATTACAAGATTTAATATTACTATTTAATAATATTTAAGTGGCTAGAAATGCCTATATATCATTCTTTTAATGCTAAACCATGTTTAATATCTGTAACACCAAATCTTTTGACATATTCATGTAGAGCATAGAAAATGTGATTTTTGAGTGTTGGAATCAACTTAAAAGCATTTATGGTTGATTTTATAAAAATGTTTCAAGTGGTAAAAGTCTCTGTCTTATTATTTTTAGTATAGGTGATCCATAGTTTCAATTGGTTTGAATCCAACAAGAGTGATTAGATATTTTTAATCCCTTTCTAACAAAATTGAAATCATGCATTTTGGACCAGTACATCTCTTTGAATTAAATTTTGAATCTACTGGCAGAATAGGGTTTTAAACTAAATAGACAAATTCTATTTGAATTGCTGGGCTCTATGCGGAAAAATAAATGGTTCGGCCCAACTGCACAACACGTGCGCAGCAGGCTGCTGACAGGTTGGTCCCACACGTCAGCGACTCTATCTAACCGAAACAGTATTAGCAAATCTTAGCGCTACGATTAGAACAAGATCTACGGATGAGGTTCATCGTCTATGTCGTAGAACTCCGGCGAGATTCTAAACCTAGCAGCACGGTAGGGGTCATCGGAGGCTTACCAGGGCTCCAGCTAGGTCCGGTGATGGGGCAAATGGGTTGGTAGACAGCGGTGAGTCGATTGGTGGTCGCGGCGGCTCCTGGGGTGGCTCCAATCAACGACGCCCTTCCTACACTGCAGCGGTAGTCTCCTGTCAAATTCCGATGGGGTGGTGCTTGCCTTGCTCCGAGGAAGGGTCGAGGGTGTTGCTGGGAGAGTGGGGAGTGAGATGGTTTGCCGTTTGAGGTCTGGGGTGGCTCCTATTTATACACCGGCATTGGAGGCAGGGCTTCATGGTCAGGCTCATCAGGGACGCTGCTACAGGTCGTGCTAAGCATGGCGGAGGGCATGGGTCGACGCAGTGGACTGCGGCGATCTTCACGTGCATAGTGGCGCGGCGAGGGGCGGTCTCTGTCGGTCGGGCGATGCCGGTGCTCTGTTCAGGTACGGAGGTGTTCGTCATCAAGTACGGTGGTCATGGGGCGCGCAACAGCGAATGATCGTGTCTGGGAGGTGGCTGGTGACGCGGCGGTTGTGGGTACGAGCGGAGAGAGCGAGGTGCGGTGTGGCTGCACGAGGTGGCTTCGGCGCTCCATCGTGCTCTCGTCATGGCAGACTTAAATGGGTGCGACAGTTCTAGCTTCTCCACTTCTCGCCGTTGGTCAAGGGGTGGACAGAGAGGGGCGGTGAGGTCACAAATATCAGCTAGGCATCATGGGAGAGGGCAGCGCGGCGTGTGGCGTCTTGTCCATGGTCGAACGGCATGACATGCTCGGTACGGTCATGGCACTAGTCAATGTGGCGAGTGAGGTTGCTCCATTGCACGACCAAGTACTAGGAGTGATTGTGGGTGCTTTATTGGGTTGACTGCAGTATAAGAATGAGCACAAGATGGATTCCAAACTGTAGATAGTTGTTGAGTTTGTACTCTGCGTGCTAAGTGTTCGACTAAATGGCCGCATGAACATAACTTTGGAATTTTTCAATGATTTTTGGTGAGTGAGCTGATCACATGCTTAGTAGTCTCTGGTTGCTAGGAATTGTCAAGTGGTGGAGGTTTGAGGGGTTTTTGGAAAATGATGACCTATGTATCTACACTTGATTCAATTTTGAATTTTCTCTTAAATGAATTTGAAAATAGTTTCTTTAAGTTTGTAGAGTTTGCTTGGGTTATTTTTACTTGGTGTAGCAAGGGGTACAAAGAAGTAGAATTATTTCTGTTGGGAATCTTTACTAGAGATGCCCAAAGTTGGCTAGTGGTTAATATTGGCCAAAATGACCATTTGATCTTATGCTTCCAATTTGATTTTCTTTTTATTTGATTTTTCTTGGAAATGATCTAGATGATGTGGTAATCATTTTAAACTAATCCTTACCATTTGTAGCACTCAAATAGGGCATAGCAACATTCATGCATTAAATAATAAGCACATATTTATTCATATAGAGTCTAATAATAAAAGTTTTTGTTAACCCTAAACTTGGGTGATTAGAACTTGATAATCTTGTTTAATATTTTTGAGGTGTTACAATACCCCCCATAGCCGTTACTTTAGACTCGGATTTTGTTTAGACTAAGAGTTAGACATCATCACAACTTCGCCAAGACTTGAGTGTCGCCGAGACCTCCTAGACTTCGCACCTATTCAGGATCCCACCATATTCAATAAAGCTTTCATCTTTATTCGCAATATCTTGATTGCAATATTAGTTCTTACTTGTTCTCAATTTTAGGTAGGAATTAAGACCCTTGATACGTTGCTAACGTATCCATATTTTTTGATGTTCCATGCTTGCTTTTTATCTACTTTCTGGTGTTTTGTCCACACTTTGGAGTATTTTTATACACTTTCTGGAACTAACCTATTAACAAGATGCCACAGTTCCAGTTGCCTGTTTTCTGCTGTTTTTGGTTCTAGGAAAGTCAGAAAATGAATATTCTCAGAATTGGACCGGACAAAATCCAAAGTCGATATTTTACAGGAAGACTCACGGAGCCAGAAGACGATACGGAGAGGGGCCACAGGGCGGCCACACCATGTGGTGGCGCGGGTCCACCTTGGCCATGCCACCAGGTGGTGTGGGCCCCCTGGCCTCCCACCGACCTTGCCTCTTCGCCTATAAGATGCCTCCCGATGCAAAAACCCTAAAGAGAACAGCCTCCAGCCACGAAAAGTTCCACAACACCGCCGCCACCGAAGAGGAGATTCGGGGGACAGAAAGTCTCTATTCCGGCACCCTGCTGGGATGGGGAAGTGCCCCTAGAGCCATCTCCATCAATCTCTACCACCATCTCCATCGCCGTTGCTGATTCCCATGATGATGAGGGAGTAGTTCTTCCTCGAGGCTAAGGGTTCGACCGGTAGCTATGTGTTCATCTCTCTCTCTATTCATGATCATATTGTGATCATGAGCTTTGTAATCAAGTAGATCTACTTTGCTACTCAAGTGCTTTAATAGATCTCAGCTCTCCCCATGTGTGTGAAAGTGACAGCGTGCACACCATGGTGGCACTTGGGCTAGAGATTACAAATACTTGTTATGAGTTATATTTGGAGTTGGATGTTTCTATGAAATTGTGGTGTTTGTTGGAACCATCTAGCGCTCAAGGTGACAGTGTGGGGTTACCTAGATGGGAAAGGCTTACTTTGAGGAGTGCTGTTATAGCCCTACCATGGATTAGTGTCCAACCAGAGAATGGTTTAGAGTAGTATCATAAAGAGAAGATATTTATATGAGAGTGTTCACTAGTGAAAGTATGATGCCTAGGCCTTGTTTCTAAGCATTGAAACACTGTTTGCAACTAGATCTGTTACATGTTTGCTTGCTTCCATCTTTATTTCAGTTTGACTTTAGTCTCTTTCATGCCATCAAGCTATTTTCTGGCACCGTTGTCTTATATCCATACCACTTGTATTTCACTATCTCTTCGCCAAACTAGTGCACCTATACACCTGACAAGTGTATTGGGTGTGTTGGGGACACAAGAGACTTCTTGTATCTTGATTGCATGGTTGCTTGTGAGAGATACCTTTGACCACTTCCTCCCTGAGTTCGATAAACCTTGGGTAATCCACTTAAGGGAAAACTTGTTGCTGTTCTACAAACCTCTACACTTGGATGCCCGACAACTGTCTACAAGAATAGAAGTGCGTAGACATCAACCCTCGCTGGTAAGGTTGATCATGCTTCTGCAAGATCGGTAACCTCAAGGAGATGTCCTAGCGATTGCATTGGCACTCGTGCTCACACGTGTAGTCAGATCGTTATGCCCGAACTTCACGCAAATTGACTATCACCATCTCATCAAAACATCGAACACCTTTGCTGTTGAGGGCAAACCTGTAGGGTGGCCCGGTCTTTCATGAATCCCTTTCAAATCGAGGGTGGTGTGTGGGGAAAGGAGAGGCGGATGAACACGACGAACTCACGCACGAAGAACACACTCACGTAAAACCACGATACACACCAATAGCTCATGCCAGCGGTGAACGGTCTGGCACAATCCATAGGATCGGTGTTGGGTGGAGGACTCTCTCTCTCGAATCGGCACGGCGAGTAGGGAGACTCGGTGATATCTTGACGTCTAGGCAAAGGGACTTTAATGTCTAGGCCTTGTACAACGTGGAGACACGATGCAAACTCCAACGAGGTTTGTGATATTTGGTGCTCCCTTGTCAAAGGAGCATGAGGCAAGAACTAGATAGATCCACAAGGGGTTTCCACCAATTCAAATATCATGCCTAGGGTTTACAATGGATGTGGGGGACTATATATAGGCCAACCACTAGTTCAAGGGTACTTTAGGCATAAAAGGGTAAAAAACTGGACGATATACCACTAGTAGGAATATTCTCGGGAATCAAACCCATGTAGGTGTTCGGGGAGACGATTCCGGCAATAATTTCGGCGGCGCCGGAATCGGCGCCAGAAATTCCGCTTGCTGCCGGAAATTCTGGTCAAAACTGAAATGGCTCACAAAGGTGTAGTTCGGTCGGTGCCGGTGGGTTTCAGCGAGCGCTGGAAATTCCGGTCGGTGGTCCGATCCGCCGGGGCATGTGTCAGTAGATCCGGCAAGATTTCCAGTCCGCCGGTCCTGATGCCGGTTTGGTATGGAGCTCCGTCTTGTGATGGCTTGGCTGCTACCCTAGGCCTTTATTCGTGGGGTTCATACCTGATGATGCATAAAGTATTGGCATGAAGTAGCAAGCCGTCCAAGGATGTATCGAAATCACATGAGATAAGGAGCGAATTCACCTTAGCTTGAAGGAGCTTGGCTCGAGCACGAGTCATTGGTCCACTTGGGGGACTTGGTGGTGTAGATGTAGGAGCATCTGTAGGACGGGCTGCATCAGCTCCCCCTTGGGAAAGAGTCATCATCGACTCTTCATGGTTATCATCTTGAACATCTCCATTGTAGGGTGAAAGGTCCTTAACATTGAATGTATTGCTTGCAAGGTACTTGGATGTCAGAATGTCGGTGATGTAGGTGTTGTTGTTAATTCTCTTGAGGACCTTAAAGGGACCATCTCCTCGAGGCTTGAGCTTGGAGTCGCGTTCTTTAGGGAAGCGGTCCATGCTTAGGTGCATCCACACGAGGTCACCTTCTTAAAATATCATCTCCTTCTTGTCCTTGTTTAACCTTGAAGCTTGGAGAAGGACTTGTTGCTCGATAGTGGCTCTTGTTTCTTCGTGAAGCTTCTTCATATCTTGGGCGCGCTTGTCAACGTCCATGTTGGTGCGCTCATGAAGAAGTAGCGGTAGGATGTCGAGTGCGGTGAGGGGCTCGAAACCAAAGACGATCGTGAAGGGAGTCATCTTGGTTGTTGAGTTCTTAGCACGATTGTAGGCAAACTCGGCATGGGGAATGCATTCCTTCCAATCCTTGAGGTTTTTCTTGATCAACACACGAAGGAGAGTCCCGAGGCTTCGGTTGACAACTTCGATTTAGCCATCAATTTGAGGATGCGATGCGTATGAAAAGAGGAGCTTGGTGCCGAGCTTGGCCATAAGTGTCTTCCATAAGTAGCTCATGAATTTGACATCATGGTCAGAGACGATTGTTCTTGGCAGACCGTGAAGACGGACGATTTCTCTGAAAAACAAATTTGCAACATGTGAAGCATTGTTGGTCTTATGGAACGGTATGAAGTGTGCCATTTGGGAAAACCGATCCACGACAACAAATATAGAATCATGACCATGCTTAGACCTAGGTAATCCTAACATGAAATCCATGCTAATGTCAGACCAAGGTGGATAAGTAATAGGCAATGGCATATAAAGACCATAAAGGTTAGCTTGCGACTTAGCTTGAACACATGTTATGCATCGTTGAACGTAGCTCTCAACGTCACGCTTCATCTTGGGACAAAAGTAGTGAGTGGAGAGCATGTCGAATGTCTTGTCACGGCCAAAGTGACCCATGAGGCCTCCACCCATGAGATTCTTGGAGAAGAAAAAGTTGGAGGGACGACTTTGGAATGCAAATTTTGTTTTGTTTAAATAGAAAGCCCTTATGCAAATAGAAATCATCAACTCCTTTGTCAATGGAGCACTTTGCGAAAATTGGTTCAAAGAATGGGTCGGAAGAATACAAAGTTTTGATTTCATTAAGATCCAATACGTTGATTTCAAGTCGAGTAAGAAGGTTTGTGTGCTTGCGAGAGAAAGCCTCCGCAACTACATTATCTTTGCCCTTCTTATACTTGACAATGTAAGGAAAAGACTCCATAAACTCTACCCACTTAGTGTGTATCTTATTCAATTTGGCTTGGCCTCTTAGATATTTCAACGACTCATGGTCGGAATGTATGATAAATTCCTTCGGCCAAAGGTAGTGTTGCCAAACTTGAAGGACACGAACTAAGGCAAAAAGCTCTTTGTCATAAATCGGATAGTTAAAGCGAGCACCATCAAGTTTCTCTCTATGGTAGGCTATAAGACGTCTGTTTTGCATAAGGACTTCTCCAATGCCAATACCGCTAGAGTCACACTCTATCTCAAAAGTTTTTGTGAAATCCGGTAACGCGAGAAGAGGTGCTTCAGTGAGCCTCTTTTTAAGTCCATCAAAAGCTTTTTGTTGTGCTTTGCCCCCACACGAAGGTGATATTCTTTTTCGTCAACTCATTGAGATGACAAGCAATGGTCAAAAAGTCTTTCACAAAGCAACAATAGAAACTGGCCAACCCATGAAAGCTTTCGGAGTTCACTCTCATTTGTGGGAATGGGCCAATCTCATATGTCCTTTACCTTGGAAATATCAACTTCAATGCCATTCGAAGAAACGACAAATCCAAGAAAAATTAACTTGTCTTTTGCAAAAGTGCACTTGTGAAGATTAGCATATAGCTTTTCATGTCGAAGGATTTGCAAAACTTCCTTGACATGTGTAACATGGTCCTCAAGTGACTTGCTATAAACAAGTATATCCTCAAAATAGACAACGACACTCTTGCCAATGAGGGAACGCAAAATATGATTCATGAGGCGCATGAAGGTGGATGGGGAATTAGATAAGACAAAGGGCATGACCAACCATTCATAGAGACCAAGTTTGGTCTTGAAGGCGGTTTTCCACTCATCACCTTCCGCCATGCGTATTTGATGGTAACCACTATGGAGATTATTTTTTGAGAAAATAGTGGCTCCACACAACTCATCAAGCATGTCATCAAGACGCAGTATAGGATGTCGATAATGCACGGTGATAGCATTGATTGGACGACACTCCATGCATAACCGTAGCGTATCATCCGATTTTGGAACAAGAATCATGGGTACCGCACTTGGACTAGTGCTTACTTGGATCAAACCTTTAGAGATGAGTTGGTTGATTTGACGTTCGATCTCCTTCGTCTCCTCCGGGTTCATGCAGTAAGCGGCGCGGTTTGGAAGGGGTGCGCCGGGATGAGGTCAATGCGATGCTTAATTCCATGAAGAGGAGGTAGTCCATGTGGGAGCTCTTCAAGAACACATCGTTGAATTCCTGCAAAATAGCCATCAAAGATGGAGGAACATTGGTTATGTCATTAGTTCCTTGCGCTAGTCCCTTGTAAATGAGGACATAGTGCAAGATGGATGGGTTGTTCCTCACATCTCTCATCTCACTTTTGATGGCAAGGAGAACACTCTTAGTTTTTCCACTCGAGTTTGGCTTTCGCTCACCGCTCTTCTCACAAGTTTGTGTTGTGGTTTGTGCCCTCACTAAAGCCTTTCCATTGTCCGGATTTATTTGGCTAGGAGTCATCGGTTGCAAAACACATGTCTTGTTGAGCCATTTTAAGGTGTAAACATTTGTGCAACCATCATGTAGAACACCTTTGTCGAATTTCCATGGTCGACCAAGCAACATGTGGCAAACCGTCATTGGGACTACATCACACTCCACTGTGTCTTTGTATGTTCCAATAGAGAAGGTTACCGAGACAGTGTGCTTAATCTTCATGGACCCTTGGTCACTTAGCCATTGCACGTGGTAGGGGTACTTGCGCGGATGGAGGGTGAGGTTGAGATTCTCACACAACTCGGTGCTAGCAAGGTTGTGACAACTCCCTCCATCGATGATCACTTTGATAGATTTTCCATTAATGTCAGCTCGTGTTTCGAAGATATTTGAGCATTGGTCTTCATGCTCTTGTGCTTGAGTGGTCAAGATCCTTGTGACGACAAGCGATGGACTTGCGTCATGTTCACATGAGGAGTTCTTGGTCATCTTCCACTTGTTGCCTTGTCATTGCTTCCTTAACTCGGGCATCAAATTCATCTTCACTCAAGTACTCTTCATCGCCATTGTCATGGATAAACAATACTTTCTTGTTTCCACACTTGAACGATTTGTGTCCTTTGCCTCCACACTTGTAGCATTCATGTTGAAAGGTGTATCACTCTTTGCTTGTTTGCCACTTGGGGGTAGTTTTCCTCGAGGGAGTGTGGGCTTGAAGGAAGGCTTGGAGGTACTTGAGGAGCTTCCATTGAAGGTGGTTTGTGTAGCGGTTGAAGCTTGCTTGTAGGTGAAGTATGTCTTGGGATTGTTGTACTTGATGTCCTCTTGCACTTGACGCTTGGTTTTATTTGTGATGTGCACAAGCTCAACCATGTTGGTGTATGTTTGGAACTTGACGATGCGCTTGAATGGGTGGTTCAAGCCAATGAGAAAACATGCCATAGTTTGTTCCTTGCGCTCTTCAATGTTGGCGCAGATCTTGTTGAACTCCATTTCATTGAAGTACTCTTCCATGGTCTTTTTGTCCCTTGACGCAGCGATTTAAGGTGGTTGAAGAGGTCGCGTGTGTAGTGTGCGGGAACAAAACGGGATCTCATGTGAGCCTTCATGTCATGCCAAGTTGTGATTGGCAGCTCTCCTCTTGCATCATGAGCAACTTGAACTTGTTCCCACCAAAGGTTGGCATACTCATCAAACTCAATCAAAGCCATAGCGACCATCTTCTTGTTGCTATAATTGTGCATATGAAAGATCTTGTCAACTTTGAGTGCCCATGGGAGGTATTCTTCGGGGTCATTTGATTCAGTGAACTTGGGCATCGTGAAATTGAGCTTGTCAAATGTTTCTTCCTCATTGCAATCATGGTGGCGATGGTTGCCATGTTGATGACGGTCTTCATCTTCCATGTGATCATTGTGACGAGCTTGTTGAGCTTGTTGATGTGCTTGTAGTTGGGGAGCCTCATTTGGAGGTGGTGGAACTTTCTCTTGCTCTTGGTGTGGTTGTTGATGAGGAGGAGGCACTTGGTATTTTTGATGATGTTGAGGGTGCGGAGCCTCATGATGCGGATGATGATGAAGAGGAGGCTTGTTCCTCAGTTGGTGATGTGGGTTAGGCACATGGGCCTCACGGTGAAGATCATGGTCTTGAGCCTCATGATGTGGTGAGCGTTGCTCAATATGTACCACTTGATGCTCCAAGTCTTGTTGTTGAAGAGGAAGCTCGTCATGGTGACCATGGTGTCGGTGTGTACGTTCATGACGTCGATGACGACGATGAGGGTCTTGGAGAGCTTCATGACGGCGGCGAGCTTGATCCTCTGTGGCATCCCGCTAAAACCACTACTAGAAAATGGTGGTGTTTTTGTGTTGCGCATCATCATGACTGCATGCTCATGTCATCATGCCACCTTGCATTTGAGCATCTTTATGTCATCTTGCATTTGTTTGCATAAAACTATTTTCGAAAAGTCTAGTTTTGGTTTTCTAAATACCCCGTCTTTATTTCAAATAAAAACTCTGGTCTTTTTCGGGTCTTTTATTTGTCTAAAAACTATTTACAAAAGTATTTTAAAATAAAAATAAAAATAAAAAAAAAATTTAGGGGAGGCAGCCGGCCAGGCCCAGCTAGCTAGCCTACTACCCCAAACCCTAATTTAACTAACCCTAATCCCTAACCACCCCCATCCTGACCCTCCCAACATCCTCCACCCCGCCGCCAAAAGCAGCCGCGCGCGCAGCTCCCTCCCACTGACCCCGCCCTCCTACCTGACAACTCCCTGGCGCCTGGCCCCACCAGCGCGCTCACCAACCACCCACTCCGTTCGCTCCCGCCCACCGCACGCACACGCATGCCAACCACCCCGCGCTGCACGCGCCCTACACTACCTGGTCGCCACCTTCCCCTCTCTCTCTCCCCTGGGCCCACCACCTGCCCCGACCCCCCACGCGGCCTCGCGTCCCCCGCCCACACCTGCGGGCCTTGGGTCCTCCGTCCCGTCTCCCTCTCCTCTGCCGTGGAGCGCCGCCGCGCCCCCTCGGCCGCTCGAGCCCGGCGCCCCGTCGCCGCCGCATCCGCCCTCCCTCCTCGTGCGCGTGCGTCGCCTCCACCCCGCCTCGACCTCGCCGGTCCCCGCTCCTCCCCAGATCCCGTGCCCTCCCGCCGTCTGCCTCCAGCGCCTCGCCTCCGCTCGCGGCCGTCTCCCCGCCGAGCCCTGCGCCGCCTCCATCGAGCTTCACTGTCCTCGATTACCAGCGATGCGGCCTCCCTCCTCCGTCCGGCCCGCCTTCCCCTCTGCATCCCCTTCGCCAGGGAGCCGTCGCCCTCTCCCCAGTGACCTCGCTGCAGCCCCATCTCCCCCGCCCGGGCACCGGCCGCCTCGAGCCGCGCCGGCGAACGCCACCACCGGGCTCTGCGGCTCACGAAAGCGTCATCTCCAAGCCCCATCGCTGGCCTCTGGCCTACCCAAGCTTGCCTGCATCTGCCGCGCTGCATCATGGACTACAAGCTCTGTCACGGGCCATCCCCGAGCTCCTCCCGGCCTCTGCACGCCTCTGGCCGCCCCACGCCAAGATCCCCCTGTCGCCAGGCCGCCTTCACTCGCGCGTCAGCCCCTGTCCCCAACCGCCAAGCGTTCGAGATAACGTCTGCACCACCACAAGGCGTCCGAGAAACATTTTCGTGTCATGTTTTGCTTGTGTCGGGCTGTCATGTACATGTTGCTACGGTCCGATGTGGTCGTGTGGATGAGTTTTTCCACACCGTGATGTTATTCGACCTCTCGCCAAGTTCTCCCGAAGACAAAGATGCACCTCAAGATCGCCTACCCGGAACCCCAAGACCCCCATACCCGAAGGCCTTCGACGTGGAACCCCAAGACCTTCTCCCGGATCGACAAGGACTTCTACATGGGGCGACAAGTACTTCGTCATGGATCCAATTGAAGCAACCCTGAAGACCACAGATGCGACAAGTACTCCTTCCCGGATGCGAGACCCGGATCCGAAGACCGCCAAGATCGCTATCGGAACGCCAAGTACTTACTCCTGAACGCCAAGACCGACTCGATGGCGCGGATCTGACAAGATCTTCGCGATGACAAGATCGACACCGACCAGGGCGAATCCGATGCGCCCCGACGCCAAACTGAGTCCTTCTTCTCGGCACGCCAAGATCTTCTCCTCGGAATGCCATGATCTCCTTCACAGATCCGAAGACCCTGAACCCCTTAGTCCGTACCCCGAACCCCCGGAACCCAAGATCTCCCGAACCCAGATGTGTGAACCTTTTCCAACCCCTATTTTATAAATGCTATATATAAAATCTGCTGCATTTAAATTGTTCATGCTCGCATGCATATTCATTCGTTTGGGGGTATTATGCCGATTCACCTCATAATTAAATATGGAGTCTATATGTGGGATATCTTTGTCTTATTCCGGACTCCATTTAAATTTGTGTAGCGAACCGATGCCATGTTTTGCCTTGTTAAGACAACATGTAATTTGCGGGGTAGATAAATAACTTGAACCATATAATTATTTGTCGGGACCCCGGTTCCGCTTAATATTGGCTAGTCGCATCGCATCTTTGCCATGTCATGCATCATCTCATAATCATGCCGGATCTTCTACCGTAGTATTAAATATTTCATCCGGTGTTTCTTCTAGTGTTTGCTTCTTCGCAGGTTAGGCCGATGAGTGGATGCGAGTATCGACAAGTTCTCCGGATATGAACCTTCGGCAGTGTTTCCTAGGCGAGCATTCTCCCCCTTTCTACCTATTTTGCATTTATAGTCTTTACTTCCTCCTGTTGATCTATTGCTATCCGTGTCACGATGCTTTAGTTTCTGAACATCAGTTATATCCCGTGCAGCCTCTATATGGCCTTGGACACCTCCTATTACCTGTGTTTGGTAGATAGCTGGCCTTGCGAGTCATAGTTGCTTGCTCAGGTACGATCTCGTGTTGTCAAGTACCACAATTGTTGGAAGGTTGGCAGTTGCTTATTGGTGGAGATGCTTAATGGTGGAGGTGATCATGACTTTAAATACATCTATTAAAATGCTAGATATAACTAATGCAGAGGCATCGGTGGGCAATATATCTTATTTGGTTCTTCCACGCTCACTTGTGTCCCGTAGGACCCCGAGTACTTGATACATGTTCCTTGATTTTTCGCACTATCCACATCCGGGAGGCCGTGGACCCCCCTGAGCCAGAGCTTGATTCATTTCTATTTCTTGGGGCCACAAGTAGTTTGGGGCTTTATTACTATCCTGTACTTATGCCATGCTTTACCGCTTTATTTAAGATTGTGCGTGGAGCACCTGTACTGTTTTGGATCGCTGCACGATTTCGCGGTATCGACAAGCCCAGTCACACATTTGGGTTCCCAGTCGTTTACAACCGTTCTCGCAAACCCTAGGTCCATTCTGGAGCCGGCCAACTTCGTTGCGGGTAGCTTAGTGGGGTGGCCCCCTGAAATATTTTATGAATCCTGTGATTGCTTTGTCGTGAAAGCCTCATTGGGTTTTGAGTTGGTTTTTCCGAGGTTGATCGAGTGTGTGTTGCTATTTGTGCACCCTTGCAGGGTAAAACTTTCTGAAAGCCGTGTCCGTGGTTATGGACGACTTGGAGCACAGTATCTCGATCATAGACAAGCATAACTAAAGTAGTGCTATAAATTTGACTTAATATGTGATTAGTAATCTGATGCAACTATAACGGAATGGATATTAACAATGCCAACAACTGGTGGATCTGGGTTGTTTCGTGACATGCTGTACTTGCCTAGTAAGTATTGCAACTCCAATGGAATGTGATAAAAGTGCCAACAACTGCTGGGTTTTGGGATTCCTCAGGACAATTATATCTGACTAGTAAATGTTCCAACTACAACGAAATGTTAACTAAAACTGCCACTACTTATGTTTTCAGGATGACTCATGCTATTTATATCTGATTAGTAATTGCTGCAACTATAATGGAATGAGTAAAATTGCCAACTGTGTGAGTTCCTTGGTCCGACTTCTTCGTTTGGTCTCGAGGGGGAAATACCAGGATGGGTTTGTTTGGTGTTAGCTTCAGGTTGAATCCGAATAGGTCTTCCTTATCCCTCTCTAATAACCGCCAGTTGCATCGAGTCTCTATAGGTTGTTTAGTGCCGTTGCGCTGCCGCTTCAGCCCACCACACCTATGTAGGCGAGAGCCGCTGAATTCTAGCCTCGTCGTGTACTGGCCTCGGTACTGACGCTCCTCTTTTTCCTTTGCCCTTTGTCGGCACCACTTTTGTTTTAACTGGTTTGAGATCGACGTCGTTAGCAGGGTTACCCTTTCGGCTTGGCCTGGGCATGGTTATGGACGCCGTTGGTTATTCTTTAGGGCTCTTAGCCCCATTTGCATCTTGTCCGTAGCCGGACGCTCTATCGTTTTCAAGGTGATTTGGATCTTTATACATTATATCTGTATTCTTGACTCGCGCTGTTGTATATATATATCTGTTCTAAGGGTCCCATCGAGGACTGTTGTGTAATGGTATTACTTTGTTTTCCACCCGCACGAAAGTGCCTGGTGGGCGTCCTTGAATCGTTTCTATGCGGGTTTGGCGGAAAGGGCTAAAACTTGCATAGGGCCGATTTGAGGGTGTTACATCCTCCAAGTTGGAGTCATCACTTGGCGATGTAGTTGAGGTTGGGCTCGAGGTTCCACTCATGGTTCTTCTTGTGGTTGTGCTTGTTGAATCACTAGTGCGCTTGATGACAGTGTGCTTCTTGCCTTGCTTGTGCCCTAGAGAAATCACCATCATAGCTTGACGTTGCGGCATGTCGTGGTGAAGGTACATAATTCGAAGAACTTCCAGCTTTGACCAGCATCTTGGAGCACTTGGATGATGATCTTGGCGAAGAGGAGAATGGTGACATGACGAGCTTGAGGCGCGAGAGCACGGTCTTGCCATTCCGTCGACGAGGATTCGAAGCTTGTCATTTGTTTCAGCGATGAAACGTTGGAGCACTTCATTTTGATGGCCAAAGTTGTGATTCATCGCATGCATTTGTCGTTCGAGGCCATCAAAGCGTTTGTCTATGTTCTTGAACTCGGCTTGCGTCTCGTGAAATTGTTTGTCTTGTCGTGTCTCACGAGCTTGGCAACGTTCATGGAACTCTTGTCGGACGATGAAGTAACTTGCACGCGTCATGTATGGTCCATGTTCTTCTTCTTGGGGGAGGTGGTTGGCTCGACTCACCATGCCTATCCATCATGCAAAACACACAAGGATTGTATATTGAAGTGGAATATGGTGGTTGTTAGCCTTTTGCCTCACCTTGGGGATTGCGCCGAACTAGAAACCACAAGTGAGAGCTATAAGCGTGCAAGTGAAATCGCAAACAAACCTCACACTAAACAAAGAACTAACTCGCAAAAGCTTTTGGTGGAAGGTTAGGGTTGTGTAAAACCAAACAAAACAATCCAAATAAAAAGGTTATTGTCAAAAGTGGTAGAGGACCAAAGATAAAAAGCAAAAAGGAAACGATCTACAAAACACAAGGGTACACACACGTGGAGATGGATGTGGTTAGCACGACTATAAAATGAGCACAAAAGGTCCTAACGAATACTACACTCAGTGTCGTGCCAACAAAAGAAGGGACCACAACTCGTTAGCCCAAAAGAGAAATAAGAAATGGATTTGTGGACTTGCCTTGGTCACACGCTATCTCTCTCTTTGCTTACAAGCTTGTGACTCTCTTTGTATTGGGAGACTTTGTATCTTTCTATTTTTCTTTTGCTTTTTCTTTTTCTCTCTCCTTTTTTTGACTCTTTTTCTCCCTTTCTATACTACTATGTCAACTCTTGAATTTTCTTACACACTCTCACTATCCAAGGACAAGTGCACAATGCTTAGGCACACACAAGATGAGCTGCTTTCATAGGATAGGTACACACAAGGAAGAAGGGTTAACAAGGTGGAGCAAGTTATACCTTCAGTATCGATGACTTGCTACCGGTGTTGGGGATGATGTTCGGCGTCACGGTGTCAAGGAGCGCGGTATGTGATGACTTGCAGAAGCTTGAAGTTAGTTGGAGCAACACAGACACGAGGCTCGAAAATCACAAGAGGAAAAATAGACAAAATTGGGGTAATCAAAATTTTCAGACCGGCGGCGCCGGATCCTGCGTCCGAATTTTCTGCGGCAATTCCGGTTCACCGGAACATGCGCTGGAATTTCCGGTGACTACATCGGTCCGCCGGGCCTGGAGCCGAAATGAGTTCATGAAGAACTCCAAAAGTCAAATCTGTAAAAAAATCGGAAATTTGTCCAAATTGGGTTGGGGAAAGGTTCTAGGAAGGTAGATCAGTACCCAAAGAAACAAATTTGTGTAATGAAACCACTAAAAACACACCAAATCCAGAGATCGATCCGAAGGCAATTTGGGGCTATTTTGGGGGGATTTTTGAATTTTTTGGTGGATAGAAGTAAAATTTGTTGGGGAATTCGTGAGCAACAAAGCTCTTGATACCAATATGTTGAGGGCAAACCACTAGGGTGGCCCGATCTTTCATGAATCCCTTTCAAATCGAGGGTGGAGTGCGGGGGAAGGAGAGGTGGATGAACACGACGAATTCACGCACGAAGAACATGATGAACACACTCACACAAAACCACGATACACACCAATAGCTCATGCCGGCGGTGACCGGTCCGGCGCAATCCCTAGGATCAGCGCCGGGCGGAGGACTCTCTCTCGAACCGGCACGGCGAGTAGGGAGACTTGGTGAGATCTTGACGTCTAGGCAAAGGGACTCCAATGCCTAGGCCTTGTACAACACAGAGGAAAAATGCAAACTCCAACGATGTTTGTGATATTTGGTGCTCCTTTGTCAAAGGAGCATGAGGTAAGAACAAGATAGATCCACAAGGGGTTTCCACTAATTCCAAATATCATACCTAGGGTATATAATGGATGTGGGGGACTATATATAGGCCAGCCACTAGTTCAAGGGTACTTTAGGCATAAAAGGGTAAAAACTGGACGAAATAGGAATATTCTCGGGCAGCAAACCCATGTAGGCGTTCGGGGAGACGATTCTGGCAATAAGTCCGGCGGTGCCAGAATCAGCACCGGAAATTCCGGTCCTTGCCGGAAATACCGGGCAAAACCGAAACGGCTCACAGAGGTGCAGTTCGGTCGGCGTCGGTTGGTTTCGGTGAGCACCGGAAATTTTGGTCAGTGGTCCGGTCCGCCGGGGCATGCGCTAGAAGTTCCAGCAAGATTTCCGGTCCGCCGGTCCTGACGCTGGTTTGGTCTTGAGCTCCGTCTTGTGATGGCTTGGCTGCTTCCCTTGACCTTTCTTCATGGGGTTCATACTTGATGATGCATAAAGTATTGGCATGAAGTATCAAGTCATCCAAGGATGTATCGAAATCACATGAGACAAGGAGCGAATTCACCTTAGATTCAAGGAGCTTGGCTCGAGCACGAGTCATTGGTCCACTTGGGGGACTTGGTGGTGTAGATGTAGGAGCGTCCGTAGGACGGGATGCATAATTTGCCCTATCACCTAGCTACTAGCAAATGCAAGTTCACCACAATAATACCTAGCTACTAGCAAATGACAGTTTAACACCCACATAAGGGGTTGTTCATGGAACACAAGGCCAACACTTCATCAACAAACCATCATGATCTTCTTCAGATCCTATAGTTTCCTCTCATCGCCCAATGGTCGAGCGCCCACTGTTGTCTCCCGCTCTTCCAAGCAGCACAATTGTTTTGTGCAACCCCATGGCAACCATTAGTGTCGCTGTCGTCAGGAACTACGTCTCCCCCAGTCGGGAAGTACTCATCGGTGCCAAATTGCAAGATCTAGTTGTAATGCAACATGCAAGAACAAGATTAACTTGGGTAGGGAAAGACTGGAAAGGCTTCTGATCAAGGATCTTAAACCTGTTCTTCAGAGTAGCGAAAACCCTCTCTACCGTGACTCCAAGGATAGAGTGCCTAGGGTTGAAAAGTTCTTCCGGAGTCCTTGGGTAGTTCCTAGTAGATAACTCATTGAGATGGTACCTTGTTGACCTGAAGGGTGGCAGAATTCCAGGCCGACAGGCATACCCGACATCTACAAGGTAGAATTTGCCGTTAGGGAGCTTGAGGACATCAGGTCTGCTAAGGCTGTCAACCAGAATTGTCGCATCATGTGCAAATCCTTCCCACCCAGTAAGCACATATGTGAACTTCATGTCGAAATCAACGGCGACAAGCACATTCTGATTGGAGAAGTGCTTCCTCCCCCTATATGTAGCCTACTCATCTTTCGGCACTCTAGCCATGACATGAGTACCATAATTTTCTCTAATGCAATCCTGGCATTACTGTTGGGTTCGCAACATAGAAAACAAAACTTTCCTGCGATGTGAACAACTAAGCACCAAGATATATCTACCTAGATACAATCAACGAGTGGATATACATCCATAGAGAACATACATTTGAAGAACGACAAAGCGTTACGAGTTTGTACTTGTGGATGATGTAGTCGTACACTTGTCGATCTCAAGGTCGTGATGAAGTTCAGCGAGTCCAGCAGGTTCAACACTAGCAAGTCCAGCAGGTCCAGCACCAGCAAGTCTAGCACCGCAAAGCATCGGTGAATCCGTGATTGCACACATGTCCGGTACCCCAACAACCTCCACATCCTCGCTCCAGCGATGAAGTGGAAGAAAGACTCCTTTCTAGATAAATCCACCGAGAACATGTATCTCACTCATCCTAGACCATGGAGAATAATTTCTAGAGGGGAGAGAGATCCTTCACGAGAAGGTGTGCGAGTCGAGGAGGAGGAGGTGCTCCTTTTATAGAGGAGGGGGGCTGCCCAAGGGGCATAGCCACCGGCCATGGTGGGTGCCCCCATCTCTCCCTCATTCATGTGGGTGGAGCTCCCACTCACATAAACACACCTCCATTCACATGTATTAAATTTCCACAAATTTAATGCAACTCTAATTTAATAAAACTATTTTATTTATTTTATTTAGAGTTTTTTTAATTAGATTAATTAACAAACATTCACATAAAAACCCCTGCAACATTTCAATATCACATGCAGAACCAGCTTCTGCAATTTCACCCGAAACAATTCCGGTGTCCATCAAAATGATTCCAGCGCTTTCTTAAATCTTTATCTGAAACATATTTGCTCCAAATCATTCCGGTGTCCCTTAAGTGTGTCACCCTATGGTTCGCGAATAAAGTATACATGATCAAGACCCTTCTATGATCAATAATCAGCAGCAGGACCTAGAGATCCGTACTAACTCCCACACATTCAACGATGACTCTAGTGATCGTGTGAACCTTTGGTGTTGTAACTAAATCCCTTTGTCTCGCAATATATTACATGTTTCAGATTTGATCATCGGTGTCTCCATACCTAGTTTCATATCATTACCGACATGCACTCTTTTCTCATTCACATGATATAACATTCTAGTGATCACATCACTTGCTTGCAAGCTATCTTAATGTGATATCACTGAGAGGGCCTAGAGTATATCTATCCGTCATCAGGATGGACAAATCCCACTCTTGATCCATGAGCCTCTACATAACACCTTCGGAGCATCCGAACCCACCTTTATTGTCACCCTGTTACGGTGTGCCATTTGATGTTATCAAGTTACTCTTCTAGTGTTAGTGATTGGCATGATCTCATGGTCTAAGGACTAGAATTACTTTGTATGATGTTATAGAAATTTAAACATAATGACTTTGATCGTATTGCTATACTTTGGATGAATGTTCATCACACCATTAAACCAACGTTCTGACCTCGTTATTAACAATATCCAATGTCCATGATCAGGAAAGCTTCATCATCTTGTTAATCAACAAGCTAGTTTATAAGAGAGGCATACTAGGAACCCTTTATTTGTTTATTAAACACACATGTATTAACATTTCCAATTAATACAATTATAGCATGCAAAATAAACATTTATCATAAACAAGGAATAATATAATAACCACTTTATTATTGCCTCTCAGACATATTCCCTTCAGTCTCCGATGGTTTTCTGGTGTTGTATATACGCATTTGCTAGTGTCAATAATCTAGTCTGTAAACTTGTTCATTCAATACCTATTTCTTTCGGGTGTTGTATATACGCATTTGCTAGTGGTTAACATAATCTCCGTATCTGACATTTTCAGGTCCTCGTGTATTTGCATGGCTTTGCGTCTCTACGCATCACTCATTCTCTAATGAGATGGCATTTTATAAATTTAGTCCTTTAGTGAGACCTTTAGTTCCTTTGGGTTAAAGCATGTTGATATAATTATCGGACAATAAATCTTCATAGCACTATCCCACTATGAACCACACCTAGTTTGATAACAAACTACTTAACCAAGTTCCCTGCTTTGCTGCTACTATAGCAGTCATATACTAGCCTTTTGTTGTAGTATCCGTCATAATGTATCAACTTTGGAACTCATCCAAATCCATCATGGAACCTCCTTTCCATTACATTGTGCCATCCATAGTTTAAATTGAGATAAATTTAATTTGTATCTTGTGACAAACTAGTATCAATGTAACACTTTACAATGAACTACTTTTAACTATTTGTCACTTATACATTGTATATTATTAGCCAAAGCTCATAAGAATACCTCTACTCTCATCCAATGATCATCTTATGAATCATTCTGGTATATGCACATAAAATTTAGAGCATAAGACATGTCTAGATAATTACATATCATGGTATACATTATTGATCAAAATATTCATGTGATTTCACTCACCAAGTGTCAAAACACATGAATCTCGTTTCACTTACCAAGTGTCAATACACTTGAATCTTGATTCAACCCTTCCCATGCGGCAAGAACCTTTCTTGTCGTTTCCATATCGAACTCATTCAATATCTCATATATGTACGTCTAGCACAATCATATTAGCGTTTGAATCTTTCCATATAGACATTTATGCTAAATATTCTGGTTTTGCCTAAGTCTTTCATCGAAATCCAGTTTAAATGATATTCTTCATCCTTGTCAATAAAATATACACCATTTCCAATTAACAGAATGTCCTCTACATAATGTATTAGAAATATGTCTCAGCGCTCCCACTTAATTTCTTGCAAATGCAAGCATCTTCATCATCTCCGATGAAATTAAACATTTTAACAGTTTCATCACGGTGAAGATTCCAACTCCCCTATGCTTACTTCAACCATTGAAGTTTGCATGATCTTTCAGCATCCTTTGAATTAATAAAACCCTTCAGACCGTGTCATGTACACATCCTAGGTAACCATTCTATTAGAAGAACTTTGTTTTGTTTGTTCAACTACCATATACCAAATTATATGTAGTGGTTGCTATATTAATCCATCAAAACTAAATATCGCTATGAAAGATCAAATCTTTTCATAGTCAACTCCTTGAACATTGTCGTAAACTCCTTTCCGACATGTCGACTATTTCGTAGATGTCAAATATCCATGTCTATTTCTTTATAGATCCAAATACGACCGATAGGCTTCACGCCTTTCCAGAGGGTCTTCCAAGTTCAAAAACTTGATTTCTCGTGTATGGAAACTATCACGAATTTTATGACTTCTAGACACTTTATGGAGTCAGGGCCCATCATCGCTTGTTTGCATGTAGTCGGTTCATCATTGTCAAAACAATAACGACTTCTGCTTCAAATCTTAGTATTTGATTCTTATCCGACCCACATGGTTCAATAGGAACTCTAATCTCTGACATCACAACCTTTGTAATCACGGGAGCCATGAGCATTTTAGCCACCTCTAGGAGACTTTCCGGACCTGTGCTACTTAGCGCATGTTCCTTAGGTTCATCAATCTAATCAAAGTTCTATTGTCCTCCCACTTGACTTTTGTGAAAAATTCGTTCTTTAAGAAACTTCACATTCCAAGCAACAAACTCTTTTGTTTTTGGTGTTATGGAGGAATACACAACAAATTCTTTGGGATAACCTACAAAGACGTGCTTATCCGACTTTACTTGTAAACACTACATAGCATACCAAAATTTAAGAAAAGACAACTCGGGTTTTATCCCAAACCATAACCTTTATGGTGTCATTTCAACGGATCATGATGGTGCTCTTTTTAGCATAAAAGCGGTAGTCTCTAATGATTCAATCCTTAAAACATAATGGCAGTTTTATAAATGACACCTTTGATCTTACCATGTCAAACAAGGTTCGATTTGATCTCTCGAACATACCATATTCCTATGGTTTATCGAGAAATGCAAATACATGGAACAAATCCTCAAATCTTAGATGTTTTGCTAAACATGTAACTCAAATATCTTCCTTTATGATCGAATCATAAATTCTTTATTTTCTTGTTACAATGATTTTCCACTTCATCTTGAAAGTCTTTAAACAATTTTCAAATGTTTCATACTTCTTCTTTATTTAAGTAAATATACATATATATTCACTCAAATTTTTGGAGAAAGCATATGACGTTGAAAGATCCACCACACATGGCTACATACAATGGACTATATACATCAATATGCACAATTTCCAATAAGTTAGTCACTCGTTCCCCTTTGTCCTATGAACGGAGTTTCAATTATCTCGAGGAAAGTCTCACAAGCGTCATTTGATAAAAATCAAAGACTCCAAAAATCCATCAAGATGGAGTTTCTCATGTTTTCTTTCCAATATGATTTAAACGGCGATGTCACTTTGTAAGTGATCTTTCAATCATTTGTCTTTTGACATTTTATCATTAGTTTTATGGACATGATTTCTCCAACTAGACTTGTAAAAGTTCATCCATCTTATATGGAATATGGTAACTATTTGAAGAACCATTGTTCTCATACTACCGGAACAAAATAACAATTATTTAAACAAATCTTGAAGGCAAGCTTTGATGTCAACGAGACCACAATAACACTTTATTTGTTTTCGATGAACATCATCACATATTCTTTTGCTAGTTACTTAGGCCATTGTAGTTCATGAATTGCGTTGTTCTCTATGACATTTCACACCAACCAATTCGGTATCCAATACCCAAGAACCACATTGTTTAACAAGCAAAGAATACAACCATAACATGTATATCATCTATATACCTTAGCTAGACATTTCTAGTCTTTTATCTTTTCTGCCAAATATTTTATAGATTCTCTTTCAACATTTCCTTTTCTTTTAAAAGAATCTATCAACATCAATAGTGGATCCATACACATGACACATAGTCCAAAGCGTGTATACTCAAATACCAATACCTTTAGACTTGCACTTTGAAGTTGATCACCATCATCAAATGTTTGACGTTCTTCCAAAAATCCATTCTTTAGTAATCTATTAGTGTAGTAAACATTTTACCTACATCTTCTATTCATCCTTATCATGAAAACTTTCATGATCAAGATACTATAGCCTATAAGGACGAATCGTGAGTATAATGTCAATTCCCAAAACCTTTTTGGGAGAATAGGACGCCTAGCGTCTCCAACCTTCACAAATTCTCATACAATATGAGAACGTGTATTTTGCCAAATTATACTCTATCATATTACAACCATAAACATTGTTTCAGATATCACAATATCTTCCACACATGATTATTCGGAAACAATTCTTTCAACTCCTAGATAACCTCGATATTAAAACAACTTTTGAATATCAAGAATCATGGAGGCAAATGATACTTTAGATACTAACATTAGAATTCTTACTCTCAATATAATACTACTTATTAAACTTCATGGAGTAAATAGAGTTTGCTGAAAGTTTGCAATAGGACTTCTAAACTTTAAATTACCATTCAAAACAATACGATACCTGTTCGTAAAGTAAATATATAGAATTCTATAGTTCTATTACCTCAATTAAAACTAAGCATAAGGTGGTAAACGGATGCCAATGACTACATCAAACTATGCAAATTCACTTTGATTTAATGGTTTATGATAAATTGAGTTTGACTAATCCAAATTACAAATGAACTCCCACTAAAAATCAACATCCCTCGAGTTGTTTTGGTAATTACATGAACCAAATCCACTACACCAAGTCCGATCATAACGTGAGTCGGTGTAGCTTCAATGCGAGCATCTATATGGGCACCATATGACTCATGCTTAACCTTTTGGTCCATGTTCCAAGGCCATGTTTGTACATGATAGGCTCGCCAAGTAAGAACCTTAGTACTTGCGTGTGTAAAACTGTCTTACACCCGTTGTATGAAAGCGTAGAGTCAAGTACACTCGATCATCATGTGATATCTCGAAACAACGAACTTTATTAATGGTGCATACTTAAGGAAGAACACATTTTATCTTGATATCTAAATGAGGGATCATCTTATAATGCTACTAAAATGCCATACAAGCAATATAAGATCCAAACAAACATCATATGCATAAAGTGAAATGATATGGTTCTTGCACTTGATTACTATCATGTGCATCGTGGTATGATCTTTATCATTCCTTTATGTGTAAGGCCAAGGTCTATGGAACTTACACATTAGGTATGCTATAATTTCCGAGAGTATCAACTATACTTCAAATTATAACATTACCATATCATGACACTAGCCCAGTAACAATCTAAATTAGACACTTCTAATTTATCAATTGCAAGTTTTGTGTGGCTTAGGGATTTCAAAGATAGAACCGTTCATACCTACGAACATGGAACCACAATGATGACAATCAAATTATTATCAACTTGTTGTAAATCAGATATTGACTAGAGACAGACACCCGCTAACCACTTATGCAAAACTAGTTGCATGTCAAGCGTGGAACAGGTCTCATGTGTGAGGACATGTAAAGTTAGTCCGGGACACTTCATCCCACTATGCCACCAATATCCAAAATACATAGAAGATGCAATAACATGATCATCATCACCCACATTGTCTTAACCGTGCAAAGCATCTACGCATAGATCAGGCTCGACGAGTATGTCGAACAACCTGCTGGTCTCCTTCGGCATTACTACCGCAACGCTCGACCACCGGTACATAATGATGATCATGTTTCTAAGCTTAAGCTAAATATTCCACCTTTTGAGGGTAGATATAATCCTGATGCATATCTTACATGTGAATTGGAAGTAGATCAACATTTTGCATGTTTAAGATATCCTGAGAATATGTGTGTTAGTGTTGCTACTTGCAAGTTTACATATTTTGCTTCACTTTGGTGGTCTAAATATTGTCACGCCAATCATGCTAATATTCCTAATACTTGGAATGCTTTAAAAACAGCTATGCGTGTTCATTTTGTACCACCAACTTATCCACAAGATTTGCTAAATAAAAAGACTCGTTTAGAACAAGGAAAAAAATTGTAGAAGAATATTATCAGGAATTACAAACTGGGATGGTTTGTGCTGGTATTGTTGAAAATACGGAACAAATGATGGCTCGTTTCTTTCTTGGTTTAAATAAGGAGATTCAAAACATCTTAGACTATAAGGAATATCGTACCATTACTCGTTTGTTTCTTCTTGCTTGCAAAGCTGAACGTGAAGTGCAGGATCGTCAACCACCATGGAGAAGATCTAACAATTCTGCAGGCCGTACATCATCATGGACATCACGACAATCAACGCCTTCGTTGTGTGGCACGCCACCAGCACCTACCATGTCCAAAACCACCACATCGTCATCAAGAACGCCTTCAGCTGCTCCATCGCCATCATCCAATGGCCCTGCTCGTAGTTCTTCTGTGACCTCCACAAGCAATACGAAGAATATACAATGCCGCAAATGTTGGGGATATGGTCATATTGAGAGGATGTGCAGAACACAACATGTTATGATGGTGCATGATGATGGTGAATACGATTCATCAAGGATTTTGATGAATATACATTAGCTCTTATTGCTACATGTGATGGGGATAATTCTGATTCTGAAGAAGAGATGGAGGTAATGGGAGATGAAACTGTTGATCAATACAAGAGCTTAGTTGCACAACGTGTGTTGAGTGTGCAATTGAGCAAAACTGTGCATGATCAACGCCACAACCTGTTCCAAACAAGAGGTGTTGTCAAGGAAAGAGCTATACAGATCATTATTGATGGAGGGAGTTGTAATAATCGTGCTAGTGTTGACATGGTAGAGAAGCTTGATCTCCCAACAAGACAACACACACATTCATATTACATCCAATGGTTTGAGAGTTCTCGTAAGATCAAGGTAACAAGAACTGTACGCGTGCATTTTACTATTGGTACATATTCTGATTTTGTTGATTGTGACCATGCAAGCTTGTTCTTTGTTACTTAGTAGACCTTGGTAATTTGATAGAGAATATGTTCATAACAGTAAAACTAATCATTATTCTCTTATGCATGATGGGAAGAAAATTGGTCTCAAAACTATGACTCTTGAACAAATTTTACAAGATGATCTTGCTAGAGCTAGTAGAGCTAAACTGAGGAGAAACACAAAAGTGAGAATTAGATTGTTGTTGAAGATTTTGTACCACCAAAGACCACTAAATTTGATTCTAAGCTTGCTACTAAAATTCGTTTGAAGGGTCCATGTATGCTTACAAATAAAATTGATATTGTTGAACTAGATGTGAACAATACTCAATGTTATGCAATTGTCTGCAAAGAGGTTTTGTTTTCATTTGAGGACATGTCTCCTTCTTTGCCACCTGCTGTTGCTAACCTTTTGCAGGAATATGAGGACGTTTTTTCAGCTGAGATGCCACCAGGACTACCTCTATTATAGGAATTGAGCACCAAATTGATTTAATTCCTGGTGTCATGCCCAACCGTGCGCCATATAGAACCAATCCTGAGGAGATAAAGGAGATACAATGCCAAATTCAGGAACTACTTGACAAATATCATATTCGTGAGTCCCTTAGCCCTTGTGATGTTCCTATTATTTTGGTAACTAAGAAAGATGGTTCTTCGCGCATGTGTACTGATTGTAGAGCTATCAATAATATTACTATTTGTTACCATGCTTGATGAATTGAGCGGCTCTACCATGTTTTCTAAATTTGATTTGCGTACTGGTTAGCACTAGATTCGTATGAAATTGGGAGATGAATGGAAAACAACATTTAAAACTAAGTTTGGTTTATATGAGTGGTTATTAATGCCATTTGGTTTAACTAATGCACCCAACACATTCATGAGATTAATGAACAGAGTTTTACGTGCTTTCATTTTACGTTTTGTGGTAGTCTACTTTGATGATATTCTGATTTATAGCAAATCTTTAGAGGATCACTTGGAACATTTGCGTGCTGTTTTCAATGCTTTACACGATGCACATTTGTTTGGTACTCTTGAGAAGTGCACCTTTTGCACCGATCAAGTTGCGTTTCTTGGCTATGTTGTTACATCACAGGGCATCGAAGTGGATCCAGCCAAGATTGAAGCGATTGAGAATTAACCGCAGCCCAAGACGGTCACCAAAGTGAGGAGTTTTCTTGGCCTCGTGGGTTTTTATAGGCATTTTGTCAAAGATTTTGGATCAATTGCTGCGCCGCTGAATGAGCTTACAAAGAAGGATGTGCCCTTTGTTTAGGGCGATGCACAACAACAAGCCTTCATGATATTGAAAGATAAGTTAGCACATGCTCCATTACTCCAACTTCATGATTTTACTAAGACTTTTGAGCTTTAATGTGATGCTAGTGGAATTGCTTTGGGAGGTGTGTTATTACAAGAGGGCAAACCTGTTGCGTATTTTAGTGAGAAATTGAGTGGGTCTAGACTGAACTATTCTACTTATGATAAAGAATTATATGCGCTGGTTCGGACATTAGAAACTTGGCAACATTATTTATGGCCTAAACAATTTGTTATACAATCTGACCATGAATCCTTGAATCATATTCGTAGTCAAGCTAAGCTGAATCATCGCCATACAAAGTGGGTTGAATTTATTGAGTCTTTTCCTTATGTTACCAAACACAAAAATAGTAAAGGTAATGTTATTGTTGATGCCTTGTTGCGCTGTTGTACTTTGTTATCTCAGCTTGACTTCAAAATATTTGGATTGGAAACTATTAAGGAACAATATGTGCATGATGCAGAATTTAAAGATGTGTTGCAGAATTATAGAGATGGTAGAACATGGAACAAATTGTTCATTAATGATGGATTTGTGTTCCGCTCTAACAAACTATGCATTCCAGATAGTTCTGTTCGTCTTTTGTTTTTACAGGAGGCGCATGGAGGAGGACTGATGGGTCACTTTGGTGTAAATAAGACGGAGGATGTTCTTGCTGCACACTTCTTTTGGCCACACATGCGTCGAGATGTTGAGAGATTCATGGCTCGCTGCACTACTTGTCAAAAAGCTAAGTCTCGCCTTAATCCACACGGTTTATATATGCCTCTTCATGTTCCTAGTGTCCCTTGGGAGGATATTTCTATGGACTTTGTTTTGGGATTGCCTTGTACACAGAAGGGGAGGGATATCATTTTTGTTATTGTGGATCAGTTTCCAAGATGGCACACTTTATTCCTTGTCACAAGACTAATGATGCTTCTCATATTGCTGATTTGTTCTTTCATGAAATTGTTCGTTTACATGGTGTGCCAAATACCATTATTTCTGATCATTATACTAAATTTCTTAGCCACTTTTGGAGATGTTTATGGGCTAAGTTGGGGACAAAATTGCTATTTAGTACTACATGTCATCCCCAAACTGATGGACAAACTGAAGTAGGCAATAGAACTTTCTCTACTATGTCGTGGGCTGTTTTCAAAGAAGAACTTAAAATTGTGGGAAGAGTGTTTACCTCATATTGAATTTTCTTATAATCGTTCGCTGCATTCTATCACAAAGTTGTGCTCGTTTGAGATTGTGTATGGTTTTGTTCCTCGTGCACCTATTGATTTATTGCCATTACTTTCTTCGGTGCAAAATAATTTGGATGCTACACAACATGCTGAAATGATATTAAAATTACATGAGACTAATAAAGACAACATAGAATGCATGAATGCTAAGTGTAAACTTGCTGGGGATAGAAGGAGAAAGCATGTTGTGTTTGATGTTGGTGATATTGTTTGGTTGCATTTGCGCAAAGATCGTTTTCCTGATTTGCGCAAGTCTATGTTAATGCGATGTGCTGCTGGTCCTTTTAAGGTATTAGAGAAAATAAATGATAATGCATATAAACTTGAGCTACCTGTAGCTTTTGGTACGGTTAGTCCTACACTTAACATTGCAGATTTGAAGCCTTACTTTGGTGAGGAAGATGAGGTTGCGTCGATGACGACTTCAATTCAAGAAGGGGAGCATGATGTGGACATCCCATCTATTGATACAACTGTCATACCTACAGCTACACAAATACAAGGACCTATCACTCGAGCTCATGCCAAGCAACTTAACTATCAGGTACTCTCGTTTCTTGGAACTATTCCTCATATACATGAGAATATGATGCTGCCTAAATCAGATGTGTTTGTTACTCTTAGGAATGATGTACCTAGCATGGACAACAGGGCCAAGCATTGGAGCATAATCATGCATGGAGATGGCAGCAAACACATGAGGATTCAAGAGGACGCC
Organism: Avena eriantha; assembly: GCA_910589775.1. Taxonomy (NCBI): domain Eukaryota; kingdom Viridiplantae; phylum Streptophyta; class Magnoliopsida; order Poales; family Poaceae; genus Avena; species Avena eriantha. Next base: position 247,501,540 of record OU342741.1, on the reverse strand, counting down.
CCAAGTGGAGATTTCAGAACTTTGAAGCCACCATAATGAAGATTGAAGGCTTAGACCAAATATTCAAGAATATTACTTTATAGATTCGTCCATAGCTCAATTTGATGCCGCGTCACCTTTATTTTGGGCCAGACCCATGTTATTTTCACAGGATTTTTAATAGCCACTTTTTAGAGTCCGTATTTGAGGGAAAGGGGGCCTCTAGGTTGGATTCAGCCACCATACCTATGGCTGGCCGAAACCCCACCTTTTCCTCCTTAAATACCCCCATAGCCGTCACTTTAGACTCGGATTTTGTTTAGACTAAAAGTTAACCATCATTTCAACTTCGCCAAGACTTGAGTGTCGCCGAGACCTCCTGGACTTTGCACCTATTCAGGATCCCACCATATTCAATAAAGCTTTCATTTTTATTCACAATATCTTGATTGCAATATTAGTTCTTACTTGTTCTCGATTTCAAGTAGGAATTAAGACCCTCGCTGGTTGATGACCCACAAGTATAGGGATGGTATCGCAGTATTTTCGAGGGAAGTGAAACCCAATTTATTGATTCGACACAAGGGGAGCCAAAGAATACTTATCAGCCTTAACAACTGAGTTGTCAATTCAGCTGCACCTGGAAACAATCTTGCTCACAGCAGTTTATGAATAGCAACAGTTTTGTAGTAGGAATAGTAAAGTAACAGTAGTAGCAAAGCAAAGACAGTAGTAACAAAAGCAGTAAATAGTGGGATTCGAGTGCGGTAGGCATAGGGATGGATGGACGGGCGTTGCATGGACAAGACAATTCACATAGCAATCAGAACATAGGGCAATTGCAGATAAATAAGATAAAGCACCCAAGTACTAGACAATCCTAGGCATGTGTTCCATATATAGTCATACGTGCTCGCAATGAGAAGTTGCACAACATCTTTTGTCCTGCCAGCCCGTTTGCAGCGGGGCCTCTAGGGAACTACTGACAATTAAGGTGCTCCTTTTAATAGAGCACCGGAGCAAAGCATTAATACTCCGTGAACACATGTGATCCTCACATCAAAGCCTTTCCCTTCCGGCTACCCTGATTTCTGTCACTTCGGGACCATAGGTTCCGGACAACGACGTGTGTATACAACTTGTAGATAAGACCAGAAACAATACTATCATAATGAATCAATAATAAGTTCATATCTGAAATCATGGCACTTGGGCCCTAGTGACAAGCATTAAGCTCAACAAAGTTGCAACAAAGTCATAAAGCACTAATAAGAGATACTAGGCACTATGCCCTAACAATCTGATGCCATTACATGAATGATCTCATCCAATCCCTACCATCCCCATAGCCTACAGCGAGGAATTACTCACTCATAGATGGAAGAAACATGGATGGTCGATGAAGATGATGGTGGGGATCGATGGAGATAGCTCCAGGGGCACTTCCCCGTCCCGGTAGGGTGCCAAAACAGAGACTTTCTGTCCCCCGAATCTCCCCTTCGGTGGTGGCGGCGCAGCGGAACTTTTCCTGGAAAAACATTGAACCCCCCCGGAGTTTTTAGGTCAGAAGGCTTTTTATAGGCGAAGAGAGAGGTCGAGGGGGTGCCTGGGGCCACCACACCATGCCCTGGCGCGGCCAGGCCCAGCCCGCGCCTAGGGGTGGTGTGGCCAGCCCCTGGCCCTCCTCCGTCTCGTATTCTGGCTCCGTGAGTCTTCTGGAAAAATAGGCACATTGGCTTTTGTCCCGTCCAATTCAGAGAATATTCATTTTCTGACTTTCCTGGAACCAAAACCAGTAGAAAACAGGCAGCTGGCACTGTGGCTCTTGTTAATAGGCTAGTCCAAGAAATCATATGAAAAGTACTCCAAAGTGTGGACAAAACACAAGAAAGTGGATAAAACCAAGCATGGAGCATCAAAAATTATAGATACATTTGCAATGTATCAACATTCCCAAGCTTAACTGCTGCTCGTCCTCGAGTAGGTAAGTGATAAAAAGAAAGAATAATTTTTGAGGTGACATGCACCATCAAAGACTTGACCAAAGTATTTGTAAACATTCAAAGCTGGGAACAAAGTACTTCAATCATAACATGAAAGACAAAGTTCTAGCAATAAGACAAAGGAACTATGATGCAACATGAAAAGGCACAAACAAAAGATTCATGAATAACAATGCTTTGCAAGACGTTTGATTGTTTCACATAAAGAAAACATAGCAAAGTGGCATTCAGCTTGTCCCTCATAGAGTAGCAAATATAAATGCATAGGACACCTTCAAAGTTCATAAGAGTGACTAGATACAATAGTTTAAAACAAGCAGTATCAAGGTATGCATCAATCAACAAGTCTTGGGACGATGCACATAGAACTAAGAATGGCCACTATGCTCTCGAAGTAGTGCATAAAGATAGAAGGTGGAGACTCAATATAATGGTGGAAGAAAGGCCTTTTGTAAAAGGAAGTAGGGATTAAAGTCTCATAAAGAGCTTCCAAAAATTATGGTACTTATAGCTTTCAGCTCTCATTGCCCCTATCATAAGAATCTTTAAGGTGATTAAGGTTAAAGTGACACAACTAAGAGGATATGCTTGACAAGTTATAAACCGAAATCTCATGCCCCTTACTTATGAAGACCGATCCTCATGCTACTCAACTTCAGTCACGAGTAAGCTCTTGTCATTGTAAGTATATGTGTATCATTAAGAACCGCCAACGGGGTACCCCTTGCACATGATACGGGAGCTTTCCCATAATCAAAATGACAAGGCAAGCAGACAATGAGCATCTCAGTGATCTTTTTATTTGCTATTTGCATAGGTTTTTATTGAGGATGCTTCATAGAGTGCTCATTATGGTGATGCTTCAAGTTTCCACCATGATTAAGCATGGCTTAGGCTAGCGGCCCAGGCGTTTCTCTAACACATATACAGAATCCATGATCTTACAAGTTCCACTTTTATTTCACACCGCCGGGATCCGTAAGCAAAATAACATAATATCAACGGGCTACAAAGTACAAGTGCAATGTTGAAAGTGTTCCCCATGAAACATGGTTCTGCTAATTTCAACTTATAAAGCGCAAGCATATACGCAATAAAGAAGGACCCAATGGTTCAAGTTTATTAGAGGCAGTAAAGTAAAGTGTGCCATCAAGTTCGTGAGAGCTTTAATCACTAGTTTTTTCATAAAAAGTGGAAGGTAAACAAAAGCATGAATATACTCGGAATATCATAAGCTAGTAGGTAGGTATGGTGGACTCTTTGGAAATAACTTGGTTTAGGGAGTTGGATGCATGAGTAGAACTCATACTTTGTTGTGGAGGCTAGCAAAAGACTGGGAGCGACAAACTAAGAGAACAATAATGGCCATAATCATGTAGAGCGACAAAACATCATTGATCAAAACATAAAGTGATACTACAAGTTGAAAACTAAAGGATCATACAGGCTATGGTGACTTGAGATAGTTATAACATGGTGTGAGCATGCACCAAGTCAACCCAAATAAAGCATCAAAGGAGAATACCACTATACTATGCTTTAATATGCTAAAACAACGCATGATTCATCCAAGGCACATTAAGCAATCTCAGTTGTTTATAACAAGTCATGCTACAGCAAATAATACTAAACATAAAGCCAAAACAATATCAAGAATGGCATGATAGAGCATAGGCCACAGTCAAAAACAAGCTCTCTTTACCACTTAAGCATGAGCTTTCCTACTCTTTTCCAAACCAAACCAAACCATTTGAACACCAATGTATGAAAGGAGAGGTCCAACCAATTTATTCAGTAAACTAAGCAAACCACGCAAACTAAAAACCAAAACGAAAACGAAAAAGAAGACGCTCCAAGAAAAACACAACTGTGCATGAAACAATTAAAATGAAGTGTTTGAAAGAAACCTGAGATTTTTATTGATGAAAAAGGGGATGCCTTGGGCATCCCCAAGCTTTGACGCTTGTACTTCTTGGATATTTCTTGGGGTGACACGCGTGGCATCCCCAAGCTTGAGCTTTAGTCCATCCTTCATCTCATTACTCATTCGTTTCATATACCTGAAATTTTTCCTTCATACAAAACTTCACACAATCTTTATTAGCAACATTAGTGCACTTAAGAAAACTAAGTCTTAAGGTTCAGTTCTAACACCAATAAACCTCCATTATAACACTAGCTACTGTAGCACTTCCCTCAAAAATCTCAATTCCCCAAAAGAACTCAAAAAGGAACCAACAAGAAGCAAATGCAGAAAATGGCAGAAATCTGTCAAAGCAGACCAGCAGGTAAAGACGATTTTTTTTAAGACCTTCTGTTGCTCAAATAAAAAAGTGTTGAACTAACGAAAGTTAGATAACAACCTGGGGCAGAAGCACCAAACATTACAGCTCAATCCGACATACAGAGATCTCTCACGAATTTTTACGGTGAAGCACAAAAATCTGTTTCGGGACATCAACTTTCTCAATCATTACTTCACTCTCAATAGAGGTTACTCTTGGCACAAAAAGCAAAAAAAAGGATAAGGAGTGGTTATTAAAGAGGTAATAACTTCCAAGACTTATCTAAAACTCTTGGGTTATCTCCCAACAAGTACTTTTCTTTAGCGCCTTTAAGTTAGGCATAAGAAGCAAAAACTAAAATGGATAGAATAGAAGTAAGCGGAGATAATCATGGTGAAAACATTGTTTTGTTCAATGAAATACTTTTGTTAACAAGGTTGATCATGTATTGTTACCAAAACAATTCCATATGAGTCAAAACTTTGTATCCCACTAATGATTATGTTACCTCAACCTTGATAGCAATGGTCCCAATCATAATAGTTTCAATTTTTTCTCTTCATATGGGACAATATATTTCTCCAACTTGAATGCCCTCAACATATTCAATTGAATTCAAACTATAAGTCCTTTCAATCTTCTTGGGGAAATAGACAATGTGTTCATTGAAGGTCACCTTCCCTTGATTACAATTAATAACGGCTCCTGCAGTATTTAAGAAAAGGTCTCCCAAGAATAATAGACATATTATCATCTTCAGGCATAAAAGTTTGAGAGGATGCTCTCATAAGAAATATGAGTTGAAGTAAAAGAGAGCATCAAGAAGCAAATTCAAAACACATTTAAGTCTAACCCACTTCCTATGCATAGGAATAATGTATGCAAATAAATTCATAAAGAACAAAGTGGCAAGCATAGGAAGATAAAACAAGAGTAACTTCAAAACTTCTAGCACATAGAGAGGTGTTTCTACACCATGAAAACTTCTACAACCATATTTTCCTATCTCATAATATTTTCAGTAGCCTCATGAATAAACTCAACAATATAACTATCACATTAAGCATGCTCTTCATGATCTACAAGCACTAGAGCTTTGTTATAAACACTATCAAGAGAAACCTCAGGAACATAACATTCATTCTCCTTTAGTAAGCAAGGGGGACAATCAAATAATGTAAGGGATAAAGAGTTACTCTCATTAGAAGGTAGGCATGGGTAGCTAATCCATTCTTCCTCCTTTTGTTCATCACTCTCCTCCTCTTTTTCATCTAATGAGATTTCAGGTTCATCAATTTTTTCTTCCATAGGATCCTGCAAGGCATTAGTCCCTTCCATTTGTGGAAAGCATCTATTAAAATATTCAAGAACATAGTAATTTTCATCCTTGTAATTATCAAAGCAAAATTTAAGCATACCATACACCTCATATTTGTAAGGTGAATAATCAATATTTTCAAGCAAACTAGCAAGTTCAAAAGCACCCTTCCAAGCAATAAATTCTTCAATTTGTTCCGCATCATAAAAGTCATAAATTCCTTTAGCATAGGAAGATATGGTATCATTATTACTTTACTCACATTGAAAAGGGAGGTGTTTATACCTCTTTCGGCAACAAGACTCGTCACAGCAATAAGTAACATTATAAGTAGAGCACACGTTTCTAGCAATGGTATACAATCTATCAATTTGTTCCCATGAGTGTTTCCCTTTTTGTGAAAAGCGGTGTTCCTTATAATAATCTTTTTGACCTTCCTTGAACCCACCTTGCCAATAAGATTCAGTTTCAAAGAAACCAACCATTGACATCAAGCATGATAAAGCAAGACAATAACAGACCAACGAAAACAACAACTAGAGTAGGAACTATTTTTTTTGTATTTTTGATAAAGAAACAAGCAAACAAGGAGAAAGATAAACTTAGCTTGAACAATATTGAGTCCAAGTGAACTTGATAAATAAAGCTATGCTCCCCGGCAACGGCGCCAGAAAATAGTCTTGATGACCCACAAGTATAGGGGGTGTATCGCAGTATTTTCGAGGGAAGTGAAATCCAATTTATTGATTCGACACAAGGGGAGCCAAAGAATACTTATCAGCCTTAACATCTGAGTTGTCAATTCAGCTGCACCTGGAAACAATCTTGCTCACAGGAGTTTATCAGGAGCAACAGTTTTGTAGTAGGAATAGTAAAGTAACAGTAGTAGCAAAGAAAAGACAGTAGTAACAAAAGCAGTAAATAGTGGTATTCGAGTGCGGTAGGCATAGGGATGGATGGACGGGCGTTGCATGGACAAGAAAATTCACATAGCAATTAGAACATAGGGCAATTGCAGATAAATAAGATAAAGCACCCAAGTACTAGACAATCCTAGGCATGTGTTCCATATAGTCATACGTGCTCGCAATGAGAAGTTGCACAACATCTTTTGTCCTGCCAGCCCGTTTGCAGCGGGGCCTCTAGGGAACTACTGACAATTAAGGTGCTCCTTTTAATAGAGCACCGGAGCAAAGCATTAATACTCCGTGAACACATGTGATCCTCACATCAAAGCCTTTCCCTTCCGGCTACCCCTATTTCTGTCACTTCGGGACCATAGGTTCCGGACAACGACGTGTGTATACAACTTGTAGATAAGACTAGAAATAATACTATCATAATGAATCAATAATAAGTTCAGATCTGAAATCATGGCACTCGGGCCCTAGTGACAAGCATTAAGCACAACAAAGTTGCAACAAAGTCATAAAGCACTAATAAGAGATACTAGGCACTATGCCCTAACAATCTGATGCCATTACATGAACGATCTCATCTAATCCCTACCATCCCCATAGCCTACAGCGGAGGATTACTCACTCATAGATGGAAGAAACATGGATGGTCGATGAAGATGATGGTGGGGATTGATGGAGATGGCTTCGGGGGCACTTCCCCGTCCCAGCAGGGTGCCGGAATAGAGACTTTCTGTCCCCCGAATCTCCCCTTCAGTGGCGGCAGCGCAGCGGAACTTTTCGTGGAAAAAACGTTGAACCCCCCGGAGTTTTTAGGTCAGAAGGCTTTTTATAGGCGAAGAGAGAGGTCGAGGGGGTGCCTGGGGCCACCACACCATGCCCTGGCGTCGCCAGGCCCAGCCCGCGCCTAGGGGTGGTGTGGCCAGCCCCTGGCCCTCCTCCGTCTCGTATTCTGGCTCCATGAGTCTTCTGGAAAAATAGGCACTTTGGCTTTTGTCCCGTCCAATTCCGAGAATATTCATTTTCTGACTTTCCTGAAACCAAAAACAGCAGAAAACAGGCAGCTGGCACTGTGGCTCTTGTTAATAGGTTAGTCCAAGAAATCATATGAAAAGTACTCCAAAGTGTGGACAAAACACTAGAAAGTAGATAAAACCAAGCATGGAGCATCAAAAATTATAGATACATTTGCAATGTATCATTGGTCAGGCTGATCGTGCTTCTGCAAGATCGATAACCTTGAGGAGGTTGGCCTAGCGATTGCATTGGTGCTCATGCTCACACGTGTAGTCGGATCGTCAAGCCCGAACTCTACCCAAATCGACTATCACCATCTCATCGAAAGATCGGACACCTTTGCCATATCACCTAGCTACTAGTAAATGCAACTTCAGCACAATATTACCTAGCTACTAGCAAATGATAGTTTAACACCCACATTACGGGTTGTTCATGGAACACAAGGCTAGCACTTCATGAACAAACCATCATGATCTTCTTCATATCCTGTAGTTTCCTCTCGCCGCCCACATGTCGAGTGCCTACTGCTGTCTCCTACTCTTCCAAGTAGCACAATCATTTTGTGCAACCCCATGGACACCGTCAGTTTTGTTGTCGTTAAGAACTAGGTCTTCCTCGGTCGGGAAGTACTCATCAGTACCAAATTGCAAGATCTAGTTGTAAGTACAAGATTAACTTGGGTAGGGAAAGAGTGGAAAGGCTTCTGATAAAGGATCTTAAACCCGTTCTTCAGAGCAGCAAAAACCCTCTCAACCGTGACTCCAAGGCTAGAGTGCCTAAGGTTAAAAAGTTCTTCCGGAGTCCTTGGGTAGTTCCTAGCAGAGAACTCATTGAGATGGTACCTTGTTGACCTGAAGGGTGGCAGAATTCCAGGCCGACAGGCATACCCGACATCTGCAAGGTAGAATTTGCCATCAGTGAGCTTGAGGCCATCAGGTCTGCTAATGCTGTCAGCCAGAATCGTCGCATCGTGTGCAAATCCTTCCCACCCAGCAAGCACGTATGTGAACTTCATGTCGAAATCAACGACGACAAACACATTCTGACTGGGGAAGTGCTTCCCCCTATATGCAGCCTGCTCAGCTTTTGGCACTGTAGCCATGACATGAGTACCATCAATTGCTCCAATACAATCCTGGCATTATTGTTGGGTTCACAACATAGAAAACAAAAAATTCCTATGATGTGAACAACTAAGCACCAAGATCTATCTACATAGATACAATCGACGGGTGGATATACATCCATAGAGAACATACCCTTGAAGAGCGACAAAGTGTTACAAGGTTGTACTCGTGGATGATGTAGTCGTACACTTGCTGATCTCAAGGTCATGATGAAGTCCAGCGAGTATAGCAGGTCCAGCACCAGCAAGTCCAGCAGGTCCAGCACCGCAAAGCAGCGGTGCATCCGTGATCGCACGCAAGTCCGTTACCCCAATAACCTCCGCGTCCTCGCTCCAACGATGCAGCGGAAGCAACAACGCCTTTCTAGATAAAGCCACCGAGAACATGTATCTCGCTAATCCGAGACCATGTGGAATAATTTCTAGAGGGGGAGAGAGATCCTTCACGAGTAGATGTGTGAGTGGAGGAGGAGGTGCTCCTTTTATAGGGGAGGGGGTGCCCAAGGGGCATATCCGCCAGCCATGGTGGGTGCCCCCACCTCTCCCTCATTCATGTGGGTGGAGCTCCCACTCACATAAACACACTTCCACTCACATATACACTCACATGCATTAAATTTCCACCAAATTTAATGCAACTCTCATTTAACAAAACTCTTTTATTTATTTTATTCAGAATTTTGTTAATTAGTTTAATTAACAAACATTCACATAAAACCCCCTACAACATTTCAATATCACATGCAGAACATTTTCTACAATTTCACCCGAAATAATTCTAGTTTCCATCGAAATGATTCCAATGCTTACTTAAATATTTATATGAAACATAATTGCTTAAAATGGTGTCGGTATCCCTTAAGTGTGTCACCCTATGGTTCACGAATAATGAAGACATGATCGAGACCCTTCTCCGATCAATAATCAGCAGCGGGACCTGGAGATCCGTACTGACTCCCACACATTCGACGCTGACTATAGTGATTGTGTGAACCTTTAACGTTGTAACTAAATCCCTTTGTCTCGCAATATATTACATGTTCGAGATTTGATCATTGGTGTCTCCATACCTAGTTTCATCTCGTTACCGACATGCACTCTTTTCTCATTCCTGTGATATAACATTCTAGTGATCACATCACTTGCTTGCAAGCTATCTCAATGTGATATCACTGAGAGGACCTAGAGTATATCTATCCATCATCAGGATGGACAAATCCCACTCTTGATCCATGATCCTCTACATAACACCTTCGGAGTATCCAAACCCACCTTTATTGTCAACCTATTATGGTGTGACATTTGATGTTATCAAGTTACTCTTCTAGTGTTAGTGATTGACATGATCTCATGGTCTAAGGACTAGATTTACTTTGTACAATGTTATAGAAATTTAAACACAATGACTTTGATCGTATTGCTATACTTTTGATGAATGTTCACCACACCATTCAACCAATCTTGTGACCTTGTTATTAACAACATCCAATGTCCATGATCAGGAAACCTTGATCATCTTGTTAATCAACGAGCTAGTTTATAAGAGAGGCATAACTAGGAACCCATTATTTTTTACACATGTATTAATGTTTCCAATTAATACAATTATAGCATGCAAAATAAACATTTATCATAAACAAGGAATATGATAATAACCACTTTATTATTGCCACTCGGGCATATTCCCTTCAGTCTCCCACTTGCACTAGAGTCAATAATCTAGTCCGTAAACTTAAGCATCCAACACCTATGGCTTTCTGGTGTTGTATATATGCATTTTCTAGTGGTTAACATAATCTCCGGATCTTACATTTTTAGGTCCGCGTGTATTTGCATGTCTTTGCGTCTCTACACATCACTCATTCTCTAATGAGATGGCATTGTATAAATTTAGTCCTGTAGTGAGACCTTTAGTTCCTTTGGGTTAAAACATGTTGATATAATTGTCGCACGATATATCTTCATAGTACTAGCGCACTATGAACCACACCTAGTTTGATAACAAACTATTTAACCAAATCCCCTCCTTTGCTGCTACTATAACACTCATATACTTAGCCTTTTGTTGTAGTATCCATCACAATGTATCAACTTTGAAACTCATCCAAATCTATCATGGAACCTCCTTTCCATTACATTGTGTAATCCATAGTTTAAATTGAGATAAATTTAATTTGTATCTTGTGACAAACTAGTATCAATGTAACACTTTACAATGAACTATTTTTAACTATTTGTCACTTATACATTGTATATTCTTAGTTCTTCCAAATCTCATAAGAATATCTTTACTAGCGTCCAATGATCATCTTATGAATCATTCTGGTATATGCACATAAAATTTACAGCATAAGACATATCTAGATATGTACATATCATGGTATACATATTGATCAAAATATTCATGTGATTTCACTCACCAAGTGTCAAAACACATGAATCTCGTTTCACTTACCAAGTGTCAATACACTTGAATCTTGATTCAACCCTTCCCATGCGGCAAGAACCGTTCTTGTCGCTTCCATATCGAACTCATTCAATATGTCATATATGTTCGTCTAGCACAACCATATTAGTGTTTCAATCTATCCATATAGACATTGATGCTAAATATTCCAGTTTTCCCCAAGTCTTTCATCGAAATCCAGTTTTAATAAAATTATTAATCTGTGTCAATAAAAGATACATCATTTCCAATTAACAGTATGTCATCTACATAATGTATTAGAAATATGTCTCAGCGCCCCGACTTAATTTCTTGCAAATGCAAGCATCTTCATTGCCTCTGATGAAATTAAACCTTTTAACAGTTTCATCATGATGAATATTCCAAGTCCCCTATGCTTACTTCAACCATTGAAGTTTGCATGCTCTTTCAGCATCCTTTGAATTAAAAAAACCCTTCGGACCGTGTCATGTACACGTCCTAGGTAACCATTCTATTAGAAGAACTTTGTTTTGTTTGTTCAACTACCATATACCAAATTATATGTAGTGGTTGCTATATTAATCCATCAAGCCTAAATATCGCTATGAAAGATCAAATCTTTTCATAGTCAACTCCTTGAACATGGTCGTAAACTCCTTTCCGACATGTTGACTATTTCATAGATGTCAAACGTCCATGTCTATTTGTGTATAGATCCAAATACGACCGATAAGCTTCACGCCTTTCCGGGGGGTCTTCCAAGTTCAAAAACTTGATTTCTCATGTAAGTAAATTATCACGGATTTTATGACTTCTAGTCACTTTATGGACTCAGGGCCCATCATCGCTTCTTTGCATGCAGTCGGTTCATCATTGTCAAAACAATAACGACTTCTGTTTCAAATCTTACTATTTAATTCTTACCCTACCCACACGGTTAAATATGAACTCTAATCTCTGAGATCACAACCTTTGTAATCATGGGAGCCATGAGCATTTTACCCGCCTCCGAGACATTTTTTGGTGCTGTGCTACTTAGCACATGTTGCTTAGGTTCATCAACCTAATCAAAGTTCTATTGTCCTCCCACTTAACTTTTGTGAAAATTTCCTTCTTTAACAAGCTTCACATTCCAAGTGAGAAACTCTTTTGTCTTCGATATTATGGAGGAATACCCAACAAATTCTTTGGGATAACCTACAAAGACATGATTATGCAACTTTGGTTGTAAACATTTTACTTCTGCATAGCATACCAAAATTTAAGAAAAGACAACTCGGGTTTTATCACAAACCATAACCTTTATGGTGTCATTTCAACGGATCACGATGGTGCTCTTCTCAGTGTAAGTTGTAGTCTCTAATGCTTTAATCCTTAAAACATAATGGCAGTTTTATAAATGACACCTTTGATCTTACCATGTCAAACAAGGTTCGATTTGATCTCTCGAACATACCATACTCCTATGGTTTATCGGGAAATGCAAACGAATGGAACAATTACTCAAATCTTAGATGTTTTGCTAAACATGTAACTCAAATATCTTCCTTTATGATTGAATCATAAATTCTTTATTTTCTTGTTACAATGATTTTCCACTTCATCTTGAAAGTCTTTGAACAATTTTCAAATGTTTCATACTTATTCCTTATTAAGTAAAAATACAAATATATTCACTCAAATTTTTGGAGAAAGCATATAAAGTTGAAAGATACACCGCACAAGGCTACATATAATGGACTATATACATAAATATGCATAATTTCCAATAAGTTAGTAACCCGTTCCCCTTTGGCATATGAACGGAGTTTCAATTATCTCAAGGAAAGTCTCGCAAGTGTCATTTGATCAAAATCAAAGACTCCAAAAATCCATCAACATGGAGTTTCTCATGTTTTCTTTCCAATATAATTTAAACGGCAATGTCACTTCATAAGTGAAAGGGTAATTTCCCCTATGACAATCCCTATGGACTAATGTTTTCATTGAGTTTTATATGAAGGAATATTCCATAGGTCATGATTGTAGTCCATGTGTTGTATTCAAGTATGGATGCCATGAAAATACAGATATACCTTGAGTATTGTCATCAAGATCATTGAGTTGAAGAATAATATGGTATGATCAAGATCTTGAGAGTGTAATCTCAATAGAATATTTCAAGATATGGCTCTAAGTCGATGTCATCATAGCCTCATTAGTTGAGATATGGTTGACTATGATTTAGAGCATGCAATCAAATGAAGAGTTCTTTATGTACCATAAGATATTGATATGGAGCATGAGAAGATACTTGGTTAACGAATACAAAGAGTGAAGAGTGATTTCAAGTTAGTCAACACATGAAGCATAAATAATGTACCACATGGATCTTGTGGTATGGTAAGCCTTGTCAATTATGCATCATGGACTAACCCATTATATATATGCATTCACGCTTTCTATATGGGATAGGTATCTTTCCATGGCCATGCTTCAAAAGTGAAGATCTGATATTGCCCATGAGAGGATGACATCAAGTGGTGATCGTCATCAAGGTTGAGAAGGGCAAGTTCAAGATAAGCATCTCTAGAAGATCATTTGCTTGAAGCTTGTCGTCCATATTGGTTATAATGGACATGCGGAGACGTGTCTTAATGAAGCTATCCCATAGTGGTGTATGGGGGAGCAAATTCTAAGTCTTCACGAAGAACCAATGATTAAGTGATGCATTCTGGCTTGGATGGAGCTTGAAGCGTTGCCATCAAGATCAAGCGGGATGCGCAAGGCAAAGGTATGGCGTTGATAGTTTTTCCTTTTACTGGTCTCAAGGTGGTTGTTGGGAGACCGGGTTATAGGATAGATAGCCGCACTATCAAGAGGGGATTTCGGTTGGGTAACTTGATCACATCGTCATAGGGATCTCAATCCTTTGCATACTTTGCATCTTCCTATTTTGTTGCTTTTTGGTGTTTCTCCAAGTGAGGTTCTTGATCTTTTTGCTATCTTTTCAACAATCCCAAGTTCATTGAAAACGGAATTCGTATGGATCTTCTATGGCATTTTCGAGTTTGAAGGTTTTACCGATTCTTCTTATAGGAAGGCTTCATACCTTTCTTCAATTGTTTCTATACTCCTATGTTGTACTATGATGTTTTTATGCACCATCCCGTAGAGCTTGTCGTCCTTGTCAAAACAAGCCCAAGATCATAAAAATCGGAGTTCGGATGCAAAAGTTATCGTGTTTTTCGTGAAGTCTGTTTCATCCCGGTTGTGGATCTAGTCCAACCGACTCCCACACCGGACGGTCTGGCGCCAGCGCCAGTAGACCGTATCTAAAACCAGATTTTCTAGTTTTCGTGAACGAATCTATTCCGAGTCTATTCCGGGATGGTATACTGAACCATTATGGTTTGTAGGCCGGTCCTCCGGCCTGGGGACTGATTTTCCCGATTCCGGAGCCAGTTCAACCGACTTTTAAACCGGGTTTTCACAGTTTTCTCCCAACGGCCATATTTGCTTTCCCTATAAAAGGGGGTTCTTTCCCCAACATTTTTGGGTGTTCTTGACCACAAAACTGACCTCCATTGTTGAACCTCTTGAGCTTGCTTCCTCTCCCTTCCCTCCTATGATTCTTGCATCTTTTTGAGGGCTTTGGAAGAGGAGATCTACATCTACAATCCCCACCAATCAATTCCTCCTCTAAGTGAGGGGAAACCTTTGTATCTAGATCTTGAATTCATTGGTTGACTTCCACCATTGTTCTTCCTCTCTAATTCCTCCCTAGCACCTGTTGCTTTGGTGGGATTTGAGAGTGAAGGATTTGAGCACCCTTTGTGTTCTTGCTTTGCATTCCTATATAAGTGTTGAGCTCTCCATTACGATTTGTTCGAGTGAGAGACCGTGAGCTTGTTACTCTTGTAGGGTGACCTCCTGGTTGGCTTGGCGGTTGGTGCCACGGTGTCCTCTTTCGTGGAATATTGTGAAGAGACCCGGGCTTCATCTTCGTGGATCTTGTGAAGTGGTTGTGGAGCTTGCCATCTCCGCAGTGGAGGAAATCCATTGTGGAAACCCACACCTCTCCAACGTGATGTACCTTCTTGTAAGGAAACACGGTAATACATCTTCGTCTCCACGTGCCTCGGTTATCTCTATACCTGAGCTTACTTTCTTTGTGATAGCCATCATGCTTGAAGTACTTATATCTTGCTTATCACTTGTGGTATATTTATCTTGTGCTATCTTGCTTAGCTTAACTTGTTGTTGGTGCACTTAGTTGAGCCTAGTGTATTTAGGTTTGCATGGCCCATTCATGCTCATTAATGCCTTGTTTAATCTTGTGAAAACAAAATAAAGTCTCATGGCATTTATTCCCATGCATCCCTAAAATATGGAGATAAGGCCAAGCCAAAAGAATTAAAAGGAGGTTCCATGTGGAGTAGATGGGGATGATCATATTTGAATATAATTTGGACATGCTAGTGTGTGTGTTCCACTAGGTGCATAATATTCCCCATAATATTCCAACATGAGCAAATATTCCAAACCAATCCATATGGAAGCTAGAAAAAGGGGTACCACTCACAAGGCATGCAAAGGTGGCTCCACATATCAATAATGTGAAAACAACATGATGCTAGTGTGAGGGCATGTGGAAAATAGAAGTGGATCCATCCCAACCCACATGAGCTAGATTTAAATGCCAAAGGAAAAGTGTAAAAGCTCATAGATAATTAGGATGGTAGAATTATAAGGTGGTGACAAGGAAAAGGTCGTGGAGTTGAATAAAAGATATGCCCCCAACTCAACTTGGGCATCAAGCATTTATCAAGAACCAAATACAATATATCAAGAGCCAAATACAATTACTAATGCATATGAGAGAAGAACCAAATGAAAAGGGTTTTATATGATGCTCAAATGCAAGGTGGCATAATGACATGAGCATGATATAATTATGATGCAACAATTATATGTAGGAAGTAGCAATTATATTACTAGACCATGTAGCATTACATATGTTAGACAGATGGGATGCTACAACTCTCCCCCCTAAACAGGAATCTCGCCCCGAGATTCTAGGAAGAAGAAGAAGACACGAAGAGGGTAGGATACATGGCATGGAGCTCGTCCTCGCATTCCTAAGTGGCTTCATCAACGGAATGGTGCGACCACTGCACCTTGCAGAACTTGATGGACTTGTTGCGAGTCCTTCTTTCTGCAACTTCTAGAATTTTTATGGGGTGTTCTTGATAAGACAGGTCTTCTTGGAGATTGATAAGCTCATGGTCCACGGTCCTGCCGGGATCCTTGAAGCACTTCTTGAGTTGAGAGATATGAAAAACATCATGGACCTTGAGTTTTTCAGGGAGCTCAAGAGCATAAGCAACTTCTCCTCTTCTTCCACGAACTTTGAAAGGACCGATGTATCTAGGAGCCAGCTTTCCTTTGATACCAAAACGGTGCGTGCCTCTCATGGGAGTGACACGAAGGTAAACGAGATCACCAGGGACATACTCCATGTCCGTGTGCTTTCTGTCATAGTTGCTCTTTTGGCGACTTTGAGCAACCTTCAGGTTTTCAAGAATGATGTGAACCTTCTCCTCCGCTTGAGTTACAATGTCGGGGCCAAACAATGTTCTTTCACCTGCGCCCGACCAACCAATCGGAGTTCTGCATTTGCGACCATAGAGAACCTCAAATGGTGCCATCTTTAGACTTTTCTGGAAGCTGTTGTTGTAAGAGAATTCAGCATAAGGAAGGCATTCTTCCCACTTTATGCCGAAAGAGATAACGCATGCACGGAGCATATCTTCTAGAATCTAATTGATCCTTTCAACTTGTCCTTGCGACTGAGGATGGTAAGTTGTGCGGAAGTTCAATTTTGTTCCCAAAGCATTTTGGAAACTTCCCCAGAACTTGGAAGTGAAGATGCTTCCACGGTCTGAGCTGATCTCAAGAGGAACCCCATACAGAGAGACAATTCTGTTGATATAGAGCTCAGCCAACTGAATTGTAGAAATTGTTTCCTTGACGGGAAAGAAGTGAGCCACTTTAGAAAGCCTGTCGATGACAACAAAGATTGCATTGTTGCCCTTCTGCGACCTTGGAAAACCAGTTATGAAGTCCATCTCTACTTTCTCCCATTTCCATTCCGGAGGCTTCAATGGCTGTAGAAGACCGGAAGGTTTCTGATGGACAGCTTTAACTCTACGGCAGACATCACACTCCGAGACATACTTGGCACAATATCGTTTCAAGACAGGCCACCAATACTGTGTTTTCAAGTCCATGTACATCTTAGTGCTGCCAGGGTGGATAGAAAGAACATAATCATGCGCCTCCTTAAGAACTTGCTCTCTCAAACCCGGGTAGTTCGGAACAAACATCCGGTGTTCAAAGAAAAGAGCGCCTTGGTCGTCGACGTGGAAGGACTCATACTTCGGAAGATGAATGTTGGAGATGATGTTTTTAGTGTAAGGATCACCAAGTTGAATGGAGCGAACTTTTTCTTCCAATCGAGGGGTTGACAGAAGGTTCAGAAGATACCCTTGATCCACAATTTCAAGGTTGAGCTTGCGGAATTCCTCACACAAGAGAGGCTGTTGTTCTTCCACCATGAGGTTGTTGACATAAGCTTTTCGGCTGAGAGCGTAGGCCATGACATTAGCTTTGCCAGGAGTGTAGTTGATTGTGAGATCGAAATCATTAATTGCTTCAATCCACCTCCTCTGACGAAGGTTGAGATCAGGCTGTGTGAAGATATACTTCAGACTCTTGTGATCAGAAAAAATCTCACAACGGTTGCCAAGCAAATAGTGCCTCCATACTTTCAAAGCAAAGACAACTGCTGCGAGCTCGAGGTCATGTGTAGGATAGTTGATCTCATGCGTCTTCAACTGTCGAGAGGCATAAGCAACAACTTGTTTTTCTTGCATAAGGACCGCACCCAATCCTTGCAATGAGGCATCACAGAATATCTGGAAAGGCTTTGATGTATCTGGAGGAATCAAGACTGGTGTGGAAGTGAGCTTCTGTTTGACTGTTTCAAAGCTTGCTTGACATGCAGGAGACCAAAGGTATTTCTTGCCTTTCTTGAGGAGATCTGTAAGAGGCTTCACAATCTTCGAGAAGTTCTGAATGAAGCGACGACAGTGACTAGCCAAACCAAGGAAACTCCGGACTTCTTTGACATTTTTGGGTGGAAGCCAGTCAACAATTGTCTTAACAGTTTCTGGGTTGACGGCAATGCCCTTGGCAGAGATGACGTGACCAAGGTAGGTGACTTCAGGTAGCCAGAACTCACACTTGGAGAACTTTGCATACAGGCGGTTCTCACGAAGCTTGTTTAAGACACACCGAAGGTGTTCTTCATGTTCTTCCTTTGACTTAGAATAGACTAGAATGTCATCCAGATAGACCACAACAAACTTATCAAGATACTCCATGAAAACTGAGTTCATAAGCCTCGAGAAGGTGGCAGGTGCATTGGTGAGGCCGGAAGACATGACCGTGTACTCATACAGGCCATAGCGGGTGGTGAAAGCTGTTTTAGGAACATCTTCCTTGCGAATCTTGATTTGATGATATCCACTTCTCAAGTCAAGCTTAGAGAAAACCACAGCTCCAGCTAGCTGATCGAAGAGATCATTAATCCGGGAAAGGGGATATTTATTCTTGATGGTTTTAGCATTGAGAGCCCGATAGTCAACACAAAGTCTATTAGTTGTCTCGCTTCTTCACAAAGATGGTTGGGCTACCCCAAGAAGAAGTACTGTGCTGAATGAAACCCAACTTCTCTTGTTCATCAAGCTGATGTTTGAGTTCAGCCAACTCAGCAGGACCCATTTTATAAGGCCGCTTGGAGATAGGAGCGGTACCAGGTTCAAGCTCAATCACAAACTCGACCTCTCGGTCAGGAGGCATACCTGGCAACTCTTCAGGAAAAACATCTGGGAACTCACAAACCACCGGAACACTCTGAATAGCTTCCATAGCATCATCATTCAGAGCCGCCAAAGAGAAAAGCTGAATTGCAGGAGTCAGACTTGGGGAATAGACTATATGACCTTCAGGATTTTCAGAGAAACCAAGCGTTCAGCACAACCAATCACAGCTGCATTTGTTGTTAACCAATCCATGCCCAAGATAACATCAATGTCAGAATTGCCCAAAATAATTAAGGAAGCCGGGAATGAAGAGCCACTAATCTCAATTTGATTGCCATGGCTGATTTTAGAAGATGCTAATGTTGCTCAAGGAGAAAGGACAATTAAACGCTTGGGGAGAGGATCCATTTCTAACTCATTCTCCTTTGCAAACTTGTGAGAAACAGAAGAATGCGATGCACCAAAATTGAACAAAACTCGTGTAGGGACTGAGTTAACAGGAAGCGTACCCATCACAACTCCAGATGCATGCTCAGCTTGAGCGACGTTGACACAGTTGGCACGAGCAACGGTGGACCCGGGCTTAGTGTTGATGTTGAGAGCCCGAGGTGGAGGTGCACGAACCATAGAAGAACTTGCCGCAGGTCTTGGAGGTGGTGGAGGAAGAGCTTTGTTGTTCATGGGACAACTCCAGTGTTGATGCCCAGTGTTTCCACAAGTGTAGCAAGCACCAGGTGGACGTGGAGCAGCATAGCCAGGGACTCCGCCAGGCGCTCTAGGGTAGTTGTGGTTGTAGCCCCTAGGAGCCGCGGTGAAGGAGTTTGGTGGCCTTGCCGCGTAGCTTGACGGTCTTGGTGGAGCCGGGAGCGACGGTGGGGTGTTAGGAACCCACACACAGTGCTTAGAAGGAGCTGTCATAGCTGAAGAGCTTGCTGCATCGCGGCTGTGTTTCTTGGACTCCTCAAACACTTGCCTACTTGCTTCTTCCTGCAGAGCTGTATGTTGGAGTTCTAGAAAAGACCCCGGCCTTGCATGAGTGATTGCATATTTGATTGATGCATTGAGCCCTTGCCTGAACCTCTTTTGCTTCTTCTTGTCATCAGAGATCTCATTGCCACCATACCGAGAAAGGTTCATGAAGTTTCTGATATAGGTATTGACATTGTCATTGCCCTGCTTGAGGTTGAGAAACACTTCCTTCATCCTTTCCATGACAATTTCTGACAGATATTGCTCTTTGAAAGCCGTAGTGAATTGCTCCCAAGTAGGCTGAAAACCAGAGTGGTCTGCCTTCAGGTAATTTTCCCACCACAGAGCTGCATCTCCCTTCAGAAGGTGAGTGGCATATTTTACCCATTCTTGCTCAGGAACATCCGCCGTCGTCAGCAACCTTGACATCTCCCGCAACCAATCATCAACGTCAAGTGGCTGATCAGACACCTCAAATTGGCGTGGGTTGAACTTCAGAAAACTCTTGATATCTCCTCGCTTGGGAGGTGGAGGTAGCGAAACAAACTCATTCCTCCTGACACTTTCTTCAAATCGCTGCTGGTTCTGCTGCATTGCTCCCAGGGCATTAGCAATACTTGCCAACGTAGCCCCCAGTTCAGGTGGTATGTCCTCCTCAGAACGACATGGTGGTGCCATCCTGTGATTGATATAAAACTCAAGTCAGTACCATAATGGAGAATAATAATAATCCAAAATAGTACCAAAATGGAACTAACCAAGATTAAAGGATACAATTCACTAAGATGATATTAAAATATCAACAAAGTTCAAGGCACCTAGAAGATATTAAGCATATCGCACACGATTGAACAAGGAGTGTGGTACACAAAGGTATCAAAGAAATTTTTTCCGCAATTTCGGCATTAAAATACCACTATATGCGCAAAACCACTTAACGAATCAAGATTAGTAACTCTACCAATTCAATATACAAGAGCGAATAAAAGTAGCGGTATGGTCGCGACTCCATCCTGCACTCAAATCATTACTCCGCACATGAATAAGTAAAACACATATCCCAACACCTTCTTCTTAAGATGAACCTAAAGATTAGTAACTACGGAAACGAACACCCCAAACAAGATAATGTCGGATAACAAAGAGTATGACAGATCGCACCGGTATACAACGAATCAGATAGATCGCGTCGGTTTACAAAGGCCTGTCGGTATGGAATGTACCAATAGTTGATAACCAAAAGGCAGATAGTGATAACATTTGGATGCAACAGATAGACAAGGAATTCACACACACACACACACAACCTATGGTACTACGGAACCCCGAACACGTGAATCCTAGTTTGAATTTTAGAAGAGGATTGAAAACGTTACACTTCCTTACCAGAAAAAGGGTGGGTGGGTGGGTAAGAAGAAAAATGGAAGCAGTCCTACTCTCACGTTTTGTTTTTCCCTAGTATACATAGCTACCAAAAATATTTGCTAGACTGACAACGACCATTTGGCTGAGACCCTTAAGGGCGGGATGGCTCTGATACCAATTGTAACTACCTCTGACCCTACGCTCTAAGTTCAAGCATGGATGAAGCGGAAGTGGTTAAAATAGTACAGCGGGGGCCCAGAGGACCGCCCACGTGTAGACCTGTCGGCCATCCTAACCACTCCCAAGACATCGGGACAAGAGCGAGCGGCGTAGGCAACAGGCGAAGAGTTCAAATACATACACAAGTGAGTATGTATGCAAGCTACCATACAACAGTTTTCAGAGCCATTCCATCTAAAAGAAATAGAAATATTACAACGCCATACGGCAAGATCCAAATATTCTAGATAGAGATAATAATTTAGGATAGCTCCTCATACATCAAACATCAGAGTATCAGGCGGAAGCAGAAAACAAGATCCGAGTACAGATAAGAAGCAAATCGGCATAAGATGCCACATAAATAAACACATCCCGCCCACAGATCTCACGGATCCCCATTCCCGGAATCTCTACACCGCGTGATCGTTGCCAACATCATCTGTCTCCTCCACCCAGTATCCATCCTGCGAATACACATGTTCATCTTAATCAAACAATTTATCGTGTGAGACCCTAGGGGTACTCAGCAAGTCTTTATAGCTCTAAAGGGGAAATATACCTGGGGTGACGCAATTGCAGCAAAAGATAATAACTAACAAGTCTATAGATACTCGCTAACCATCCGCCTAACCAATGATAGACGGATGTCTGTTAATTAGTAACAACAGTTATAACAGTATGATTAATAGATCCATCCTGCTTCTCGCTTACCAACGAGAAAGCGGACGAACAACCCATCCGTTGGCAGTTTTATTAACCATTCCTTGAGCATTGCACTATTTACTAGTCTGGTATTTAGTCAGATTAAAAGTGGTGCTTTAGTTATACTTGTCTATGATCGAGAAACTGTGCTCCAAGTCGTCCATAACCGCGGACACGGCTTTCAGAAAGATTTACCCTACAGGGGTGCACAAATAGCAACACACACTCGATCAACCTCGGAAAATCCAAATCAAAACCCAACGAGGCATTCACGACAAAGCGATCACAGGATTCAGAAATATTTTAGGGGGCCACCCCATTAAGCTACCCGCAACGAAGTTGGCCGGCTCCGAGATGGACCCAAGGTTTGCGTCAATGGCTATAAATGACTGGGAACCCGAAAATGTGACTGGGCTTGTCGATACTGCAAAAACATTCCGCATCCAAAATAGTACAGGTGCTCCACGCACAATCTTAAATAAAATAGTAAAGCATGGCATAAGTACAGGATAGTAACAAAGCCCGAAACTACTTTGTGGCCCCAAGAAATAGAAATAAATCAAGCTCTGGCTCAGGGGGATGCATAAGGCCTCCCGGATGTGGATAGTGCGAATAGTCAAGGAACATGAATCAAGTACTCGAGGTCCTACGGGACACAAGTGAGCATAAAAACCAAATAACAGATATTGCCCACCGGTGCCTCTTTCATTAGTTATCCCATTACTACTCAGGTTAAGTTGTTTAGGTACCTCGTTATCCATCAGACGCTCACATACCCTACACATGCTGTTCTACGACTCACATGGCTCAAACAACTCCTGTAGTAATGGCTCATGGGATGGAGGAACAAGCTTCGGTGGGGTTTAAAAGTAAAGGCTATGCAGTACTTAGGATTCAATTTAATGCAATCGCGACTCAATGATGCAAGAATAAGATAGAGGCAATAGGTACTATATGTATGCAAGCATGTGATAGTTCTTGCCGGGTAGCTCAGTTGTCGCGAGAGATGGATCTGGGTAGAACTCCTGTGATTCCTGATAATTCCCCTGCTCGGCGTCTATTCGAGAAGAACCAAACACACAAGGGATAATATAAATAAAGTGCGCAAGCATATGAATAAATGCGACAAGCAAACAAGCATGCTATGATGAATGATGCACAATTTACATGGTATAACTTAGCATGGCATGGGTGAGGTGTGGGGTACAAGATTAAAGCATTTTATTAAGTTTTTAGTCCGGTTTTGCTCTCATATAACTTGCTGTCCACTTAATATTTATATGATGCATGCTTCAAATCAGAACATGGAAATTATAGTTAGAACGGGCTCGTCGCGCTGATCGATTTAGACATATTATTTGTCGAATTTGGAGTTATAGAATTAAAGTTATTAATTAATTAAGAAAAGAGCATTTTATTGTAATTTTACTTATCTCGAAAATTTAAAGTGCTCAAATAATATTTTGAATGGCATATTTGAAATCCTCAGATTTTTCTGATTCAAAAACATATATTATTTGTATTATTTGGAATTACAAATTAAAAGTTATTGAAAATAGAATTAAATCATATTTAAACATTTTTCTGAAATTGTTTTAGTAAAACAGAAAAACAGAAAGACTTTTTCTACACAGGCCGAGCTAGCCACAACTACCGACATGTGGGGCCACGCTGAGCTGGAGAAAAACCTCGCGCGGAACTTTTCCTACCGCGAGGCAGTCTAGGCCGTGAGACAGACTGGTGGGTCCTGCGGGCCAACGGACCCACGTGACAATGGCTGAGCGAGCGGGTGCCACGCGGCAGAGCCAGGGACCGCGGGTTGAGGTCCAGACTGTGCGGGTGTTTTTTTGTAAAACAACCACGGTGGCTGACAGGTGGGGTCGGGTGGAGCGCAGGTTGAGGAATCCAAAAACTGTGGTACCTTTTTGTTAAAGGACCACAGAGGCTGACATGTGGGCCCTAAAGGAGTGCGGGTTGCGAGACAAAAAGGTGGGGGGGGGGGGGTATCTACAAGATTGCCACAACTACTGTTTTTCTTCCTCTGAGTTTACTGACGAACTGACAGAGTAACGCACGGCGCGGCGCAGCGGGGGCTCGAACCCTTGATCTGGGGCGCGCGCGGGCGGTGGCCACTGCTGGGCTAGGGAGGGGTTGTTGACGGGAAACGACAGCACGGCCAGGTAAAGTATCTGCAGCGCAACGTCAGGGTGGAGAACGCGAGCGCGGTGCACCAAGAGCGTTCGACGAATTGCGCAGCGTGACTAGGCAGCAGATCGGCAAGAGGAGGTGTCTGGGAGGGCCGGGCGCTCACCGGGAGTGGGTCGGTGGTGGCGGAACGGCTTGGGACGCAGGGGATCGGCGACGTTGCTAGAGACCCGAGGCTAGGGTTTGCTCATCGGCGTTGATGCCGTGCAGCGTGTACCGACCGCCTTTTCCTCGCTGCTGTGTACGGGGACGATGCAGAGGTTCGCCTGGGTCTTCCCCAATGCCAACACACCCGCCCGCCGCCGTGTTTTGTTGAGGTAGGGTGGAGGCCGACGGTGGATCGCCGGGGGTGGAGAAGAGGTAGCGGGGAACAGAGGACGTTTTTGTGAGATGACTGGGTAATAATATTCTTCGTGAGATGACGTTTTTGTGTACCTCTCTTCGTGGTAATAATAAGGCTGTTGCTTGTCTCAAACATGTTATGGACACCACAACTAAACAAACGGGAACTATAGAGGAGTTGGCTTTCCAACTTGATGATGGGAGTCAGAGATTCAATCTCCTTAAGCAAGAGCTTGCCAAGGAGAAGCACCCTAATTGTCTCCTCACACAAAAAATTGAATCTTATAAGCTTGAAAAGGAAAAATCTATTAATTATGCTAGTGTTACTAACTCTACCTCTTGTGAAGCATCTATATTAAAGGAGAATGTTGAGCTAAGGGCTCAACTTGATTTGCTAACTAGAAATTATGGGAAATTAGAATAAAACCATGAAAATCTCTCGGCCTCTCATATTGATCTTCTAATCTCCTATGATGAACATTAGCACAACTTCTACTCAAAATGCTATTTTGCCATGTGCTAGTCCTAGTGACCCTTCTAGTCATACTAGTGATAAACCTTGTGTTGGATTACTTACTTTGCCTTGTCACTCTAACAATGAAGATTCTAATTCCTCTAGTACCTCTATTTCTACTAACCATATAGAGGAAATCAAAGAGCTCAAGGCCCAAGTCACTTCTTTGAAGAAAGACTTGGAAAAGAGTCATGAAGGGAAATCCACACTAAATAATATTTTGAGTGTGAAAAAATCCCCTAATGATAAAATTAGACTTGGATTCAACTCCAATAACAAGAACAAGTCCAAGATCAACAAGAAGGTGTGCCAAGACCAAGTAAAGGATTTGGCCAAGATTATTTGCTTCAAGTGCAAGGTTGTAGGACATCATGTAAGATCTTGTTCATTAAAGAAGAAGCACTTGAGTGAGAAGCAACAAGGGAAGCGGCCACAAGTTCAAGGTCAATCGCAATCTCAACCTCAAGTTGAAGCTAGGCCACTTCCCAAGAAGAATCAAGATAAGGCTCCCCAAGCCAAGAAATTAATGAAGAAGAGAAAGTGGAGCACTTGTTTCTACATATGTCGTGAGAAGGGGCACTTTGGCTCTTCATGTTCAAACAGTACCTTATCTAACCCTATCATTGTTGATGATGATTATTCTCTTGGGAAGGATAAGGATGGCAATGTGTTTGCCAAGTTTGTTGGAACTCAAAGTGGTGTCAAGAAAAGAACCATTTGGGTTACCAAGCCTATTGTGACTAACCTCTTAGGACCCAACTTGGTTGGGGACCAACAAGCTCAAACTTGATTAATAGGTGTTTGTGGAGGGCACTGGAGACTGGTGGCTAAAAATATATTCTAGCTCGTTGGGGAACCCCAAGAGGAAGGTATGATGAGCACATCAGCAAGTTTTCCCTCAGTTATGAAACCAAGGTTATCGAACCAGTAGGAGCAAGGAAACACCTCCAAGGTGTTGTTTCCAACTTGGAATCCTGCACAACACAACCACAGAACTTTGCCCCCAACTTACAGTGAGGTCGTCAATCTCACTGATTTTGCTGAAAACAAGGGATTAAACGTATTGTGTGGAAGATAGTAATAACTTGTAGAAAGTAAATAGAAAATAGTAAACAGTTGTATATTGATGGTAAAAGAAAGGACCGGGATCCATAGTTCACTAGTGGTGGTTCTCCTTAAGATAGATGACATGTTGGGTGAATAAATTACAGCGGGGCAATTGACAAACATCGAGAAAGCATACATGCATATACTAATCATCTTGACTCCTATGAGATTTGATTAGGCATTACAATATTATACATACACCGTAATCCAACTGCATCTATGACTAATAATCCACCTTCAGGTTATCATCCGAACCCCCTCCAGTATTAAGTTGCAAGCAATAGATAATTGCATTAAGCATTGCATGTAAAGTAAACAATACAATTGTTCTATGAACAAAGTATTGTTGTTTTATCCCTAGTAGCAACAACACATCTAGTACCTTAGAGATTTCTGTCACTTCCCCAGATTACTAGAGGCATGAACCCACTATCGAACATAAATACTCCCTCTTGGAGTTGCTAGCATCTACTCGACCAAGATATCTACTAACAACGGAGAGCATGCAAGATCAGAAATAACAAAGACATGATAGAATCAATAATCAATCTGAAATAGCATCTCAATATCCATTGGATCCCCATAAACACAATATGTATGATTACAAATAGATGATCTTGATCATGAATGGAGCTCACAAGATCTAGACATGATAGCACAAAGGAGAAGAACCAACCATCTAGCTACTACATGGACCCATAGTCCAAGGCTGAACTACTCACGCATCACACCAGAGGCTTGCATGGTGATGAAGAAGGCCTCCAGGGTGAATTCTCCCCTCCGGCAGGGTGCCGGGAAGAGCTTCAGATCCCTCCTGATCTAGGGATGGAGATGACGGTGGCTATAGACTCTTTCGTGGAATTTTGATTGGGTACTTAGGGTTTCTGTATCTGAGGCATCTTATAGGCAAAAGGAGAGGCCGGGGGTGCCCTAGGAGGCCACACCACCCTCTGGCCAGGCCTGGCCGCGCGGCCAGGTAGTGTGGGCGGCCCCTGGCCCCTCTCTGTCTCGTATTCTGGCTCCGTGTCCCCCTCGGTGAAATATTGACTTTGACTTTTGTCCCGTCTAATTTCAAGAATATTCATTTTCTGACTTTCCTGGAACCAAAAACAACAGAAAATAGGTAGCTGGCATTGTGGCATCTTGTTAATAGGTTAGTCCAAGAAAGCGTATAAAAGTACTCCAAAGTGTGGACAAAACATAAGAAAGAAGAAATAAACCAAGCATGGAACATCAAAAATTATAGATACGTTAGCAACGTATCAGAGACTTGGCTAAATCATGAAGAATTAAGGGATCTTCATATATTATATTTGGTCAAGCCAAGTTATAAGGATTATCATCTCCCTATCATATACCCAATGCGCCTCTTTGCAGTAACTCGAACTCAACTCTTTTATATTGTAAGTTACTTGCACCTTTACATGTTTTGGTTTTGTACCAAGTATGTGTTTGTATTTGTTGTGCATCATACTTGCTTATTTTGTGTATTCAAGTATGTCAAGGTTTGGCACATCATTTACTCGTGTGCTTTGTTTTGAGCCTCTAATGCATCGTGATGATATCTTATTTGGCTCTTTTCGAGTGATTAATGGAACATCCCATTTTGGGGGACTGATATGCCTCATGCATCTCTCAAA
Organism: Avena eriantha; assembly: GCA_910589775.1. Taxonomy (NCBI): domain Eukaryota; kingdom Viridiplantae; phylum Streptophyta; class Magnoliopsida; order Poales; family Poaceae; genus Avena; species Avena eriantha. Next base: position 247,473,530 of record OU342741.1, on the reverse strand, counting down.
CCTTAAAATGTATGCACATGAGTCACTTAGTATCGATATTGCAAGCTTATCTAGTCACTATGTGGTGTGTCATACTCATGAGAAATTCAAATTCTAAATAACCATTAATTATCTCCAGTTGAGGTTGTTTTGCGTCTTTAAGAAATGAATATCACATTATGGGGGAGTAATATGCTTCTTTTGCATATCACAATCCTACGAAATGTGAACATATGAGGTGGTGACACTTAGAATTGATATTGTTGATTATCTTGTTTCTAGGTGGCATGTTAGCTCAAACAAGGGACTATTTTGTTTGAATCTTTTAGTACTCATATTTTTGGTCTTTGTTTGATTAAGAAATTCTTGGTGAGGTCTTCCTCAAATACATATCTCTATATCTTTTTGGTATACCATTTGCTTCAAGTTATTCTAATCATTGCTTTGCATGATTGTGTGACTAGTTGAATCTATCAACAATCTCTATCTTTGCGTAGTGCTTAATATTTTTATTCGTATCCTATGTTTTTATTGTGAAGATTTATCTTTAATGTTTGTGCAATATACCACCGGAAATCAATTCCATTACAAGCATTGTCCTCGACAATTGATATACTTGTGTGTGGTAGCATTTGTGGATCATCTTCACCTTGGATTTCACCTCTTATTGCCTTAGTTTCTTTCCAAAAATAAATAAATCTTTGTGGCTCCTATTGTCTTCCTTGGCTTTTGACCATCTCTTTGATGATGTTTTTTATTATTATCAAATATGTTTTAGTGGAAGACAAACCTTTTCTTCTCGGAACCTTGTGCCATTGTGAAAAGTGTTAAGGGTTTGGTTTATTTGTTGAAACCTTGCTCTTTTCGGAGTTTGTTATCTCATTCTTTCTTCTCTATTTTATTTGCTTGAATGAGATGAATCCTTGAGCATTTGTGTTTTTATTTCATATTTTATGCTCAATAGTTTTTGCTTGGTTCATTTGTTGAATAAATCTTGTGTTTATTTGATTCTTTGATATAGTTTGTACAACAAATGTGTTTTATCACACCTTGTATGCCTTATTGAATATTTTGGTGTTTTGTCCAAATTATGCCTTTGTTGGATCTTGAAAGTCTCATGCATACATGTTTACTAAATGTATATCTTATATCATGTTTTGCTTTGTTTGATCCAATATATTGGGTATACTCCATCAAATCCTTAAACGGCTATGATGTGCATGAAATTCAAATTTCATCTCTAAATATGCACATATTTTTATGGAGTATGTCCTATGTGTTGTGGTTAGTCTAACCACTTTGGACCCAATAAGTTTGGGGACCAAGATGTACTTGAATGTTGTTTTAGGTACATTGGAGATGCAATGGATGCTTGTCTCATCTATAAGGAAGGTGTTGTCACCACATGATAATTGGAGCCAAGCTATGATCATTGAACAATTATTATCTACTACATCATACTATTGCTATCTCGGTAACAAGTATCTTATTCATGCATATTATTCTTCCATCCAATCTCTAGTAGGTTGCATCTTGGCATGCATTTATTTGTTTGTAAATGTTGCGGTTCGTGCAAGGATCTATGAAATACTTTTCTATCCTTATTACTTATGTGAGTAATTTGAGATGATGCATATAATGGGGAGTATATAAATCATGCTCATGATTCACCAATCCCAAATATGCCTTCTAGCAATTTATTGCATATCAATTCCTCAAGGTACTCTCATGTGCAATATTGTTGAAATTGCTTTGAATCCTTCATTTTGCTACTTATTGCCTTTCTCAAAATATCCAACTAGCACTTGTGTTGTGGGGTGACCTCATGGGTGGCCAATCTTCACAGATCTCGTGGTCAAATCGATGGGAAAGCGAGAGGAAAGGGAGAAGGTAGCAGAAGTGGACGCACACCTCATGAAGAACACGATGAACACACGCAAAACTCACATGATACAAGGCCGATTGCTTCCGCCGGTGGCCACCGGTCTGATAGAATCCTCGCAAGGAAAGATCGGTCAACGTGCTCCCTCGATCCCAAGCAGAGAGGGAAGAACACCTTGGAGAGGGTCTTGACAACTTGGTAAAGGGACACCGATGCCAAGGCCTTTTACAACAAGGGAGGCGCGATGCAAACTCCAACGAGGTGGTGACGATAGTCGGTCCCCTTGGTCATGGGGATGAGGCAAAACTAGAGATTCCACAAAGGGGGTGTCTTTAGTCTATCATCTATGCCTAAGGGATACATGAGGGGGTGGGGGCTCTATTTATAGGCCAGCCACTAGCATGGGGGTAGTTTGGGGATAAACTACGCAAAAGGGTAAGTAAAGGGAATATTCCAGGGCATCAAACCCAGATTCGTGCGTAGACGGCCATTCCGGCGATAAGTCCGGCGGCACTGGATCTAGCGCCGGTATTTCCGGCAGACACCGATATTTCCAGTGAGCATCGGTTCAGTGTTCTGCATGCGTTTCCGGTGGGCGCCGATCTGATCTGGCGATCGCTGGTTCGGTCTGGGCGTCCGGTCCATCGGAGCTGGCGTCGAGAATGCCGACGGTGGATCCGGTTGTGCCGGATGGTACGCCGATTTGGCTCTGCCTCTTTTGTCTCCTCTTCCAAGCCTCCATATTGTCGGGCGTGATTCCTTGGGCTTCCTCCCCTGTCTCCGTACTTGGCGGTGTGAACCTATCATGGTCATAGGACGGAGTATGAAGTAGTATACCATTCAAAGGGGTAGGAAGTGGGATCTCAAAGAGGATAGGATTCACCTTTGGAGTCCATGACGACTTGGCATAAGTTGGAGACCTTGATGTGGTAACGATCGTAGGTCGGGCTACATCAGCTCCACCCTTCAAAAAGAGTCATCCTCGACTCTACACACTTATCACAAAGTAGAAGATGTCGGGAGTCCTTCTTGATCCTGGGGTTCACCATATAGTCATCCTCGGGAAGATTGAATTGACAACACTTTAATGTTCCTTCACCTTCTATGAAGCCTAAAAATCTCACCACAAAAGCGAAGCAACACTCAAAGCGTAGCCAATTCATAAATATTATAGCATGAGTCCTCAAGTAGAAGGAAGTCACCTTAGGATGTAGAGATGGCTTGTTGAAGGGCAACCATAGGTAACTCTCTTCGATTCGTCTTGTCAACTTATGGTCCATAGAGGTTGACACGTAAGCAATTGTACCTTCACACAATAAAGACCAAGCAACATATGTTTGTGTGTGATAGATGAGGATGTTATTTGTGGCATGTCCATTCTTGTTCACAACACTATTAGCATAACTCAAGTATAGCAAATGAAATGCATATGCAAGGTCAAAGTGCATGGGAATTGTTTGAACATCATCCAAACGTGGGAACTCAAAAACTCCATAAAACATATTAGTGTGGTGCTCAAAGCAATTGACTAAAATATTGATCAACATATTTGATGCAAAGCTAGGAGAATTCGGCAAAAACACAAGAGGAAGAACATCCAAAAAAACATCGTTATGTGGGCAAACCAACCATTGGAAATAGAAATTGTTCGACGTGTTGGATGCCACACACAAATCATCAAACTCAAAGCTCATAGGCATATGAGTATCGCAAGCGGAAGCAATATCAACATGTTTGCAAACAAACCATATGAAAGAGCAAGTGGTTCTTATGTTTGTTGCAACAACAATACAAGAGACTTGAAAGCTCTCATGACAATACATGCTCATAATGGCAATATGGTTGCACAAGAAACATCAGAAAGAGAAATTGTTCAACTTTTTTGTTGCAACACACAAAGCATCAATATCCAATAGCAACAAAACATGATTGTCACAAGGTGAAAGAATACCATTAACATGCTTGCAAGCTAACCATAGGAAAGAGCAATTTGTCAACATGAAAGCTGCAAAGCATGCAAAGGGTATCAGAGCTAGGTTCGATCTTGAACTCACCTGGGGGATGCTATCTAGAGCTATTTTTGTCAACTCATTGTCAGCTGAGGTTGACATGAGCGTTTGGGTACCTACACACATCATAGATAAAAGGAAGAACGTGTGTGCATGGTAGAGAAATACATCATCCATCATGACATATCTCTTCTTGTGCACATCACCATTAGTGTCAATCAAGTGTAACATAGGTGCATGGTGAGTATGCACGTGGGGAACATGCTTATCGTGGCATTTACCAAAATCTCCAAAATTTGAGAAAGCTATGGGGGCCATCTCAATAGAAAACATATTATCATTATTGTTGCAAGCAAAACAAGTGAAAGAGCAATTATTCAACTTATTGCAAGCAATGGGAGAAAATTTAAAACACTCATGACAAAGTATGGTCCTAGTGGTACCGTTGTCATCATCATTGGAAGCAAAACATTGGAAAGAGCAATTTTTCAACAAGGTGCAAGCAATGATGTCATCAACATAACGTTTAGAACGTATCATGTCTATGGCAATATCATGACAATGAAAAGAATCCACATGGTCATTATGATGCATAGCAATATCAACACATGGGAATAAGAGTGGAATATATGTCATGTCACAAGTATCATCCATAACATGAAAGTCATCACAAATCATCATGTCCACTAGTGGGATCATTGCATCATCAACACCCATATTTTTTACCTTGCTCATACCTCTCATATGAAGTGGGTGTTATGGTAGTATTGGCCTCCATGTGGATGACGTATTCATCATGTATGGGGATGGCATCATCTTCATCCACCATGTACATCTTCTTGGTTGGAGGCATCATCATCTCCAAGCTTGGCGCTTCTTGATCCATGGAACCTAGCACATCATGAGAAAACACACTAGAGGTAGAGGGTAAGTTGTTAGAAATCAAAGTGGCCTCACATGAGCTATCAACTACCACTCTCAACTCACTCGGTATATCACTCATGCCCTCCAAGTGGAAGCACTCAATCTCACGTATGGTGGAGTCACTCATCTCACTCTTGTTCTCACTCAAGTGGGCTAAGTGGCTCTCATACTCACATGGGATTAGTTCCACATCATCACTCAAGCATATAGGGATAGGCTTGGTTATCTCAACTCCATGCGCCTCCTTTGGTGAAGGGAAAGTCCCATGCTCACCATTCTTAACCTTGTCGTCACCATCTTGTAGGGTAGGCTCTTTACTTGGATCTTGATCATCCTTCATCGTGGCCACCTTGGCTTGTGTAGACATCCTCTTGACATACTCATCCAACTTGGCGAAGTAGAGTTCTTCATCTTCCTCCTCCATGAAGTTGCATGCGTTATGTAGGACGTCAAAGTTGGACGTTGAAGCTTGATGGCGTGGAGAATAGCTTGCTCTTGGTGCCATTTTGGTGGTGCCATGAGTAGTTGAAGGTCCCTTATGATGGTGTCGAGGGAGCTCATTGGCGTGCCTTGCCAAAGGTTGATGTAGATGGCGCACTTAGTCATCCACATGACGCTCGTGACGATGCTCCTTGTCCTTGACACTCTTCTGGGTGAGGCGTTGTAATGAGCGCTCATACGTCCAAAACGTATCTACTTTCCCGAACACTTTTGCTATTCTTTTTCCTCTAAACTTGTGTGATTTGGATACAACTAACACAGACTGATGCTGTTTTCAGCAGTATTACCTTGGTGTCTAGTTTTTCTACAGAAAATCAACTATCAGGAAAAATCCCGGAAAATATGCCAAAAAACCTATTCCACCAAAAGACTCATGGAGCCAGAAGACGAGACAGAGTAGGGCCACGAGGGGCCCACACCACCTAGCCACGCAGGCCAGGCCGTGCCTGGGGGTGGTGTGGCCGCCTCGGCTGCCCCCTTGGCATCCCTCTTCGCCTATAAGTTGCTTGTTGACATAAAAACCAAGGGGGTTCGACGTTTTTCCAGAAAGAGTTCCGTTGCACCGCCACCTCCAGATTCCACGATTCAGAACCAGAAACTCCGTTCTGGCACCCTGCCGGGACGGGGAATTGGAGGAGATCATCGCCATCATCATCACCATCTCTTCTCCATCGACCATCCATGTTTCCCCCATCTATGAGTGACTAATCCCCCACTGTAGGCTATGGGGATGGTAGGGATTGGATGAGATCGTTCATGTAATGGCACCAGATTGTTAGGGCATGGTGCCTAGTATCTATTATTAGTGCTTTTTGACTTTGTTGCAACTTGTTATGCTTAATGCTTGTCACTAGGGCCCGAGTGTCATGATTTCAGATCTGAACATGTTATTGATTCATTATGATAGTATTGTTTATGGTCTTACCTGCAAGTTGTATACACATATTGTTGTCCGGAACCAAAGGCCCCGAAGTGACAGCAATCGGGATAACCGGAGGCGATGGCTTTGATGTGAGGATCACATGTGTTCACGGAGTGTTAATGCTTTGCTCTGGTGCTCTATTAAAAGGAGCACCTTAATTGCTAATAGTTCCCTTGAGGCCCCGTTGCAAACGGGCTCGCAGGACAAAATATGTTGTGCAAGTTCTCATTGCGAGCACGTATGACTATATATGGAACACATGCCTATGATTATTTTGTACTTGGATGCTTTATCTTATTTATCTTCAAATGCCCTATGTTTTGATTGCCATATGAATTGTCTTGTCCATGCAACGCCCATCCATCCATCCCTATGCCTATCGCGCTTCTATCCTACTATTTACTACAATTGTTACTACAGTCTTTACTTTTACTACTGCTATTGCTTTGCTGTTGCTACTACAAAACTGTTGCTACTGATAAACTGATGTGAGAAAGCTGGTTTCCAGGTACAGCTGAATTGACAACTCAGTTGTTAAGGCTTATAAATATTCTTTGGCTCCCCTTGTGTTGAATCAATAAACTAGGTTTCACTTCCCTCGAAAATACTACGATACACCCCCTATACTTGTGGGTCATCAAGACTATTTTTTGGCACTGTTGCCAGGGAGCGTAACTCTATTTATCAATTTCACTTGGAATCACTATTGTTCGCCGCCATCCATCCATCATGGGAAGGTCTCGTGATGGCAAGGTTCCTATTTTACCATCCACTACAAGGAGAGGTACGGTTCTGAACACCTCTGTTGCTCTTGATTCACCATCTATTATGAGTAAGTTCCTTACACCACCACATACACATGATACACACTGCTACTACTGCTGAATCTGAAACTTCTAATACTTATGATGCTGCTTCTACTACGCTTGATAAGAGTGGTTCATTAGGTCCTTTCCTAGATGCTACAATTGCTAGAACTATAGCTGGAAATACTGAAACTCCTAATGAAGACACTACTACACCTGTCAGTTCACCTAAGTCTAGAGAGAGCTATGATATTGAAGACGGTTATATAGAGATGACCGATGAATTTATTAAAGAATGTCAAAACACCCATGATAGGAGTGCTATTAAGAGTCTCCTTGAGAGGCGTACTATAAAACCCAAATTGTCTCCTAATGCTAAGTTTGCCGCGTCTCCCATAAACATTAAAGATAAGGATAATGATTTCTCTCTTGATCCATCTTACATAACTATTGTTGAGAAAGAACCTGTTTGTGGGACTAAGAATGAAAGTGCGGTAGCACATATGACTGAGCTTTCTACCATGAGTGGCCTGTTTTCTGATGATATTAAGATGCGCACCTACTTTATTGCTAAATTTTTCCCTTTCTCGCTGAAAGGAGAAGCTAAAACTTGGTTTAATAATTTGCCTCCTGGATCTATTGATAGACTTGATTGCTTGATTAGTACCTTCCTTTAGAAATATTTTCCTCCTAGTGCTAGACATGCTATTTTGCAGGAATTTTTTGATTTTAAATAGGGAGAAAAAGAGATATTGCCTGAATCATGGGCAAGGTTTTGTGCTTTGATTCATGCACAGGCTGGATGTCCATTATCTAAAAATGAGCTTCTTGATATATATTATAATGGACTAACTGAAGAATCTAGGACATACCTGGATAGTTGTGCTGATTGTGTTTTCAGGAATAGGACTCCCAAGGAAGCTGAGGAATTAATGGCTAAAATAAGCAAGAATTATGAAGATTGGACTACTCCTGAACTAGCTATACCTGAGACAACTATACCTGAACCAACTATTCATGTGCCTATACCAACATCAAAGAAGAGGGGAGTTATTGAAATAAATGATGAAGTGATGAAGGAAGCTAAGAAATGTCTTAAGGAGAAGGGAATTAAAGCTCTAGACATCAAGAATTTACCTCCTATAGAAGAATTATGTAAGCCAATCACCCACTCATCCACTATTGAGGTACAGTCTCTCCAACATTTTGATGAAGGTGATATTCCTTACTCCAAACTCCTGATCAATGCTTAGAAGAATTTGTTGTTTTTATTTTTAAGCAAGATAATTTTAATAAAAGGGTGCAAAATCATTTAATGGAAAACTCTAGAGCTATTATTGAGTTAAAAGATATTGTGGAAAGAACCTCTAATGATGTTAAAATGCTTGTCAAGCATTTTCAAATGGTTCAAACTCAAATTGATCAGCTTATTAAAGTACAAAAAGACTTGCTAGTTAATGCTGCTAAAGAAAAACATGCTTATGAAATTAGAACTAGAAGTAGTGCTGCTACCCAGGATCCTCTATATCCTGAGGGGCATCCTAAAAGAATTGAGCAGGATTCTCAGCAAGCTGAAAATAGTGGTACTACTCCTAAGAAAAGAAAAAAGAAACATAAAACTATTGTAGAATCCTAATAGTATATCTGTCTCTGATGCTGAAACTGAAAGTGGTAATGAGGAAAATTATGTTCCTGATAAAGAAAAAGTTGAAGAAGAACCTAAAAGGCACACTAAGAATACTAAATACACTAAAGAAGATTTTGTTGTTAAGAAACATGGTAGTGAAAGAGAGCCTTGGGTCCAAAAACCTATGCCTTTCCCTGATAAGAAACCCAAGTCAAAGGAAGATGAACACTATAACAAGTTTTGTGAGTGGATGAAACCTTTATTCTTGCAAATTACTTTGACTGATGCTATTAAATTGCCTCCTTATTCAAAGTATATGAAGGATATTGTCTCAAATAAAAGGAAGATCCCTAATGAAGAAATTTCTACTTTGCTTGCTAATTATTCCTTCAATGGTAAGGTTCCAAAGAAACTTGGAGACCCAGGGATTCCAACTATTCCATGCTCTATTAAAAATAGTTATGTTAGAACTGCTTTGTGTGATTTGGGAGCAGGAGTTAGTGTTATGCATTTTTCTCTCTATAAGAGACTTCAACTGGAAAAACTAATACCAACTGATATATGTTTGCAAATGGCTAATAAATCTACTACTATTCATGTTGGTATATGTGAGGATGTACCTGTTCAAGTTGCTCATAATTTCTTGATATTGACTGACTTTGTTGTCCTTGAAATGCCTGAAGATGACAATATGACTATTATTCTTGGGAGACCTTTTCTTAGTACTACGGGAGCTGTTATTACTTGTAATCAAGGAAAGGTGACTTTTAATGTTAATGACAAGGAGCATACTGTCTATTTCCCCAAGAAGATTGATAGGACTTATGGTTTAAATTCAATTGAACATGTTGAGGGCATTCAAGTTGGAGAAATATATAGTCCCATACCACGAGAAAAATATGAAACTATTATGATTGGGACCATTGCTATCAAGGTTGAGGTAACATAATCATTAGTGGAATACAAAGTTTTATTTCATATAAAATTGTTTTGGTAACAAGACCTAATCAACCTTGTTAACGAAGGGATTTTAATGAACAAAACAATGTTTTCACCATGATTATCTCTGCTTACTTTTATCTTATCCATTTTTAGTTTTTTCTTTCGCTTAGTTTACTTTTCTGTTGTTAGTTGCTTGCTTATTAGAGTGTCTTAGAACTTTTGAAGTTTTAGTTTTGTTTTGTCATTGCATCTTTCCGAAATATCTTTTTGTCAAAAAATCATTCATCTATACCTGAAAATTGCTCAAAAATAAAGTGTCTCGAAAAATTCTAGAAAATTCATATTAAATTTTTACGTGAAGAAAGGGCCGATGAGTGCCCGGAGTGACCCAGGGGGGCCACCAGGCAGGCACACCACCTGGTGGCGCGGCCACCCTAGGGGCGCACCTGGCCATGGTGTGGGCCACCCCTGGCCCTCCACTCACTCTCTCACTTGCCACTGCCTTCTCTCTCCCGAGAAAACACCAGCTCATTGCTCGAAATCGCATTCTTGCTGTTCTTGACCATGATTTTTCGATCTCCTTGCTCATCCCATCTTTGCTGCTGAAATTTGGAGCATTTGTTCTGCGGTATGTGACTCCTCCGCTTGTCCAAGTAGATTTGTGTTTAGTGGTTTATATCTTCAGTATTTTGCTGCTGTAGGTGACAGGTTTTGAGAGCTTGTAAGCTTGTTCAATGCTTAGAGATACTGTTTTGATGCATGTTTAGGCCTCTTACAAGTCCCTATGAGTAGTTCCCTTCATTATGTATTCACTTTGCAATCACTTGTATAATGGATGTTTAAATTTCAGAATAGAAGATGAATGAACAACAACTCAACCAACATGAACTGAGGGTGCCTGAGGTTATGAAGGTTCACTGAGAGGAGGAAGTTTTTCCTTCCATCTATCCATTCTCCGAATTCATAAGGGCTGCAGGGATTTCTCAGGACTTCCATACTTTAATTGCTAATGCAAGATTGGAGCATTTTGTGGGAGATGAACCATACCAATTTGTGAAACTAACTATGTCTGTGGTGCAGGACTTTTGATTTAGTTGCTATTTGCCTAACCCCATGGTTCACTACAAAATTTACAATATAGCTGTCGACCTTCCTCTTGATTACTTTTGTGCAGCTATTAAGGTACCTCGGTGGGGATCGTGTGGAAAGATTAAAGAACGACCTGCACCACTCATGGACTTGTATGTGGAGATTTGCCAAGGGAGCAGCTTCTCAAAGGAGAGTGGGAAAATTCGTAACATTCATGTCCCGTCTATTCGCTACTTTCCTTACTTTATTACCAAGTGTGCTCTCGCTAGGAAAACTGCTAATAAGTTATCCTCATATGATCTAGCATTCATCTCAGCTGCTTTAAAACGAGATAGGACTTATAACTTGGGTGCCTTGATAGCTTTCCGTCTTGTTGCCAACCGTGAGAAAGGTGGAATTTGTGGAGGCCTCATCGCCTCTTGTTTATTAGCTTTGCATGGTGTAGTGCCTCATCATCTAGACCTACAGTTTCCCATAGAGAGGCTTGACCTTAATTCCATGATACAGCATAAATTTGTTTCTTCTTGGGCTAATTTGAGTGATTTATCTTATGAAATAACCTTTCTCAATGCTGGTTGGAGAAGGAGTAAGTCTGAGCGAGTTGTTCTTTTGCCTGCACCTGTTTTGTTTAACCTTGATACCAGGGTAGGATGATCACTCACCGAGGAAGAACTCGATGCATACCTGGGGGAGCTCTCCCAACAGGAGTAGGATGATCATACCAGCAGCCCGCCTATGATTGGGGAGCTTCTTCTTCTTCCCAAGGGCCTAACCACGATCATTCTTACAATGACCCGCCTGCTTGGAACCCTTACCCATGTTGGGGTTGATACCCACTTAGGCCAAAAGCCTAAGCTTGGGGGGAGGTACACTGACATCACACTCATCTACATATCATGTTTAGTCGGTACTTTGTATATCCATGCTTCGTTCTCTTTTTAGTTTTCGTTCTTTCTTTACTTTTGCTTTCTAAAAAACACAAAAAGACCAAACATATTTTATTTGTTTGCTTCTTTTTGTTTTTGCCTTGGTTTGCTTCTTCCTTTTGGCTTTGTCTTAATTATTCGAAAAACCCAAAAAGATTTTGCTTTGCTTGTTCTTCCTTTTCATTCTTGGTTTTAAAAATCGAAAACACCAAAAATATTTGTTGTTCTTCTCTGGTTTTGTGAAGTTTGTTGTAGCGTTCAGCAGTCCTCAGTGGAATTTGGTTTCATGGTATTATTCAAGCCACACAAGTGAAGGGCAATAATGAGGATTAATGACAACTTGAGGTGTGGTAAGAGGCTGGTAACGAACTCTATTTGTTTTGATTTTTGTACATATACTCATCATTGTGGGCATGCTTAGTCTGTTCATGTAGGGTGTATGTTATTTATGGATGCTTAGTAGTTCTTGCTTTCTTATGATTAGCTCCAGCTTGCTAATAGTTTGTAGCATGTCGTATGAATGTTTGCTTGCATTGCTCTATTCATAACTTGGTATGACACTAGGATATCTCCCTCTGAATGTTTCACTTGAATTGACTTGGCACATGCTCACGCATGCATATGACTGAAACAATAATCAGTTAAGCCTCGATGAATTATTTTTCCTCAGGGGTCTTGAATCACTTTCATGGCATGATTAAGTCATGTTTTGTTGCAAGCATGATTATGACAGTTACTGCTCTCTCGTGTGTCGCTTCCTTACTATTGCTAGCCTTCACTTGCACTGAGTATGAGTTCTACTCATGTTTCCAATTCCCCAAAACCAATATTGCCAAAAGTGTCCACCATACCTACCTATTAGCATCATTTTCTAGTCCGTGCATATTCAGTATGCTTTGTTTTCTTTCGAATAAAATATTTTCTTGTTATGAGGAAGTTAGTTAGTAAAGCTCTCATGAACTTGATGGCACACTTTACTTTCTTGCACTTAATAAACTTGAACCATTGTGTCCATCTTTGTTGCGTATATGCTTGCGCTTTATAAGTTGAAGTTAGCAGAACCATGTATCATGGGGAACGCTTTCAACATTGCACTGGTACTTTGTACCTCGTTGATATCATGATTCTTTTCCTTATGGATCTTGACGGTGTGAAATAAAAGGGGAACTTGTAAGATCATGGAGTTTGTATGTGTGTTAGAGAAACGCCTGGGCCGCTAGCCGAAGCCATGCCTAATCATGGTGGAAACTTGCAGCATAACCATAATGAGCATTCTATGAAGCATCCTCAATAAAAACCTATGCAAATAGAAAATAAAAAGATCGCTGAGATGCTCATTGTCTGCTTGCCTTGTCATTTTGATTATGGGATAGCTCCTGTATCATGTGCAAGGGGTACCCCGTTGGCAGTTCTCTATGATACATATGTACTTACAATGACAAGACCTTACTTTTGACTGAAGTTGCGTAGCATGAGGTTCATTACTCGTAAGCAAAGGGCATGCGATTTCAACTTATAAATTGTTAAGCATATCCTCTTAGTTGTGTCACTTTAACCCTAATCACCTAAAAGATGCTTATGATAGGGGCAATGAGAGCTCAAAGCTAATGAGTACCATACTTTCAGCATTTGGAAGCCTTTCAAACTTTTCAAAACCTTTTCATTTCCTTGTTGAGTCTCCACACATTCTATGAGCACTTTCTTGAGAGCATGGTTGTCATTCTTAGTGTAATGTGCTTGTCTCAAAACTTGATTAATTGTGTTATGACCTTGATGCTTGTATCTTTGATATCTTTACTTCTAGTCTTCACTCAAACTTCAGAGGTGCCTTTATTTGCTCTACAATCAAAGGCAAGCGAGATACCACTCTATCATACATTTTTATGAGCATTGCAATGTTGCTTATGTTTATGTTTCATGCTACTTATTATTCTTGAGTTAGAAGCTCTTCATAGCTTGCAATGACTACTGAGTAACCTTATCTGCATACTCCTTATTATGAATTGACCAAGTACTTGATCATATGCTGAGAATATATACATATTATGAAGCAAATGTGTTCGTGAAAGTTTCTTTTATCGCACTCAGTTTTCATCTGAATTGCTTGAGGACAAGCAATAAGCTAAGCTTGGGAGGAGTTGATACGTCCAAAATGTATCTACTTTCCCAAACACATTTGCTATTGTTTTTCCTCTAAACTTGTGTGATTTGGATACAACTAACACGGACTGACACTGTTTTCAGCAGAATTTCCTTGGTGTCTAGTTTTTGTGCAGAAAATCAACTATCAGGAAAAATCCCGGAAAATATGCCAAAAATCCTATTTCACCAGAAGACTCACGGAGCCAGAGGACGAGATGGAGTAAGGCCACGAGGGGCCAACACCACCTGGCCACACGGGCTAGGCCATGTCGCGCTTGAGGGTGGTGTGGCCGCCTCGGCTACCCCTCGGCCTCCTTCTTCGCCTATAAGTTGCATGTTGACCTAAAAACCAAGGGGGTTCGACGTTTTTCCAGAAAGAGTTCCGATGCACCGCCACCACCAGATTCCACGATTCAGAACTAGAAACTCTGTTTTGGCACCCTGTCGGGATGGGGAATTGGAGGACATCATCGCCATCATCATCACCATCTCTTCTCCATCGACCATCCATGTTTCCCCCATCTATGAGTGAGTAATCCCCCGCTGTAGGTTATGGGAATGGTAGGGATTGGATGAGATCGTTCATGTAATGGCATCATATTGTTAGGGCATGGTGCCTAGTATCTATAAGTAGTGCCTTTTGAATTTGTTGCAACTTGATATGCTTAATGCTTGTCATTAGGGCCCGAGTGCCATGATTTCAGATCTGAACATGTTATTGATTCATTATGATAGTATTGTTTATGGTCTTACCTGCAAGTTGTATACACATATTGTTATCTGGAACCAAAGGCCCCAAAGTGACAGCAATCGGGATAACCGGAGGGGGTGGCTTTGATGTGAGGCCCCACTGCAAACGGGTTGGCAGGACAAAAGATGTTGTGCAAGTTCTCATTGCGAGCACTATGACTATATATGGAACACATGCCTATGATTTTTTAGTACTTGGATGCTTTATCTTACTTATCTGCAAATGCCCTATGTTTTGATTGCCATATGAATTGTCTTGTCCATGCAACGCCCGTCCATCCATCCCTATGCCTACCACGCTTCTATCCTATTGTTTACTGCAATTGTTACTACTATCTTTACTTTTACTACGCTATTGTTTTGCTGTTGCTACTAAAAAACTGTTGCTACTGATAAACTGTTGTGAGAAAGATTGTTTCCAGGTACAGCTGAATTGACAACTTAGTTGTTAAGGCTTATAAATATTCTTTGGCTCCCCTTGTGTCGAATCAATAAATTGGGTTTCACTTCCCTCTAAAATACTGCGATACACCCCCTATACTTGTGGGTCATCAAGCGCAAAGCATCATTACTCTTGGCCATCATGCTCATGGTTTTGGCGAAGTCGTTGTCCATGTCGCGCTTGAAGTTGTCCATTTGATGGCGGACCTTGGTGCTCTCGAGGTGGAGGATCCGTCTTGTTCGACATGACTTGAGGAGCTTGTCGTTGTTGAAGTCGTCCATGCTTGGGGAGTTATTGTTGTTGTAGAACTCCATATCACCAAGCATATGGAGCCATTTTCGGTGTAGTGCTCCATCATGTCATCCATGCTTGCGGAGGCATATGCATGATGGCTCATCGTGGATTCTTCGTAGAAATCATCCTCGGCTTGGGAGTTCCTAGACATGATTCACAAGACCAAGTGGTGTATATGGAAGTGGTAGAGGGGTTAGGGATGCAACTTCAAACCTTAATTTACCTTGGAAGATAGTATCGTGCAAGTGGCCACACTTGAGAGTAATAAAAACCAAGTAAAGTGAAGTTCGCACGGAACACCAAAACTAACTAACCACTAAAACACACACACACAAAGCTTATGGTGGATGGGTATGGAAGGTGGCGTGTCCAAGAACAATCCGAAATCAAGATATTGTAATGGCAAGTAAACAATCACGATGATCACAAAGCAAATAAGTCAATCCACAAGATAGGAATTATGTACAAGGAAACACACATGGTGGGATAAATGGGACTTGTGTAACGGAGAAAGTGAGCTAAGAACCAAATGATTACCTAGCAAAGACTATAAGCTCGTGTCACACAAGTGCAAGGAGAGACGCTAGTTCGATTGCAATAAAATTGGTGGGCTACAATATATGCACAAGAAATACCACCTATTTGATTTTCGTCGAGATTGCGCTTCCTATTCTATGAGGCACTTGTTTCTTACTTTTTCTTTTCCTTTTTCTATTTTTTTCTCTTTTCTTTCTTTTTCTTTTTCACTTGCCTCTTGTGCCAACAACTCTACAAGGTAACTATATGAGATAGCACGCTCACATGTGCATAGCCCAAGCAATCATAGGAGGAACTATTCTCAATAGGTGTTTGTTGGTTGCAAAGATAGTGTGGCTCACAAAGTAAAGCAAGTGGGAAGAAGTCACGGAATGTATATATCTTTCCTCACCGATCTTTACCCTTTATTGGTGGATTCCACCTTACTCACGCAATTTGTATGGAGTAGATAGCATAACCATGGATATGATGATGTAGAGCTCTTTCTCCTCTTCAAAACAAGCTAAAGAACACCGAAATCCGAGTTCGTATGCAAAAGTTATGCTCAAAACAGTGCGGGGCTGAAACTGTTGGCGGCCAAATCGGCGGGACCGGAATTGGCGCCGGAAATTCCGGCGGTAGGTCCGGCGGCGCCAGAAATTTGACCGGAAATTCTGGCGGCAACCTTGGTCCGTGGGGCCTGGTGCCGAAACGAGTTCTGGGACGCGAAAACCGTGATTTCTGCGTAAAAACTCGATGGAAAACTTCAGATCTGAGGGGGAAATAAAGGAATTAGGCCATGGGAACGCAGAGCAAGGTAGATCAACAAGTTTAGCAAGTAATCCATGGATCAAAACCTACCAAAATGCACTTAAATCATAGATCGATCCAAAACACGAATTAGGGCTATTTTTGGTGGAAATTTTTGAATTTATAGAGAAAATACCAAATCGATGAGGAATCTGTGGCAACCAAAAGCTGCTGATACCAGATGTTGTGGGGTGACCTCGTGGGTGGCCCGATCTTCACGGATCTCGTGGTCAAATCGATAGGAAAGCGAGGGGAAAGGAAGAAGGTAGCGGAAGCGGACGCACACCTCGCGAAGAACACGATGAACACACGCAAAAGTCACATGATACAAGACTGATTTCTCCTGCCGGTGGCCACCAGTCCGATAGAATCCTCGCAAGGAAAGATCGGTCAACATGCTCCCTCGATTCCAAGCGGAGAGGGAAGAACACCTTGGGGAGGGTCTTGACAACCTGGGAAAGGGACACCGATGACAAGGCCTTGTACAACGAGGGAGACGCGTTGCAAACTCCAACGAGGTGGTGATGATAGTCAGTCCCCTTGGTCAAGGGGATGAGGAAAAACTAGAGATTCCGCAGAGGGGGTGTTTTTAGTCTATCATCTATGCCTAAGGGATACATGAGGGGGTGGGGGCTCTATTTATAGGCCAGCCACTAGCATGGGGGTAGTTTGGGCATAAACTAGGCAAAAGGGTAAGTAAAGGGAATATTACAGGGCATCAAACCCACATCCATGCGCAGACGGCCATTCTGGCAGACGCCGATATTTCCGATCGGCGACGGTTCGGTGTTCTGCATGCGTTTCCGGTGGGCGTCGGTCTGGTCCGGCGATCGCTGGTTCGGTCGACGCGGGGTCCGGTCCGCCGGAGCTGGCGCCAAAAATGCTGGCAGTGGATCCGGTTGCACCGGATGGTACGCCGATTTGGCTCTACCTCTTCTGTCTCCTCTTCCAAGCCTCTGTCTTGTCGGGCGTGAGTCCTTGGGCTTCCTCCCTATCTCCGTACTTGGTGTGTGAACCTATCATGGTCATAGGATGGAGTATGAAGTAGTATATACCATTCAAAGGGGTAGGAAGTGGGATCTCAAAGAGGATAAGATTCACCTTTGGAGTCCATGACGACTTGGCATAAGTTGGAGACCTTGATGTGATAACGACCGTAGGTCGGGCTACATCAACTTGTTCCCTTAGTGTTAGTTGTGATGTTTTTCTTTTTCTTTGGTGAAGTTCATTGATATACCATGAGAGAAAATAGAGCCATGGGCTATATATGCACTTATGCAAAATATAATTTTTTGGATATATCTTATGACTTCCTCTTGGATATCATGTTTTCTTATTTTTATTAACCTCTTATGTGTGGATGTTTCTTTGTGCATTATTCTCATGTTTTGTCCACTTAGAAACTTATATACACAAGAGTGTTAATCTCCTGCCTTGATATCCCCGCTCTTTGCCGACCATCTCTCTTATCCTCTTGGTTTTTAATGGTATTGGTAAGGTCTTGATTTATGAGTGCTCAGTTTACTTTCACTGCATCGTCACGCACTCATATCTCATATTTTGTTTCTTTTGTACTTAAGCTTGTCTTGACAAGTGTATTGATTTATATCTATACTCCTTGTATCTTCGTTGTGTTCTAAATAATATAGAGGGAGTGAGGATTCCATGTTTGTGCATATTGTATTCAAATGAAACAACTAATTTATGCACGAACCTTGGGGAGCTTCCTTATTTCATTTAGAGCACTACTTGTCCATTTGATTATTTGGATCTTTCGATTGCTTGCTTCATTTGTTGAACTTTCTTCACCTTGTTATCCGTTTAGCAATCTTTGATCCTCAATATAGTTTGATTTCCTCCAAGTATTCGTCATTGGATATGCGCATGTGATTTCACTCATATTACGAGCAATGTACACCTTGGATAGGAACTCATACTATATTGTCCTTCTAACCTTGTCATACATTTTGGCACTTTTTGTAAATGGGGGAGAATTTTAGAGGGTTGAAGGGAAATGGTTTTATACTTAAGATTGGTTTGTTCTTAAGTGTTTGCCTTTCATGCATTTCATCTTTTTTATGTTGTGCATGGTTGGATATATAGTGTAAACTCCCCTGAAGGTTATTCTTGACAGTGTATGCAATGAATTCAAGTTCATCACACATGCATATATTGTGGGGGAGTTTTCCCTATATATGTTGATTCTACTCACATCTCCTACGTTAGTTGTAGTTTGTGTGAGTAGAATCGGTTTTGATATGGGATAGTATCTTTGTGTTACTTAACCATATCAAATACAACCTCTTCTATACAACTTATTCTCGGATAAGCTGCGTACTTGTTTCTAATATCCATTATATAAACTCTCTTGTTGTGATTATCATCAATTACCAAAATGGGAGAGATTGAAAGGGTAATTGCCCTTATGTATGGTTTTGGTGATTAATGACAATCCCTATGGACTAATGTTTTCATTGAGTTTTATATGAAGGAATATTCCATAGGTCATGCTTGTAGTCCATGTGTTGGATTCAAGTATGGATGCCATGAAGATAAAGATATACCTTGAGTATTGGCATCAAGATCATTGAGTTGAAGAAGAATATGGTATGATCAAGATCTTGAGAGTGTGATCTCAATAGAAGATTTCAAGATATGGCTCTAAGTCAATGTCATCACAGCCTCATTAGTTGAGCTATGGTTGACTAAGATTTAGAGCATGCAATCAAATGAAGAGTTCTTTATGTACCACAAGATATTTAGATGGAGCATGAGAAGATACTTGGTTGACCAATACAAAGAGTGAAGAGTGATTTCAAGTTGGTCAACACATGAAGCATAAAGAATGTAACACATGGATGGTATGGTAAGCCTTGTCAATTATGCATCATGAACTAACCCATTATGTATATGCATTCGTGCTTTCTATATGGGATAGGTATCTTTCCATGGGTATGCTTCAAAAGTGAAGATCTCATATAGCCCATGAGAGGATGACATCAAGAGGTGATTGTTATCAAGGTTGAGAAGGGCAAGTTCAAGATAAGCATCTCGAGAAGATCATTTGCTTGAAGCTTGCCATCCATATTGGTTATAATGGACATGTGAAGACGTGTCTTAATGAAGCTATCCCATAGTGGTGTATGGGGGAGCAAATTATGAGTCTTCACGAAGAAACAATGATCAAGTGATACATTCCGACTTGGATGGAGCTTGAAGCGTTGCCATCAAGATCAAGCGGGATGCGCAAGGCAAAGGTATCGCCTTGATAGGTTTTCCTTTTACCGGTCTCAAGGTGGTTTTTGGGAGACCGGGTTATAGGATAGATAGCCGCACTATCAAGAGGGGCTTTCGGTTGGGTAACTTGATCACATCGTCCTAGGGAGCTCAATCCTTTGGATACTTTGCATCTTCCTATTTTGTTGCTTCTTGGTGTTTCTCCATGTGAGGTTCTTGAGCTTGTTGCCAGCTCTTCAACAAGTCCAAGTTCATCAAAAACGAGATTCATATGGATCTTCTATGGTGTTTTCGAGTTTGAAGGTTTTACCGGTTCTTCTTATAGGGAGGCTTTATATCTTTCTTCATTTGGTTCTATCCTCCTCAATTAGACTATGATGTTTTATGCACCATCTTGTAGAAATTGATGTCCTCATCAAAACAAGCCCAAGATCATCAAAATTGGAGTTCAGATGAAAAAGTTATCGTGATTTTTGTGAAGCATCTTTCATCCCATTTGTGGATCCGGTCCAACCAACTCTGAGACCGGATGATTTGGCGCCAGCGCCGGTAGACCGGATCTGAAACCATATTTTCCAGTTTTCCCGACCGAATCTATTCCGAGTTTATTCTGGGATGGTATACTGAACCATTCCGGTTTGTAGGTCGGTCCTCCAGCCTGGGGACCAAGTTTTCCGGTTCCGGAGCCGGTTCAACCGACTTTTAAACCGAGTTTTCGCAGTTTCCTCCCAACAGCCATATTTGCTTTCCCCTATAAAAGGGGGTTCTTCACCCAACATTTTTGGGTCTTCTTGACCATGAAACTGACCTCCATTGTTGAACCGCCTGAGCTTGCTTTCTCTCCCTTCCCTCCTATGATTCTTGCATCCTTTTGAGGGCTTTGGAAGAGGAGATCTAGATCTACAATCCCCACCAACCAATTCCTCCTCTAAGTGAGGGGAAACCTTTGGAGCTAGATCTTGAAGTCATTGGTTGACTTCCACCATTTTTCTTCCTCTCTAATTCCTCCCTAGCACTTGTTTATTTGGTGGGATTTGAGAGTGAAGGATTTGAGCACCCTTGGTGTTCTTGCTTTGCATTCTTGCATAAGTGTTGAGCTCTCCATTATGATTTGTTCGAGTGAGAGACTATGAGCTTGTTACTCTTGGATGGTGACCTCCTAGTTGGCTTGGTGGTTGGTGCCGCGGTGTCCTCTTCGTGAAAGATTGTGAAGAGACCCGGGCTTCTCCTTCATGGAGCTTGTGAAGTGGTTGTGGAGCTTGCCATCTCCGGAGTGGAGGAAAAGCTAGCGTTAAGGAAAAGGCCCATTGCTTCATGGGATAGACTCATAGAAGAAGGTGAGCCTTTCTGGCGTTGGGAAATCCTTCGTGGAATCCCACACCTCTCCAACGTAACGTACCTTCTTGTAAGGGAACATGGGAATACATCTTCATCTCCGCGTGCCTCGATTATCTCTATACCCGAGCTTACTTTCCTTGTGATAGCCATCGTGCTTGAAGTACTTATATCTTTCTTATCACTTGTGGTATATTTATCTTGTGCTATCTTGATTAGCTTAACTTGTTGTTGGTGCATTTAGTTGAGCCTAGTGTATTTATGTTTTGTGCTTGTAAAATAATGTTAGCTTAATTCCGTATTATATCAAGCCAAAACCGTAATAGTTTTCAAATTGCCTATTCACCCCCCTCTAGGCGACATCTCGATCCTTTCAGTAAGTGATCTTTCAATAATTTGTCTTGTGACATTTTAGCATTAGTTTTATGGACGTGATTTCTCCAACTAGACTTGTATAAGTTCATCCATCCTGTATGGAATATGGTAACTATTTGAACAACCATTCTTCTCATAATACCAGAACAAAATAACAATTATTTAAACAAATCTTGAAGGCAAGCTTTGATGTCAACGAGAAACACAATAACACTTTATTTGTTTTCGATGAACATCATCACATACTCTTTTGCTAGTTACTTAGCCCATTGTAGTTCATGAATTGTGTTGTTCTGTATGACATTTCACACCAACCAATTTGGTATCCAATACCCAAGAACCACATTGTTTAACAAACAAAGAATACAACCATAACATGTATAACATATATATATCTTAGCCGGACATTTCTAATGTTTTCTCTTTTCTACCATATATTTTATAGTTTCTCTTTCAGCATTTCCTTTTCTTTTAGAAGAATCTATCAATATCAATAGTGGCACCATACACATGACACATAGTCCAAAGCGTGTATAGTCAAATACTAATACCTTTGGACTAGCACTCTGAAGTTGATCACCATCATCAAATGTTTGGCGTTCTTTCAAAAATCCATTCTTTAGTAACCTATTAGTGTAGTAAACATTTTACCTACATATTTTGTTCATCCTTATCATGATAACTTTCATGACCAAGCTACTATAGCCTATAAGGACGAATCATGAGTATAATGTCAGTTCCCAAAACCTTTTTGGGAGATTAGGACGCCTAGCGTCTCCAACCTTTGCAAATTCTCATACAATATGAGAATGTGTATTTTGCCAAATTATACTCTATCATATTGCAACCATAAACATTGTTTTAGATATCACAATATCTTCCACACATGATGGTTTCTGAAACAATTCTTTTAGCTCCTAGATAACTCGATATTAAAACAACTTTTGAATATCAAGAATCATGGAGGCAAACGTGATACTTTAGATACTAACATTGGAATTCTTACTCTTGATTTAATACTACTTATTAAAATTCATGGAGTAAATCGAGTTTGCTGAAAGTTTGCAATAAGACTTCTAAACTTTAAATTGACATTCAAAACAATATGATACCAGTTCATAAAGTAAATATCCAAAATTCTATAGTTCTATTATCTCAATTAAAACTAAGCATAAGGTAGTAAATGGATGCCAATGACGATAGCAAACTATGCAAATTCACTTTGATTTAATGGTTTATGATAAATTGAGTTCGACTAATCCAAATTACAAATGGACTCCCACTCAAAACCAACATCCCTCGAGTTGTTTTGGTGATTACGTGAACCAAATCCACTACACCAAGTCCGATCATCACGTGAGTCGGTGTAGCTCCAAAGGCGAGCATCTATACGGGCATCATATCTACCATATGACCCATGCTTAACCTTTTGGTCCGTGTTCTGAGGCCATGTCTATACATGCTAGGCTCACCAAGTAAGAACCTTAGTACTCGCGTGTGTAAAGCTGTCTTACACCTATTGTATGAAAGCTAGAGGTAAGTACACCCGATCATCACGTGATGTATCGAAACGACGAACTTTCTTAACGGTGCATACTTAAGGAATAACACATTTTATCTTGATATCTAAATGAGGGATAATCTTATAATGCTACTAAAATGCCATACAAGCAACATAAGATGCAAACAAACATCATATGCATAAAGTGAAATAATATGGTTCTTGCACTTGATCACTATCATGTGCATCGTGGTATGATCTTTATCATTCCTTTATGTGTAAGGCCAAGGTCTATGGAACTTACATGTTAGGTATACTATAATTTACAAGACTATCAACTATACTTCAAATTATAACATTACCATATCATGGCACTAGCCAAGTAACAATCTAAACTAGACACTTCTAATTTATCAATTGCAAGTTTTATGTGGCTTAGGGATTTCAAAGATAGAACCGTTCATACCTACAAACATAGAACCACAACAATGACAATCAAATTATTATCAACTCGTCATAAATCAGATATTTACTATAGTAGGAGAGACATACACCCTCTAGCCACTTATGCAAAACTAGTTGCATGTCAAGCGTGGAACATGTCTCATGTGCGAGGACATGTAAAGTTAGTCTGGGCCGCTTCATACCACTATGCCACCAAAATCCAAAATACATAGAAGATGCAATAACATGATCATCATTTCCCACATAATCTTATGTGTTCTACCCGTGCAAAGCATCTACGCATGGATCAGGCTCTAATACCACTATTCGGTTTGCAGCATAGAAAACAAAAATTTCCTACGATGTGAACAACTAAGCACCAAGATCTATCTACCTAGATACAATCAACGGGTGGATATACATCCATAGCGAACATACCCTTGAAGAGCGAGAAAGCATTACAAGGTTGTACTCGTGGATGATGTAGTCGTACACTTGCCGATATCAAGATTGTGATGAAGTCTAGCGAGTCCAGCATGTCCAACACCAGCAAGTCCAACACCGCAAAGTAGTAGTGCATCCGTGATCGCACACATGTTCGGTACCACAAAAACCTCCGCATCCTCACTCCAGCGATGCAGCGGAAGCAGCAAATCCTTTCTAGATAAAGCCACCGGGAACATGTATCCCGCTAATCCGAGACCATGGGGAATAATTTCTAGAGGAGGAGAGAGATCCTTCACGAGGAGGTGTGTGAGTGGAGGAGGAGGAGGTGCTCCTTTTATAGGGGAGGGGATACCCAAGGGGCATAGCCGCTGGCCATGGTGGGTGCCCCCACCTCTCCCTTATTCATGTGGGTCGAGCTCCCACTCACATAAACACACCTCAACTCACATGTCCACTCACATGCATTAAATTTCCACCAAATTTAATGCAACTCTAATTTAATAAAACTCTTTTATTTATTTTATTCAGAATTTTTTTAATTACTTTAATTAACTAATATTCACATAAAACCCCCTGCAACATTTCAATATTACATGCAGAACCAGTTTCTACAATTTCACCCGAAACAATTCCGGTTTCCATCGAAATGATTCCAGCGCTTTCTTAAATCTTTATTTGAAACATATTTGCTCCAAATGGTGTTGGTATCCCTTAAGTGTGTCACCCTACATTTCACGAATAATGCGGTCATGATCGAGAACCTTCTCCGATCAATAATCAGTAGCGGGACCTAGAGATCCATACTGACTCCCACACATTCAACGATGACTAGTGATCGTGTGAACCTTTAAAATCATAACTAAATCCCTTTATCTCACGATATATTACGTGTCCGAGATTCGATCATCGGTATCTCCATATCTAGTTTGATCTCGTTACCGACATGCACTCTTTTCTCGTTCCCGTGATATAACATTCTAGTGATCACATGACTTGCTTGCATGCTATCTCAATGGGATATCACTGAGAGGGCCTAGAGTATATCTATCCATCATCGGGATGGACAAATCCCACTCTTGATTCATGAGCCTCTACATAACACCTTCAGAGTACATGAACCCACCTTTATTGTCACTCTGTTACGGTGTGACGTTTGATGTTATCAAGTTACTCTTCTAGTGTTAGTGGTTGACATGATCTCATGGTCTAAGGACTAGAATTACTTCATATGATGTTATAGCAATTTAAACACAATGACTTTGATCGTATTGCTATACTTTGGATGAATGTACATCACACCATTCAACCAATGTTCTGACCTATGTCCATGATCAGGAAACCTTGATGATCTTGTTAATAAACAAGCTAGTTTATAAGAGAGGCATAACTAGGATCCCTTTATTTGTTTATTAAATGCACATGTATTAACGTTTCCAATTAATACAATTATAGCATGCAAAATAAACATTTATCATAAACAAGGAATAAGATAATAACCACTTTATTATTGCCTTTGAGGCATATTTCCTTCAATTACAAGATTGTTAGCCGATAGTCTAATACACTTATCCAACGCAGAAATACGAGGGAGTTGATCAACTTGAAAAAGGGGAACCATCGTCCGTTGCCATGTATCTTCGTGGGGATTTGACCAGATGGTGGCTTGATAATCTCATGTCTGAGTTCCCCAACAGGATACAACACCTGATGGACATACCAGGAAATTGTCTTGATTGATCTCCTCCATGTGTTGTGAATCACTTGGAATCTCTGGTTATGGCCTAGAACATGAAGAAATAGAGCCACCTATTCTTCGATACAACAGTTGATATTGTCCTTGAGCAACCCCCTAGACCTAATTGTCTACAGAAGATGGTTAAATGGGGCTCTTCTCATCCTAAGCATGGCGATAGCCTCCACATCGTTGTTGTTGTAGGTGTAGTTTAGATTTACCATCCTCTCTCTGTCGCGCTGCATCAGGGACCATATTTGACTGTCGGCCTGTTAGTCCTAGCAGCAGCTCGTTTGTAGATCAGGAACATCCATGCCTGAATCACAGCGACTAGGGCAGCTGCCTGGATGATAACCTTCAATTGTTGGCCCTAAACGAAGTGGCATTTCTTAAGAACTGTGAATGTACTACCCCAATGTCGAGCAAACTACATAGGTAAACAAGTTGGAGAGAAGGCAAGGTTGCGGTTCTTACCTTCATGGTGGCGGATGGTGAGGACCTGCCGCATGCGGAGAAGAGGACGGGGGAGAAGTCTATGCATAGATCTGCGACTAGTGCTTAGCATCTGCTACCAGAGATCTAAATCGCCACAGCAACCACCGCCAAAGCTGCCACACAAGGGGAAAATGTGGAGGGATTCGTCTTCCAGTGAGAGTTGGTAGGTTAAGAGGGAGGCGAGCCTACTTTTCGCTCCATACGACACTATGAATATTTTGGCTCCCGTCATCTCCCTGCTACCTCCCCACACACGCCGTTCCTCCCCTTGCGCTCGCCAGGGCCTATCTCAGTTGAAACACTCGATTTTGGCATTCCTCCATGATGTAGCCCAACATACAGAAACCATCTTTGGTCCATATCATGCCACGCTAATCATCACTCCAAAGGTCAACTCCTTCCATGCTTCGCCTTTAGTTGGTTATTATGCGAATGTAATCCTACTTGAGACAAATGTGTATGATGCGACTAAGTCCATGAACATGATGCCAAGAGGATGGAGCAAGGATGAACCTGGAGCCAAGACACCCAAGTAGGAGGCCTGGAAGAGAAGACACAAGAAGTTGCTGAAAGAAGACCGGAGTCTCCGGTATGCCACAACGGAGTCTCCGGCCCATCTCTAGACCGACCCCCAAACCGAAGCCTGGGTTAATCAGAATGCCCCTCCAGAGACTAACCGGAGATCGACCGGATTCTCCAGACGACACTGGAGTCTCCGGTCCATCACACCGGAGTCTCCGGACTGAACATCACGGGCATACGCGCCTCAAGTTGGTCTTGGCCAATGTAACGCCCAGAACTTCCTGTTTATGCCTATTTTACCCCTAGCTCGTGGCTGGCCTATATATATGCCCCCCACCTCCTCCTTGAAACCCTAGAGATGATGATGAATTAAGGCATGTGCATAACCCTAGATGGGAACCCCTCTCACTAGTAGATCTATGAGTTGTACAAGTCCTTGGAGTTGGTGCCCTTCTCCAAGTCGTCAAGAACCTCCTCAAGTGTTTGGTCGCTCCCTATCAAGGATTATAGTAGTGCTTGGTCTCTCTCCTTTGGGATTCTACTTGGTTGCTACTCTCTTCTTGGTTTGGATTCTATCATCTGCTTGCCAATCTCTCCTTTGGTGATTCTACTGCAAGGTCTCTCGCCAAGGAGTCTATTGGATTGGTTGTTCGAACCAACGGGAGCAAATCGAATTGGGTGTGATTTGGCATGTGTTTGTATCTTTACCTTGCATTATAGTTGTGTTCATCGTGTTCATCGCGTGTTCCCTCACTCCCCGCCTCAAATCCGTGAAGATCGGGTCACTCCAAGGGTAAATCCACAAGGAGACCCATAACAACTGGTATCAGTAGATTTTGGTTGCCACGGATTTGACTTCGCCCTTCGATTACCACCATAGATTCGAAAATACCAAAAATATAGCCCCAATTTTCTTTTGGATCAATCTCTCATTTTGGTGAGTTGATTGTGGTTTTGGTCCAATAGAAACTTGTCTTTGGAGTTGGTTTACTTGTGCCTTGTGAGATGAGTGGTGAGAGAGTGAACCACCATCAAGAGAGTGAGTGACACAAGCCCAAAATGAGTGGAAAAATCATGAGGGCCACGACACAAGCCACCAAATGTGAGAAGAGAGACTTGATTGTGACCCATACTAACAATCCTTCATACAATTCTCTCTCTTTGTTGTCGGTTTTGCAAGGTACCCAAGATAGACCACCACCTACAAGGAACATGCTACAAGATCTCCACCACAACATGATGGCAAGATGTACCACAAGCTCTTCAGCATATTTGAGAATGGCTTCGACACCGGTGATCCGCCCATGACCAAGATCAAGACCATACACACAACTCTCCTTACATGATGAAAGAACATCGCTGAGGTCGACTCGTTTTCAAGCGAGGGGAGATGATGCAGCCCAACATACAGAAACCACCTTTGGTCTACATCATGCCACGCTAATCATCACTCCAAAGGTGAACTCCTTCCATGCTTCGCCTTTTGTTGGTTATTATGCTAATGGAATCCTACTTGAGACAAATGTGTATGATGCGACTATGTCCATGAACATGATGCCAAGAGGATGCAGAAAGGATGAACCTAGAGCCAAGACACCCAAGCAGGAGGTATGGAAGAGAAGATGCAAGAAGCTGTTGAAAGAAGATCGAAGTCTCCGGTCTGTCACACTGGAGTCTCCAGTCTGCCACATCGGAGACTCTGGCCCATCTCCGGAGCGACCCCCGAACCAAAGCCCGGGTCAATCAAAATGCCCCTCCAAAGACTGACCGGAGATTGATCGGATTCTCTGGACCACACCGGAGTCTCCGGACTGAACATCACGGGCATGTGCGCCTCAAGTTGGGCTTGGCCCATGTAACGCCCAGAACTTCCTCTTTTTATGCATGTTTTACCCCTAGCTCGTGGCTAGCATATATATATGCCCCCACCCCCTCCTTGAAACCCTAGAGATGATGATGAATTAAGGCATGTGCCTAACCCTAGATGGCAACCCCCTCTCAATAGTAGATCTATGAGTTTTACAAGGCCTTGGAGTCGGTGCCCTTCTCTAACTCGTCAAGACCCTCCTCAAGTGTTTGGTCTCTCCCTATCAAGGATTCTAGTAATTCTTGGTCTCTCCCCTTTGGGATTCTACTTAGTTGCTACTCTCTCCTTGGTTTGGATTCTATCATCCGCTTGCCGATCTCTCCTTTGGTGATTCTACCACAAGGTCTCTCCCTGAGGATTCTATTGGATTGGTTGTTTGAACCAACGGGAGCAAATAGAATTGGGTGTGATTTGGAGTGTGTTTGTATCTTTACCTTGCATTAGAGTTGTGTTCATCAAGTGTTCTCTCACTCCCTTCCTCAAATGCATGAAGATCGGGCCACTCCAAGGGTAAATCCACAACGAGTGTTAGATTTGCGACAAGTAAATAACGAAGAACGAAAACAAAATCACAGCAAGGGGACACAGATTTAACGTGGAAAACCCTCTCCAACAAAGAGAGGGGGAAAACCACGGGCGCCAGCCAGCGAAACTTCACTATAACGGAGAGTGTTTACACAACGCCGGGGATTTCACAGATGCAACTTATCCCAGCCGGCGGCTTACAAGAAGTATATATATCGGCCCAAGCCTCCGGCGACGGGCCTCGCTCCGCTACGTCAGAAGTTGGCCTCTACTTTGTAGAATTTGGATCAACATATAACAAGGAGACCCATAACACTCCTGAGCCAGGATGAGACCTGCTTTAAGACTCATGTGGGCCAAATCCCATGCATGACACAAGACACAAAACATGCTTATTTCTTCCCTCTAGATGCGAGACGAGAGGATTCGACCTACCAAACACGCCCTTGAAGTAGTGGGACCGAAACGAGGTGGTGGACGTGCGGGTGAGAGGCTTGCAGGTGGGAGCCGTCACCATAACCACCCGTGGAAGATTTTTTTAGTCCTTGGGTGCTCATGTAGCAGTACTACTTGAATGCCCGTGCATTGCTATGGATATAAGTTATTTATTTATTGTATATTTGATATAATATACCTGTGAAATTCACATGTATCGAATAATAAGATAGCCGAATGGTACTCAAATGATGCCTGTTGGACCACTGGCACCAGGGGTACCACGTCACGTCAGGTGCTAGTGATGTGGACATCCCATCTATTGATACAACTGTTGTACCTACAACTACAAAAATATAAGGACCTATCACTCGAGCTCATGCCAGGCAACTTAAATATCAGGTACTTTTGTTTCTTGGAACTATTCCTCGTGTACATGAGAATATGATGCTGCCTAAATCAGATGTGTCTGTTACTCTTAGGAATGATTAACCTAGCATGGACGAGAGGGACAAGCATTGGAGCATGGTCATGCATGGAGATGGCAACAAGCATGTGAGGATTGAGGAGGACGCTACAAGTGGAGATTTCAAAACTTTGAAGCCACCATAATGATGATTGAAGACTTGGATGAAATATTCAAGAATATTACTTTATAGATTCATCCATAGTTTAATATGGTGATGCGTCACCTTTATTTTGGGTTAGGCCCATGTTATTTTCGCAAGATTTTTAATAGCTACTTTTTAGAGTACGTATTTGAGGAGAAAAGGTCTTTTAGGGTTGGATTCGACCACCATACCTATGGCTGGCTGAAACCCCACCTTTTCCTCCTTAAATACCACCCATAGCCGTCACTTTAGACTCGGAATTTATTTAGACTAAAATTTAGCCATCATTGCAACTTCGCTAAGGCTTGAGTGTCACAGAGACCTCCTGTACTTCACACATATTTAGGATCCCACGATTCCAATAAAGCTTTCATATTTATCCGCGGTATCTTAATTGCAATATTAGTTCTTACTTGTTCTTGATTTCAGGTTGGAATTAAGACTCTTGTTGGTCAGGCTGATCGTGCTTCTGCAAGATCGGTAACCTCCAGGAGATTGGCCAAGTGATTGCATTGGCGCTCGTGCTCGCACGTGTAGTCGGATCGTCAAGCCCGAACTCCACACAAATCAATTATCACCATATCATCAAAAGATCGGACACCTTTGCCCTATCAAGTGGTATCAGATTTCAGGTTGATAGGTGAGATTTATAGTTTGTCCTAGTGTAGATATTTTTTTCCTATAACCCACAAAAAAGCCAAAAATACAGTTAGAGTTAGATCTATCCCATCACCAATCTCCGCCTTGCATTATCTTTTCAGTTTTTGCATGGTTGAATTTGTGTCTACATCATCGTGTCGAGTTGCTGGTCTTAGTGTCTCGTCCCTTAGAGTTTTGAGTTCTAAACACATTAGTCACTGCCACCATGATCGCCAGTCACCACCATTGCCATACATCCACCACCATATTCCGCCACCATATACTACTGCCACCATAAACCCTAGACTCCGCCACCGCCTTCCTACCGAGACATAGATCTGATCACTTTTCCTACCGTGGCACGAGTCCGAGTAGAGTTGTTATTTCCTTGTTAGCTTTTTTGCTTCCATATTGATTTCGTGCTGTCATCTAATTCCGTGAGTTCAAGTTCCGACCGAAAGTCAAGAAGACAAAAAAAGAGTCTGGAAACGCTTCTGAATTTTTATTCTAGCTACTCTAGTTTTCGGCCTTGTGGATCACTTTTCTCCATCGGCCGTTATAGCGACATTTTTTGGCGCCTGCACGTTTTTCAGAGCATGGTAGAAATTTTTCGGGGCTATACTGTTTTTAGACCCCGTATATCAGTTATAGACACCCACCATCATAGTAATTTTGGACATCTCGGTTCACTTTTCAAAGCACCATATCATCACACCATTGCTTGTTGTGCAGCGTCGTGACATCGTGAGTGCTCTAGGATCGCGTATCTAGTACGGTCTAGCCTAGGACCAGCACGGTACCGTCATTGAGCATCTTTTCAACTTTGCATTGCTGTTTTGACAATTGCTAACCTCCTTTGCTAAGCCTTCCCAGAGCTCCACATATTTCTCCATGTGCGTCGTTGATACCTTTGATCCCGATTACGGATGTAGTATAGATCTTTTTCCCTAGTAGACCTAGGTTTATGGAATCCTCGGGAAGCAGAAGCATAGTGAGGTTACTTTAAAGGATCTTCGGGAGTTTTAGAATTCCTTTTGTGTTTTACCGGACCAAGAGTTTGCTATCTTTTGTTGTTGTCGATGATAGAGAGAGAGGGCCTAGGGGATTCGGTTTCACCTGTAGTTGTGTAAAACATCTGATGGGAATAAAAGATAATAATAAAGTACACGTGTAATTGTTAGAGCAAGATAAATTATATGTGGGCAATGCATCTATAATTGCTATTGCCTCCGCAACCGCTTATAGCAATAACCTACTAGTCTCATCCATAAAAGAAAGATAACTAATGATATGCATAGTGACATCCGCATTAATCCCAAGTAAATCCCTCACATACGGTCATACTACCCCTTATATCACTGGGGTTCCCAACCTATAGATTAGTCATTACTCTTACTCCTTATACCTGGCTCAATCCTCGGGGTCTTGGATACCTGACAAGTCCTTGGATTGAGGCAAGAGAGGATACAATAACCATCATGTCATACAAACTAATACATGATCCCATCTATGATAAATAACATGCACAAAAGCTACATGGCTAGGCGAAGCCCTTAGCCCAAGAAGAATTACTCACACATAGATATGAGATCAACAATCATAAATTTTTTAGTGGAAATCATGAGATTAATAGCAAATAGTCTTACAATGTTGCCAATCAAAGATGAGATCTACTATTACAAGTGGTGGAGTATGGCTATGGTGATGGAGAAAGGTTTGGAGATTAGATCTAAGTCTATTCCTCTGGCGGCTCTTCGATGTTGTGGATGGAGTTCTGGTTGGTGTGGGGTGAGGCTATTTCTCATCGCCCGAGGCATCTTTATATAGGGGTCCCTTCATGAAAGTTGTTCTGTTTGACCTAGCAGTGTTGTTGGCAACTATATAGCTGGAATTTTATTCCCATCGTATAGTTAAAGCGTCTGTCTCCCCTTCACGACTATTGGTTTCTTTTGGTTGTTGGAAATCTCGTATCTTTGACTTTAATGTTGTGATTCCCATAATCAAACGTCATTATCTGCGCCGGGAAAAATAGAAAGAAAGGATTGCATACCCCTTTGATCATTAGGCATTAGTGGCAGGGTTTAGAGAGATATTTCACCAAAAATATGAATAATATCCAGTTTAAATGTGGACATAGATGGCTATATTTCATAGCCATCAACCTCCCCGAGCTTAAACTTGATCATCCTCGAGCAAGAAAACCAAAATCAAAAGGGAACTTAGCATTTATACTGAAATAACGAGATGATGATCTTACTCATGATTGGTAGTCTCAAGTTTCCTCCACTTTATAAATCTAAAAAACCCCGGCATAGATAGAGTAATGGCAAGCATATCATATGGGTTTTATGTATACTTATAGCACAACAGAATTATTGTTAACATGGATGATTCAAATTACCTTTGAACAATAAAGTATAATCATGTAAAATTGAGAGTGTGAGAGTTTTTCATGAAAAACATATACACTAGAGTATCTCAATTCTCCCACATCAATAAATCAAGACTCTTCAAGAACTACTTTTCTATTCATTGTCCTTCAAGAATTTCAGTTCTTAAGTAACTGAGAGCATGCCAAAGATTTTAATTAGTTTATCGAGCTATGATGGACACTAGTGGCATCACCAAGGTTTTGTTCCTTTTGTACAATGATTACTCATAACAGCTAGAGGAGTGATTCCATCATGAACACAGCTACCCGGGAATGCCAAGAATCTTACCCATTATAGCATTGCTGCTACATGTGTTTAATCAACTCATAGCCAAAATCTAGGAGTTGGCTCCATGAAGATCGTTTGTAGGCTAGTGGAGTTGTTGGCATCCCATGAAGTTTGTCATGCATAAAGCTATATCATTCTGATGATTCACAAGTCAAACTTTGGCATGCTCACAAAAACCGCTAAACATTAATACAATTGAACAAATCCTTTTAAAGAGAGCTATTAAGTCAATCATTATGTTCTGTGGTGTTGAGTGTCTCTATAAATAAGACTTCAAGACTAAAACACTACAACACCCAAGCCTTCAATTGTGAGACTTTTTCTTATTACAATTGTTTAACAAATTTTTAGGCAAGGCTTGGTTAACTACAAGAGCTAGAACAAAACGTACCAAACAAAATACCCATGCAAACAAAATTTTACTACAATACAAAGACTCACTCCACCAATATAACATCTTATCACTTACTACTAACCAGCATGGGTTTCTCAAACTTCAAAAGTGGGGAGTCTTAAGGCATACCTCTCATGATTGGTTGAACTTCTCTCTTCCCTTTTTATTTGCTTTTTGGAAACTCGAAATCGATCACTCTCCTGCAAATATGTGAAAGCCACAAGGAGAATAGAAAAGAATGAAGAGGAAAAATAAAGATAAATGGAAAAATCTTTTTGTTGTTTTTAAGAGAGGGACTTAAAGAATAGAAAATTGGTGGCAAATCTCGGCTAGAAAATCTTGAAAACAAATAAAAGTAACTAATGATAATATGTTGGGGAAACCAACACGAGTGCTTATAAACTCGAATTAAAAACATAACCTCAAAATAAATAAAAATGAATGAACGCCAAAGAAAGGTAATGAGGAAACTTCCCCAAGCTTAGGCTTTTGCAAGCCCTTTAAATCATTGTGGTGGCGGGAAAATTCATAACTCTAGTTCGAAAATTGGGTTGATAAATTATTAGTTGTTTCTCGGAGGTTCAAGGAGAGGTTTTGCATTCTCTCCACAGTTCCTCCAAGTTCTTGGAAGTGTTGGTATGTAGCGAACCGGGTTGGTGGCTGCTCCTCTTCTTGGTCCTCATCCTCATTCGGAATCTCCTCCTCGAGTTGGTGTTGCTCAACCTGCAAGTCATATAGCAAACGTCCTTCCTCGATAGAGAAAAGACCATTAGGCAAAGGAACAGGGTAGAGACGCCTAGCTCTAGCAATATGCAAGTAATGAACACCACCTCTCCTAGCGAGCAATCCACAAGATTTTAAAGTAGAGAAACCAACACGTCGCTCACCTAGCACTGATTGCAACTCACCTAGGTTGATGCCTAGGGAAATGGCAAGCACGGTGATGACGCTTCCACCTATGACTAGTCCTTGGCTTTGGGAGGATTGGTGCTCCAGGTAGCGCACAAGAATTGCACCCAAGTTGAGTGAAAAGTTGGTGTTGTTGAAAGGAGCCTTTGCAAGGACTAAGATGTCCTCCTCATTGAGTCTCGTGAACTCATTTCGTGCCTGCAAAGTGTTAGCAATAACATAGGACAAACAGTGAATTGTAGGATGTTGAATATTCTTTCCCTTGCTTACTCTAGAAGTAAAGCTCATTCCATTATAATATTGTTCTGGGAAAGGGTCTAAGCCAGTAAAGCATGCGTGTAAGTCATTATCATTATTGTTTGGAAAATTGAAACATGCACACCATTCATCTAGTGATAGAGAATAATTGGTGTTCATAAGTCAGAAAGAAATCATGTCCTCTCCATTCCATGCTTTAATGATGCTTTGCAAAGAACTTAGAAATTCAAGAGTTAACCAGCGATAAGTAGGCACATCATTGAATACAAAGTTTTACAGGCCAACCCTATTGCAAAGTAAATTGAAGTCATTAGAAATACCAAGTTGATTCAATATAATGGGGCAAGCCCACTTGGTTGCCTTCACTTCTTGGTTCTTTATCCTATTGAAGCGACCGCGTTGGAGCTCATCCTTGAACTGTATCCCCGTGCATTCTTGAGTGACATCCTGAGAAGCGCTAGCAGTGGCACGAGCACAAGTTTGGCTCCTTGTGTTCATCATCTAAAATAACAAGGAAAGATAAAAATAAAACTTTTTGATCCAACAATAATAAGCATAACATATTCCTCATCATAGCACACTAAAGAATCCCCTCAAAGTAATAATCTAGGCAAGAGAATCATGGCAATAGTTCATAGTAGGTCTCACCCTAGATTGATAATGACAACAGACTAAAGATGAATTTGCAAAAAGTAATTGGAGGATCGGAGGAGAAACATACCGTAGATCACTTGTGTGCAAGGAAATCGAACGAAATTGAGTAGAGATGAAGATCTCTTGAGGTTTGGATAGAGTTTGTAGATAGAAGAGAGAAAAAGGATTGAAGTTTTAGGGTTGGAGGTACCTCCCGTGGCGATTTTTTGGTCGTACGCAACTATACGACTAGAACTATACGGCCAGAACAACTTGTTCCCGCCGTATAGTTGGTCTGCTGTCAAACATTTAGGGTTTCCACCTAGCAGCCCAACTATACGGCCGGGGTTTTTCATCCCCGCTGTATAGTTGGTCATCAGACTTTCTCTACCTGGAAAAGAAATTTTACGAAGGCATCAATATCTATACGCCTGGAACTATACGGCTGGAATTTTTATTCCCGTTGTATAGTTGGTCATTAAACCTTCAGTACCTGGGAAAGAAAAAATGTCGATGGAAAAGATATCTATACGACCGGAATTATACGGCCGAAATTTTTATTCCTGTCGTATAGTTGGTCGTTAAACCTTCTGTAGCTATCAAAATTTGTCCGTTTCTTTGAGAATTATTTCTTATTCAGAAACTTAGCGAAACACCTTGTTTTTGACAAAAAATGACAGTAAACATTGTGGACCAACAACATGTATATAGCAGGATTTTTAGTACTACCGAATTTCTTCTCCTCAACTGGAGCTTTCTAGTACTCTTTATTAACATAAAACTTAAAAAAAAACTTTACTCAAACCTTTATTTTACATGGGTTGCCTCCCATGCAGCGCTCTTTTATGGTCAATAGCTTGACCTTGATGTTGCTTACTTATGCCAGATGAGTGGAACACCCACTCCAAAATAGTTGGCCTTCAAATTGATGGCCTGTTTTCATCATGATTGGCTTTCTTCTTCCTAGGAAAATGAATAACAAAAGGATTCTGTGAAGACAATTTAAGCTTCATGTTCCCTTCGTGTAGATTAATCAAAGCCTTAATAGTTCTTAAGAATGGACGGACTAATATAATAGGAGCAGTAGAATCTTCAGGCATGTCAACAATAACAAAATCAATAAGAGTAGGACAACATTTAATGTATACTAAAGTGTTTTCTTTAATCCCTACAGCTTGTTTGTAGGTAGAATCTGCAAGATGTAATTTTAACTCAGTGATTTCAAAAGAGCCAAGATTTAACTTATTAAAAAGACTTTTTGAAATTGTTGAAATGCTTGCACCTAGATCACAAAGTGCAGCTATCTCATTTGTCCCAATTTTAATCTTAATAGTAGGCTCAAATGTATCATCAAGCTTAACAGGTAATTTTTCAGCAATTTTATTATATTCTTCTTCAAGCTCATGTCTCGTTATTGCTACCTGATTAATGAAGTGTTGATACATAGCTTCATCATTTCCTTCACTTACCAGAATCTTGATGTTGATCCTTTTTACAAGATCTTCAATGGTGTAACTTGGTGAAGGAGCATTACTATAATCAAGTTCTTCAAGCTCATCCCTTTGGATTCTCATCATCTTGAGGTCTTCGACAGGATTGGGCTCAGCTTTACCTGCAAATTTAGCTAGAATGAGAGTTTGACTCCCGGTTATCTTACCTAGTTGTGCCTCAACAATCCTTGTTCTTTCTTGGAGGGCCTGCAAATCCTTCCTCAAACTTACAGCTTGGTTAGATAATTTACCAAGCATACCATCATGGTTCTCCATTATTTTAACAAGGATATTGTTTTGCTCATTTTGTGAGTCTATAAAGGACTTAAGTGTTTCTTGGATACTACCATTACTTGATCCCATATTATTATTAGAGTTACCTGCAGGACTAGAATAGTGTTTCTGAAAATTAGGATTATAATTCTTCTTCCAAGCAGGGTTATAATCATTACGAGTTATGAAGTCTATTTCTTCAATATTTTTTTCTGAGATAGCTCTTACCTGTTTTTCCTTACCTTTTACGGCTAATATGAGCTCATCCATCTTAGCATTGAGTTCTTCATTTCTTGTGGTGAGACGGAGTTCACCTTCTTCGTGTTTGATCTATCCACATGCCACTGGGCATGGTTGTCTTTCATATTGTCTAGCAGGTACTTTGCTTCGGTAATATGTTTTCCCATAAATGTTCCTCCAGCTGCGGCATCAAGCATAGACTTGGACACAGGATTAAGAGCATTATAAAATAAATGGAGAATTAGCCAATCTTCCATCCCATGACTGGGACAGTTTCTCATGCATTCTTTCATCCTCTCCCATGCAAGCGCTACTGGCTCACGCTCTTCCTGTCTAAAACCAGTAATATTAGATCTTAGTTGCATAGTCTTTGCAGGTGGGAAATATTTAGTCATAAATAAAGAAGTACACTCCACCCATGATGTAATAGTATTTCTAGGCAAAGATATCAACCATTCTTTTG
The DNA here is from genome assembly GCA_910589775.1 of Avena eriantha. Classification (NCBI taxonomy): domain Eukaryota; kingdom Viridiplantae; phylum Streptophyta; class Magnoliopsida; order Poales; family Poaceae; genus Avena; species Avena eriantha. The sequence goes on along the minus strand of OU342741.1, from coordinate 247,435,424 downwards.
CTCTTCCTCTAAGAGAGAAAGGAAATAAGCACAATTTGACTGCATCAGGGTCAACATCTTTTATGCACATCATATCACATATTTCAGTGAAAGTATTCAAGTGCATACCTGCGTCCTCAACAGTAGAGCCTCCAAATTGATTCTGTTGAACCAAACTTAAATAAAATGGGACTTAATTTCATAGTCATTAGCAGCAATTGTTGGTTGAGTAATAGGAGTACACAAATAATCATTGTTGGGAGATGCAAACTCCTGAAGCTTCTTTTCAGCCATTTTTCCTATGTTTTTTGGTTTTCTTAAACAAAGACTAACCTTTTTTTTGGTTTTTCAAATAAAGACTGAAAGCAAACTAACAGAATCAAAAACAAGAATTAAAACTACCAAGGTTCCTACTAACCTCACCAAGGTAGCTATTGCTTCCCCGGCAATGGCGCCAGAAAAAGGATTGATACCTTCGATCTGGATTACGGATGTAGTATAGCTCTTTTTCCCTAGTAGACCTAGATTACTTTAATAGACCTTCGGGAATTTTAGAATTACTTTTGTGTTTTACTGGACCAAGAGTTTGCTATCTTTTGTTGTTGTCGATGATGGAGAAAGAGGGCCTAGGGTGTTCGGTTTCACCTGTAGCTGTGCAAAACATCTGATGGGAATAAAATATAATAATAAAGTATGCATGTAATTGTTAGAGCAAGATAAATTATATGTGGGTAGTGCATCCATAATTGCTATTGCCTCCACAACCTCTTATAGCAATAACCTACTAGTCTCATCCATAGAAGAAATAGAACTAATGATATGCATAGTGACATCATTGTTAATCCCAAGTAAATCCCTTACATACAACCGTACTACCCCTTCTGTCACTTGGGTTCCCAACCTGCAGATTAGTCATTACTCATACTCCTTATACCTGGCTCAATCCTCATGGTCTTGGGTACCTGACAAGTCCTTGGATTGAGGCAAGAGAGGATATAATAATCATCATGTCATATAAACTAATACATGATCCCATCTATGATAAATAGCATGCACAAAAGCTACATGGCTAGGCCGAAGCCCTTAGCCCAAGGAGAATTACTCACACATAGAGATGAGATCAACAATCATAAACATTGTAGTGAAAATCATGAGATTGATAGCAAATAGTCTTACAATGTCGCCAATCGAAGATGAGATCTACTATTACAAGTGATGGAATATGGCTATGGTGATGGAGAAGGGTTTGGAGATTAGATCTAAGTCTATTCCTCTAGCGGCTCTTTGGTGTTGTGGATGGAGTTCTGGTTGGCGTGGGGTGGGGCTATTTCTCGTCGCTCGAGGCCTCTTTATATTAGGGTCCCTTCACGAAAGTTGTTCTGTTTGACCTAGTGGTGTCGATGGCAACTATACGATCGGAACTATACGGCCGGAATTTTATTCCTGCCATATACTTGGTCATTAAAGCGTCTCTCTCCACTTCACGACTCCTGGTTTCTTCGGGTTGTTGGAAATCTCGTATCTTTGACTTTAATATTGTGATTCCCATCATCAAACGTCGTTATCTGCGCCAAGAAAAATAGAAAGAAAGGATTGCTTTCCCATTTGATCATTAGGTATTAGTGGTAGGGTTTAGAGAGATATTTCATAAAAAATATGAATAATATCTAGTTGAAATGTGGACGTAGATGGCTATATTTCACAGCCATCAACCTCCACTAAATCTGATTCTAAACATGCTACTAAAATTCGTTTGAAAGATCCATGTATGCTTGCAAATAACATTGATATTGCTGAACTAGATGTGAACAATACTCAATGTTATGCAATACTCTGCAAAGAGGTTTTTGTTTTTATTTGAGGATATGCCTCCTTCTTTGCCACCTGTTGTTGCTAACCTTTTGTAGAAATATTAGGATGTTTTTTAGCTGAGATACCACCAGGACTACCTCCTATTAGAGGAATTGAGGACCAAATTGATTTAATTCATGATGCCACGTTGCCCAACCGTGCGCCATATAGAACCAATCCCGAGGAGACAAAGGAGATACAATGCCAAATTTAGGAACTACTTGACAGAAATCACATTCACGAGTCCCTTAGCCATTGTGATGTTCCTATTATTTTGGTACCTAAGAAAGATGGTTTTTCACGCATGTGTACTGACGAGGATATATACAGGGATTACGATGATTCTGGATGCTTGAACTGGAAGGAAATATTGAGTCAAATCGATGATGACTATCAGGTGAATTCATTCCTAGTTAGACATGATACTTTGATTTATAAGAACTTTATGCTACCTAAATCATGGTGTTATTGTTTGGCTAGATTTAGTATCCATCGGACTAGCGCCAGCGGGAGGAGAGGGTGGAAGGCAACTGAGAGATGGAAGGCGACCAAGAAGGAAGGTTTAGTTCGGACAGACCGAAGCTTTAAACTTGAAACGGACGTGGTTTCCACATACCAACTCTGAATTAAGCAAGTAAGTGTTTGTTGGAAAGATAATTTCGAGATCTTTCTAACGGATACTCTCATGTCTCCCGATTCGTTACGAGCTGGGCGCAGAAACCGAAATAAGTCGGTGGTTGTTTTCTGTTTGTTTACAAATAGAGTCCTTTTAAGTTAGGAAAGTTAAAGATATGTTTGATTTTGGCCCAAACTTTATGTTGGATGTCCAGCAGTCTTTATATAGGCCTATTATTCACGGTTTTTAGGGTTAGACCAAGTTAATACTATTTTGGAGTTGTTTCTTAAGAGAACCTCTGAAATTATCCTGTGATCGAATTAGTTCCTGCAATTGAGTGTGTTCTGTTGTTTCATTGAGAATTAGTAGATTGCAAACTATCATTCATGGTCGATGGCTCCGTGCGCAAAAGAGTGGTGTTATGAATATCCCACAGGGTTCGAGAACTGTTGCATTGGCATCAGGGTTCTAGCGGGAGAGTTCATAGCTACATACTAGTTATCTACCAACCATCATCATCGCCATTCGCTGAGAAGATCGGCCCACCCCTTATCATCTTGGTATCAAATTCCAACGTTTACTCGGTAAGCATCCACAAATCCATCCGTAGATTAGTTTTTGTTTTTGTCCTATACAGAAAAAGCCACACAAAAATATTAGGGTTCATAGTTCATTGTCATAGCCTAAATAACATTGTTTGTGAGTTCTAGTTATTGGTCGTAGTCTTTTTGTGTAGCTTTTTTTAAATCCGAGTCGTGGTTTTTTCTAGTTTTTGTCTGTTTTTTCCGCCGTCGAAGTCCCTAGACTGTTTCTTATATTCTTAAGACTTTTCGTCGTGTTCGTTAGTTTTAGATCTACCTTTATTCTAGATTAGAGTTGTAGATTGGTTGACAAGAAAGAGGAAAAAAACAAGGAAAAAAAAGTTCTGATCAGATCCCAACCTCCAACGTGAGTTTCCTTGAAAAAAAAGTCACGATCATATGTGATTCCCGTACATACGTTTCCTTACGTGTAGAGAGAAAAAAATTGCCGATCGCTACACTAGCTAATGCAGCTTGCCGGTTGAAAAAAATTCCCGATCGCTACTTGACGCTCCACCACAAATAGTTTGTGTCCCTCTATGTGAGAACTGAGGGCCAGGCAAAAAAAATCCGAGAAAAAATAGGACCCCACGCTGCACCACACACAAGTCTGCTCTCTAACGCGGCAGGATTTTGGGTCTTTTTTTACCATGGCAGAAACCAATTCTCAGGTCAATGTTTTTGTTTATTGTTTTACTGAGTCCATATAGCGTACCTATCTTTGTGAGCCTTAGTTAGCCTTTCTCGGTGTATGAAACTATTTTACGAGACTAGCATGCTTAGTGCTCCGCGGGCTGCTCAGTTAGCAATCTTGTGTCCTTTTTGTTGAGTCATTGCTAGCGTCTCTCCTTGTGCATTGCAACACGAGCATTACTTCGACATACCTCAATTTTTGAGCTCAGTTTCATAGTTGCAATTGCCCCATTTATCTCCACCGTGTGTGTTTTCGTGGGTCTTTGTTATATGACCAGTACTAGAACTTTTTCGGTGTAGTTAGGATACCCTATCTACAACTCTACCATAAATAACCTATGTGTCATACGATCGTTCTCTATACCCTTGATATTAACTTCATCACATCCATGCATAAGTTGTTGATTCGAATTGGTAAGCATCACTATTCACTTTGGAACTGTAAGATATGCTTTCTTATCAGTTTTGAGTGAGTTCTGAGAGTCCTACCACCAGATTTTGTTTTGTACACTAATGTACTAATCATGTATTCTAGTAGTGTTGATGTGATGCAGAAAAATGATGCAGATGATTATCCATTTCCATTACGCTCCTACTGCAACAACATATTTTGGGAAGAGGATTCAGGAGTGGTACCTAATTCGGGTTTGTTCCACTTCATCACAGAAATTAGTGGTAGACAAGTTGCTACTACCATTGATACTTGTTCTTTCATAAATTTGGTTAGTGTTGAGGTTGTTGAAAAGCTATAATTATACACACGTGAAACAACATCGCTATTCATGTTAGCAACTTCTAGTCATGCACTACCAATTACTCAGATCGCATGTGTTCTGCTCACCATTTATGACCCTAGAAGATATATTTCTTGTTATATCGTTCCTAGAGCGTTTAACTCCTGCCATATCATGTTGGGAACAAAGTGGTGTAATGAATTCTAGGTTACCTTTGGTATTGAGTGTTCTGATCCTTCTATCTTTTGGAATGGTAAGCACACGTGGTTAGCATGTACACATATTAAGCAATTTCAGGAGATTACGCGTCAAAACCTATCTGCACCTATAACCACTAACATAAAACCACATGTTGATCTTGTCATAGAAGAACCGAGAGTGAGAGTTGATGAGACAAATAAGGTTTCTACTAATATAATCATCTCTACTCCTAGTGTTGTTTCTTGTGATATCCAGGTTGCTTTTGAAGAAAGGGAGCCATCAATTTTATAACCTATATCGCTGGACTATGTATTGTTACTTGAGGAGGAAGTCGTAATACCTACTACAACTAGGGAGATTATTGATGACATCGGTACTGATTTGGAGATTCGGCCAACATGTGTGACATATTGTGAGTTTATTCCTTTAATGAAGCGTCTTCGTGATTTACCTTGCACTAATGTTACAGCACCATGTGATAGTTTACCAAATTTGAATTTTGATCATGTGGTACTGATTACACATAAGGAAATACTTGCTCGAATACCACCTACTGATATTGTATATTCATTCATGTTAAATGAACCTATGAAATGAGTTGTACTGTGGATAATATTTCTGAAATTTCATGTCTGAATTCAAGCACATATTCTCCTTATTTCATATTTAATCTAATTGGTGAATATAGCATAGATGAAAATTTTCTTGTGGATCACATATGCATAACTTGTGATAGAATCACTGAACTGAAACATGTTGTTTTTAGCCATACATGTTGTGTGTCGATGTCTTTTTGTTTTGGGACATATGCTAAAATTTGTGATAGTATGAAATAAAATTCAGATCTAGTTGATATATTACATCCAACCCAAATAATTTTACCTGTGTTGGATTGTTCTAATCTTGCTAGAATAGAATCCGAGTTTTCATATTTGTTGTGTTTGTTCCAAAAGTCTTTGTCTAGTTATGCTACTACTTTAGACTTCACTTATATTTGCAAATTATGTTGCATGTTACCTACAAGACATAATGACCATACACATATACCTGATTACTTTTGTGTCAGTTCATCACTTGTTTATAATAATCAGCGTAGCGCAGTTGAAGCATGGTCTAAACCCATTTCGTTTTCACATCTTTTTCATCACAAATTTGATCATCGATCTTCTTTGAGAAAACTGAATTTAATATTGAACAACAAAACTATATATCTACTTGGTTTTCACCATGCTCATGATTTTTGGTACTTCACTTATACCTGCGATTTAAGTTGCTTAATGTATACTAGATATACTTATCATGTGAACAACAATAATACACGATGTTACATATACATATATTCTGCGTACACGTTGTTCTTTTTGTATCTTCCACTTTCAGCTTACCCAAAGCCGCGGACGGCTTTTCCTGAAGAAAGGGAGGATGATGAGGATATATACAGGGATTATGATGATTTTGAATGCTTGAACTAGAAGGAAATATTGAGTCAAATCGATGGTGATTATCAGGTGAATTCATTCCTAGTTGGACATGATACTTTGATTTATAAGAAATTTATACTACCAAAATCATGGTGTTATTGTTTGGCTAGATTTAATATCCGTCGGACTAGTGCAGCGGGAGGAGAGGGTGGAAGGCGACCGAGAGATGGAAGACGACCAAGAAGGAAGGTTCAGTTCGGACAGACAGAAACCCTGAACTTGAAACGGATGTGGTTTCCACATACCAACTCCGAATTAAGCAAATAAGTACTTGTTGGAAAGATAATTCCGAGATCATTTCAACAGCTACTCGTACGTCTCCCGGTTCATTACGAGATGGGCGCAGAAAACAAAACAAGTTGACGGTCATTTTCTGTTAGTTTACAAACAGAGTCCTTTTAAGTTAGAAAAGTTAAATATATGTTTGGTTTTGGCCCCAACTCTATGTTGGATGTCCAGCAGCCTTTATATAGACATGTAATTCTTGGTTTATAGGGTTAGACCACTTTAAAACTATTTTGGAGTTGTTTCTTAAGAGAACCTCTGAAATTATCATGTGATCGAATTAGCTACTGCAATTGAGTGTGATTTGTTGTTCCATTGAGAATTAGTATATTGCAAACTACCGTTCATGGTCGACGGCTACGTGCGCAAGAGCGTAGTGTTGTGAATATCCCACGGGGTTCGAGAGACGTTGCATTGGCATCATGGTTCGAGCGGGAGAGTTCATAGCTACAGGCTAGTTATCTACCAACCATCATCATCATCGCCATCCGCTTGCTAATAAGATCGGGCCACCCCTTATCATGTACCGATTGTAGAGCTATCAATAATATTACTATTCGTTACCGTCATCGTATTCCACCTCTAGATGATATGCTTGATAAATTGAGTGGCTCTACCATGTTTACTAAGTTGATTTGCGTAGTGGTTACCACCAGATTCGTATGAAATTGGGAGATGAATGGAAAATAGCATTTAAAACTAAGTTTGGTTTATATGAGTGGTTAGTAATGCCGCTTGGTTTAACTAATGCATCCGGCACATTCATGAGATTAATGAACGAAGTTTTACGTTCTTTCATTGGATGTTTTGTGGTAGTCTACTTTGATGATATTATGATTTATAAAAAATCTTTAGAGGATCATTTGGAACATTTGCGTGCTGTTTTTAATGCTTTACACGATCCACATTTGTATGGTAATCTTGAGAAGTGCACCTTTTGCACCAATCGAGTTGCGTTTCTTGGCTATGTTGTTACATCATAGGGTATTGAAGTGGATCCAGACAAGATTGAAGCAACTGAGAATTGGCCGCAGCCCAAGACGGTCACACAAGTGAGGAGTTTTCTTGGCCTCACTGGTTTTTATAGGCATTTTGTCAAAGATTTTGGATCAATTGATGTGCCACTGAATGAGCTTACAAAGAAGGATGTGCCCTTTGTTTGGGGCGATACACAACAATAAGCCTTCATGATATTGAAAGATAAGTTAACACATGCTCCATTACTCCAACTTCCTGATTTTACTAAGACTTTTGAGCTTGAATGTGATGCTAGTGGAATTGGTTTGGGAGGTGTGTTATTATCAAACCTGTTGCATATTTTAGTGAGAAATTAAGTGGGGCTAGTCTGAACTATTCTACTTATGATAAATAATTCTATGCGCTGGTTCGGACATGAGAAACTTGGCAATATTATTTATGACCTAAAGAATTTGTTATACATTCTAATCATGAATCTTTGAAGCATATTAGTAGTCAAGCTAAGCTGAATCATAGCCATGCAAAATGGGTTGAATTTATTGAGTCTTTTCCTTATGTTATCAAACACAAAAGGGTAAAGATAATGTTATTGTTGATGCTTTGTCGCGCCATTATACTTTGTTATCTCAACTTGACTTCAAAATATTTGGATTGGAAACTATTAAGGAACAATATGTGCATGATGCTAAATTTAAAGATGTGTTGCAGAATTGTAGTGATGGTAGAACATGGAACAAATTTGTCTTTAGTGATGGATTTGTGTCCCGCGCTAATAAACTATGCATCCCAGATAGTTCTGTTCGTCTGTTGTTGTTATAGGAGGCGCATGGAGGAGGACTGGTGGGTCACTTTGGTGTAAATAAGATGGAGGATGTTCTTGCTGCACACTTCTGATACGTCATAAATGTATCTATAATTTTTGATGTTCCATGCTTGTTTAGTATCTACTTTCTTATGTTTTGTTCATACTTTGAGGTATTTTTATACATTTTCTAGAACTAACCTATTAACAAGATGTCACAGTGCCAATTGCCTATTTTATGTTGTTTTTGGTTTCAGAAAAGCTAGTAAGGAAATATTCTCGGAATTGGACAGTACAAAAGCCAAAGTCAATATTTTACCCGAAGCAACATGGAGTCTGGAGGGGAGACGAAGTGGCACACCAGGGCGGCCACACCTGGTGGCGGCGCGGCCTGGGGGCGCACCACCAGGGGGTGTGGGCCCCCTGGTGCTCCACCGACCTTGCCCCTTTGCCTATAAAAGCCTCCCGGGACGAAAACCCTAAGTACCCGATCAAAGACCCAATCAGAAATACACGGAAGATTCTGTAGCCACCGCCATTTCCATCCCTAGATCGGGGGATCCGAAGCTCTTCCCGGCACCCTGCCGAAGGGGAGAGATCACCCTGGAGGCCTTCTTCATCACCATGACTGCCTCCGGTGTGATCCGTGAGTAGTTCATCCTTGGACTATGGGTCCATGTAGTAGCTAGATGGTTGGTTCTTCTCCTTTGTGCTTTCATGTTTAGATCTTGTGAGATCCGTTCATGATCAAGATCATCTATTTGTAATCTTACATGTTGTGTTTGCGGGGATCTGATGGATATTGAGATGCTATTTTAGATTGATTATTGATTCTATCATGTCTATGTTATTTGTGATCTTGTGTGCTTTCCGTTGTTAGTAACTATCTTGGCCAAGTAGATACTTGCAACTCTAAGAGGGGGTATTTATGCTCGATAGTGGGTTCATGCCTCTAGTAATATAGGGAAGTGACAGGAATCTCTACGGTTGTAGATGTGATATTGCTATTAGGGAGAAAACAACAATCCTTTGTCCATGGGGCCTTCGTATTATTTACTTTACACACTTTGCTTAATGCAATTATCTGTTGCTTGCAACTTAATACTAGAGGGGGTTCGGATGATAACCTGAAGGTGGATTATTAGTCATAGATGTAGTTGGATTATGGCCTATGTATAATGTTGTAATGCCCAATCAAAACTCATAGGAGTCAAGATGATTAGTATATGCATTGTATGCTTTCTCGAGTCTGTCAATTGCCTCGCTGTAATTTGTTCACCCAACATGCTATTTATCTTAAGGAGAATCACCACTAGTTGTCGTGGAAATGGCCACGGCAGTCGCTGCTACTGGCAGTGATTTATTGTAACGTGAGGAAGAGCTGGCGGCCATCTGCGGTGCGAGATGGGGACGGATGCACATGGTTTACCCAGGTTTGCCCCCCTCGGAGGGTAAAGACCTACTCCTGCTAGATTGGATTAATGGAGAGCGAGTTACAGGGGTGGCGAGCTCGGCGTCTAAGCAGCAAGTCGGTTGAGGGGGTGTATGATGGAACGTAAGTCCTAAGGATACCCTAGGGAGGTTTATATAGGAGTCACCTTGCTAGGGTTTACAAGTTACCACCGAGCAAGATATGGATTCAGAGGCTTTTGACCTAATCTGACTAGGCTTCAAGTACGCTTCTGGGCCTTCAGTCTCCAGTCGCCAGGCCTTTTCCTCAGTCGCACTCCAGTCGTCGTCTTTCAGGCCCACTCGCAGACTCTTCGGCCCAATCGGAACGTCCTGCTGGGCATACCCCCTTCGGCATATTCCCATCAGTAGTCCCCGAGGCCATCGTTGATTCAGGCGCAGGTGTCCCTTTGGCGGTCGAAGTAGGCGATCCCAATTTGGACGCCCAGTCGAGTCGGCGATGGACTCCACTAAAACTGAGGAAATTTTCCCCAGGCTTCCATTTGCCGCTCCGACGAATGTCACTGCTGCCAAGTCGTTGCTTCGGCGAATGGAGAGGACTAGCGGGTAGCGAGTGGAATGAAGGAGTTGGACCGTCAATTCTAGTCAAACTATCCGTTGGAAATCCCAACGGTAACTTCAACGTAATTACCGCAGGTAATGCCTACCCCGAATTTGGCGGGTAGCGTTCCTCTATAAGGGGAGTGACGAATCAGCTCTGTAGATCCTTCCCCGCATTCTTCATTCTCCCACATTCATACTTACTGCCTTCATTCTTCATGCCTTCCTTCGATTTGATCCTTCCGCACCATGCGATTCCACATCCTTCCTGATGGCGCCTCCCAAAGGCTCATGGGGAAAATCCAAGTGCACCACAGCCCAGCTTAAGTCCTTCGAGGACGCCGGAGTCCTCCGCAAGGGGAACTGGCAGGTTCCCCCCTCCTCCGAGACCGAGCCGAAACCGCGAGCTGGCGAATTCATCTGTTTCCCTAGTCATCTAGAAAGAGGTTTGGGGTTCCCCACCTCGCTCTTCTTCCGGCGCTTCTGCGTGTATTACGCGATCAAGCCGTCGGATCTCGGCCCGCATAGCATCGAGCAGCTGGCGATCTTTGTCGCCTTCTGCGAGTGCTACCTCGGCTGCAGGCCGTATTTTCCACTATGGTTGGAGCTCTTCCACGGCCGCATCGGGCGCGAGGCGTCCGGCGGCTTGATATTGGCTGCAGGCGGCGTCACGTTCCAATTGAAGCCAAAGGCTAACTTCATCAAGCTCTTTCTGCCAAAGAAAGCCGCTAGCGAGTGGAAGAAGAGTTGGTTCTATGTGAAAGAATCCACTCCCTCCGGCGAGGTGGCGCTTCCCGAGTTCGTCGCCGAGAGGAGCGAGCCTCGCCGGTTGGCACCGAAGAATCTCCCTAAAGACCAGAGGATGGCTGTCGCGGAGATGATGGACCAGATCCAGAGGCTGAAGGACCAGGGGTTGACTTCGATCAACCTTTACAACTTCTGGCTCGGGCGGCGCCTGGTTCTGCTAGCGGCTCGGCCGCATTGGGTGTACAGTGTAATAGGAAGCACGACCCCTCCCGAACCAGCAAAGAGTCGTGGGAGGCCGAGGACTACAAGGCCGCCCTAAAGAAGATCACTGATGCGGAATTCACCACCGTGTCAGTCGGGCTCGCTCCATACACTCCCGTGAAGAATGAAGCCCCCACAGTAAGTTTTCTTCCCAGTCGTCATTTCCACAATGTGATTCGTAGTCGCATCATTTGGTACTTACTCGTGGTGGTTCTCAGCTGTTTCAGGTCTTGGAGGGCTGGCTTCCTCCGCTCGATGAAGAGGTCCCCCGGGAACTCGAGGAGGACTCCGAAGGAGACTCCTCCAACAGCGACGAGGAGGAGGAGGAGTTGGAGGAGGTTCCTCCCCCAGCGCCTACGGCTCGCAAGACTCGCATGCAGAAACAGCGCGAGTTTGAGGTGAGTCGCATCCTCGATGAACACGAAGGAGGCGGCGAGGTCGCCCAGGAGCACACATCCCGGCGCACGGCTACGCTGTCGAAGCCCGCGTGCAAGCCCAAGTCACCAGCGACGAAGCCAACGTCGCCATCCAAGTCGGCGGTGGTGTTTGAGTCAGATGATGACTCTAACGATGAAGGCACTCCCGAAATTTCGCACAAGGCCCCAGAGGAAGCAATTCTGATGAGGGGGTTGGAGGGTGAAGGCACCGAGGCGGCGGCAGAGGTTCCCCTGGTGGTGATTGCGCCAACGGTTTCGGGGGTTCCGAGCCAGGAGGCGGCTGAAACAGTGGCGTCGAAGTCACCACAGCCATCGAGAGCGGCTGCGACTTCGGAGCCGGAAATTCCGGCGACCGCGGCCTCGTCGTCGCGAAAGCCCGCGGTGTCATGGGCTTCAGACGTCTTTGAGAGGGGGCTCACTTGCAAGCTATGTCCAGAATTGGAAAAGCCTGCTCACATCAGCACCGGGCTGCGCGTTCTCCCAGTCGCCAAGTAAGCCTTCCATTTTCCATTCCAAGTTGTGTTCCATCTTGTGTCGTCTTTGTGTTGATTTTGACGTTTTGTAGGTCTGGAGTCAAAAAGATTGGTCGCCCTTCGGTGGCGAAGATTCCGCCGACCACTACCACAGGAGAAGGCGACCTCCCCAAGAAGAGGAAGTCTGCTGATGACGCAGCGGCCGTGGAAGGCGTGAAGAGGCAAAAAGATGGTGCCGATGATTCCACCGAGATGACTAGCTCCAAGGGGAGCGACCCTGCTCCAGTCGTCGAAGAGGTGATGGCTGCACAGTCGGAGCCAGTCGCCCCTGCGACGAGACCACCGGCTCCTATGACCAGCGCCCCGGCTAGGGCATCAGTGACGTTCCCTCGCTTCATGGCGAGGGGGTTCCCAGGTGTGGCGGACAATCAGTCTCCGTAGAGCCCAGAGGTCGTCGATGGAGACATTGGGTCTCATCGTGGGCGTACCTCCTTCACGGTCCCATCGACTGATGTCGGCGAGCTTCATAAAATGCTTGGCGCCGCCATTCAGGTATGTCCAGTCCCCGAGTGTCTAGCTACTGAATTTCAGCGGCTAGGCACTGAATTGCTTCTACTCTCCAGTCCCCGAGTTCCTAGTCGCTGAATTTCAGCGGCTGGGAATTTGATATTGTTCTTTGGTAAGTACTGAACTTTGCTGTCTCTACAGGGTTTGCAAAGGGAATCGACCGACCGGTAGGCCGCAAGGGAGCGCTTGGAGCGGGATCTGCACGAAGCGTAGGAGGCGAACCGACGACTCCAGGAAACTATTGGTAAGTACCTGCCTTTCTTTCCTTTTCTCTTTCATATGTGAACTGTTGTTGAATGACACGCTGATGATTTCTCTTTCAGATAGTCTCCCAAATGCAATTTCCAAGGCCCATGAAGGGTATGTTCCAGTTGCCGAACTGGACGCGGTGAATGAGCGAATTGTCTCGCTAATCCATGACTTGGAGGAGGCGAGAGCGGCCTCAGTTTCTTCTGAGCACCGAGCAAAGGTTGCTGTCGCTGTGGCTGAGGAGGAACGCAAGGCCGCGGATTCGATCATCATGGGGCTACACAATGATCATGCCGCCTTGGAGAAGCATGTCACGGAGAACTGCCGCAAACTCCTCGGTGAGTCTTTGTCTTTGCCTGATTTGTTTGGCGAGCCCCTGATTGGGGAAGTCCGTAGTTTCACTGACGTCTGATTTTGCAGATGTTATAGGGCAAATTGACCCGGTGGTTCAGACCTTCGACGCTTCCCAGTGTGTGACTGCCATGGTGAACGCGGCCACGGCTTCGGCGTTATGTGTCCAAGCGGTTCTTCAAGGCATGTCCCCCACCGAGGTTATTCCTGGGGGGGCTTAAGGAGGTGTGGCGCTATCTGGAGGAGGCTCCTGTTGTCGTGGAGTGGATGGCGCGTTCGGCATTCAGGCGCGAGGACACCACGGCATTGAGCCTGGGTCTCGCCCACTTCCCCGACGACTTCGACCTTGACGACGTGACCAGCGGCTACCCGTCGGCGACTGGCACAATGGAGATGTCGGAGGTACTGAAGCTGACTGCGAAGGCCGCCCCTTTTGCCAATCTGGTGTTGGCGATGGGGGATCTTCTGTCGTACCAGGAGACGGTGTTGGCGCCTGGCGACCCCGAGCCGGAGCATCGCGACATGAAGTCGGAGCAACCCTTCCGGTCGGCGTTGTCGAAGTCACTGACGACCTACCCGACGAACCCGTGGCAGCCTTTTGCTCGTGTTAAGGGGGGTGATGGTGCTTCTTCATCAACACCTATGGAATAGACAATGTAGTTGGGCAATTTTTAGTGCATGCCAAGTGGCGACTGCTGTAATGTGATCAATATTTTGTAATATATGCCACGGGGAGGCAATCAACTCGTATTGCGACCAGGACTGTGTGGTCTGTTTATTTTTGATTGAGCGAGTCCCCGAGTGTGTCCGCCCTTTAATGGGGTATAACTCGATTGTATACTTTTGTGTTTTATTTTGGTTGTGCATTGTTTTATCTATCGCGTCTTCTGAGAGGCGAGTCCCCGAGCACAAGTGGGATTGTTTTGTAGGCGACTCCCCGAGCATGGTGCTCAACCGTATTGGGCGCGTTCCTGTTGTAGGTTGTTGATGCGTTGTTTGTAACGCGTCTCTTCCCCTGGCTCGGAGAGCCAGTCGCTGGGTGAGTCCAAGGCAGCTCTCTTACTTGGTATGTTCCCGAGCCACTTGGGGGTTTCCGTTTTGTGGAGTCCCCGTGCGTGGTACTTAACCATTTGAGTCGCTTTGCGCGAGGATGGGAGGGACAGGTCGTTGTGAGAAGCGTATACCGGTTGTGTTGGCCTTGTGGGCCAGTCGAGCTAGGCGACTCCAATGGCGGCTCCGGGTTGGCGTTTTTGTGGACGTCCCAAGGCCTGAGTATTTCCGGTGCCCTTGTGCCGCACTACTTAGCCGTGCCGGTCGCTCAACCGAAGGTTAACTTCCGTTAGTAGCATATTACTGATTTGTACGAGTGCGAGTGGCACAAGAATATGGCGAGTAGACACAATTTGTGTGATCCGACTAAATTTCATTATATATGCCAGCTGAGTACAATTTGAGGTTCTATGTATAGAACTTTCTGAGAAGGTTTACATTCCATGGTCTTCTGACCTCGAGCTGGCCGTCACCCCGTATGTCGATGAGGCAGTAGGCGTCGTTATCGAGGACTCGCCCTATGGCGAATGGCCCCTCCCATGGGGGGAAGAGTTTGTGCATGCCTTTCTTGTCTTGGGCCAGTCGTAGGACCAGGTCGCCTTCCTGGAAGGTGCGAGTCCGGACTTGGCGGCTGTGGTAGCGGCGGAGTCCTTGCTGGTAGATGGCGGTGCGGGAGCGAGCCAGGTCACATTCCTCGTCGAGTTGATCGACGCTGTCTTGGCGGGCGACCTTGTTGGTCGCCTCGACGTAGTTGGTGACTCGAGGTGAATCGTGTTCCAGGTCAGTTGGCATTACGGCCTCGGCGCCATACACCATGAAGAAGGGTGTGAACCCGATGGAGCGATTGACGGACGTGCGGATCCCCCACATTATGGAGGGGAGCTCGTCAACCCAGCATCCTGGGGTGCGCTCGAGGGACACCTGGAGTCGCGGCTTAAGCCCGTGGAGGACGCTCTGGTTGGCGCGTTCGACTCTGGGTGGGCGACTGAAGCGAGGTCGAGTCGTATGCCATGTTCTTCACAGAATTCCGCCATGGCCCCCTTGGTGAAATTGGTGTCGTTGTCCGTTATGATGTTGTGCGGGTAGCCGTATCGATAAATAAGCTCGTGTAAGAACTTGGTGGTCGTCTTGCCGTCGCACTTTTTGATCGGCTTGGCCTCGACCCATTTGGTGAACTTGTCGACCGCGACCAGGAGATGGGTGAAGCCAGATGGGGCCTTCTTGAACGGTCCTACCATGTCCATGCCCCATACGGCGAATGGCCATGTGATGGGGATGGTCTTGAGTGCCGAACCAGGGAGGTGCGTCTGGTAGGCGTACTTCTGGCACCCGACGCATCGCTGGACAATGTTGGTGGCATCGGCGTGTGCGGTGAGCCAGTAGAAACCATGCCGCATGGCCTTGGCGACTAGCAACTTGGCACCAGCGTGATGGCCGCAGTCGCCGGCGTGAATGTCCTGGAGGATCTTGCGGCCTTCTTCTGGTTGTACGCAGCGCTAGAACACGCCAGTCACGCTGCGTCTGTGGAGCTCACTATTGATGATGACGAAGGATTTGCAACGGCGCACGAGCATTCGCGCCTCCGTCTCGTTGCTTGGTAGGATCTTGTGCTCCAGGAAGGCGATGTATGGTGCTTTCCAGTCACTAGGCTCCACAACCATGGCGACTAGGGCCGGCTCTAGTTGCAGTGGTATCCCGACGTCGATATCCTTTGGTGGGCTGACCGAAGGTTTGTGGATGATGTTGAGGAAGACGCCTGCTGGTGGCGCTTGTCGGGCCGATCCTATGCGGGAAAGGGCATCTGCCTCCTCGTTCTTGTGTCTGTTGATCCACTCGACGGAATAGCCGTCAAAGTTTCCTCCCAGCTGGTCTACCACTTGGCGGTACGCGATCATTGTTGGAGAGACGGCGTCGCATGTCCTCGCGACATGGCCGGCGACTAGGTCGGAGTCGCCATACCATCGTAAGCGGTTGACGTTCATCTCCTTAGCGGCTCTAATGTCGTGAAGGAGGGCCTTGTATTCTGCCATGTTGTTGGTGCAGGGCTTGAAGTTGAGGTGGAGCACGTAGCCGAGCTTGTCTCCTTTGGGAGAGGTTAGTATGACCCCGGCCCCTACACCGTCGGCGTTCTTGGAGCCGTCAAAATGGAGCGACCAGTAGTGGAGGTACGGGAGCTTCTCCGGCTGTTGTGCTTCTTCCCAATCTGCGAGGAAATCAGCTAGGGCTTGTGACTTGATCGCTTTGCGGGACTCGTATTTGATGTTGTGTACGCCGATTTTGACAGCCCACTTGGCGACTCGCCCGGTGCCTCGCGATTGCGTATTATGTCCTGCAGAGGTGCAGAGGAGACCACCATGATCGAGTGCTCCTGGAAATAGTGCGGGAGTCGCCGCTGAGCTCGGAATACCGCGTATACCAGTTTCTGGTACTGTGGGTAGTGCTGTCATGAATCCGTCAGGACTTCGCTGATGTAGTAGACAGGGCGCTGTATGAGGCGCTCCTTGCCCTCCTGCAGTCGTTCGATGACCATCACGGTGCTGACGACTCGAGTGGAGGCCGCGACGTAGACGAGCATTGGCTCTTTGTCGAGTGGAGCGGCGAGGAGTGGATCCACAAGTAGCACTTCTTTGAGTGCTTTGAGTGCATCGTCAGCCTCCGCGTCCCATTGGAACGTGGGGTTCTTGCGCATCAGGCGGTTGAGAGGCATTGCCTTCTCGCCTAGTCGGGGGATGAAGCGACTGAGGGCCGCGACTCGCCCTGCCAACTTCTGGACGTCGCGCAGGCACTCGGGTTTCCCGAGTTGCACGATGGTGTCGATCTTGGTGGGGTTGGCTTTGATGCCTCGCTTGGAGACTACATATCCCAGGAGCTTTCCGGTGGGGACGCCGAAGGTGCATTTTCCGGGGTTCAGCTTGATGTTGTACCTCCGCAGGTTTGCGAAGGTTTCGGCCAGGTTGGCGAGCAGGTCGTCCTGATAGGTGGATTTTACCACCACGTCGTCAATGTAGACGTGAATGTTGCGGCCAATTTGGCTCGCTAGGCACTCCTGCATGCATCTCTGGTATGTGGCGCCGGCGTTCTTGAGGCCGAACGTCATGGCCGTGTAGCAGAAGGCGCCGAATGGCGTGATGAATGCCGCTTCTCCTCATCCTCAACCACCATCTTGATCTGGTTGTAACCAGAGTAAGCGTCGAGGAAGCACAACGACTCCGATCCCGCGATCGAGTTGATGATCTGATTGATGCGCTGTAGGACGAACTCCTCCTTCGGGCAGGCGCTGTGGAGGTTGGTGTAGTCGATACACATTCTCCATGTGTTATTCTTTTTTAGAACCAGGACTGGGTTTGCTAGCCACTTGGAGTATTTGATTGGCCGAATGAAGCCTGCGGCTAGCAGGCGTTGTACTTCTTCAGCGATTGCTCGACGGCGCTCTTCATTGAAGGGCCGTAGCGATTGCTTTACTGGTCGCACTTTGGGGTCGGTGATGAGTTTGTGCTCAGCGAGTTCCCTCGGGACACCTGGCATGTCAGATGGCTTCCATGCGAAGATGTTCTGGTTCGCACGGAGGAACCCGATGAGCGCGCTTTCCTATGCGGGGCTCATGTGCGCCCCGATGGTGACCGTCTGGCTGGAGTCGCCTAGGACGAGCTCGACGGTGCGGGTGTGCGTGGTCGCCTCGAATGTGGAGTTCACGGCGGTTGGTTTCTTTACGATGGTGGGGTCGTCCTTGTTGATGCTGCCCGCGTATTTTGCAAGCTCCTCTGCGTGGTCGGTCTCTATAGCGATGACAGCGTCGGTGAGCTCGGCTCCTTTGTCCTCGCATTCCACGGCCATATCAGGGTCGCCGTGGACGGTGATGATGCCGCTTGGCCCTGGGAGCTTCATCATGTTGTAGGCGTAGTGTGGGGTCGCCATGAATTTTGCAAATACCTGGCGGCCTAGGACGTAGTGGTAGGGGCTACGGAAGCTCAATAGCTCGAATACGATCCTCTCTGTGCGGTAGTTTGCCGGAGTGCCAAAGGTGACTGGCAGCATCACTTTTCCGATCGGGTACGCCTTCCGACCGGGGACGATACCGTGGAAGGTCGTCAGGGTTGGCTCGATGGCTTCTTCTGGGAGCTGGAGCCTCTTGAACGTGTCTAGGTACATGATGTTGATGGAGCTCCCACCATCCATTAGTGTCTTGGCAACCAGTAGTCGGCCACCTTGGGTCTGACTACCAGGGCGACTCGCCCTGGGTATTCGATTCTTGGCGCGTGGTCCTGGTGACTCCAGGTGATGCTCTGCTCGGACCAGTTGAGGAAGCGAGGGATGTCGACTTGGGTCACCGCATTGACAGCGACCACACGGGCGAGCACCTTCTTCTCGCGCTTGGTGCCGAGTCCGGTGAAGGTGTGTAGCGAGTCGGCGGTGTTTCCGAAGCCGCTGGCGTTCCCGTTGTCCTGGGGTGGGTTGTTGTTGTGGTCCTCCCTTGCTCGCCTCACCTTTTCAATCTCTTTGAGAGAGTGGCAATCCGTGGTGGTGTGGGTGGCGGGTTTTCCTTCCCTGCTATGGTAGATGCAGGGTTGATTGAGCAGGGCAGCGGGGTCGAATTTCGGCCTCGCTGTATTGTTGGAGCGGTAGTTTCCGCTGTCGCCGTAATTTCCTCCGTCGCGGCGGTAGTTCTTGGGGTCGCGCTCACCGTAGCCGGCGTTGGCGACGAAGTCGACTCGCCCGTCTGTGCGGCGCTTGCCGGTGATGCGGGTGTTGCTATAGCGCATGTCGCATAGGCGCCCGCTATCGTGGATGCTGGTTCGGCGTCTTCCTCCCGACTCGTCGTTGGAGTCTTGGTTGGGGTCCTCCTCCGCGTAGAGCTTGGCAATCTCGAGGAGGTTGGGGACGTTGTCGAGCGTCTGGTAGACCCTCTTGATCTTAGCGACCAGGGGTTCATACCGGCATGCATTCTTGAAGCAATGTATCGCCGTATTTGGGTGGATGCTGGAGGCGTTGATCCACAGTTCTTGCCATCTTTGGATCCAGCGGCGATTCGACTCACGTTGTCCCTGGATGCATCGCTCTAGGTCTTCTATGGTGGTGGCGCGGGTGTAGGAGCCCTCGAAGTGCCTGATGAAGGCGTCTCGCATTTCTTCCCAGGAATCGATGCTGTCGACAGGGAGGGTGTTGATCCATTGCCGAGTCGTACCCTCCATCATAAGGGGGGGTAGAGAGCGGCGAGCAGGTCGGTGTGGTCGGCGATTCCCATCGCCATGAGGTATGTGTCCAGCCAGATAGCTGGATCGTATGCTGGGTCGTACTCTCGATCTCCTTGGGTGCCTTGAAGTTGGCGGGGTATTTTCCCCATGAATCATGGGCCCGAAGCATTGTGGTCCGACTCGACTGAGCGAGCCTCTTGGTTTGGGGTCGCTGCGGTTGGTGAGGGTGTGCCTCAAGTCGTTGGGCTGGCGCGCCCGCCAAGCCTGGTTGTTGACGATGTGCGTTCGGGCATCAATGGGCTGCCCGTTGGCGGCAACCGTGTTGTTCACCGGTCGCGGCTTGTTGGTGGAGAGCGCGGGGTTGGCGGCCCGTGGTTGATTCACCAGGGGCTGCGGTGGAGGGCAGGTTAGTGTGTTAGCGACGGTGGGGTGACCACTTGATGCCGCTCTGCTTGCCAAGGAGCGGGAGTACATCCATCCCCACGGGTCGACTCCCGCGGCTTGTTGCTCGCTGGCGAGTGGGCCTTGGCATACTAGATCTGTTGCGCGTCGTCGCCCTGGACGTCGAGGTTGGCGACCGCGGCGGGCCACGACGACATTGTCCATCGGGGTGGAGTAGAGTGGGAGTCCATTGGCGTCGCGGGCTTGTGGCGAGATGATGATCCGCGGCTGATCCGGCGGGGGCACGCGGACAATGGGTGGTGGAGGGGCTCCAGTCGCCGGTGCGCCGCGTGGTGGTCTCGTGGGGTTGCTTCCGCCTGGCGGCGCGTTCTCGCAGTATTCACGCTCGGCCGTGCGTGCAGGGTCGCTTTCGTCGTTGAAGTTCAGGACACGGCCCTGAATGTTGGAGTTCAGACGGGTCCTGATGTGGCATTGGTGATAGAGTGATAGCTCCCGCACCGTTTCTCGCTCGAGGCGGTATTTCTCGCGCTCGGCGAGCTCGTTGCGTTGCGCCTCCGAAGTCGCAGGCAGGCTTCCTCCACCTCTGTGGCCATGGCGGTCGGCGGGATCGGTGTGGAGAATGGATCTGGCGGGGCGACCGTGCTGCCCGCCATGTAGATCGTGTTAAAGCGATTGGATCTGGCACGGAAGTCTTCAGGTGACTCCGAGCCGGAATCGGAATCGAAGATCCCGAGGATGGAGGGGTCCTCGAAATCCTCCGGGTTGGAGACTCGCGTGATGGAGTCCTCCCGTGACGCCGCGGTGATAGATCCATCGACCGAGGCAGTGGTCGCGGAGTCGGAGTCGTCGTTTAGGGCCTCGTCGTTTGTGGCGGCGTTGGTCTCGGCCGTGTCGCTGGCGGCCGAGTCGTAATTGGTGACGAGGCTCCTGATGGAGCGGACCTGCTCTTTCGAGAGTAGATCGCGGTGCGGCGGCGATTCGCCAACGATCACCGTTGCAGCTGGGTCGACCGCACTAGTGAAGCCGACGAAGAGGTTGATGGAGCTGACCGGCATCACCGCGCCGTGAGTGACCGGGCATGACGCCGGGATGTAGCTGCTAGGCAGGATCTGTAAGATTCCGCCGATGGCGATCGTGCGGCCGGTGGCGAGCGGCCGATCGATCGGCGAGTAGGGTCTCACCACAGAACTCAGGCTAGTCCTGCTATGCCCCACGGTGGGCGCCACTTTCGTGGAAATGGTCACGGCAGTCGCTGCTACTGGCAGCGATTGATTGTAACGTGAGGAAGAGCTGGCGGCCATCCACGGTGCGATGTAGCATCCCGCTAAAACCACTACTAGAAAATCGCTGTGTTTTTCGTGCATTGCATCATCATGACCGCATGCTCATGTCATCATGCCACATTGCATTTGAGCATCGTCATCATCATGCATGGTTTTTGTCTAAACTATTTTCGAAACGCCTAGTTTTGTTTTCTAAATATTCCCGTCTTTATTCAAATTAAAACCCCGGGCCTCCGGATTATTTTGGTTTGTCTAAAAACGGATTGCCAAAGCCTCGTTCTAAATAAATAAAATATTTATAATATTTTTAGGAGGCAGCCTGCCAGGCCCGAAAGCCCGGCCGGCCACCTCCACGCCCTAAAATAAAACCTAAGCTAAATCCCAAACCCTTTTTCTACCAAATACCCTACCCCTAATCCTACCCAGCCCCCCTCCACCTCACCCCGGCCACTCACAGCCCACCACCTCACCGCACCCCGCCGTCTCATCACTCCCTACCAACCCCACACACACAACACACACAGCAACACGCACCTAGCCAAACTCCACCCCTCCACCTCCCTCACCAATCCTGGCCCTACCCCTGGCCCACCTCCCGCCAAACCACTCCCCACCAACCGCCAGGGAGAGAGAGACCCTCCTCCTCCCGACAAGCTCCCATCGCCCGGCCCCACACCACCTCGGGTCTCCCCCTGGTTCCCACCACGCCTCCACCTGCGCGTCGGGATTCCCCCTGCCACCTCCCGTCCTCGGCCCACCCTGCTCCCTGAGGCCATCTCCCGCTCCTGCCCCTGCCGCCGCGTCTCTCCCTCCCGCTCGCCGCCCCGCCGGCACACGCGTGGCCTCATCGTCCCCATCCTCTCCCTCTCTCCAGTCCGCCGTCCTCTCCTCCGCCGCCCTCCTCTCTTCGGGTCCCTCGGCCCAGCGGTGCCCTTTCCCGAGCCGTCCGTCGCTGTCACCGGCGCCTCACCCTCCTCGGCTCCGCCACCTCTCGGGCAGCGCCCCTCCCCCCCCTCCCGCGGGCCTGCCTCCCACCTTCCCCTACCTCTGCAACCTGATGCTCCTATCCGCCCCGGCTCTGGTGCCAAACCTCCGCTCCGACCGCCGCCCGTGGGCCTGCCTCGCCGGAGCCCGGCGCCACGCTGGCCGACCCCGACCTCGAGCTCCCGTGGGCCCTCTACCGTGCGGATCCGCCAAGTGCCTCCCTGCCCGGTGATCCTCCTGCCCGCTGCTCTCTGCAGAGCCACCACCACCCTCGCCCGCAAGCTCATCGCGGCCCGGCCGCCTCACGGGATTCCTTCCGTGTCACCCGCCGCATCTCTGCTCCTGCCACACGCTACAAGAAGAGCACAGTGCCTTTCTATCAGGTGTTTCACAAAATCGCTTCAGGACTTTTGATGTCTTTGATTCGACGGCGCTCAGCAGTTCTCCCATTTTGCCAAATCTGGCGTCGTTTCGTTGCGCCCCACCGTGTCGGCAAGATCTTCCGCATACCAACATCACCACCGAAGTTCGCCATCGAGGACAAGATGTCCAAGCGCGGAGACTGCAGACCCCGGGACCCGAAGATCGACCGCACGGCACGCCGAGATCTGCTACACGAACCCGAGGACCACCAAGGTCTCCGATCGGAATCCGAGGATGTCGAGACCCTGGACGACAAGTTCTCCTTCCAGAAGCTTTAATGCCCGCGCGACAAGATCGTCTCCTCGAAGCCGGATCCGAAGACCCTTAACCCCGGAGTCCGAAGAACGAGACTGAACCCCTGGCGTGCCAAGTTCTTCGACCCCGAGGACCGATCCATCGGATGTGACAAGGCCTCCTTCTCGGAACCGCCAAGTTCCTCATCCCGGACGCCATGACCGTCTACACGGATTCGAAGACCCCGGTACCCGATCCACTCAAGCTCGCCATCGATGACAAGATCGACCGCTTGGCACCCAAGTTCTCCGTCGTGATACGACAAGTTCTCCATCTTGTATCCGAACCTCGCCGATCCCCGTCAAACCCTGTCGAACCCCGAACCCTCGGACCCAAGATCTTCCGAACCCAGATGTGTGCCCCTAAGCCTCTACTTTTATAATATGACATTACCAACTGTCGCATATTGAATTGTTCATGCATGCATACATGTATGTGGGTTTGGGGGCATTATAGTCGATTCACCTAAATTAAATATGGAGTCCATATGCGGGCTTTTCTAGCCTTATATTGGCTTCATTTAAATTTGTGTAGCGAAACAATGCCATGCTTTGCCTTGTTAATTCAACATTTAAACTGCGGGGTAGCTAAACAACATGAACCTTCTAATTAATTGCCGGGGACCCCGGTTTCGCTTAATACTGCATAAATGCACCGCATCTGCATCATATCATAATCATGCCGGATCTTCTGCGTAGTATTAAATATTGTATCCGGTGTTTCTGCTAGTGTTTGCTTCTTCGTGGATTAGGCCGATGAGTTGATGCAAGAATCGACAAGTTCTCCGGATATGATCCGTCAGCAGTGTTTCCCAGGCGAGCATCTCTCCCCCTTCTACCTATTTTGCATTTATAGTCTTTATTCCCTCCAGTTGATCTATTGCTATCCCTGTCATGATGCTTTAGTTTCCGTACACCAGTTATATCCTGTGCAGCCTCTATATTGCCTTGGACACCTCCTATTACCCGTGTTTGGTAGATAGCTAGCCTTGCGAGTCATAGTTGCTTGCTCAGGTGCGATCTCGTGTTGTCAAGTACCACAATTGTTGAAATGTTGGCAGATGATAATGGTGGAGATGATCATGACTTTAATTACAACTAATAAAATGCTAGCTATAACTAATGCAGAGGCATTGGTGGGCAATAGATGTTATTTGGTTCTTCTGCGCTCACTTGTGTCCTGTAGGACCCCGAGTACTTGATACATGTTCCTTGATTTTTCGCACTCTCCACATCCGGGAGGCCGTGGACCCCCCTGAGCCAGAGCTTGATTCATTTCTATTTCTTGGGGCCACAAACTAGTTTGGGGTTTTATTTACTATCTTGTACTTATGCCATGCTTTACTGTTTTATTTAAGATTGTGCGTGGAGCACTTGTACTGTTTAGGATTGCGGAGTGTTTTCATGGTATCGACAAGCCCAGTCACACTTTCGGGTTCCCAGTCGTTTACAGCCATTAGCACAAACCTTGGGTCCGTCTCGGAGCCAGCCAACTTCGTTGCGGGTAGCTTAATGGGGTGGCCCCCTGAAATATTTATGAATCCTGTGATTGCTTTGTCGTGAAAGCCTCGTTGGGTTTTGAGTTGGTTTTTCCGAGGTTGATCGAGTGTGTGTTGCTATTTGTGCACCCCTACAAGGTAAAACTTTCTGAAAGTCGTGTCCGCGGTTATGGACGACTTGGAGCACAGTATCTCGATCATAGACAAGCATAACTAAAGTAGTGTTATAAATTTGACTTAATATGTGACTAGTAATCAGCTCAAGTATAACGGAATGGATATTAAAAAGGCCAACAACTGGTGGATCTGTGGTGATCCGTGTCATACTATACCTTCCTAGTAAGTATTGCAACTCCAATGGAATGTGATAAAAGTGCCAACAATTGCTGGGTTTTGGGCTTCCTCGGGACAATTTTATCTGACTAGTAATTGTTCCAACTACAACGGAATGGTTAACTAAAATTGCCCACTACTTGTGATATCAGGATGATTCATGCTATATATTTGACTAGTAAATGCTGCAACAATAATGGAATGGATAAAACTGCCAACTGTGTGAGTTTCTTGGTCCGACTTCCTCGTTTGGTCTCGAGGGGGAAATACCAGGATGGGTATGATTGGTGTTAGTATCAGGTGTTCCGAATAGGTTTTTCTTATCCCTCTCTAATAGCCGCCAGTTTTACTGTGTCTCTATAGGTTGTTCAATGCTGCTGCGCTGCCGCTTGAGTCCACCATACCTATGCAGGCGAGAGCCGCCGAATTCTAGCCTCGCCGTGTACTGGCCTCAGTACTGATGCTCCTCTTTTTCCTTTGCCCTTTGTCGGCACCCCTTTTGTTTTTAGCAGGTTTGAGATCGACGTCGTTAGCAGGGTTACCCTTCTGGCTTGGCCTGGGCAGGGTTATGGACACCATTGGATACTCTTCAGGGCTCTTAGCCCCATTTGCATCTTTTCTGTAGTCGGACGCTCTATCGTTTTCAAGGTGATTTGGATCTTGTATAGTATATCTATATTCTTGACTCATGGAGTCGCTGTTGTATATATATCTGTTCTGTGGGTCCCACCGAGGACTGTTGTGTAATGGTATTACTTTGTTTTCCACCCGCACGAAAGTGCTGGTGGGCGTCCTTGAATCGTTTCTATGCAGGTTTGGCGAAAAGGGCTAAAACTTGCATAGGGCTGATTTGAGGGTGTTACATGCGAGATGGGGACGGATGCACAAGGTTTACCCAGGTTCGGCCCCCCAGAGGGTAAAGACCTACTCCTGCTAGATTGGATTAATGGAGAGCGAGTTACAGGGGTGGCGAGCTCGGCGTCTAAGCAGCGAGTCACTTGAGGGGGTGTATGATGGAACATAAGTCCTAAGGATACCCTAGGGAGGTTTATATAGGAGTCACCTCGCTAGGGTTTACAAGTTACCACTGAGAAAGATATGGATTTGGAGGCTTTTGACCTAATCCGACTAGGCTTTAAGTATGCTTCTAGGCCTTCAGTCTCCAGTCGCCAGGCCTTTTCCTCAGTCGCACTCTAGTCCCCGTCTTTCAGGCCCACTCGCAGACTCATCGGCCCAATCGGAACGTCCTGCTGGGCATACCTCCTTCGGCATATCCCCATCACTAGTGAACTATGGGACCCGGTCCATTCTTTTACCATTGATATACCATCTACTATCTATTGTTTAGTGTTTACTTTCTACAAGCAATTACTATCTTCCATACAATACGTTTAATCCTTTGCTTTCAGCAAAACCGGTGAGATTTATAAGCTCACTGTACGTTGGGGCAAAGTTCTGTGGTTGTGTTGTGCAGGATTCCAAGTTGGTAGCAACACCTTGGGGTTGTTTCCTTGCTCCTGCTGGTTCGATGACATTGGTTTCATAACTGAGGGAAACTTGCTGCTGTGCTCATCATACCTTCCTCTTGGGGTTCCCAACGAGCTCAACGTATCGTGATCCATCAACTTATTTTGGCCACGCATGCGTCGAGATGTTGAGAGATTCGTGGCACGCTGTACTACTTGTCAAAAATCTAAGTCTCGCCTTAATCCACACGGTTTATATATGCCTCTTCTTGTTTCTAGTGTCCCTTGGGAGGATATTTCTATGGACTTTGTTTTGGGATTTCCTCGTACACAGAAGGACATGGATAGCATGTTTGTTGTTGTGGATCAGTTTTCTAAGATGGCACACTTTATTCCTTGTCATAAGACCGATGCTGCTGGGCATATTGCTGATTTGTTCTTTCGTGAAAATATTCGTTTACATGGTGTGCCAAATACTATTGTTTCTGATCATGATACTAAATTTCTTAGCCACTTTTGGAGATGTTTATGGGCTAAGTTAGGGACAAAATTGCTGTTTAGTACTACATGTCATCCCTAAACTGATGGACAAACTGAAGTAGTCAATAGAACTTTGTCTACTATGTTGTAGGCTGTTTTAAAGAAGAACTTAAAATTATGGGAAGAGTGTTTACCTCATATTGAATTTTCTTATAAGCGTTCGCTGCATTCTACCATAAATATGTGCCATTTGAGATTGTGTATGGTTTTGTTTCTCGTGCACCTATTGATTTATTGCCATTACCTTCTTCAGTGCAAAATAATTTAGATGCTACACAACGTGCTTAACTGATATTAAAATTACATGAGACTACTAAAGACAACATAAAACGCATGAATGCTAAGTATAAACTTGTTGGGGATAGAGGGAGAAAGCATGTTCTGTTTGATGTTGGTGATCTTGTTTGGTTGCATTTGTGCAAAGATTGTTTTCCTGATTTGCGCAAGTCCCAGTTAATGCCACGTGATGCAGGTCTTTTTAGGGTGTTAGAGATAATAAATGATAATGCATATAAACTTGAGCTACCTGCAGATTTTGGTACGGTTAGTACATTTAACATTGCAGATTTGAATCCTTACTTTGGTGAGGAAGAAGAGATTGTGTCAAGGACAACTTAAATTCAAGAAGGGGAGCATGATGTGGACATCCAATCTATTGATACAACCGCTATACCTACAGCTACACAAATATAAGGACCTATCACTCTAGCTCGTGGTAAGCAACTTAACAAACAGATACTTCTGTTTCTTGGAACTATTCCTCATGTACATGAGAATATGATGCTGCCTAAATCAGATGTGTTTGTTACTCTTAGGATGGACGAGAGGGACAAGCATTGGAGCATGGTCATGCATGGAGATGGCAACAAGCATGTGAGGATTGAGAAGGACACCACAAGTGAAGATTCAGAACTTTGAAGCCACCATAATGATGATTGAAGACTTGGACAAGATATTCAAGAATATTACTTCATAGATTCGTTCATAGCTTAATATGGTGTTACGTCACCTTTATTTTGGGCCATGCCCATGTTATTTTCGCAGGATTTTTAATAGCCACTTTTTAGAATCCGTATTTGAGGGGGAAATGCCTTTTAGGGTTGGATTCGGACACCATACCTATGGCTGGCCGGAACCCCACCTTTTCCTCCTTAAATACCACCCATAGCCATCACTTTAGACTCGAATTTTGTTTAGACTAAAAGTTAGCCATCATTGCAACTTCGCCAAGGCTTGAGTGTCGCAGAGACCTCCTGTACTTTGCACCTATTCAGGATCCCACGATTTCAATAAAGCTTTCATATTTATCCGCAATATCTTGATTGCAATATTAGTTCTTACTTGTTCTCGATTTCAGGTAGGAATTAAGACCCTCGCTAGTCAGGTTGATCGTGCTTCTGCAAGATCGGTAACCTCCAGGAGATTCGCCTAGCAGTTGCATTGGCGCTTGTGCTCGCACGTATAGTCGGATCATCAAGCCCGAACTTCACCCAAATTGATTATCACCATCACATCGAAAGATCGGACACCTTTGCCCTATCAGCCAGTCCCACACTACCCGACCTCAAGAGGGGAAGCGCTCACTGGATGACCAGGTGAACATGGCCGAGGGAGAAGGACGATGAGGGATGTTCCCTCTGGAGGCCTCGGCCCCTGAAGAGGGACTGGACTGGGCACCGCGGTGACACGCATAAGTCCCATGTCGCGACAAGTGGAACGGCTGGTCCAAGCTGGTGTCGGAATGTCTCGGGAAAGTGGATCTCTGTCTGGCTGCTTTAGTGTTAAAGACATGACGATGACAAGGGAGCTGCGCATGTTAATATCGGTTGTATAAGCCATGTATAATGGGCTGACCCGTACGTATGCGTACGATGTATTTGTACCCTGCTTTGCATATAAATAGAGGCTGGTCACGTGGGAGCATAACCCATGAAACCCTAATACCTGTTCATCAAACTTGGTATCAGAGCCGAATACATCTCCTCATGGCTGCCACCGCCAATTTCCCATCTAGATCGCCTTCGACATCATGACTTCCATGCTTCAGCTGTCGACCTCCCTTGGTCCTCTCATCTCAACACCGTCATCCTCCACGTCCTCGACGCCGCTGCCGACTCCTACCATGGTTGTGCGCCTCGATCGCACCAATTTCATGTTGTGGTGCACTTTTACGCTGCCAATCTTTGCTGGCGCTTGACGGCACGGCTTCCTCGACGGCACCATGGCGGCACCGGCCCAGTCCATCACCCAAGGTACGGGTGATGATGCAACCATTGTTCCCAACCCCGCCTACCTCCAGTGGTGGATGCAAGACCAGAAGGTTCTCGATCTCCTCGTCTCCTCCCAGTCGCTTGAAATCGGCGCACAGATGATCGACCAGAAGATGGCCGCCGGCATGTGGGCTGCTATCCACGCCCTATTCGGTGCTCAGAGCCAAGCCAACGTCAGGCACATCAAGCGGCAGATCCAATCTCTCCGGAAACTTGAGATGACAGTCGCTGAGTACATGGACAAGGTCAAGGCGTTGGCCGATGCTATGGCTACTCCCGGATCTCCTCTCTCTGATGATGACATCATTGACTACATGCTCACCGGGCTCGGTGCCAATTTCAACTCCTCACTGCCTCCATGATTAGGAACAACACGCCCATTACTCTGGTGGACTTCTAATCCGATGTGCTGAGCTATGAAGCCCTATGTGCGCAACAATCTCCACCCGGGAACTGGACATCTTCGGCTAACATGGCCTCGCGGCCTGGGCTCTCCCTCAACACTGGCCCACCGCGTCATTAGGATAGCGTTACCGGTCACCAAGGCGGTGGCCCTGGTCGCCCCTTCAGCAACTACTCGCAGCAGGGGTCGGGCAGCAATAACCGCACCAACAACTATGGCAACGATCACCAGCAAAACTACAACAATGGCAATGGCTGTTCTAGAGGAAACGGTGGAGGCTATGGTGGTGGCGGAGGTAATGGCGGAGGCGGTGGCCGAAACCGCCGATGGCACCCACACTGCTAGCTGTGTGGTTATCGGGGGCATGAGGCCTTCAATTGTCACAATCACTACAACCCTGAGTTCCATCCCAACATTCACCGCTCGGCCAACTTAGCTCGACCAGCAACCACGACAATCCCCACTGGCTTATGGATACAGGGGCTTTGGATCACCTGACAAGTGAGCTCGAACGCCTTCACATCCATGAGCGCTACAGAGGAAAGGACCATGCCCAGGTGGCTAATGGTGCAGGTTTTTCTATTTTGCATATTGGTCATTCAAGTCTAGCCGGTTCTTCTCTCTTGTTGAAAAATATCCTCCACGTTCCCCACATTAGCAAAAATCGTTTGGCGGTATATCGCCTTGTTTCTGATAATGACGTTTTTGTTGAATTTCACCGTCATTTTTCTATGTCAAGGACAAGGCCACGAGGAGAACTCTTCTTCACAGTAAGAGTCATGGTGGACTCTATCCCGTTCCCTTCCGACATGCTTTGTTTTCGTCTTCATCACGTCAAGCTTTCTCCGGTGCCAAGGTCACTTCATCGCAGTGGCATCAACATCTTGGTCATCCTTCAAATAATGTAGTGTGTACTATTGTTAGTCAGAACAATCTATCTAGTGTTTCGTCTGATAGTCATGGTTTGGTTTGTGATGCTTGTCAACAAGCAAAGAGTCAGCAGTTGTCTTACACTGCTTCAAATCGTGTTTCCACTATGCCCCTTGAATTAATTCATTCTGATGTTTCGGGTCTTGCCATCGCTTCCTCTGGTGGTTTTAAGTATTATGTCAGTTTTATTGACGACTACTCTTGTTTTGCTAGATTTATCTTCATAAACACAAATCTGATGTCGAGCAGGCTTTCCATGCTTTCTAGGCTCATGTTGTGCTCCTCCCGAATGCTAAGATTCAGACAGTTCATTCTAATTGGGGTGGTGAATATCACAAACTCCACAGATATTTCTAGCGCACCAGTATATCACACCGAGTATCTTGTCCTCACACGTCCCAACAAAATGGTGTTGCGGAACATAAGCATCGTCATTTAGTCGAAACCGGCCTTGCTCTTATTGCTCATGCGTTTTTCCCTTTGCATTTTTGGGACGAAGCCTTTCTTACCGCGTGCTACCTTATTAATCGTATGCCTACTCTCGTTCTACACAACGAGACCCCGATTCATCGTCTTCTGAAGGTGCCCCCTAATTACTCATTTCTCCACATCTT
Organism: Avena eriantha; assembly: GCA_910589775.1. NCBI lineage: Eukaryota > Viridiplantae > Streptophyta > Magnoliopsida > Poales > Poaceae > Avena > Avena eriantha. The sequence goes on along the minus strand of OU342741.1, from coordinate 247,404,446 downwards.
TGGGTACGCTTGTTGGTCGAGCCTTCGCAAATATAATACACACAAACTTGCGTTTCGTTCCAAAATGTGTGTGTTTCTCGGCTACAGTCCTATGCATAAGGGGTATAAGTGTTTGGATAGGTCCACCGGGCGTATTTATATTTTTCGGGATGTTGTCTTTGATGAGTCTGTTTTTCCCTATGCTATGCCCGACGTCACAACTAATGTGTCCACTCTCGAGACCGCCAGCACTTTTCCTTCCTCTGAACTGGTTATGAGTACCAATATGCAAAATTATGACCTGACTTATTTGTCATCTGACCTATCTTCTCCAGCTATCTTCCATGTGCAGGTGTCTCGTCCGGTGATCAACGTTCCGGTTGAATCGGCGATCGACGTGCTTGTGCATGATGGGACTGCACCCCTGTGCCTGAGCCGCGTCCTGGTGCTGGGCCGCAGCCTGCGTCCGCCTAGGGTCCCGCTTCTTCGCATAGCGGGCCATCCTCTTCGGCCCAACCCATGTCGCATGTTGTTAGCATTTAGCTGACCGCGTCACCTCCGGATGGTGCTCCATTGTCAGACTCCTCCACTGATGCATCACTGCCTTCGGTTGCCTCTAGACATCTGATGGTCACACGACTTCGAGATGATACTCATCATGTCAAAGCCTAAATGGATGGTATTGTCCGATATGATCCTCGCAGACGTGCCTTCTTTGCTTCACATGTGTCCCATCGAGATGCTCTTCGGGAACCGGCTTGGTGTCCTGCTATGACCGATGAGTTTGCAATGCTATGCAAGACTGGCACTTGGATGCTAGTGCCCCATCCTCGAGGTGTGAACCTGATCAGCTGTAAGTGGATCTTCAAAACCAAACATCGCCCGATGGTTCCATTGATACACATAAAGCTCGACTGGTGGCTCATGGTTTTACACAAAAACATGGGATTGATTATGGCGACACCTTTAGACCAGTTGTTAAACCTGCCACTGTTCGCTTGGTTCTCTCCCTCGCAGTTTCTCACGGTTGGACCCTTCGTCAGATCGACATTAGCAATGCTTTCCTTCATGGTTTTCTGACAGAAGAAGTGTACATGCATCAGCCTCCTGGTTTTAAGGATACTAGATATCCCTCTCATGTGTGTAAGCTGTAGCGTGCTATCTATGGACTTAAGCAGTCTCGACGTGCCTGGTATGCAAGGTTGAGTGCTCGTCTCTACCAACTCAGCTTTACTTCTTCAAAGGTAGATACCTCCTTGTTTCTCTTTTCTCAAGGAGCGGTTCATATTTTTATGTTGGTCTATGTGGATGATATAGTGATTGCAGGTTCCACTCCTACTGCCGTTGATCGGCTGGTTCAGTCCCTGTCTTCTAGTTTTCCGATTAAAGATCTTGGTCCTCTTGACTATTTTCTTGGTCTGGAAGCGTCTTACAATTCTGGGGGGGGGGGTGAGCCTAACACAACACAAATATGCTCTTGATATTTTGCATCGTGTTAACATGGAGAATTTTCGAGCCACTTCCACACCGCTTGTACCTTCGGAGAAGCTAGCTCGAGGCAGCGGGACACCACTTAATACCGATGACTCTTTCCAGTATCGCGGTCTAGTGGGTGGTCTTCATTATTTGACACTGACGCGACCTGATATTTCCTTTGCGGTGAACAAAGTGTGTCACTTTATATCTCAACCAACTGAGGTATATTGGGAGGCTGTCAAGCGTATATTGCGGTATGTAAAAGGCACTCTCAATACTGGCTTGTACTTTCGCATGTCATTACATACCAGCATCAGCATTTTTACTGATGCTGACTAGGCGGGTGATGTTGATGATCGTCGCTCCACCGGAGGTTTTGCTGTGTTTGTTGGTCCGAACTTGATATCTTGGAGTTCGAAGAAGCAGCCTACTGTCTCAAGATCTAGTACTGAGGCAGAATACAAGGCACTTGAAAATGGTACTGCTGAGGCCATATGGATAGAGATTCTCCTCACCGAGCTTGGTGTGGCGCAATAGCGCAAACCTATTCTATGGTATGATAATCTTGAGGCTACATACCTAACTGCTAACCCAGTCTTTCATGCTCAGACTAAGCATATTGAGATAGATTTTTATTTTGTGCGTGAACAAGTAGCTGCTGGATCTCATCAAGTTAGGTTTATTTCTTCTAGTGATCAGTTAGCTGATACATATACTAAACCAGCTACAAAGCAGATATTAGACTGATTTAAGACTAATTTGAACTTTGTATGTAGTAGTAGTTCAGATTGAGGGGAAGTGTTAAGATCGGTTGTATAAGCCATGTATAATGGGCTGACCCGTACGTATGCGTACGATGTATTTGTACCCTACTTTGCATATAAATATAGACCGATCACGTGGGAGCATAACCCATGAAACCCTAATACTTGTTCATCAAACTGCGCAGCGGCCCGAAAATGCCACTCTGGCGCAAGGAGACAAAGATGACGCAGCGGGACAGAGGGCGTGACGTCAGTGACCTCAGCGGCTGGCCACCACGACCATCAGGACCAGACCGCGGACAAAGAGGGAGAGGATTCAACACGTCTTGGTGGCAGGGCTGTGGTGACCCTTCCCGCCTGATGTTTTGGGGAAGAGGCTCAGCCGCCCTATAAAAGGGGGCCTTCCTCTACCTTGGAGGGGGTCAATTCCTAGGACTTGTAATCCTAGACATTGGTTCTCCATGGTACCCTTGCGAAGCATTGCGAGCAATATAATCAAGCAGGAGTAGGGGCTTTATCTCCTCACGAGGGTCCCAAACCTAGGTTAAAAAACCCGTGTCAACCTCTCTGTCGTGTGTGTGCGCCGTCGTCTTCGCCATCGCTGAGAAGCTTAGAATGCGTGGTTCAGCCCCCTCTCGAACTCAGGGCTCGTTGGACCCTTGTTCCTTCGTGGGACACATCTCCGACACTGCCAGCCCACGTGTTATGGAAGCCATGGCTATAAGGGATGGAGTGATTCTAGCACAAGAGCGAGGCTATGATCGGGTGGTGATAGAGAGCGGTGTCAAGGAGGTTATCCAAGTATGCAATGGAGACAATCAGAATAAGTCAGAGATAATGGCTATTTGCCTGGAGATAGGGGAGATCAAGAGAGTTTTTTTTTCTAGTTTTAGCATCATTTTTATAGGGCATGAAGCTAATATCGATACCCACCTGTGTGGGAAGCAGGTTAGTGCGGATAGGAGGAGATGCCTGTGGATTAATTTTATCTCGCAAATACTCTTCGGAGTGACTGTAATCCTGTCATTTAAGTTATAAAGCTCTCTAAGTAAAAAAATAAGATAGTCACTTACTATTCAAATAACATCACGAATTTTGGTTTACTTAAAACTAATTCAATTAAAATCTAAACAATCCCCTGAAAAAAATCTAACCTAAAAATTATCTCATCATTACTATTGACTAAGATTTTACTTTTCTTGTAAGTGGAGGACCTAACAAATATCGCCTTACATAATTACATTGTCATGATTGTCCTTGGTCTTGGCATATGGTCCGCGGGATTAGCCAACTGAACTAGCCACGGTAGTGTGATCTCCTAAAAAACTTTGTGCACATTAACAAAAAAAGTAGAAAAATATTAGTGAAAAATCGTTCAACTTTATAAACACAACCCAAATTCGGGGAAAATAACTAACAAGTGTGATTAGTTTAATTCTTTGTCGGTAGCTAGTGTTGCATCTACACAAACTGGGACAGATTATTTGCTTGATTAGTTATTACATGTATCATTGCCATATCGATCATGAAAAAGAAAAATATCGACACGAAAAGTTTCATGTCATAGCCTTGTTGACCTTGTTGACCGAGTAAAATACACCAGACACCATAGAACTTGTCCGTATAAATCACTTTGGTCCTTGTACTCAGAAAAGTTCAATTTACGCGTTGCCGGGTCACGGTACGGTCACCGCATACGAACAAGGTATGTATTGGGTGATGTGGCAGTGTGGGACCCGTCTGGTGGTGGCATAAGCACTATAGCTTTTACATAAAACCACCTAAAAATCTCTTATTTCTGGATTTGACCCTGCTTCCTTGAAGGTGCGGTCGAAGATATTGTGGAGCTTGGTGATGTTCCGCAGGAGCAGGTCGACGTTGTACTTGAGCGGGTAGCCGGCACTGGCGAAAACCCCGGATCCAGCCAATGGCCATGATGCCGTCAGCGGCGCGCTCCCGAAGAGCGAACTTGTCGAGCACCTGGGTCATCGAACAGGGAGCACGGCCAGCCGATGCACACGTCGGCGAATGCACCGTCGTTGGGACCGACGAAGACGCGCTGCAGCATGATCGAGTAGGAGGGTGTACATGGCGCCCGTTACGCCCGGCACGCTGGAGCCGGCCTCGAAGGTGCATGACGTCGGCGGACAACTGGTACCACGCCACGCCGTGCGTCATGGCTCGGCAAGGCGTTGAACCTCCAGAGCAGCTGCTGTTTGGGACTGGCTCGATCTTGTGACGCACCTCACAGGTATTTTTTGACGAGCGCGACACATAGCAAAGCTGGGTCGATACACTCGCGCGACTCGGCAAGGCGTTGAACCTCCAGAGCAGCTGCTGTTTGGGACTGGCTCGATCTTGTGACGCACCTCACAGGTATTTTTTGACGAGCGCGACACATAGCAAAGCTGGGTCGATACACTCGCGCGACTGATCCGCTGCTGGTCGGTGGTTTTGACCGAAGCAAAAGAACCATGTACAAGGCTACAAGCTGGCTCGCCGGAGGAACACGCGCGTACACCCTACAAGCAAGTAGTAGGTTGATCGGTTCTTGCTAGCTAGCTTCACGTTCACGTACGATGCGATGTGAGACATACGGCCTCAATACGCTAGCGGTGGCAGCACGCCCGCGCCCCGTGGGAACGTCGTGTATGCCCGGAGCTTGCCCACCTCGCCACCGGCATGGACTTCTTCTGCACGAAGTCACGAACCCTCACAAGTGTTGCTTTCCAACATGGACTGCTGTGTGCCTCTGCTTGCCAGCATGAAACTCACGCCGACGTTGCTCGACAGACCGCGGCGGCGGCATATGTAAGATCTGCGGTGGTGGAAGGCATGTAAATGCTACGGCCACACGTGCACCCATCTTCCGGAAGTGTTCGCCTAATCCACTACGGCGACAACCGCCGGGGAGCTCAGAGGCAGGTAGAAGCTTCTCGGGATTGTGGCATGGTCGCTAGGAGAAGAGCGAGGCCGCGGAGGAAATTTTGCACGCAACTGCTTGCATTTTTCTGAAAACCCCCTTGCTGCAAGTGGGCCATCACTTAAGTTAAACAGTGGGCGAGTCAAAACCCCGCCAGGACACTCGATACGTAGATGGATAGTATGGGGTAACTGTGTCGTGACATGACAACACGTCTTCCATGACCGAAATCAAACTTTTCTAAACACATGGACCAAACCGATTTATACGGACAAGTTTCATGGTGCTCTATGCATTTTACTCTTGTTGACCAACCCGACCTAGTAATTTTGCATCTATTCCTCCTGCTCAACGTCTTCATACATGGAATAATCCGTGAGCTTTCGATGTTCAAGGCCAACAAATGGTTTCTCTCCAAATAATTTGGCGTACCTTCCGTGGCCGGCCGCCAGATCGTGGTCGACCTCCAGATTACATCTTGTTGTTCTGACGTGGATTAGTCCCGTCTAGTCTTTAAAAAAAAGTGTCATGTCGTCGGTCAGATCGTGGTCGTCCAGATCGCAACTTGCTGCTTTGATGTGGATTAGCCCTATCTAGTCGCTCCAAAAAAAAAGTGTCATGTCGTCGGCACGTCTCTTCTTCGCTCTTCGGTGATTTTCGACGGTGTCCGTTTTGACTCTATCTGTGTCTTCCAACATTGTTCTGATCTTTCCGCTGCGTCCACCAAATCCTATTCTTTCGTGTTTCTCTTGTCATGCGAGTCCACCATACTTTTATCCAGAGTCGGCCCTAGGGGGGACTAGCGGGGCAGCCGCCCCGGACCCCAAAAAAGTAGGGGCCCAAAAAATTGTAGGCCTAGTATACATCGTAAAAAAATGTATTGGGCTGGTGGCAACCAACTCCTAGGGCATTGTCGCATCCATCGATCACCTCGCCCCGTCGCTTCTCCTTCTCGACTCCCGAGTACGTGAACCGTGTCGCGTACCTTCTCGCCTCCCTCCCGAGTCCCGTACTTGCCACATGCCCATAGTCTTAATCGATACCCACTTCCTAGGCCCCAGCGTCGGCGTCGCTTGCCCTACCGAGTCCCGTCGCTTCTCTCGTCCCTGGATCAGATCGGAATGGGAGCCACTCCGCCAGGCGCGACGGTAGGGCTCGAGTGTCGAACTGACGATCGATCGATCGACGACGACTCTGTCCCAACTCCCAGGAAGACCTGCGTCCCACGCCATCTGCCGCCGCCTTACTAAGCACCAGGTACATCATGTACTCGGTACTTCCTTGTCAAAATCATAATAGAAGACATGTTTTTTTTTATTTTGGTAACTTACTAGTGACTAGTGTATTAATCAATCTTGTTTGTTCTTGCTCCCAGTTTAACCGATTATGACGCCCAAATGTGGTGCTCAAAAAAGAAAAAGGAGACAATAAGAGAATAAATTAGGAATTTTTAGAGGAAATTTTAAGGTATCATGTAAATATTGTTATTTTTATATAAATATTATAGTTGAGAGTATACTTAAAATATTTATTTTTCATCATCTCATATATGTATAAAAAATTATAATAAGGGGCCCAAAATTTTAGTTTCACCCGGGCCCCCGAAATTTCAGGACCGGGCCTGCTTTTATCGTCAGCCTACTTTTCTGGTCCTCTTGTGGCTCCCTTTGCATTGTTGGTTGATATGCGCCCTTTGTCTTGTCGTCGAGCTTCTTTGTCGTCGGTTTCTTAGGCTATGATCTGGTGTTGCATGCTTGCTTTTCTTGATATGCCATCTTTTGACAACCCATCTTTTCTTGATGTGGTGTGTGTCTTTCTCTGATGTGCCATCATCGCATTGTTTTTGATCTACGCACAATCTTTTGCGTGGTGAGCTTATATGTTGTTGGCTTCTTGTGCTATGATCTTTTGTGACATGTTATTCTTCTGACCATCTCTCGGTCTGCGTCGATCTCTCCTTCAATCGACTGTGGCTTGACTCAACAGGTTTTGAAGTTTTGAAGACTCTTCATTGTTGAGTTTGAAGTTTTGAAGACTCTTCATGCTTCGAGGACACTTTAGGACGTGGATTTTGGATTATCATTGTTTTTTAGTTTTCACTTCATCAAATACAATGCTATTGCATATGCTTTGCATTTGAGGGTGTGTGTTAAGGGTATTAGTCTTGGTCTAGGAGTCCGTATTTGTCTAGATTTATCTTCTTGTATCTCAAGTCAGATGTACTATATATTATGGCATTTGGCCCCTAGATAATATTATTCCTAACACGTCATCACCGCCTCCTCGGACGCTCTAGCTATGGTCTCAGTGGACTGCTATTCCTCCTACATCCATGGTCTTGCTAGCTCCATCTTCGCTTCAGCAAACCTGGCGTGGAACAATACTTGGGCAAATTTCAGAAAATAAAACAGGGACTCCTTTTGCATTAACCCACACACAGTGAACACTATAATATAGATGTAGGACGATATGATGTGTAAAATATCAAATACAATTTTCTTTAATACCTTCCCATTTATGATATGCAATATCTTCAATACATCACATATCTCCATACAATCTGGAATTTTGTTATGAAAAGAAACATAATATAACACGACATATCACGGGAGCAACGCTGAAACAACCTGCAAGCAAGTCATAGCACTTATGCCCGCTTCAGGGAAAAAAACAGCGTTCAAAGTCTAATCCAAGATATTAGTCCGGAAGAAACTCAGAGAGTGGATTGAGTATCTAGATTAGGACAAGCAATAAAATTTAAGTTGGCAGAACCGATATCTCATAAACATTGACAACAATATGAGCACCATTAAACATATTTAGCTTTTCAGGGACGACACAATATCCATCTTACATCTTCCAGAAAATAGCAACAAGAGCGTATAAATACAGGAACATACTACTGATTGCAAGTAAATACTAACGGTATGACAAGAAAAAGTAAGACTCACAAGCACTCCCAGTCAGACAGACCAAACTCTTCTCTAGGGGTATACCATTTGCAATGAACACATTCCCCAACTTATGGACACTCCCATCATCCATTGACATTTGAACTTCACCATTCGATGGTCTTCGCAAGTAATTATCGTCACTGTAGTTTGATACACGTTTCAAATGCCTTCCTGCTTCCGATGTCGAAGTTCTGTTGCAGATTAACAAAATTGTTATTAAACCCGTGTTCAGGTATAAGTACACATCACCAAGGATGAATGTATACACACCAATTTAAGTTGGAGAAAAAGCATCTATATATTGGGGAATGATGCAGCAGGAAAATTAGTACGTCGAAAACAACAACCATACACCATTCACCAAGGGGCAGGGTCTTCAGGTGGTTGAAAGTTGGAGACCCTTTCAGCTATTCTATATACTAATTCAGAAACGGGTGTGCATATGAAATGAGGTAAATAAAGCAAACCCGAATTATTATCATATTTCTATTGATATATGTTTATAAATAGAAACACCAGGGAAAGGTTAGGTACAGTTTCTAAAATTTAACTTGAATACGGTATAACATAAATACTGATTTTGAATTTGCACAATGTAGAAATGAGGAACTTGTAATTGGCATTAACTACTATGCAAAATCAGTGACCATGGTAGATTTTTTTTATAGAAGGAAGAACTTACCGAGACAATTATCTCTATATGATCAGAATAATTAGCGGCATACATTTTCCTTCACCTCATATTCTCTTCAGCATGACCTAGTATGGCAAACAACAAATTTAGTCAGATGAAAATTCCATTGATTACTTAACTTATGGACTCATGACGGACTGTGTCATGTGTCCAACTGATCTTTCCCATGACCAAGCGGAGCAATAATATTCTTTAGCCTTTGGATTAGAGGAAAGATCTCTTCGAAAACACAAAGCATGATGAACTTGTTTAAGCGGTCAGAGAGGAGATCCTAGATTCAAGCGCGTCATTCCCCTGAAACGAGTGCAGTTTCCCGAGGTTGCGGTTAGCAGTGCCAAGTCTCCTGGGGCCAGATCTAGAGACATGTGGCGGCGGTGGACAATTCCCTTCCTTGCTCCCTGGATGCAGCGGGGAACCTACATCGGCAGTAGCTTCTCCTGCCCCTCCTCGCACCCTGGCTGTAGCGGGGAACCTACACCGGCGGCAGGGCCAGATCTGAGGCGGCGGCCCCTGCCCCTTCACCTCGGGACTGGGCATTGTGGAGAGGGGAAGGGGGCGACCATGGGAGGAGATGGGAAGGGAGCTCCATGGGAGGGTAGAGATGGATGGTGGCAGGACGCAGCTCGGGCAAGGGTTGAGGTTGGCGACCAACGACGAGGGGTGGCCCTCAGATCCGCCGATCCCCTCCACGACCTTCCTCCTCTTGGCGCTTTTCTGCAGGAAAATTCCGGCGCGTCAGGTCTTGACCTTCACGGTGATGGTGGCGAGCTTGTCGTGCGAGCGACACCCGATCATGATCTCTTACCTGAACCACGTCCTCTAGTCTTCGGTGGAGCCGGCGGATGGCGCTTAGGGCGCGCGGACGGTGGCTGGTGCAGAGACAAGGGTGTGCGGCGGGAGTGAACGACATGGGAGATGGAGGACAGCGGCGAGGCTCGATCTAGCTAAATGCCCGGGACAAAAATACAGCAAACAATAAATTTACATATCCACCAACTGAGAGTTTTGGAAGAAAAGCTGAAGCTGTTGCAGCTAGAGAAAAATTAGTGTCTCCTAGGCAAGTACTCTCTCCGTTTTAAAATATAAGATGTTTTAGCTTTATAAGAGTGTATCTACATTTTTTTTAGTGTGTAGGTTTATCTAGTTTTGGAATGAACATACACATTAAAAGAAGTCTAGATATATTCCTTTCACAAAACTAAAACATCTTATATTTTAAACGGAGGGAGTAGGTCTTAGTAAGCATTGCTGTACCTAGAGCAACTCCACTCGTTCCACGTTCCCAAGCATAATTCTGATTTTATGTAACATTCGATCTGAAAAACACGTTCTCAAGCCGAATTCCTGTCTTTTGGCCAAAATTTAAGCAAACATGCAAACTTTAAAAAAACATAGGCGATTGCATTAAAATATAGGCAAGTTCGTATATATTATGTCAAATTCGGACTTATACCCGAATTTTGATTTAGTACGCTAAAAAACTTTAAAAAATATAGAAATAGCTACCACGTGATGCCGATGCCGATGCCGTTAGGCTCGCTGTTCACATGCCGAAGTGGCGATAGAACGATGTGTAGTCGTCGTCCTGTGCGCTGCCGTCGTCTTCACCGGGCGGCTGCGAGGGACGAGAGCTGCCCTGGCCGGCGTCATCGCAACGCCACAGTTGCGATGAGGGCCCAGTCTTGTCTTCGTCGTCCTCAAGGACGATGAGTGGCGCGCCTTCATAGGCGCGCTGCCGGCAAGCGCCACCCGGGGCCTGGCGCTCAACCTCCTCGTGCAGGCGTCGGATGCGCTCGGCCTCCTCCTTCTCCTAGTCCGCACTGCACTAGGCGTATGAGTCGGGGGCCGACATCAGCGACACGTCGTTCAGCGAGCGCTCCATGGCCATTTTGAGGACGAACTCATCCTTGTCGACGGGGACGAACTCATCCTTGTCGACGGGGACGACCCAGTCCGTCGGCTCCGTCTTCAGCGTGCGCTGCCTCGGCCTCGACAGCCGAAGGTGGCCGACAGGTGGTGACGGCGCGCGACCTTCGTTCATGATGATGCCACATGACCTCGTTCTCGGCGGCGAACGCGCTAGAGACTCCGCCTCCCTCTTCACCGGACGGAGCGGTGTGAGGCGCGGCGAGGCACCGAGCAGATGAGTGCTACGCCGAGAGGCCATCCATCCTCCTCAGCATCCATGTGGCCGCCCGACGCCTGGCGACCGTCGGCAGCAACTCGTAGGATAGCCCAGTTTAGGGCGATCCCCGACAGTGATGTGCTCAAGGACGGCGCGCTCCACCACTAACACCGCCCTGCGGTGTTGTGCCGCTTCAGTGGCAGGCCTCCTCCGTCGTGGGCGGCCAGTTCTTGGTTCCGGCGCTCGACAAAAAAGTTCTCCCAGTATACGAGGTTGTTGGGTCTTCAGCGAGCTCCGGATCCTCTATTCCAGCGATGACCTCCTGGATCTCCTCGACGATCTCGTCGGAGGCCGGCACCGGCGGCACGGGCACGCCGCCCCGCTGAGCTTCCAAGTCGGCGGGCACCGGAAGTCCGGCGGCGCCAGGTAGCCGGTGTCATGGAGTAGCCTTGCCTCCCACTGCTGCAGAGAACGCCGACCGAAGCCGTTCGCCATCGCAGGGTCGCCGCGGTAGCGCTCGGCCATCGTCGACGGAGGGAATTTGCTCTTCTGGTCATCAGAGGGAATTTGTTGGTCAGGGAATGGAGAGTACTCTGGGAGATGGCTATGTGCTCTGGGCGACGGTGAACGCCGGCATTTATAGCCGAAAGAGGAAAGGGCGGCGCAGGCGGGAGGGTTGTAACAGTGTGGGCTGGAAAAGTGGAAACGGCGAAAAGACGGGCCGACGGTGGCACGCCATTACGGCGACGCGTGGCTGAGGAGACAAGCGGTCGCTGCCCGGCGCTCCGTCACGGGAGCCGAGGAGACGGGATGAGGATGACTCGGTTTCACACGCTGACCGTGCAGGGCCACCAACGCGTGTTTTTTTCACGGAATTCGCTTCGTCCGACATTCCCAAGTGGTTCCAAGTGCCCCGGGTTCAGCTTGAGAACCCCGGATGTAAAATGGGAGGCTGGAAACGCGGCTGGACGAATTTTTGCCTTTGGATGAAAAAAACCGGCATGAAATAGCCCTCATGGAAATGCTAGTGAAGATGCTCTTATTAATTTAGCTTAAAAAGGATCACCAAACGGAGCCCTTCTATTGCATCAGTTATGGCCGTTCTACCGAAGGTCGAGGCAATGGTCTTTGTAGGTTCCGCGACACAGTGTGTTGTATTGATATCAACCCGACGACTGCGTCTTAATGTCTGACATACTAAAATACAATTGTTGTGACTTTTAGCACAAAAAAATCCCTGATATAGACTATTTATAGTAAAATAAAATATAATTATAGAGGTATAGATTAATATTGGGTCGGGATAGAAATTAATTTCAGGCATAGACGAATCAAAACCTAAACCATCTGAAAATTAGAGCATCGTGTGCAATACATAGACAAGTATGGCTAGTCATTCTCAAAAAACAAAAGAACTTTTAGAAAACTCACGCCGGGAATCGAAGAGCTCAAAGAAGGCTTCCGAGAGTAAACGAGAGCAGTTGACTTAGAAAATTCGGCGGTTTGAACAAAGAATTGCCCGTGAAGAGCGCCACCGCTGATTAGGACTCTAGTTGAATCCGTCGTAACACACCATGAAGCTACAACGGTTGGTGCCCTTCCGCCCCTGCTGCGTGTGGAGGTACGCCGCCGCGCGCACGTCCTCCCTGCGACTTGTGCAGGTTTTTGAAGATGCTTTTAACTCTAAAGCTATCAGTATTCACGGGTTGTCTGAACTTTCGTGGAGTTTCTTTCCATGTTGCGTTCGTAATCCTTTCCTAGGATAGGGAGTAACATGTCACATCTATACACTCTCGAGAGGTGGGCTACTTTTCTCACAAACATCATCGGCCTTATAACTCTTTCCATACTTCCTTAGGTATGGGGTCTTGTTACCAAGTTTCACCGAGTCATGTTGAGTCCCCCTCCACGACCCCGCTTCCCACCCATTGTAACAAATTTCGGTCACAAGACCTACGTTCAATTACCTTCCCTTCTAATATGCATAACTGTTACCCTGAGACACGGGATGAGGATGTCATGGGCTCCCAGCCGCTAATCACCATGTTGGTTCACAACCCGACTAGATATATAAGGACAAACGAAAGGAATAAGGTACTTCTTACTCGAATCTCCCCATAAGAAGATCTGTGGTTAGTGCGGTATTGTACGGAGCAAGAATGGATGATTGTGGTTGTTATTAATACTAACTTTCCTGGTACAATGGAATCTCTAGCACATAGGGGCTCTTCTCCTACCTTAGAAGAGGGGGATACTTGAGATCTAAAACCCTAGACTTTCATACTCCATTGTATCCTCGTGAAGCACACGAGCAATACAACCAAGCAGGAGTAGAGGCTTTACCTCCTCACAAGGTTCTCGAACCTAGGTAAAAAAACCCGTGTCACCTCTCTATTGTGTGCTTGCTCCGCCGCCGCTGTTGTCGCCGAGTTTCCTTAGAGTCACGTGTTCAACCCCCTCTCGAACCAAGGGATCGTTGGACCCTAGTTCCTCCACGGGATAAATCTCCGACATTTGGCACACCGGGTAGGGGGATGAGGCTCTTTTTCAAGTTCGTCGTCAACCTCAGCGACATGTCGGCTGGAACGAGACCTGCGCTGAGCGAGCCATCTATCGCGTGGCGAGGAAGTCCTAGACGGAGCCGCCTCTGTTGTGCACTTCCTTCGAGCAAGCCCCATGGACAGAGGATGAAGGGGGCTCCTCCTACCGCATGTAATGGGAGCCCTCCCCTCCTCACACAGCGCCACATCCCTCTCCCACGCCGCATCATCGCGCGGCCAACCCGAGCGTCTCAACCAAGCGCATGGCGCACGATCTCCTGGATCACCCACCAGCCGAGCTAGACAAAGGGAGGTGGCGCGACCGGATCGCCGAACTCGTCGCCACCCTCTACCCAGAGGGCCCTGGGGCTCGAGGTGAGGACGCAACGTCAAGGGCTGGGGGCTCGCTCCCACCTCGCCACCGCGAAGGCGCCCCTAAGCCCGACAATACCACTCCACCACCTGTAGGAAACTGCCAAATTGTCTTGCTCCCTGCGACCAATACACAACTACATGGGTGCGAGGACCATCTGGCCAAGGAAATCGTTGCCGCGGGTCAGCATAACCATGCGGCCCTCGCCAATGGCAAGGCGGTCCAAGCCAACGGCTGCCTCGCCCTCACCAAGACTCTCCGCCACGTGGTTTAGCCCCACAAGTTCCGCCCGGAGACACCTACATGATATGATGGAACGACCAACCCATGCCAGTTCATGCAGCTTTACACCACAGGCGTCGAGGCCGTGGGAGGAGATGACCGTGTCATGGCAAATTGGTCCGCCCTATGTTTGAAGGAGACGGCCAACACCTGGCTGATGAACCTTCTTGAGGAATCAATTGACTCATGGGCGGAGCTCAGCTCCCTCTTCATCGCCAACTTCAAGGGGACCTACGAGCGTACGCCAGCAACTGGAGAGGTTCAGTCGAGTCCGCAACAATATCCCCAAGATCTCGGACTACAACGTCATCACTGCTTTCTCTGAGGGCATGAAGGATGTCAAGATGAGGGAGAACATCGGTATCCGAGGTGAGAGCCTCACCACGGCAGCCGAGATCTTCGTCAAGGCTGATAAATGCGCCAAGGAAGAGGTGGGGTGGATGTTCAGCCTCGCCAAGGCGGATACTACCCCCAAGGCCTCAGGATCATCCAAGGGTAAGGACAAAGACCTGAAGCTTAAGACCGCCACCGTCCTGGCTGCAGATCCAGACCGGAAGAGCCCTCACGAGGGGAACGGTGAGAGGGAGTGGGACGACAGCTCATACTGCCACTTTCACAAGAAGCCGGGGCATCCCACTGACGTCCGCAACAAGCTCAAGAAGCTCCACGACATGCACATCAGCCAGAGGAGGGGAAGATCGGGCAGCGAGCGAGGCGGTAAGAGCAGTGGCAACCGCGGGGGTGATGCTGGAACAACAACTCTGGCGGCTGTGACCCCCCTCCGACAGGCACCAGGCTAATGACGTGCAACAGAACTCCCATCCGCAAGACAAAGGATGCGCTGAGGATCCTGGGGGCTACCAAGTGTTGCAGGGCGCCATAGCCTGCATTCTTGGTGGTTCCTAGGCCCCGACGTCCAACCAGCACTTCAAGTTACTCACTCGCGAGGTCGCGTCTGCCAGACCGGGGTCTCGTTGCCAAAGCTCAAGTGGACCTAGTGCACCACAACCTTCGACGCCCATGACCACCCCACTTCCACCAGGCCTGTGGGCACTCTCCACATGATCTACACTCCTCCCATCAACAACATCGCGGTCGCGAAGACCCTCATCGATGGAGGTGCAGGCCTGAATGCGATATCCACCTAGACTTTCACCTAGCTACAGGTGCCATACGACAGGCTGATGCCGACCATGCCGTTCTCCGGAGTGACCAACGGATCCACCATACCCATCGGATAGGTGCGTCTCTCCGTCATGTTCGGAAAATGTGACAACAACCACACCGAGCTCATCGACTTTGATGTGGCACACATTGCCCTCCTGTACAACGTCATCCTCGGCTACCTCATGCTGGCCAAGTTCATGGCAGCTACTAATCACACCTACAACACGATCAAGATGACTAGAGGTAGTGACGGGGTCATCATGGTCTGTTGCGATGAGGTGGAAGCCTTGCGCTCCCTCGAGCACGCATACAAGACTACGACTACCACTTACCCTGAGGATGTGGATGTCGGAGATTTGTCCCGTGAAGGAACTAGGGTCCAATGATCCCTTGGTTCGTGAGGGGGATGAACACGCGGTTCTGAAGGAACTCGACGATGGTGGCGGTGATGGAGCAAGCACACGACAGAGAGGTGAGACCGGGTTTTTTTACCCAGGTTCATGACCCTCGTAAGGAGGTAAAGCCCCTACTCCTGCTTTGTTGTATTGCTTGCGTGCTTCGCGAGGGTATAATGGAGGATGAAAGTCTAGGGTTTTAGATCTCCAAGATCGATCCCTTCCAAGGTAGGAGAAGGGGTCCTTATATAGGGCAGCGTTGGGCCTCTTCCCCCGGCCTACGGCGGGAAGGGTCTCCACAGTGCCGTTCCCCAAGGTCTTGGTCTACAAGATTGCTTTTTGGTGGACTAGGTCTTGGGAACTGAGCGCTTCTCCATCTGCCGGTAAAGGAGCCCTCCTTTCCCACCTTTGTCCTGGTCCGGCACTACCCGTTATCTCCCTTGCACCAAATCGGCAAGCTGGTGCACCTTGCATGCTGAGGTCGTCTTCCCTTGTGGTGACCCAACATACTACTGCATGCTGTAGTACACTATAGTCATTGACATAACACCAATGAAACACCGTTCACTAGTATTACATCCCTCAAAGTGGTACAACAGAAACACAGCAGGTCCAAGACATGACTATAGATTACAACTCGACTCTTTACAAAAGATCCAGAGAACACTCTAGGTTAAAGAGAGAGAAATAACTTCTTACAAAGAAGAACCAGAAATAACAACTCAGGAATATCTAGTAACTAAGAATAGTATCTAAACTATTTGGCTTGCCATTGCTGCTATTGCAATGCTCTATAGAAATAGGTTTTATGGCTAGATAATATACTCCTATCTAAACCGACACTTTATTTTCACTTCAGCTGATGTATATGTTGACTTCATTGACTTTATTGAAGAACTTGAGTTGTCGGTGATGGTTTCTTGAACAGAAATTGATGTTAACGTCATCTTCAATGTCTTAGAACCTAGCAAGGGTTAAGAAGGTACGGTTGAGTATGAGCGTACTCAGCAAGTTCACTAAAAAGGAGTGTATGATGCACTATCTCTATAGCCACAGACCAGAGGTCGTAGGCAATGCAAGTTTTCATAAATATTTCTTCAGAGGTTGCTTTTATTTTGAAAACTATGTCCGACAGCCTTCACAGGTTGACCAGAACTTCATGGAGTTCCTTTCCTGCCGCGTTCATAGCTCCTTCCCGGAACAGGGAGTAACATGTCACAATTCTTACACTCTGCAGAGGTGCGTCACTTTTTCCAAAAGAGACCTTAGCTTTGTTGCACAACCGATATGCATTCTCGTCCACACTTCCTTGGTGTGGGGCCCAGTCTAAGATCCAAGCCAATCACTGCCCTCTCCGCGATCTCATATGTCTGCATGATCCTTCGAGCCGAGCTCCATCTCCGTTAAGCCCCCAATTTAGGGCAAGCTATAACCCTAATGAGTTCCCGAAGACTCTATGAGCTGGTGATGCCCCTGGCAAGCTCCATGAAGGTCTGACTATACCTCCTTCATCCACTCATAGATAATCTAAAATCGTGGGGCCTAAGGGTGCCCACCCATATGCTGGATCCACACAAGGAATCCCAGCGTCACGATAAGGTCATCTTGCCTCCATATGAAAGGAAGAAGATACAACTCACTTCTCCATCCCATTCCAAATCTCATGGTTGGCGCGTAATATGCGGCGCTAGAATCACTGGCGACATTGGTTGTTAAGTCCTAGATGATACATTACTATACAATGGTGTTTCCATTGCTAGTTATTATAGATTAGCTGATCACCCTCGATCAGTAACCAATATTTCCAGTTAATTGTGAAAATAGTGTTTTCGACCTTTTTGAAATGCAGGTGATGACATAGTTGAGTTACAAGCATAGAAAATAATCAAAGGACATGAGCAAGTTGTGAACTTGCCTTTTGTGATTGCAAGATTATGCACTCACGGTCTTCAAGACAATAGAAGATCCAAATTTTGTAAATAGCATCATTGGTCCGGTAAGGACTAATGTTAAAAGAAGCAAGATGCAATGATGCATAAGTAATGTAATGCAATTTGATAAACGCGAATCCCCGGAATAGTCGTTTCTAATCTAGGGTTTAGAAACTGGGAATGAGTTCTTTAGAATGTGTTGCACTTTTATAACAAATTCACACTTGTGCGTCTTATTAAGGATTGTGAGAGTGGTTGTGAAACAATAAGTATTTACAACAAGTAGTATACAATACTAAAGCATTCAAATGGATAATAGTATTTAGAATATTTCTTAAACAAGATTAAGAATCAAGTAGAGCTTTTAAAGAAGCATTCAAGGTTTACTTTTAATGTTGCTTAAAAGAATAACTCTTGAGGAAAACACTATTTTACAAAGTAAAAAGTATTTAAACTTAAAGCTAATACTTTAAGGTTTTCTTATAAATTATAAGTACTAAAATAGAAAACAACTAGTATTATTGAGTAGCTATTCTACTAATAAATGGAGACTTTTAACACTCCATGAAGGTATAACAAAAGTATTATGCATTGGCAGAAGTGGTGTTTTCTTGATCTTATAAGTGGATAGAATCACATACTTATTATAGAATTAATACTCATTTCTATGAACATGGAAATGGCATCATGTTAAATACTTACAAACTTTCCTTAACCTTTATAGTGGATTCCCAAATTTTTAAAAGAATTAATATTCAAATCTTGATGATTTTATAAGTGATAAACTATTTTTGGAGTAAGATTTACTAAACTCTAAATGGTAGTTTTAGTAAGTACAACTTAAAATGGTTAGACTTATGTTAGCTTTAATTAAACATTATTTGCACTTGTTATTACATTTTTTAGACTCTAAAAAAACAATGGTAAAGACATTAGTAAAGGTTTATATATTTTTGAATGAATTAAAATAAAAGAAAAGGGTTTAAATAAGATTTATTAGACCTTTACCTTTTATTTTAGTTCATACGTGAGAGTTGACATTTTTGATGTGTAAAATTTATTTTTGTGATCATTTTGGTATATTACAAGTATTTTTGTGATTTTTAAATAATAAGATATGATTTTTACAATTTTATCACTTTATAAATACCTAATAAATAGTAAACACTAGTTAAGTGATATAAAAATAATTTAAACAAGTTTGTAAATGTAGATTTTGTTTTTATAAGAATTTTGGTACATTATTTATATTTTTCTTATTTACTAATATTAAAATATGAATTTTTAAAGTATTATTACTTATAAAATCTTTATTAAATAATATTTATTTAAATAATTAACACAATATTGTTTTGTTATAAAGTTAGATTATAGATTTTATTTTTCTGAGCATTTTGATATATTATATACATTTTTATGAATTATAAAACAAAAGATATTGATTTAATAAGATTTATTCATTTTCTAGAATTAAAAATAAATATTAAATGGGTTTATGAGGCAATGCTGAAGTCAGCATGAGGTGGGGGCTTTTCTTACCGGGGCTATTCCTAGCCCCCGTCATTGACTAGTGGGGCTCTCGCCACGTCAGTTGCCACGCGGCGCGGACCAGTCAACGACGACGCAAGACTGACGTCAGCACATCGGAACCACGACGGCTGAACGCCGACGCACAGCGGTGCCACCAATTTCTAGCACTAGGGTGACACTGAGAGGTGCGTTCGAACAAGGACAATGAGGCGAAGCTGTCTATGCGTGCGCTGCTACGTTTTGGTCACCGGAACAGTAGCAACGATGAGTACCTGCAGCGGCGGACGGTGAGCTACGGCGGCAGATCAATCTAAGGCAAGAGGAAAACATTAAAGTGGTGCCTGAGCACCACGATCTCACTGTGATGCTGTTGGTGGGGTCGAGTTGGCCGTAGGAGGTCGGAGGCGTCGATGATGTTGCGGCGGAGCTGTGTCGGTCTTCGGGAAGAAGCAATCGATTGGAGAGATTAAGAGCTCCCCAGCTTGCACTGACTAGGGAAACCGAACGAGGACTCCACGGTGGTCATCTTGGTTTTCTCAAATCGTTGAGAGGTGACCGGAGACGGCGAGGACGATGATCCTCGGCGAGCTAGGGTTCCGGGTTCTTTCGGTGGAGAGGGTAAGAGAGGGAGCGAGTGCGAGAGGGAGTGGATGAGGATGAGCGAGGGTGTCGACATGGCCTCCTTATCCTCCCCGAGTGACGACAGCGTGGATCTCGACGCCGGCGAGCGGCAGCGCTCGCTCCACGCAGCTGCTTCGGCGGCTGCGTGAGGTAGACGACGATGATAGAGTGGACAAAACGTTATCTGGGCCTGGGCCGGTGCTGGGCTGAATCGAAGTGAGCGATTTGTTCTAGGGCTACACGTGAGCGACAGTTAGAGCTAAGTCGAACTGGGCCGTGGGACGGTTCTGTTAGTACTCTCCTTTTTTCTAACGATTTTCTATTTCTGTTTATATAAAACCTTTTCAAATATGAATTTCCTCAAGGCTTTAAATATCCAGAGATTTTGTAAGCTATAAATATTTTTGTATAAAGGGATTATAACTCTTTCCTCTGTATTTGTTATTGTGTATAAAGATATTCATAACTATATGAAGGATTCTTTTATTAAATAAAGTAAATATAATTTAGGATTTTAGGGTTTGTTTCTTATAATAAGATTTCACAAAGATGATTCTGATTTCACTTGACAATCTTAATGGTACTGGTTTGAGATGTTTATCCATGTATATAGAATCTTGTTCCTTCTTATTTTCATAAAGGATTTATCTAAATACATTATAAAGGATTAATATTTGTGGTTCATAATATGATGATTTGGTTTTCATGGTCCTCCATATTTGGTGATTTCACCAAATCCAATTCTACTTGTTTTGTAGAGTTTAGAATTACCACAGAACACTTTTGGTTAAGTAATGATGAACCAATAATAATCATTGGTAGAGAAATACTAAGGTTTATTCAAATATAGGTACATATGTTTTAATAGGATTTAATAACCCATATTCAATTATAGATAGGGACAAGGATCAAGGTTTAGGGATACTACTTCTAAATCTATGAGTGGGTTTGATATCTCCACATAGAGTAAGATATTGGAATTACTTAGTAATATGATCCTGATAATTCTATCATTCTAGGTTTCTATTAGGGTTTAAGACAGTCAACTAGGCAAGGCTTATCAAACACTCACCTGGTTCTCTAATTACCTCTTGGAAACTTTAGTTGTCCAAGAGGTATTGTTCAATGGTTACCTAGGAATAGGAAATGGTTTCACTATCCATTTGATTCTAGGGTGTTGAATAATGAAATAGACATGGGTCTTGTCATGGCTACATATAGCTAGCTAAAGGTTTCTAAAGAATTCTTACCTCAATACTTCACTAAACTTACCTTGAGATAAAGAATTACTTTCCTAAATATACTCTAGATATCTCTCTTATCTTATTCACAAAGATCACATCTTCTTGAATAAGACAATCATCTGACCCCACAATATCCATCATCGTATGATGACATGGTCATGCCACTCCAACAATACTCCATTCTTACTCCTAATATATAACTCCTCTTAAATAACTACCATTGATGCACCTATCAATGTAGCTATTACTAACTCCATCTAGTAACCTCCTTAACTCCATCTTGCAACTTCTTCCAAGGGTTGCAAGACTACAATCCTCACTATACATAACAAAGGATATCAATCCTTTGAAATAGGTATAGTAATACTCCCTTAATACCAGTTGTCCTTGTATTAACTTGGGTAATCTATTATACTTCCAACTACTCGTACAACTTATGTTATTCATCATACTCTAGCTTGACTTCTAATGATCAAGCTAGATGATCCAGCTTACTAGGACTTGCCTAACTTGGTATATTCATAACTCTTGTTCAACACCTAATCATATATTCCCAAGTGACTGGAGAATAATGACCACCATCATTTGATTAAACCAAGCTTAGGCTTCTATTTGTCTGATCAAGATCTATACTCAACTAAGTAGTAAACTTGTATTAGTCTCTCTATAGACTTATCTTGTTAAGCAAGCTTATTCTAAGTTTTTATCCACTTGTCCTAACAAGATTGTTATCTAATGTACTATTACAACTAGCTTTCTCATAGCTCCTCAATTACTAGCTCAACCCTTGAGTTTAGGTACTGCTTCTAGTTAACTCGTGAGTGAGTTAACTCCTCCAACATCAAATGGTTTGATCACCACTAAGGATCTCATTCCATTGATGATGACACACTCTACCATATCTAGTTCCTTCTCCTTATTCACTTACTTAAGGTATTTGGAAGGTCAACACAATAGGTCAAAGGCTATGAGTCAATAAGTTCTAGGTCAAGAATTGATCACACACATTGATGATCAACAGACACTAGGACTTGGTTAAATAGGATTGTCATCTATTAACATGACACTAAGGGTATGTGATGGATGGTCTTGGCTTGACTCCCCCTTCTACTCTATTTGTAATAAGATCTAATGTTTAAGAACTACCATGGTACCTATGATAAGAGTAACTATGGCAAACAAGTGTTTCAAGATTTAGTTATAGAGTTTCTTTACTTAAGTGATATGCTTAACTTAGTATTCAGGGTTTGTGGTAGACAATACCTTGATATCATCTTTAGAACATTAAGTATTCATCTTTGAGTTATGGTATGGAATACCATGTAATGATCTCTAGAAGAGCAAGTACTCCTTATTAAGTAGTGTGTTGTGACTTAGTTTTATTACATTTGATCTACCCTTAGATCAAATTATATTACCCAAAGATAAGGTTTTAGCAAAGGTTATATAGAAACTTATCGTAGTCAACTTGATGATCTACTTTAGTTCCACCAAGTTAAGAGAAGCTTCATTCACTTTGACAAGTTTTATTTAAAAGCGCGAAAATTACCCGAATTTTCTATGCATGAATGCAATGCACACACCTGTGTTCAGCTTATTTGTAAGCTCTAATGCTGGGGTGATACATCCCTTCTGCTACAAAAAGGGGGCATACCGGATCTTCCTTTACCGAGGCGAACAGAGAGCAAGTGGTGACTATGCCCCTTGTCAGGACTTTCCCCGCCTGCTGACCACCCGGTGAAGTTACCGGAAAGCCCTGAGTATGCCTCGTGGCTTCCACGATTGGGTTCTATGGATATTCTCGCTCGGGAAGGTGTCCCCTCATGAAGCGGACCCTCACGAGGACTAACATGGCTACGTCTCGAAGTCTCTCGAGGGCATGTTATATTGAGGCGCTAGAGGGCCGCTAACCATCGGGACGTGGCACCCCGGTTTCCAGGGCCCCGACAGTAGCCCCGGGTATTTGGCCTACATGTGTCCCTTGATGGACTCGAAAGGGCAAGCATCCCAGGACGGTTGATGGGACCTGGTGCCTACCCATGTAATCATGGATCGGCCACACCCCCATCTCGGCCGTAGATTCGAAGCGCCCACGGGCTCTTAACCACAAGTCTCGGGCATGTTGTTCCCGCCTCAAGAGTTGTTCCCACGACGTGACAGCGCGTGGGGACTTTGCAGTTACACCCCGTGTCTGGGGCAGCGATACGTCCTTTCAAGCAGCTCCATTTATACTGGGGTGTGAATGCATGAGTTCCTCACTCTTCACCTTTGTTCCCCATCTATTCCACTGCGCACTTGTGGGAAAACCCTATTCTTATGGATGGCGTCCCCTTCTCTCCATATTGCTATGACGAGCAAGGCGGCCATGGTCGAGGGCAAGGGTTCTCTTGCCCTCGTCTCACCTATGATGGAGGTGGTTCCTTTCGCGAAGCACGGTGATACATTGCAAATGTATCTATAATTTTTGAGGTTCCATGCTTTGTTTTATCCACTTTCTTGTGTTTTGTTCCAACTTTGGATTACTTTTCATAGACTTTCTTGGACTAACCTATTAACAAGATGCCACAGTGCCAGTTGCCTGTTTTCTGCTGTTTTTGGTTCCAGGAAGTCAGAAAATGAATATTCTCGGAATTAGACGGGACAAAAGACAAAGTCAATATTTCACCGGGGGGGAACACGGAGCCAGAAGATGAGACGGAGAGGGGCCAGGGGCCAGCCACACCATAGGGTGGCGCGGGTCCCCCTTGGCCGCGCCACCAGGTGGTGTGGGCCCCTCTGGCCTCCACCGACCTTGCCTCTTCACCTATAAGAAGCCTCCCGATGCATAAACCCTAAAGAGTCCAGCCTCTAGCCACGAAAAGTTCCGCAGCACCGTCGCCACTGAAGGGGAGATTCGGGGGACAAAAAGTCTCTGTTCCGGCACCCTACCGGGATGCGGAAGTGCCCCTGGAGCCATCTCCATCGATCTCCACGGCCATCTCCATCACCATTGCTAATTCCCATGATGAGGGGGGAGTAGTTCTCTCTCGAGGCTAAGGGTTCTACCGGTAGCTATGTGTTCATCTCTCTCTCTATGCATGATCATATTGTGATCTTGAGCTTTGTAATCAATTAGATCTACCTTGCTATTCAAGTGCTTTAATAGATCTCTGCTCTCCCTATGTGTGTGAAAGTGACAGCGTGCACACCATGGTGGCACTTAGGCTAGAGATTACAAATACTTGTTATGAGTTATATTTGGAGTTGGATGTCTTTATGAAATTGTGGTGTTTGTTGGACTCATCTAGTACTCAAGGTGACAGTGTGGGGTTTTCTAGATGGGAAAGGCTTACTTTGAGGTGTGCTATTATAGCCCTACCATCGATTAGAGTGTCCAACCGGAGAGTAGTTAAGAGTAGTATCATAAAGAGAAGATATTTATATGAGAGTGTTCACTAGTGAAAGTATGATCCCTAGGCCTTGTTTCTACGCATTGATACTTCATTTGCAACTAGATCTGTTACATGTTTGCTTGCTTCCATCTTTATTTCAGTTTGCTTTTAGTCTCTTCCACGCCATCAAGTTATTTCCTAGCACCGTTGTCTTATATTCATACCACTTGTATTCACTATCTCTTCACCGAACTAGTGCACCTATACACCTGACAAGTGTATTAGGTGTGTTGGGGACACAAGAGACTTCTTGTATCTTGATTGCAGGGTTGCTTGAGAGGGAATACCTTTGACCATTTCCTCCCTGAGTTCGATAAACCTTGGGTGATCCACTTAAGGGAAAACTTGCTGCTGTTCTACAAACCTCTACACTTGGAGGCCCAACAACTGTCTACAAGAATAGAAGTGCGTAGACATCAAGCTATTTTCTGGCGCTGTTGCCGGGGAGGTATGGTAAAAGGTATTCATACCGGAGGATTAAAGAAGAAGAACCTCCCATGGCAAACGCCTATTTTCTGGTGTGAGTACTCGAAGTTATTTCCTTTAGATTCTGCAATTTTGTCTTTTTGTTTCTTGTTTTCACTAGTTAGGCTTAATGGAAAACAACAAAAAATTAGAGAGTTTTATAGTCTTTATCTTGAGTTAGGACATGAAGTGTTTGAAGAGAAAATTTAAAAACCTATGGAACTTTATTTGCATGCTAATAGCAATGTTGTTAGTATGAATTCTTTGGACACCATTATTGCTAATGCTATGGAAACGTCTAAGCTTGGGGAAGTTAGTGTTTATGAAAATGATCTTTTTAGTTCCCCAGTTTTAAGGCAGAAAATTTGCTCTGATGATAGTTTATCTCCCATATGTGGTAATTCTAATGATACTTGTGATATTTTAAATCCACATACTGAAAGCATCCCTTTTAAAACACCTATAAAAATTATTGATCGTGTTATGGATAACTACTATTTTGGAGATGGAACTGTCCATCCCAGTGATCATGCGGGTTGTTCAAGTGTGCAGGTATTACAACAAATCACGTCAAGAAGAAGTTATTCTCTTTTTCACTTAAGGGCAAAGCAAGGGAGTGGTATGAGCTATTAGATGATCCTCATCATTTGGAGTGGCAGGAACTTGAATCTCTCTTTTACTCTAAATTTTATCCTCCTCATGAAATTCATAAAGATAGGAATTACATTTATAATTTTCATCCTCATGATGGAGAAAGTATTGCCCAAGCATGGGGGATTGAAGTCACTAATGCTCAAATGTCCCATTCATGAGCTCCCCCGTAATATTGTTATTAATAATTTCTATGCAAGACTTTCAGGACATTACAATGACTATCTAGATACTTGTTTAGAGGGATCCTTCACGAGTAAGGAGGTCAAAGCTAAGTGGGATCTTCTTGAAACAATTCAAAGCAATACCGAAGATTGGGATAACGACAAAGGTAAAAAACCAGGTATAAACTATGAGTATGATTGCATTAAGTCTTTTGCTGAAACTGCTGATTTTGAAGAGCTTAGTGCTAAATATGGGCTTGATCCTCAAATTCTTATTGATTGTTTTAAAACCTTTGCTTCTCATATTAATGCTCCTAAAGAAAAGTGGGACATGTATCATGAGCCTTTTAAAGACACTTGCATGGAAAATGAAATTGTTGTTAATGATAGCAATAAACATGCTCAAACCTCTGAAAGTACTATTTCTTATAAGCATGTTAATTTTTGTGGGATACATAGACCTTGTGAGAGTAATCAAGTTGAAGAAGAATATTGTATCACCCACAGGAATGAAAAAACTAGAATGTGGTATAGGGCCCTAAATGATCTTGGTAAAAAAGTTTGTGCCATCTATCCTTTTATTTGTGAACTTTGCTTTGAAGTGGGTCATTTAAATTTCCAATGCTCAAGCCATAATAATAGCCCTTCTAATCCAATGAGTACTACAAGTTTGTATTGTGATGACATGATCACTCCTAATCATCACGGTGAACTTACATTATTTTTGGGGTGTGAAGAGTTATCAAGAAAAACCTCTTTGGTAGATATGGGTGCTTTTGATATGAATAGTGTCCTGCCTGGTTGTCATCTTTATTGTGTTGATAATTGTCACACAAATACTTACATACAAAATATTATAGAAGATGAGATTTTACCAAAATATGATAGGACTAATATGTGTTTTGATCTTATTAATGAAAAGAAGGAATCCTCCAAAGTTTCTTCTATTGTCTCTAACAATGAACCAGGGTATATGGAGAAGCTTCCTTTCAAGCCTCTCCCTCCTAAAGAGAAGAAGATAAAGAAGAAAAGGAGGAGTAAAAGGAGAGAGGAAACGGTATTTCCCCCTAAGCATGTTGCTCCTATTATAGTTTTTGATGAGTCTGAACTCGATGATGTTCCTATGCCTGTTACCTATAGTAGTGATCATGATTGGGAAAAGCACACTTCTTTTGATATTGAAAATATCTTTGGTACCAATTCTGAAAATGATGATATTAATAATTGCTATACTATTAGTGCTATCCATGATCCTTCCAATGATGATATGTTTACAGATGAACACACTTGGGAAGATAACTATTCTATTGCTTATGAGGATGCTATACCTCCAATATATGATGATTGCAATGATGATTATGATATTTTCAGTCCACCTACTATTGGGGAGGAATTTAATTATGATTACAATATGCCTCCTATATTTGATGATTATGGTGATGAAAATAATAATGATAGCTATTTTGTTGAATTTTCTCCCACTACAATCAACAAGAATGACAATTTTTATGTGGGGAGTATTAATTCTTTTATGCATGTGGCTCATGATAAGAATGTTTCTTGTGATAGTTATATTGTTACTTTTATTCATGATGCTACTGAAATTTATTATGAGAGAGGGAAACATGGTTCTATGCATCTCAATAATATTAAGTTTCCCCTCTTTATGTTGAAATTTTTGAAGTTGCACTTGTTTTGCCTTTCTATGCTTGTTGCTTTGTGCTTTCATGACTTGTTTCTTTACAAGATTCCTATGCATAGGAAGTGGGTTAGACTGAAATGTGTTTTTAATTTGCTTCTTGATGCTCTCTTTTACTTCAATTCGTATTTCCTATGAGAGCATCTTCTCAAATTTTCATGCCTAACTTAAAGGCGTTAAAGAAAAGTACTTGTTGGGAGATAACCCAAGAGTTTTAGTTGAGTCTTGGAAGTTATTACCTCTGTAATAACCTCTCCTTATCGTTTTTATTTGCTTTTTGTGCCAAGAGTAACCTCTAATGAGAGTGAAGTAATGATTGGAAAAGTTGTTGTCCCGAAACAGATTTTTATGCTTCACCGTAAACATTCCTGAGAGAGCTCTGTACGTCGGATGGAGCTGTACTTTTTTGTGCTTCTGTCCCAGGTTGTTATCTAACTTTCGTTAGTTCAACACTTTTTTATTTGATCAACAGAAGGTCTTCAAAAAAATTCGTCTTTACCTGCTGGTCTGTTTTGACAGATTTCTGCCATTTTCTGCATTTGCTTCTTGTTAGTTCTTTCTTGAGTTCTTTTGGGAAATTGAGATTTTTTAGGGAAGTTCTACAATAGCTACTGTTATAATGGAAGTTTATTTGGTGTTATAACTGAACCTTGAGACTTATTTATCTTAAGTGCACTACTGTTGCTAATGAGATTGTGTGAAGTTTTGTATGAAGGAAAAATTTCAGGTGTATGGAAGGAATGAGTAATGAGATGAAGGATGGACTAAAGCTCAAGGTTGGGGATGACACGCGTGTCATCCCAAGAAATATCCAAGAAGTACAAGCGTCAAAGCTTGGGGATGCCCAAGGCATCCCCTTCTTCATCAATAAAAATTTCAGGTTTCTTCCAAACGCTTCATTTTTATTGTTTCGTGCAAAGTTGTGTTTCTCTTGGAGCGTCTTCTTTTTCGTTTTCATTTTGGTTTGTAGCTTGCTTGGTTTACTTAGTTTTCTGAATAAATTGGTTGGACCCCCTCTTTCATACATTGATTTGCAAATAGTTTGGTTTGGTTTGGAAAAGAGTAGGAAAGTTCATGCTTATGTGGTAAAAAGAGCTCATTTTTGACTGTTGCCTATGCTTTGTCATGCCATGCTTGATATTGTTTTGGATTTGTGCTTAGTATTATTTGCTGTAGCATGACTTGTTATAAACAATTGAGATTGCTTAATGTGCCTTGGATGAATCATGTGTTGTTTTAGCATATTAAAGCATAGTATAGTGGTATTCTCCTTTGATGCTTTATTTGGGTTGACTTGGCACATGCTCACACCATGTTATGACTATCTCAAGTCACCATAGCCTGTATGATCCTTTAGTTTTCAACTTGTAGTATCATTTTATGCTTTGATCAATGATGTTTTGTCGCTCTGCATGATTATGGCCATTATTGCTCTCTTAGTTTGTCACTCCCAGTCTTTTGCTAGCCTCCAAAACAAAGTATGAGTTCCACTCATGCATCCAACTCCCTAAACCAAGTTATTCCAAAGAGTCCACCATACCTACCTACTAGCTTATGCTATTCCAAGTATATTCATGCTTTTGTTTACCTTTCACTTGTTATGAGAAAACTAGTGATTAAAGCTCTCACGAACTTGATGGCACACTTTACTTTTTTGCCTCTAATAACCTTGAACCATTGGGTCCTTCTTTGTTGTGTATATTCTTGCGCTTTATAAATTGAAATTAGCAGAACCATGTTTCATGGGGAACGCTTTCAACATTGCACTTGTACTTTGTACCCCGTTGATATCATGTTCTTTTGCTTACGGATCCCGGCGGTGTGAAATAAAAGTGGAACTTGTAAGATCATGGAGTTTGTATGTGTGTTAGAGAAACGCCTGGGCCGCTAGCCTAAGCCATGCCTAATCATGGTGGAAACTTGCAGCATCACCATAATGAGCACTCTATGAAGCATCCTCAATAAAAACCTATGCAAATAGCAAATAAAAAGATCGCTGAGATGCTCATTGTCTGCTTGCCTTGTCATTTTGATTATGGGAAAGCTCCCGTATCATGTGCAAGGGGTACCCCCCCTTGGCGGTTCTTAATGATACACATATACTTACAATGACAAGAGCTTACTTGTGACTGAAGTTGAGTAGCATGAGGATCGGTCTTCGTAAGTAAGGGGCATGAGATTTCGGTTTATAACTTGTCAAGCATATCCTCTTAGTTGTGTCACTTTAACCTTAATCACCTTCAAGATGCTTATGATAGGGGCAATGAGAGCTGAAAGCTAATAAGTACCATAATTTTTGGAAGCTCTTTATGAGACTTGAATCCCTACTTCCTTTTACAAAAGGCTTTTCTTCCACCATTACATTGAGTCTCCACCTTCTATCTTTATGCACCTACTTTGAGAGCATAGTGGCCATTCTTAGTTCTATGTGCATTGTCCCAAGACTAGTTGATTGATGCATCACTTGATATTGCTTGTTTTAAACTATTGTATCTAGTCACTCTTATGAACTTTGAAGGTGTCCTATGCATTTATATTTGCTACTCTATTGAGGGACAAGCTGAATACTATTATGCTATGTTTTCTTTATGTGAAACAAACAAACATCTTGCAAAGCATTATTATTCATGAATCTTTTGTTTGTGCCTTTTCATGTTGCATCATAGTTTCTTTGCTTATTGCTAGAACTTTGTCTTTCATGTTATGATTGAAGTACTATGATCCCAGCTTTGAATGTTTTACAAAATACTTTGATCAAGTCTTTGATGGTGCATGTCACCTCAAAAATTATTCTTCCTTTTTATCACTTACCTACTCGAGGACGAGCAGGAGTTAAGCTTGGGGATGTTGATACATTGCAAATGTATCTATAATTTTTGATGTTCCATGCTTGGTTTTATCCATTTTCTTGTGTTTTGTTCCAACTTTGGAGTACTTTTCATAGACTTTCTTGGACTAACCTATTAACAAGATGCCACAGTGCCAGTTGCCTGTTTTCTGCTGTTTTTGGTTCCAGGAAGTCAGAAAATGAATATTCTCGGAATTGGACGGGACAAAAGCCAAAGTCAATATTTCACCGGGGGGAACACGGAGCCAGAAGACGAGACAGAGAGGGGCCAGGGGCCAGCCACACCATAGGGTGGCGTGGGTCCCCCTTGGCCGTGCCACCAGGTGGTGTGGGCCCCTCTAGCCTCCACCGACCTTGCCTCTTCGCCTATAAGAAGCCTCCCGATGCATAAACCCTAAAGAGTCAAGCCTCTAGCCACGAAAAGTTCCGCAGCGCCGCCGCCACCGAAGGGGAGATTCGGGGGACAAAACGTCTCTGTTCCGGCACCCTGCCGGGACGAGGAAGTGCCCCAGGAGCCATCTCCATCGATCTCCACCGCCATCTCCATCACCATTGCTGATTCCCATGATGAGGAGGGAGTAGTTCTCTCTCAAGGCTAAGGGTTCTACCGGTAGCTATGTGTTCATCTCTCTCTCTATGCATGATCATATTGTGATCTTGAGCTTTGTAATCAATTAGAGCTACCTTGCTATTCAAGTGCTTTAATAGATCTCTGCTCTCCCCATGTGTGTGAAAGTGACAGCGTGCACACCATGGTGGCACTTAGGCTAGAGATTACAAATACTTGTTATGAGTTATATTTGGAGTTGGATGTCTTTATGAAATTGTGGTGTTTGTTGGACTCATCTAGTACTCAAGGTGACAGTGTGGGGTTTTCTAGATGGGAAAGGCTTACTTTGAGGTGTGCTATTATAGCCCTACCATCGATTAGAGTGTCCAACCGGAGAGTAGTTAAGAGTAGTATCATAAAGAGAAGATATTTATATGAGAGTGTTCACTAGTGAAAGTATGATCCCTAGGACTTGTTTGTACGCATTGATACTTTGTTTGCAACTAGATCTGTTACATGTTTGCTTGCTTCCATCTTTATTTCAGTTTGCTTTTAGTCTCTTCCACGGCATCAAGTTATTTCCTAGCACCGTTGTCTTATATCCATACCACTTGTATTTCACTATCTCTTCGCCGAACTAGTGCACCTATACACCTGACAAGTGTATTAGGTGTGTTGGGGACACAAGAGACTTCTTGTATCTTGATTGCAGGGTTGCTTGAGAGGGAATACCTTTGACCACTTCCTCCCTGAGTTCGATAAACCTTGGGTGATCCACTTAAGGGAAAACTTGCTGATGTTCTACAAACCTCTACACTTGGAGGCCCAACAACTGTCTACAAGAATAGAAGTGTGTAGACATCACACGGTCATGGCCGCCCACGCAGAAGCGGCCAAGGACGATGCAGGGGTCATGGCGCTGACCCTTGAATCGCCCCATCCTCAATTGCGGAGGCGTCAATCGGTGAAGCTTTAGTAAGATGCGGACGTGGACGTCCCCACGGGAGTGCAGTGGACACCGCGGGGGACGCGGTGGGAGATCCGCCTCGCCGAGCCCAAGCCTCCAATGACAGCCACCGTGCTTACCCCTCTAGTGGTGATCAAGATAGAAGGTGACCCCGAGCCTGCCCGGGTGATCGACTTCGTCATTATTCTCGGGAGCTCCGACTGGTTCATCAAGGTGAGGCTCTCATCCCGTTTCGCCCTCGGGGTTATGGCGGATCTTCCGGAGGAGGTGGAGCTGCAACACTCCGGCGGACACGAGAGGTG
The DNA here is from genome assembly GCA_910589775.1 of Avena eriantha. Taxonomy (NCBI): domain Eukaryota; kingdom Viridiplantae; phylum Streptophyta; class Magnoliopsida; order Poales; family Poaceae; genus Avena; species Avena eriantha. Next base: position 247,372,371 of record OU342741.1, on the reverse strand, counting down.
GCGGGTGAGCGTCGATACCCTTCCGCCTAACGAGATGTATCTCTGTGACGGTTAGAATCAGTTCCTCGCCGCTCATCGCATCCAGCGCGGTTCCGTGTTGCGGTTCCACTATGCCAGCGGGAGGGACTTCTCTGTTTTGGTGTTTGACACTCTGCTGTGTCGGGTTGCCTACCCGGTGTACCTCCCTTGAGGAGACGAGGCTAGGTCCGTGCTGCATACGCGCCTCACCCATGGGGCCATGGGTCTTTTGCTAGCGTAGGTGTAGAATCTTTTAGTATCATGTTTCCCTGTTGGGTCTATAAGGAAGACTTGCTATGGATGTTTGTAAGCGGATCCCTACGCTTGTTGCCTCCCCCTTTCGTATGTTTTTGCTATGATGCTTGGAGTTTTGGTGCTCATGGTACGGAGCCGGTCCGATGAAGCCGGCAACGGCCGATGGCCTTGCCCCTCTCCCTATAGGCCTGCCCATGGTTTGGCGTTAGGAAGGGGCCCGCGGAGACCGTGCCCAGTCAGGTGACCTCCAGAGGTGATGTCAGGAGACATCACCCTTGTCGGGCACCTCTAGCCGGTGGTCATTCCTGCTATACCGGGGGTCATGTGTGGTGACTCACAGGGAGCCTCTGCGTGTCTCTGGGCCCGACTGCTAGGGCGGCGCTATCCTCTGGAGGCTTACACACACCGCTACCTCGAGCCTTGCTGGGGGCACGCCGTTACTTGGGGGCTTTACCGCTGGTGGTGTGACTTGTTGCTGGGCCCTCACGGTTCCCTCGTGGAGCCTCTCGAGGTGGGGACCGCAGAGGAAGGTATGTGCACTACAGGGAGGGCCCTGTAATGAGCTTATGTAGCGAGTTATGAGCATCGAGAGCCATTCGTGAGGTAACTTAACGCCTTGGCTGGGCGATTAGTCCAGGGCTCAGTGTACTAGGCCCTGCAATTTCCTGGCCGCTTGAGGGGTGAGTGCCTCATGAGACACGCGGCAAACCTCTCAAGGAGAAGGTCGTCAGGTTTAGCGCGAGGATTTTTGGCTTTACAGAGGTCGAAAACCGTGCGTGAGGTAACTCATAGCCGAGGGACGGGCCGTGAGTTTAGAGCTCAACACTTTAGGTCCCGACGAGATTTGCCGAGGAGGGGAGGTGCCTCACGAGCCGTCGCGAGGATAAGAACTAGGTCAGGAACCGTGGGTGAGGTAACTCACAACCGAGAGATGGGCCGTGAGTTTAGAACCCGACACTTTTGGTCCTGACGAGCTTAGGCCACGGAGGGGCAGTGCCTCTCGAGCCGTCACAAGGATGCTAACTAGGTCAGGAACCATGGGTGAGGTAACTCATAGCTGAGGGACGGGCCGTGAGTTCAGATCTTGACACTTTAGGTCCTGACAAGCTCAGGCCGCGGAGGGGAAGTGCCTCACGAGCCGTCGCGAGGATAAGAACTGGGTAAGGAACCATGGGTGAGGTAACTAACAGCCGAGGGATGGGCCGTGAGTTCAGAGCTCGACACTTTAGGTCCTGAAGAGCTCGGGCCGCGGAGGGGCAGTGCCTCACGAGCCATCACGAGCATAAAAACTAGGTCAGGAACTGTGAGTGAGGTAACTCACAGCCGAGGGACGAGCCGTGAGTTCAGAGCTTGACACTTTAGGTCCTGACGAGCTCAGGCCAAGGAGGGGCAGTGCCTCACGAGCCGTCACGAGGATAAAAGCTGGGCCAGGAACTATTGGTGAGGTAACTCACAGCCGAGGGATGGGTCGTGAGTTTAGAGCTCGACACTTTAGGTCCTGACGAGCTCGGGCCATGGAGGGGCAGTGCCTCACTAGCCATCACGAGGATAAAAACTAGGCCATGAAGAATGGGTGAGGTAACTCACAGCCAAGGGATGGGCCATGAGTTCTGAGCTCGAGACTTTAGGTCCTGACGAGCTGCCCCATAGACCTTACCAGGAGAGGGCCATAGGGAAAAGTACGGACCGCTAGAGGTCCGTACATGTTCCGCACGACAATCTCAAGCACTAGGAACCATGGGCTAGGTGACTGTCGTGGTATTGCCGACGAGTACGCCATGGAGGGGTCCTCATAGTGCGTGTTTAGAGACCTGGGGTAAGGCGGTGAGTTGGTGGGTACGAGGTAACACAGCTTACCCAGGTTCAAGTTCCACAACGGTGGCAGAACTCTACTCCTGCTATAAATCACTATAATGGCAATACGTCGAGTTACAGAGATAGGTTCACTGTGCGAGGTGTTGGACGTTGTACGTAGCAATCTAAGAGGTTGTGCCCTAAAGGCTCCCACATGTCCGACTTATAAAGGTACCAGAACCTAGGGTTTACAAGGAAAGGTCTTTGCCGGGCAAGGTAAAGAGTCCTACACTAATACAAACTAGTCTTTCATGTCTTGCACGCTAAGGCTCCAAGTATGTCGGTAACTCCTGCATAGCCTTCCTTTATCCGGCATGGGCCTCCCTTCTGGATCCGTCTAACTAGGCTGCCTAGCAGGCCATAGGACTTGCTACCAACTATGGGCCATCTGGGTTAGCCGGATTGGTGACGTGCTATGAGGATACCCAGTTAGCATATCCCCAACAGTAGCCCCCGGAGGACTTTGAAATCATGCGCTGTCTTGCCCATTGATCTTTGAATACTCTGTCTAGGTGATGCTGGCAATTCGTCAAGCAATATCTCTAAGGTCTACCAAAGAACCCTGCAATCCTCTCCGGCTTCGCAATGTAGCCGGAGATTCCTTGAGTCTTCGTTTCTAGAGCCGGATAATTTCCGCCATAGATGGAATCTTCAGACGTGACACTTCACTGCAACTGTCAGGAGGATAACGTAGGGTATAGCCTACGCTACCTTGAAACTCACAGAAGACAGAGAATTAATCATCTGCTATTTTTACGCACGCGAAATCCGAAACGACAAAGCGGCAAAGACGGAGGACGTGGCAAAATTATTGCGCACGTTCGTCTCCACGTCGGCAACGCTCCATCCATTAGATCCCTTAGCACGAATCTTGACACGGGGTCTATATATTTTCACCGCTGTCAGTTTATTTTCTTTTTACCCGCATTCGCTTCCTCGTCTTTGTCTTCCTCCAGCCGCGCGCCCGTTCGAGCTCCTCTCCGGAAAACCCTATCCAGAGCCCTCTTCTTCTCCTCCTACTCCCTCATAACAATGGCCTCCAGCAGCTCCATTCCTTCGCGGTGGCGACCCCCGAGGCTATTCCTGAGCCATCCCTAGGAGTAACTATCCTGCCGAAGGGGGTGGCTGTCCATGTTATCGCCGTGGTGGAAACTACCGATGACGACCAAGAACGAGCGGCGCCAGAAGCTGCTGAAGAAGACAACGACTCCCACAAGGGGTTGTGGAGGGGCTCTGACCTCACCGCCGAGGATCTACAAGAACTGGTCACCGAGGGGTATCTCCCACGGCGAAGGATTTGGTCTGGCAGGCGGTGCCGGCCGGCGAGGTGGTTCCTTCTCCCCAAGATGGAGAGAAGGTGTACCTCAAGTCTGAGCTGGTACGAGGCGTAAGCCTGCCAGTCTCCGACTTCTTCTTGGATGTTCTCCAGCGCTTTCGGGTAATTCCCCACAATCTCTCCCCCAACAGCATCTTAGTCCTTAGCAACTTCGTAGCTTTGTGCGAAGGATTCCTAGGCATCAAACCTAGGTTAGATCTATTCGTGTACTTTTTTACCGTCAAGAGAGTCCATAGAGTCCAAGGACGAATTGCGGATCTGCGGACCATTAGCTTCAAGATCCGGCCTAGCCAGCGATTCCCCGACATCATAGGGCATGAGTCATGCAAGAACTAGCAGCGCACATACTTCTATGGCCCAGATATTCCTCTGCCTGACCGCCTTGAGACATACCCCGACTTTGTCGACGGAGCCGCCGCTGAGGTGCCTGCATGGCGGACCCCCGCCTCCCTTCCATCTGACGACGACGAAAACTGTGCCGTAAGGTGGATTGAATGGCTCGTGGATGGAGGTCTGAAGGGCTTGGACCTAGCCATGTGCTGGTTTGTTAGGCAGATCCAGCCTCTATAGCATCGTGCCGATTTTATGTGTAAGTACACTCAAGACAAGAGGGATCCCATGCGAATTTTGTGGGATAACTTCTCCACTGACTCCGTCAAACTCCGGCTTAAGGACATCATCAAGGTGAAGGACAGGAAGCGCGGCTTCAAGATCACCTATGACATGTTCGATTGCGACACATGCCTAGAGGTAGCTTTTGTTTCCTTTGTTGCTTGTTATATACTCTAAGGTTTTTCCGACTTGAAGTTATCAGTCTAACACTTCTCTATATCCCAACTGGCGACCTTGGTGGCCGATCAGATGGCCACCCAGGTCTATGATCCCAAGCTAAAGGATATCCAAGTGATGTCCGACGATGATGCCCGCAAGGATCAGCCAGCTCTGGCAGCGCGGAAGTGGAAGAGCTCCACCTCTAACGTTGCTGCTGAGGCCAAGAAGAAGAAGAGATCGGAGAGTGGAGTCTCCAGACGATCCACTGCCACCTTAGAGGCGGAGAAGAAGAAGTCCACCGACATTCCCCTCACCAAAGCTCCTGCCGTGGAGTAAGTGTTTTCATTCTCCGGCTTGTACTTTTCAGCTCATACCTTTTTTCAACTCTTGTACTTATACTTCATATGTTTCAGGAGGAAAGCCGGTGTTAGTTTGAAGCAATCCTCCAGAGATGCTAAAGGGTCAAAAAATATTCTTGACATGCTGACTAGAGATGTGGCCGCCAAGCCCTCTCCCGCTACTGCTCCCCTACTCCTGCCGCCATGCCTTCTGCTGGCCCCGCTGGGCCTTCGTCTCCCGTCATCCCTGAGATCTGCACCATGGAGATAGATGTCAATCCAATCCTTGATATCTCAGGCTCTATCGAGGGAGACGTTGCTCCCAGTGGCCAAGCGACGTAGGAGAGCACTTCCTCGAAAGTGGCTGAAGCTCCGTCTAAGGATGCCACTGAGAAAGGGAAGCATGTGGTGGAAGAGGCAGAGACGGAGGCAACATTCAAGGCGGGAGCCTCTAAGCCATCATCTGTTTTGAAGATGCAACAGGCGTCTAGGGCATCATCCATGCCTCCGGCTTCAACATCTCCTTTGGCTGCGACTCCTCCGACATTGTGCCTAGATGACCTCATTGGGCAGGCGGATGCCGTGTATAACAATGCCGACATCTTCCACACCGCATATGCCAATCTAGCCAACAATCTCAAGCTTATTACCATTGTAAGTCTTTTGAACTTCACTTCTTTTATTTTGCATAGTATATCCCTCTATAGCCCCGAGCTCTTAGGCGGATAAACCAAAGTTATTGGCCTATGTGTTCCAAAGAACTTTAAGAGTAGAACTTGATAGTGTAGCCCCCAAGCGTTTAGGTGGAAACTTAGAAGAATTCCGGCTAGATGCTCTAAGAGTAGCATAGTTGCTGATTAAAATCTTGTGCTCTAGCCCCCGAGCGTGTAGTTGAAACCATATAGTTCTAACTAGATGCTCTAGAGAAACTAAGCATGCTTGTTTGTTTGCAGAATGAGAATAGACAGAGGAACACCGCTAATGAGAGGTTTGCTGCTTTGCGGAAGGAGATGGACCTTGAACAGGGTAAAACAGCCTTCCTGAAGCAACAGATCAAAAATAGCCAGAGTCTATTTCTTGTAACAACTCCTTGCTTTTCCTCATGGATTCATTTCTGCCATCTTTTCATAATGCTTTCTGATTTCTGTCTTACAGAAGCCATTGCCAAGGCCAAGAGCATCATCGAGCAATCCAAGCATATCCAAGAGCTCGATGATGAGAACAAAATTTGGAAGAAAGACATGGCCGATGCCGTCAAGGGCCACGAGGAGGCGATGAGGGTGCTGCAAGAATCTGCTGACACCAATATGAAGGGCCTCAAGGATGAAATTATATAACTCAAGGAGTAGAACCAAGCTACCAAAGAGCAGATTGCGAGGAACCTTGATGTGTACAAGACAGTCCAGAAGGAGCGAGATGTCTTGGCGGAGACATGCAAGCAAGCGGAGACGATCATCTTCAGTAACTTTTCTCCGTCTGGTGAATTCTGTACTTTGGATAACCATTTGATTTATTTGTACTCATGGTCCTTGTATCTTGCGCAAACCACATCTCCCATTGGCTTGGCCAACCTGGGTGAAGGTGCTCCAGACCCCAAGGGACAGATGGTTCTTGCCGGCAACTTCGTCAACACCGCCATTGCCCAGGCCAAGGAGATAGCCCAACCTCTAGAAATTAACATCAAAGCGGCAGACTCAGTGGCCAAATACACGAAAATCCTACGCCGAGCCCCCGAGAAAGTCAAGGAATGGAAAGCCTCTTGTGTCCAGGCTGGTGCAAGGATGACCCTGTCCTTGGTCAAGGCACATTACGACAACGCCAACATCGACCTAGTGACCTCTGGCTTTCCCAAGCTGGATGAGGAAGGGAAGGAAATTGATAGCGATGCTATTTGGAATTCCCTCTCCGGCTTCGACACCAGGATTGCCAGAATGGTCAATGCAGATGTCTTTGTGCCTGCTGAGATCCTTGACGAAGAGATGGCCTCGTCTAAGTCTAGCCCATCTCCTTCCGAGTTTGACGAGCTCTCCTGGCCTGGCTCTCCTGATGATGCCACCACGAAGCCCCCTACAGTAGATCCATGAAAAACAATGTTTGTATTAGATGTATCTCTGCAAAGTGTATGCGAAAAAACTTATGTGTTATTAAGGCGGAAAAACTTGTACTCAAGTTTTCTGCTAAACTGTTTCTAACATGTGTATATTTTTTTAAGCAAGTGCTGGCTTATCCATTATTCTGGTTCGTATGCTTGATCTTTCATGAGACGGTAGACTCGCAGCACAGAACTATGCCCTCATGTGATGATGCTTAATAGCACCATCAAGAACCTAAGAGCAAAATCGCCAGCTTTGAGTGCCGAGAATTCACTACTCCGGAATCCACATAAAAACTTCAGAAAACGAGTAGACCAAAACACTTAAGCTAACGCCCGTAGGCAGAATTTTCACAAGTGCAAATGCAAACTTGCGCATAAAGGGTTTATATGATCAAAAAATGAACAACTAAAGGAGGTAAAAGACTCAGAGAATATGAGTGAACCAATGCTTTATTTCATTGATCATATAAGAAACTTATTACATAATATAAATGTGCTAATGTAAAAGGGACGTAGCTGTGTTATGTTCCATGGCTGACTGTCTCTGGGTAATCATCATTGGAGTCACATTGCTTACGCTTGTGATTTTTTGGCCTATCTTTCAACTCGCGAATATCAACGAGGTAATAGGAACCATTTAGCAATGTTTGCTTATGACGAACGGTCCTTCCCAATGCGGGGATAGTTTGTGCGATTTCTCCTGCTTGAGTCTAAGCACTAGATCCCCCTCTTTAAACAAGCGATGCTTTACACGACGACTATGGTAGCCACACAGCTTCTGCTGGTAGAGGGCGGATCTCTAGCATGCCAACACATGCTCTTCTTCAGGTAGGTCCATAGATAGGCGTCTAGATTCTTCAACGTCATCCTCCTTATAGGCGGCGACTCTTGGTGCATCGTGGAGGATGTCGGATGGAAGGACGGCTTCTGCTCCATAAACCATGAAGATAGGAGTCAAGCCGGTGGATCTGTTGGGTGTTGTTTGTAAACTCCACAAGACAGATGGTAATTCCTATGCCCAGACTCCAGCTGCTCTACGTAGCGATGCCTCTAAGCGTGGCTTGATTCCGTGCAGAATTAGTCCATTGGCCCTTTCAACTTGCCCATTTGACATTGGGTGTGCCACATATGCTAGGTCAAGGCGGATGCCTTTTTCATGACAGTACTCCTCAACTTCTATGAGAGACAAATTCCTGCCATTGTCAGCGATGATGCTGTGTGGGAGACCAAATCTCACCACTAGATCCTGGACAAATTTTAGGGCTATTGCCCCATCAAGATTTCTAATGGGTTTAGCTTCAATCCATTTTGTGAATTTGTCCACTGCTACTAGCAAGTGTGAAAATCCACGGGGTGCTGTCTGCAAAGGTCCCACCATGTCCAGCCCCCAGACTGCAAACAACCAAGTTATTGGTATGGTTCGCAATTCTTCAGCTGGAACACTTGGTTGTCTTGCATAGAACTGACACCCAAGGAATGTTTGTACCAACTTGTCGGAGAATATCATTTTGCGGCCCAAAAGTTGGGGCGCCCAGGCAACGCGGTACCCAAGTTCCCTGAAATCAGCCGCGATGACTACAGTTGGTGTGCCAAATACTCAGAGGGTCTTTTTCGGCACGAATTCAACTTTATGTTTCAATACAAAAAATCAGGCTAACGACCGTCGAGTTGGGCCCCCTTGTCAGTTCTCGCTGTTATGTCGCTCCCGTCGCTTAGGTGTCAATTAGGCTTGCAGTGTTGGCACCTGCATCCATTACGCTTCTTCTTCTTCTTCTTCTTCCCCAGAGCGGCAATCTGTGGGGCGTCGTAGCCATGTCGCAGAGCTGGGACGTGGACGAACCTGCTCGGCACAGCTCTCCTCCCTATAGGCTTGCAGCGTTGGCGCCTGCATCCATTACGCGTCTTCTTCTTCACCGGAGCGCCAATCTGTGGTCGCGGCCATGGCGCAGAGCTGGGACGTGACAAACCTGCTCGGCCCCGCTCTCCTCCCCATCTCGAGTCAGATCTCGCTGATGGCTCAATACACGGCGCCCAGAAAAGTGATTGGTGCGTGGTGTTGATGTAGAGCTCGTTGGGAACCCCAAGAGGAAGGTATGATGAGCACATCAGCAAGTTTCCCTCAGTTATGAAACTAAGGTTTAATCGAACCAGTAGGAGCAAGGAAACACCTCAAAGGTGTTACTAGCTGAGCTTTGGCAGGGCGCACTACCGGTGCTAGTAGCAACGTGGAGACCTGCACAACACAACCACAGAACTTTGTCCCCAAGTTGCGATGAGGTTGTCAATCTCACCGTGTTTTGTGGAAAACAAAGGATTAAACGTATCGAATGGAAAGAAGTAAAAGTTTGTAGAAAGTAAACACAAAGCAGTAACAGTTTATAGATTGTATGTAAAGAAAAAGGACCGGGATCCATAGTTCACTAGAGGTAGCTCCCCTTAGATAGATAACATGCTGGGTGAACAAATTACAGCGGGGCAACTGACAAACACCGAGAAAGCAATACATGCATATACTAATCATCTTGACTCCTTTGAGACTTGATTGGGCATTACAACATAATACATAGACGCCATCCAACTGCATCTATGACTAACAATCCACCTTCAGGTTATCATCCGAACCCCCTCCAGTATTAAGTTGCAAGCAACAGATTATTGCTTTATGAACTGCGTGTAAAGTAAACAATACAATTGTTCTATGAACAAAGGATCGTTGTTTTCTCCCTAGTAGCAACAAAACATCTAGTACCTTAGAGATTTTTGTCACTTCCCCAGATTACCAGAGGCATGAACCCACTATCGAGCATAAATACTAACTCTTGGAGTTGCTAGCATCTACTTGGCCAAGATAGCTACTAACAACGGAAAGCATGCAAGATCTCAAATAAAAAAGACATGATAGAATCAATAATCAATCTGAAATAGCATCTCAATATCCATCGGATCCCCGCAAACACAACATGTATGAATTACAAATGGATGATCTTGATCATGAACGGAGCTCACAAGATCTAAACATGAAAGCACAAAGGAGGAGAAACCAGCCATCTAGCTACTACATGGATCCGTAGTCCAAGTATGAACTACTCACGCATCACACCAGAGGCTTGCATGGTGATGAAGAAGGCCTCCAGGGTGAATTCCCCTCTCCGGCAGGGTGCTGGGAAGAGCTTCATATCCCCCCGATCTAGGGACAGAGACGATGGCGGCTACAGACTCTTTCGTGGATTTTTGATCGGGTACCTAGGGTTTTCGTCCCGAGGGCAACTTATAGGCGGAAGGAGAGGCCGAGGGGGTGCTGGGGGCGGCCAGACCACCCCCTGGCGCGGGCCAGGCCTGGCCGCGCGGCCAGGTGGTGTGGCCGGGCCCCAGCCCTTCTCCGTCTCGTATTCTGGCACTTGATCCCTTCCAGAAAAATAGGCACTTTGGCTTTTGTCCCGTCCAATTCCGAGAATATTCATTTTCTGACTTTTCTGGAACCAAAAACAATAGAAAACAGGCAGCTGGCACTGTGGCTCTTGTTAATAGGTTAGTCCAAGAAATCATAATAAAAGTACTCCAAAGTTGGAACAAAACACAAGAAAGTGGATAAAACCAAGCATGGAACATCAAAAATTATAGATACATTTGCAATGTATCACTCGTCCTCACCATGGACGCACCCATGGCATGGTGCGGGGACGGGAATTGGTTCTCGGTGAGATCTGTCACCGTGACGACCATGCTCGGTTCTGTTTTCCTCCTCTAGAATCCAAACTCTCCATCATCGTGGTTGCACCCGCACCAATTCTGCCACCTCTACTGAGGTCTCTGTGGTAGCTCAAGTTTTGTCATGTTGGACCTTAAAGCGAATTCAGAGCTGGGCGGCAACAACCCGTTGTTGAACCTGCAAGGAATTTTCTGAAGACTGCGTGCCGCTCTAAGGTCTTCGGCTAATGCCTTCGGCTTCTGCCAACGTCCACCGCCGATGTGAGATCATTTAGTTACTTAAATACAAAATTTCGACCAATTTAACTTGTTGATGTATTCCTGGAAAATTTTAATATAATCGAGCACTAGAAATATTTTGTAGTGTGCATGAGCATGATCAGTAATATAATTGAACACTAGAAATTTTAAGGCACTCCATATAAAGAAGTAGATTAATATAGAAGGTTCACCAGAGACACCACGGATATATTGTCTTACATGCCACACACATGTAATAATTAACTAAAACAAAATAAAAGCAGGGGTGGCAGCAGGAGGCCGGGACACGGAGACGCCTAGCAGGGCAGGGGCATATCAGCAGGAGGCAGCGACAACCTAGTAGATGGGATATAGGTCAGTCCTGACATACTCCCGGAGGAATTTGGCGAAGGCTTCGTGCCGCGCCAAGGTAATCAGCCTATGGCTTCTGCCTCGGCCTCTGGCAATGCCCACCACATGCTGGATCATGCCGTCGAGGTCCACGTTGATTGCTCTACCATAGAATGGGCAAAACAGTCTCCCCGTACGGTGGAAACGGACTAGCCCACACTGTAACCGCCTCAGCACGTAGCGGCTCTTATTGTCCCTGGATACCTTGCTATCGTCCACTTCATCATCATCCTCCTATTGATTTTTAAGAACATAACTTAGAACTCATACATATGATTGAATTGTATTACAACTCAAGAATTGACAACATGTATATATAAGACAATATATCCATGGATATCAAAGATAAAGCATCTCAGCAATAGTTTGATCGGTTCATATATCATTTCATCTCAACACAATGACAAATAATTGCATCAGAGTGTATGTAGAATAAAGATTGCGGCCTCATAAGTTTCTTCAGGGACGGCGTGAGTGCACCAAGTAACAATTGCACAACCTATATTGTTCTTGTACATCGCCCCAGGTTCACTAACTCGTCCCTAAAAAAATCTGACACCATTGTGTCTGCCTCTCTTTTGGGACAAATTTGAATCATTGGCCATAATAATAAATTGAAATGTAATCGTACAAAATAATATTTAGGGATATACATAGTCAGGTACAAGAACAAGCCTAAATATTGTAATTATAAATAAAAAACCAAACAATTGGTTTTCAGGTACATGTTAAAATACTTATGATCAAAACCATTCATATACATATGTATCATACCAATCATTAAAAGATCATAAACAATTCAAGGATTATATATGTAGTTCCATATGAGAATAAATCTAGGGCCTCATAATTTGTTTCAGAGATGGAGTTGGCGAATCAAAGTACCAACAACACAACCTATATTGGTTGTGTGCATTGCTGCCTCAGGTTCACCAACCCATCCCTAAAACACGACACCATCCTATGTGTCTCCCATTGAACTCTTTTGGGGCAAATTTCAATCATCGGCCTCGGTGACAAACTGAAATGTAATTCTTATACACTATGAATGCATGGAATAGATAATTCAAATATCATAGTTCTATGAATGTAGAATAAAGATTGCGGCCTCATAAGTTTCTATAGGGATGGCGTAAGCGAACCAAGTAACAATTGCACAACTTATATTGATCTTGTACATGGCCCCAGGGTCGCTTACTCATCCCTGAAAAAATCTGACACCAATGTGTCTGCCTCTCTTTGGGGAAAATTTGAATCATTGGACACAATAAGAAATTGAAGTGTAATCGTACAAAACAATATTCAGGGATATACATAGTTAGGTACAAAATCAAGCCTAAATATTGTAATTATAAATAAAAAACCAAACAATTAATCTTCAGGTACATGTTAAAAATACTTATGATCAAAACCATTCATATACATATGCATCATACCAATCATTAAAAGATCAGAAACAAATCAAGGATCATACCTCAGAGCAGCGGATGCAGCTGTATCCGAGTTAGAAGGTTTGACGGGTGAAGCCCGGCAAAGATAGCAAGAGAGGGTCAACGAGTTCGTTCAGATCGCTAACAAACAGAATGAAGAGTTACTCGGGGCTAACCCGGCAAGAGCAGGGGCTTCCAAGGTCATTTATTCGGTAGTGGGTAACCCGGAGAAATCTGCTGGAGCTGCCTCGTCCCCTCATGATGGCCCAAGAAGAGAGGAAGTGGTAACCTCGGCGAGGAGAAATAAACAGATAGTCCCGTATGACCCGGCGAGGGCAGGGAAAGGAAAAGCAATGCAAGGAAATGAGGATCGACAAAGTGTCAGCCGAGGTGAAGCTGGCCGGGGAAACCGTGACCAAGGCTATGTCGGTCAGAGAAACGCTGGAAATGGCAATGCCGGACAACGTAGCACGGCGGGTGCAGGGAAACCGCAGCAGCGGAATATACCACGGCAAGAGCAAAGTGCCGGCCAAGGTATGCAATAGAGATGTGCTCCACAAGAGCAAGATAGATACAACGACGGTGATTCGGAAATGGTGAATGCAGGATACCATAGGCAGGATCATCATGTGATAGGGTCAAGGTTGGGAAGCAGAAACTTGATGCCTGATGACACCAGGTTAAAACTGGATCGACTCTATAGGTCGGAGATATTTGAGGGGCAAGGTCCTCCGGGTCCAGTGTGCTTTGGGCCCCAGATCATGAAAGAGCCTTTGGTACCTAACTTCCAGTTACCCAGAGGCACGAAAACATATGACGGCAGCACCAAGCCGAAGGATTGGTTGATCAACTATGCAACGGTAGTGAAAATTGCGACATGCAATTTGAGATGGGCAGTGAGATACGTACCTCAGATGATGGAGGGGCCAGCGAGGGTATGGTTAAACAATTTACCACCCAGTAGTATCAACTGCTGGATCGATTTTAAGGAAATATTCATCAGTAACTTCTCGAGCACATATCAGAGGCCAAATAGGCCACAGACCCTAGCAATGTGCAAGCAAAGACCAAATGAAATAGACCGGGAGTTCCTAACCCGCTGGTGCACCGTGAGAAACTCATGTGAAGGTGTGATTGAGTCTCAGGCCATAGCTTGGTTTGCACAAGGGTGTAGATATGCAAGCATGCTGTGGCAAAGGTTACAAAGGGATATGCCAACTACACTGGCAGAGACAATCTGGATTGCTGATTCGTATGCTTTGGGTGATCCGACTCAACCCCGGCTTATGTCGAACGAGGCAAATGAGGAGTACTACCAGTGAGATGGAGCCAGATCATCCTGACAAAATGATTACTGGGGTAAGAGAAGAGATGATAGGCCGGATTACAGGTACAGTTCACAACAAGTTGCTGCTGTAAATCAAGATCAACCCGGAGGAGGGAGTAATCAGCGTCAGAAAACTGGAGGGCAACAGTGGACACCAAGAAATGATGGCAAGAAAACTTGGATGCCCGAACAAAAGAGACAGCGGCAAGAAAAGAAAGACCGACCGAGGTATATGTATGAGGCAATGCTGGATCAGCCGTGCAAATTTCATACGCCAAATCCGAGTAACCCGGCGGGTCATACGACCCGGCAATATGAGTGGATGAGAAACATAGAGCAAAGTGGCTCGGGGAATGCTCAGGCACCTCGGAGCGATCAACCTCGACAAGAGTTAGCTCGGCAGCAGTTGCTCTCCGGAGCAAATACGCAATAGTTAATGTTACCATCACCTCCACCGAGGTATGAGAATCAGGAAAGAAGGGATGCAGTGCATCAGGTGGAAAAGCAGCATCAGCCAGATCAAAGGTATCCTAGCACTGACGGGAGAAATGAATATAGAGAGAATCACCAGAGTTACTGTGTGTTTACCACCGAGGAAACGGATAGAAAGAGCTTGCAACGCCGACATATGGAAGTGAATGCGGTTATGCTGGCAGTGACGAGGTATATGCCTTGGTCAGATCAGGAGATTACCTGGAGTATCAAGGACCATCCCAAGCTCATGTGTAACTACCTCGGTGAATTACGCTCTTAGTTACATGCCTGGATGAGCGAAAGTGGTTAAAATAGTACGGTGGGGCCCAGGGCCACTCACGGTAGACCTTTCGGCCGTCCTAACCACTTTCAGAACATCGGGACAAGAACGAGCGGCGTAATCGGCAGGCGAAGGGATCAACTACATACACAAGTGAGTATGTATGCAAGACACATACAACAGTTCTCAGAGCCACTCCATCTAGAAGAAATAGAAATATTGCAACGCCATACGGCAAGATTCAAATATCCTAGATAGAGATAATATTTTAGGATAGCTCCTCATACATCAAACATCAGAGTATCAGGTGGAAGCGGAAAACAAGATCCGAGTACGGATAAGAAGCAAATCGGCATAAGATACCACATAAATAAACACATCCCGCCCACAGATCTCACGGATCCCCGTTCCTGGAATCTCTACACCGAGTGATCATTGCCAACATCATCCGTCTCCTCCACCCAGTATCCATCTTGCGAGTACACCTGTTCATCTGAATCAAACAATTTATCGTGTGAGACCCTAGGGGCACTCAACAAGTCTTTATGCCTCTAAAGGGGACACAACCTGGGGTGACGCAATTGCAGCAAAAGATAATATCTAACAAGTCTATAGATACTCGCTATCCATCCGCCAAACCAATGATAGACGGATGTCCGTGAATTAAGAACAACAGTTATAACAGTATAATTAACAGATCCATCCTCCTCCTCGCTTACCAACGCGGAAGCGGACGAACAACCCCCATCCGTTGGCAGTTTTATTAACCATTCCATGAGTATTGCACTATTTACTAGTCAGGTACTTAGTCAATTTAAAAGCGGTACTTTAGTTAGACTTGTCTATGATCGAGAAACTGTGCTCCAAGTCGTCCATAACCGCGGACACGGCTTTCAGAAAGATTTACCCTGCAGGGGTGCACAAATAGCAACACACACTCGATCAACCTCGGAAAAACCAACTCAAAACCCAACGAGGCATTCACGACAAAGCGATCACAGGATTCAGAAATATTTCAGGGGGCCACCCCATTAAGCTACCCGCAATGAAGTTGGCCGGCTCCGAGACGGACCCAAGGTTTGTGTCAATGGTTGTAAATGACTAGGAACCCGAAAGTGTGACTGGGCTTTTCGATACCGCGAAAACATTCCACGATCCAAAATAGTACAGGTGCTCCATGCACAATCTTAATAAAGCAGTAACATGGCATAAGTACAGGATAGTAGTAAAGCCCCAAACTACTTTGTGGCCCCAAGAAATAAGAATGAATCGAGCTCTGGCTCAGGTGGGTCCATAAGGCCTCCCGGATGTGGATAGTGCGAATAGTCAAGGAACAGGAATCAAGTACTCGGGGTCCTACGGGACACAAGTGAGCATGAAAAACCAAATAGTAGATATTGCTCACC
This sequence comes from Avena eriantha, assembly GCA_910589775.1. Taxonomy (NCBI): domain Eukaryota; kingdom Viridiplantae; phylum Streptophyta; class Magnoliopsida; order Poales; family Poaceae; genus Avena; species Avena eriantha. The sequence continues at coordinate 247,356,428 of OU342741.1, read as the reverse complement.
AGTGCCTCTTTCATTAGTTATCCCATTACTACTCAGGTTATGTTTTTTAGGTACCTCGTTATCCATTAGACACTCACATACCCTACACATGCTTTTCTATGACTCGCATGGCTCAAACAACTCCTGTAGTAATGGCTCATGGGATGGAGGAACAAGCTTCGGTGGGGTTTAAAAGTAAAGGCTATGCAGTACTTGGGATTCAATTTAATGCAATCGCGACTCAGTGATGCAAGAATAAGATAGAGGCAATAGGTACTATATGTATGCAAGCATGTGGTAGTGCTTGCCTGGCAGCTCAGTTGAAGCGAGAGATGGATCTGGGTAGTACTCCTGTGATTCCTGATAATTCTCCTGCTGGGCGTCTATTCGAAGAAGAACCAAACAAACAAGGGCCAACATAAATAAAGTGCACAAGAATATGAATTAAAATGCGACAAGCAAACAAGCATGCCATGATGAATGATGCACAATTTACATGGCATTAAAGTAGCATGGCAAGGGTGAGGTGTGAGGTGCAAGAATAAAACATTTTATTAATTATTTAGCCAAGTCTTATTGTCATAAACAGTTCTGATTTGTAATAATGACATGATGCATGCTTCAATTCAGAACAAGGAATGCATAGATAGAACAGGCTCATCGTGCTGATCGATTTAGACATATTATTTGTCGAATTTGGAGTTATAGATTTAAAGTTATTAATTTAATTAGAAAAGGGCATTTTATTGTAAATTCAATCATCTCGAAATTTTAAAGTGCTCAAATAATATTTTGAAGGGCATATTTGAATTCCTCACATTTTTTTTGATTCAAAAACATATATCATTTGTATTATTTGGATTTATAATTTAAAAGTTATTTAAATACGATTTGAATTTAAATTTAAACAATTTTTGAATTTGTTTTGTTAAAACAGATAAACAGAAAATACTTTTGTCACTCAGCTGGACCCAGCCACAGTCGCTGACGGGTGGGACCAGCTGATTGGGCGACGCAGCGCGCAGAGAACTTTTTGCACCTCAGGCTTGCCTAGCCGCTGTGACTGCCAGGTGGGACTAGCGGGTTTGGGCCCACGTGCCAGCGGCTGAGCCCGTAGAGGCTGACAGGTGGGGGCATACTGGAGCGCGGGTTAAGGTTACGAAAACCAGAGTGCTTTTTTGTAAAATGCCCACAGGCACAGACAGGTGGGGTCGGTCTGGACCGCGGGTTGAGCTGGCAAAAGACGTAGGGGTGTATGTGCAAAAGGGGGGGGTCGCGGTACTGTGGATCTTCTTCTCGTCCGAGGGATCTGACGGACACGCGCGGCGCGCGGCGTGGCAAGGCAGGGACTCGAACCCGCGACCTGTGGCTCGCGTGCAGAGGCATGGAGCCAGCAGGGTAGGTGTGGGGGTGTTGACAGGAGGGGGCTAGACGTCTAGAAGAGCGGTTGTGCGGCACGATATCAGGCAGACGCTCGCGCTCGCCGACGCACAGAGAGTGCCCGACGAAATGCACGGCGCGACCAGGCAACGACGACGACGGCGAGGATGTCTGGGAGGGTGTTTGGCTTACCTCGAGGCTGCTGGCGGTGGTGGTTCAGGCAGAGGAGCGGTCGATCGACGACGTAGCAGGCGGCCGGCCGGAGTTAGGGTTTCGGCGGTGTCGCGGTACTGTGGCAAGTCCGGGGCTTCTCCTCCTCGCTGGCGTGCTCCGGGTGAAGCAGAGGGCGGCTACGGACCTCCCCGACAACCACGGCTCCACGCACGCCTCCTCGATCTGCAGGTGGACGACGGTACCGAGAGCGGCAGCCGGAGTTGGAGAAGAAGGGGAACAGGGTAGCTGGGGAGGAGAGGGGCGAGGAAGGGCAGGCCCTAGGGATCTGAGGCTGCTAGGGTGCGTGGGAAAAAATATAAAGGCGAGGGGGAGGGGAGGATGGCGTGAGGGATCGAGGGAGAGCAAAAAGGTGGCTCGGCCACCTCTCCTTCTTCACGTGCTCGACGTGGGCAGTCAGGCAGGGCAGGTTAGGGTGGAGCTGCCAGGTGGGATAGGGAGCAGCCAAGGAGGGGTAGGCTCAGGTGGGACAGGCCGGTAGTGAGAGAGAAAGAGAGAGGAGAGGGGAGGGGAGGGTGTAGCTTCGGCTAGGGTTTGGTGAGGGCTCGGGTTAGAAGTGGGGGGTAGATGGGGTAGCTAGGTTGTGGTAGATGATTAGGTTAGGGAGAGGATTAGAAGGAGAGGGGGTCTTGGCAAAGGGGAGCCAAGGTGGAGTAGGTAGATAGGTTAGGTTTTTAAGAAGAAGAGAGAGGTTTAGGGTTTGAGGTAAAAACATAAAGAGAGAGGGTAGGTAGGTATATTAGAGAGGGGGTTTAGAGTTTTTAGAGTATGAGTCCCAAGATCCCACAAGTATGTGGTAGTGGGATGGAAAGTGAGAAGATAAAAAATGGTGAGAGGGTTTTGTGATGAGCCAACATGAATAAAGCATGAGATGGAGAAGATGGTGGTTTATGTGAGAATGATTCCCCCAAGATCATGCCTAGATAGATGATGGATAAGGAGAGAGGGGTATGGTTTGATGGTGAAAGCAAAAGTATGTCCACCTTGAATTGAATCTCAAAGGACCATGCCACACTTCCAAAAATACAAGCAAATCCCAAAAGAAGAGGATGGTGGTAATTTGCATGGCCCATGCATGGGCATTAAATGCCATGTTTTATTTTGTGAAAACAATAATAATATAACATGGCATGATTACCATGCATTACCAAAATGTGGAATAAAGGCCAAGCAAAAGAAATTAGAATTGGATCCATCCCAACCCACATGAGCTAAATTAAATGGCAAAAGAAAAATAAAAGCCCATGGGTAATTAGAATGATGGAATTATAAGGTGGTGACAAAGAAAGGTGGTGGAGTGGAATTAAAAGATATGCCCCCAACTCAATTTGGGCATCAAACATTTATCAAGAACCAAATACAATATATCCAGAGCCAAATACAATTATTAATGCATATGAGAGAAGATCCATAAGAAAAAGGGTTTTATATGATGCTCAAATGCAAGGTGGCATGATGACATGAGCATGATAGAATTATGATGCAACAATTATATATAGGAAGTAGCCATTATATTACTAGACCAAGTAGCATTACAATTGTTAGACAATTGGGATGCTACATCATGCCAAGTCCTGGTTCGTATGCATTAGTGCTGGACCCAACGTTCATCGGGCCAAATATCAATGTGAGGTTCTCTAAGGTGCTGATTGACAATGGCAGCAGCATCAATATCATGTATGTGGATACAATGCGCAAGTTAGGTATCTCGGAGAACATGCTCCAAGCTACAAGGACAACTTTCCATGGCATTGTGCCTGGTATCTCCTGTGAGCCCATTGGCAAAGTCCGGGTTGACGTGTTATTCGACACAAGGGATAACTGCCGAATTGAGAATTTGGAGTTTGAGGTTGTGAACTTAGAAAGTGCATATCACGCGTTACTCGGCAGGCCAGCCCTGAACAAATTCATGACAAGTACTCACATCAGTTACCTGAAGATGAAGTTGCCTGGGCCAAATGGAGTAATTACCATAGCTGGGGATTTCCGACGTTCCATTGAGTGTGCATCAGCCGGGTCTAACCTGGCCGAATCACTCGTGATTGCACAAGAAAAGAGAAAGATCCAGGAAGTAGCGGTATTGGCTCAGTCCGCGCAGCAGTATATGCCGGTGCTGAGTAACCCGCATGGCAGTGTCTCATTTCAAGCAACAAAGGATACAAAGAAAGTACCTGTTGATGATCTGTTCCCAAAGCGCACCTTAACAATTGGTGCCAGGTTAACTGAGAAATAGGAAAGCGAGCTCGTCAACTTCCTCCGTGAGAATCGGGATATCTTCGCTTGGTCCACACAGGACTTGCAAGGTGTTCCGAGGGAGTTGGCCGAGCACTCTTTGAATGTGAGACCCGGAGCAAAGCCAGTGAAGCAACCTCTCCGCCGCTTCGCCGAAGACAGGAGAAAAGTCATTGGAGATGAGATAGCTCAGCTCCTTGCAGCCAGGTTCATCATGGAAGTGCTTTACCCGGATTGGCTATCTAATCCGGTGCTGGTGGAAAAGAAAAAGATGATCCGAATGTGGTAGTGGTTTGGCGTATGTGCATCGATTACACGAACCTGAATAAGGCGTACCCAAAAGATCCATTCCCACTGCCAAGGATAGATCAGGTCATAGGCTCTACTGCTGGCTGTGAGTTATTGTCATTCATAGATGCATATTCTGGTTTCCACCAGATACCTCTGAACCCGAATGATCAAATAAAGACTGCGTTTATTACCCCGGACAGGGCTTATTGCTATCGCACTATGCCTTTCGGTTTACGTAATGCAGGGGCAACGTACCAAAGATGTATGCAAAAATGTTTACATGAAAAAATTGGCCAAAATGTGCAAGTGTATGTGGATGATGTGGTTATAAAGACCAAGGAAAGCAAACCGCTCCTTGATGATATCAGGCAAATGTTTGCGAACCTAAGGAGGTTCTGAATGAAGCTTAACCCGGAGAAGTGTACCTTCGGTGTCCCGCCTAGAAAATTACTCGGATTTCTGGTCTCCAGCCGAGGTATCGAAGCTAACCCAACTAAAATCCGATCCATAGAGCGAATGGAATTGCCGAAGTGTCTTAACGATGTCTAGAAGTTCACTGGTTGTCTAGCATCCTTAAGTCGGTTTGTATGTCGGATGGGAGAAAAGGCATTGCCTCTCTATCAACTAATGAAGAAGTCGGACAAGTTCGTATGGACGCCGCAGGCCAATGAAGCCTTCATCCAGTTAAATAAAATGTTAGCCACTGCACCAGTGTTAGCCTCTCCACTATCAAAAGAGCCAATGTTGCTCTACATAGCCGCAACCAACCGAGTTGTAAGTGCAGTGGTAGTGGTAGAGCATGACGAAGAGGGTAAGTCGGTGCAAAGGCCAGTTTACTACCTGAGTGAGGTATTATCAGTGTCAAAACAAAACTATCCTCACTATCAGAAGATGGCATATGGTGTGTATATGGCGGCTAAGAAGCTAAAGCACTATTTTGAAGAACACCCCATAAAAGTGAAATGTGAAGCCCCCATATCTGAAATAATGAGCAACAAGGATGCAAGAGGCCGGATCGCAAAATGGGAAATTGAGCTAGCCCCTTATGCTCCACAATACGATAGGAGAGATGCGATCAAGTCGCGGGCTGTGGTCGACTTTTTCGTGGATTGGGCTGAGATGCAATACGGGCCACCGTTGCCAGATCCGAATTACTGGAAGATGCATTTTGACGGATCAAAAACGAAAATCGGGTTAGGCGCCGGAGTCGTGCTTACCTCTCCCAAGAAATACCAGCTGAAGTATGTGCTGCAGATCCACTTCGCAGCATCAAACACTGTTGCAGAGTATGAAGCGCTTGTGCATGGGCTCAAAGTGGCAAAGGAAATTGGAATACGTCGGATCCAGTGCTTTGGTGACTCGGATCTGGTAGTTCAGAAAGTCTCAGGGCAATGGGATGCTTTGGATGCAAACATGGCATTGTACAAATTTCATGTGCAAAAGATATCAGGATACTTCGAGGGCTGCGAATTTCACCACGTACCTTAGCTAGAAAATGAGGCTGACGATGTACTGTCGAAGCTCGGATCAACCCGACAAGCGATTCCACTGGGTGTAGCACTAGAGCACCTCAAAAAGCCATCTATCAGGCCATCCCCAGAATCCGAGTCAATCGATATCCCGTCAAATCCGGAGTCGGAAGCTGTGCCCATGGACATTGATATGGGAAGTGGTTCAGGAAACCCGGGGACTGCTTGGGCAAACCCGGGGACTGTGCAGCTTTACCCGTCGGAGGTTATGTCGGTGGATCAAATGGAAATTGACGAGGGCGTGTTTCCAATGCGAGCTATACCAGCTTGGGCACTTCCTATATTCCAATTCCTGAAGGATGGAACTTTGCCCAATGAAGAAGTGCTTTCAAGGCAAATTCAGAGGAGGGCAAAGGCATACACGATTATCAATGCCGAGCTATACAAGAGGAGTGTCACGAATGTCCTCCAATGGTGTGTTGACCCGGAAGAAGGGCTTGCCATCCTCCAAGATATACATCAAGGGGAATGTGGGCATCACGCCTCATCCAGAGCCTTAGTAGCAAAAGCTTTCTAGCATGGATTCTACTAGCCAAGTGCCTTGGAGCAAGCAGAGGATCTTGTAAGAAAATGCAATGGTTGTTAGAGATATGCTACCAAGACACACATGCCAATGTCGGAGCTCAAAACCATACCAATTACCTGGCCATTTGCCGTATGGTGTTTGGATATGGTTGGCCCATTTCAGCCGGTGAGAGGAAACATGACCCATATACTAGTTATGGTGGACAAGTTTACAAAATGGATTGAAGTGAAGCCGATAAAAAATGTGATGGAGCTACAGACGTGACATTCCTCAAAGATATCATTCTGAGATATGGCTACCCTCATAGTATCATAACAGATAATGACACTAATTTTGCTGAAGGAGAATTTGCGCGATTCTGCCGAGATAAGAAGATCCAGCTAGACGTCGCCTCAGTAGCGCACCCCGCATCGAACGGACAAGTGGAAAGATCCAACGGATTAGTTTTATCCGGGATAACACCCCGGCTCATTGAGCCGCTGCAAAGATCAGCGCGGTGCTGGATAGAAGAACTACCAGCGGTACTGTGGAGTTTAAGAACAACTCCGAATCGATCAACAGGCTATACGCCATTTTTCTGGTATATGGGGCAGAAGCTGTATTACCAGCCGACATAGAGCATGATTCGCCTAGGGTCACACAATACACAGAAGCTAAAGTGCGAGAAGCCCGACAAAATGATGTTGATCTGCTGGAAGAAGCGAGAGAATTGGCATTGTCCAGATCCGCCAAATATCAGCAAAATCTCCAACGCTATCATAGCCGGAAAGTAAACCTCCGAGTCTTCCGGGAAGGTGATCTAGTACTCCGGCTGGTACAACATACTGCTGGAATGCATAAGTTATCCCCCCCATGGGAAGGGCCCTTCATTGTAAGCAAAGCTTTACACAATGACTCATATTATCTCATCGATGCAAAACCACAGGAGAAGAACAAGGCGGACAGGTCCGAAGAGGAATCTAAGCGTCCATGGAATGTAGCTCTACTTTGTCTGTTCTACACTTAACAAAGAAGTGTGTATCAGAGTCTCTCGTATGTCGGTATGTATGCCGGCAATGAGTTTATCAATGAAATCTTGGCACCTCGAGCAGTAACTCGGGGACTGCCTTAGTTTGTTGTCTTCTGTGTTTGTTATTTATTTTTATGTCGGCTGACTTAAGTTGATTCTGCCTAAGCCGGATTAGTAGTGTGTGAGCACCAAAAACTCAACTCTTCGACTTGCTGCTGTACAACAAGAATTGGCTTCATGGAAAGCAAGAGAACAAGTTTGGAATTGTGAAGCACACGAAAAAACGACTAACGAAAAGAATGTAATCGAGCCGACGTTATTTATTCGGACTAACCTTATGTTTACTTTACTTTTACTACGTTGGATTATTTTGAGCTAATCCTGAAGTTTCCAAGTATTGCTAAGTCAATTTTTGAAACTCGGACTCGTAAGTCACAAAACCGAATCAAGGTAGACGCGAGCCGAGCCATGAAATTGAAGAAACAAGAAAATGAAACTGAGTAGCTTAGTAGCAAAACATAATCAGTATGATTGAAACATCTGCAGCCGGCATACCGAGGATTTGATAAATTTCAAAGTGTTTTTCATGCTCAAGGAGCAGCAGCAGGAGGAGGTAACTCGGCGCTAGCAGGACGAACTCTGGTTTCAGCCTCGTCATCATCTTCCTTATCTTCGAGATCCGAGGCTTCATCCTCTTCCTTGTCACCCGAGTCATCTTCAACATATTCGTCGTCAACGATGCCGGGGAAGCTCGGTCCTTCGTTCCATTCATGGACAGGGGCAAACTGGATAAGGTTATGGGCACAAGGTTTGCGCCGAGCTACCCAATCCAGATCATTCGACCACCTGGACCCTGATGACCCACAAGTATAGGGGGTGTATCACAGTATTTTCGAGGGAAGTGAAACCCAATTTATTGACTCGACACAAGGGGAGCCAAAGAATATTTATAAGCCTTAACAACTGAGTTGTCAATTCAGCTGCACCTGGAAACAATCTTGCTCGCAGCAGTTTATCAGTAGCAACAATTTTGTAGTAGGAATAGTAAAGTAACAGCAGTAGCAAAGCAAAGGCAGTAGTAACAAAAGCAGTAAACAGTGGGATTCGAGTGCGGTAGGCATAGGGATGGATGGACGGGCGTTGCATGGACAAGACAATTCAAATAGCAATCAGAACATAGGGCAATTGCAGATAAATAAGATAAAGCATCCAAGCACTAGACAATCCTAGGCATGTGTTCCATATATAGTCATACGTGCTCGCAATGAGAACTTGCACAACATCTTTTGTCCTGCCAGCCCGTTTGCAGCGGGGCCTCTAGGGAACTACTGGCAATTAAGGTGCTCCTTTTAATAGAGCACCGGAGCAAAGCATTAACACTCCGTGAACACACGTGATCCTCACATCAAAGCCTTTCCCTTTCGGTTATCCCGATTTCTGTCACTTCGGGGCCATAGGTTCCGGACAACAACGTGTGTATACAACTTGTAGATAAGACCAGAAACAATACTATCATAATGAATCAATAATAAGTTCAGATCTGAAATCATGGTACTCGGGCCCTAGTGACAAGCATTAAGCACAACAAGTCGCAACAAAGTCATAAAGCACTAATAAAAGATACTAGGCACTATGCCCTAACAATCTGATGCCATTACATGAACGATCTCATCCAATCCCTACCATCCCCATAGCCTACAGCGGGGGATTACTCACTCACAGATGGAGGAAACATGGATGGTCGATGGAGATGATGGTGGAGATCGATGGAGATGGCTCCGAGGGCACTTTCCTGTCCCGGCAGGGTGCCGAAATAGAGACTTTCTGTCCCCCGAATCTCCCCTTCGGTGGCGGCGGCGCATCGGAACTTTTCGTGGAAAAACGTCGAAATCCCCCGAAGTTTTTAGGTCAGAAGGCTCCTTATAGGCGAAGAGAGAGGCCGATGGGGTGCTTGGGGGGGCCCACACCACCCCCTAGCGTGGCCTGGCCTGGCCCGCGCCACCAAGTGGTGTGGCCACCCCCAGGCTCTTCTCCGTCTCGTATTCTAGCTCCTGGAGTCTTCTGGAAAAATAGGCACTTTGGCTTTTGTCCCGTCCAATTCCGAGAATATTCATTTTCTGACTTTCCTGGAACCAAAAACGGCAGAAAACAGGCAGCTGGCACTATGGCTCTTGTTAATAGGTTAGTCCAAGAAATCATATGAAAAGTACTCCAAAGTGTGGACAAAACACAAGAAAGTGGATAAAACCAAGCATGGAACATCAAAAATTATAGATACATTTGCAATGTATCAACATCCCCAAGCTTAACTCCTGCTCGTCCTCGAGTAGGTAAGTGATAAAAAGAAAGAATAATTTTCGAGGTGACATGCACCATCAAATACTTGATCAAAGTATTTGTAAAACATTTGAAGCTGGGATCATAGTACTTCAATCATAACATGAAAGACAAAGTTCTAGCAATAAGACGAAGAAACTATGATGCAACATGAAAAGGCACAAACAAAAGATTCATGAATAACAATGCTTTGCAAGACGTTTGTTTGTTTCTCATAAAGAAAACATAGCATAGTGGCATTCAGCTTGTCCCTCATAGAGTAGCAAATATAAATGCATAGGACACCTTCAAACTTTACAAGAGTGACTAGATACAAAGAGTTTAAAACAAGCAATATCAAGGTATGCATCAATCAAAAAGTCTTGGGACAATGCACATAGAACTAAGAATGGACACTATGCTCTCAAGAAAGTGCTCATAGAATAAGTGGAGACTCAACAAGGAAACGAACAGGTTTTGAAAAGTTTGAAAGGCTTCCAAATGCTGAAAGTATGGTACTCATTAGCTTTGAGCTCTCATTGCCCCTATCATAAGCATCTTTAATGTGATTAAGGTGAAATCGACACAACTAAGAGGATATGCTTGACAAGTTATAAATCGAAGTCTCATGCCCCTTACTTACGAAGACCGATCCTCATGCTACTCAACTTCAGTCACGAGTAAGTTCTTGTCATTGAAGTATATACGTATCATAGAGAACCGCCAACGGGGTACCCCTTGCACATGACACGGGAGCTATCCCATGATCAAAATGACAAGGCAAGCAGACAATGAGCATCTCAGCGATCTTTTTATTTACTATGTGCATAGATTTTTATTGAGGATGTTTCATAGAATGCTCATTATGGTTATGCTGCAAGTTTCCACCATGATTAGGCATGGCTTAGGCTAGCGGCCCAGGCGTTTCTCTAACATACATACAAACTCCATGATCTTACAAGTTCCACTTTTATTTCACACCGCCGGATCCACAAGCAAAAGAACATGATATCAACTAAGTACAAAGTACCTATGAAGCGTTGAAAGCGGTCCCCATGATACATGGTTCTGCTAACTTCAACTCATAAAGCGCAAGCATATGCACAACAAAGAAGGACGGAATGGTTCAGGTTTATTAAGTGCAAGAAAATAAAGTGTGCCATCAAGTTCGTGAGAGATTTACTAACTAACTTTCTCATAATAAGAAAACATTTTATTCGGAAGAAAAACAAGGCATATTGAATATGCACGGAAGTAGCAAATGATGCTAATAGGTAGGTATGGTGGACAATTTGGCAATATTTGGTTTTGGGGAGTTGGAAACATGAGTAAAACATACTCAGTGAATGTGAAGGCTAGTAATAGTAAGGGAGCGACAAACGAGAGAGAAATAATGGCCATAATCATGCAGAGCGACAAAACATCATTGATCAAAGCATAAAGTGATACTATAAGTTGAAAACTAAAGGATCATAAAGGCTTATGGTGACTTGAGATAGTCATAACATGGTGTGAGCATGTGCCAAGTCAACCCAAATAAAGCATCAAAGGAGAATACCACTATACTATGCTTTAATATGCTAAAACAACGCATGATTCATCCAAGGCACATTAAACAATGTCAATTGTTTATAACAAGTCATGGTACAACAAAGAATACTAAGCATAAAGACAAAACAATATCAAGCATGGCATGACAAAGCATAGGCCACGGTTAAAAACAAGCTCTCTTTACCACTTAAGCATGAGCTTTCCTACTCTTTTCCAAACCAAACCAAACCATTTGAACACCAATGCATGAAAGAGGGGGTCCAACCAACTTATTCAGAAAACTAAGAAAACCAAGCAAACTAAAAAAACAAAACAAAAACGAAAAAGAAGACGCTCCAAGAACAACACAACTGTGCATGAAACAATAAAAATGAAGCGTTCGGAAGAAACCTGAGATTTTTATTGATGAAGAAGGGGATGCCTTGGGCATCCCCAAGCTTTGATGCTTGTACTTCTTGGATATTTCTTGGGTGACACGCGTGGCATCCCCAAGCTTGAGCTTTAGTCCCTCCTTCATCTCATTACTCATTCCTTCCATACACCTGAAATTTTTCCTTCATACAAAACTTCACACAATCTCATTAGCAACATTAGTGCACTTAAGATAAATAAGTCTCAAGGTTCAGTTCTAACACCAAATAAACTTCCATTAGAACACTAGCTACTGTAGCACTTCCCTTAAAAAATTCAATTCCCCAAAGGAACTCAAGAGGGAACTAACAAGAAGCAAATGCAGAAAATGGCAGAAATCTGTCAAAACAGACCATCAGGTAAAGACGAATTTTTTCGAAGACCTTCTGTTGCTCAAATCAAACAGTGTTGAACTAACGAAAGTTAGATTACAACCTGGGGCAGAAGCACAAAAAATTAAATCTCAATCCGACGTACAGAGCTCTCTCAGGAATTTTTACGGTGAATCACAGAAATCTGTTTTGGGACAGCAACTTTCCCAATCATTACTTCTCTCTCATTAGAGGTTACTCTTGGCACAAATAGAAAATAAAAAGGATAAGGAGAGGTTATTACAGAGGTAATAACTTCCAAGACTCAACTAAAACTCTTGGGTTATCTACCAACAAGTACTTTTCTTTAACGCCTTTAAGTTAGGCATAAGAAGCAAAAACTAAAATGGATAGAATAGAAGTAAGCGGAGATAATCATGGTGAAAACATTGTTTTGTTCAATGAAATCCTTTTGTTAACAAGGTTGATCAGGTATTGTTACCAAAACAATTCCATATGAGAAAAAACTTTGTATCCCACTAATGATTATGTTACCTCAACCTTGATAGCAATGGTACCAATCATAATAGTTTCACATTTTTCTCTTTGTATGGCACAATATATTTCTCCAACTTGAATGCCCTCAACATGTTCAATTGAATTCAAACCATACGTCCTTTTAATCTTACTGAGGAAATAGACAATGTGTTCATTGAAGGTCACCTTCCCTTGATTACAATTAATAACAGCTCCTGTAGTATTTAAGAAAAGGTCTCCCAAGAATAATAGACATATTATCATCTTCAGGCATAAAAGTTTGAGAGGATGCTCTCATAAGAAATATGAGTTGAAGTAAAAGAGACCATCAAGGAGAAAATCCAAAACACATTTAAGTTAACCCACTTCCTATGCATAGGAATCGTGTATGCAAATAAATTTGCAAAGAACAAAGTGACAGGCATAGGAAGATAAAACAAGAGGAACTTCAAAACTTTCAGCACATAGAGAGGTGTTTCAATACCATGAAAACTTCTACAACCATATTTTCCTCTCTCATAATAATTTTCAGTAGCCTCATGAATAAAATCAACAATATAACTATCACATAAAGCATGCTTTTCATGATCTACAAGCACTAGAGCTTCATCATAAACATTATCAAGAGAAACCTTAGGAACATAACAATCATTCTCCTTTAGTAAGCAAGGGGGACAATCAAATAATGTAAGGGATAAAGAGTTACTCTCATTAGAAGGTAGGCATGAGTAGCTAATCCATTCTTCCCCCTTTTGTTCATCACTCTCCTCCTCTTTTTCATCTAATGAGATTTCAGGTTCATCAATTTCTTATTCCATAGGATCTTGTAAGGCATTAGTCTCTTCCATTTGTGGAAAGCATCTATTAAAATATTCAAGAATATAGCAATTTTCATCCTTGTAATTATCAAAGCAAAATTTAAGTATACCATACACCTCCTATTTGTAAGGTGAATCATCAATATTTTCAAGCAAACTAGCAATTTCAAAAGCACCCTTCCAAGCAATAAATTCTTCAGTTTGTTCCGCATCATAATAATACCATATCTTACTTTAGCATAGGAAGATATGGTATCATTATCACTATACTCACATTGAAAAGGGAGGTGTTTATACCTTTTTCTGCAACAAGACTCATCACAACAATAAGTAACATTATAAATAGAGCAAACGTTTCTAGCAATGGTATACAATCTATCAATTTGTTCCCATAAGTGTTTCCCTTTTTGTGACAAGCGGTGTTCCTTATAATAATATTTTTGATCTTCCGTGAACCCACCTTCCCAATAAGATTCAGTTTCAAAGAAACCAACCATTGACATCAAGCATGATAAAGCAAGACAATAACAGACCAACGAAAATAACATCTAGAGTAGGAAGTAATTTTTTTTTGTATTTTTGATAAAGAAACAAGCAAACAAGGAGAAACATAAACTTAGCTTGAACAATAGAGTATCCAAGTGAACTTGATAAATAAAGCTATGCTCCCCGGCAACAGCGCCAGAAAATAGTCTTGATGACCCACAAGTATAGGGGGTGTATCGCAGTATTTTCGAGGGAAGTGAAACCCAATTTATTGATTCGACACAAGGGGAGCCAAAGAATATTTATAAGCCTTAACAACTGAGTTGTCAATTCAGCTGCACCTAGAAAAAATCTTGCTCGCAGCAGTTTATCAGTAGCAACAGTTTTGTAGTCGGAATAGTAAAGTAACAGCAGTAGCAAAGCAAAGGCAGTAGTAACAAAAGCAGTAAAAAGTGGGATTCGAGTGCGGTAGGCATAGAGATGTATGGACGGGCGTTGCATGGACAAGACAATTCACATAGCAATTAGAACATAAGGAAATTGCAGATAAATAAGATAAAGCATCCAAGTACTAGACAATCCTAGGCATGTGTTCCATATATAGTCATACATGCTCGTAATGAGAACTTGCACAACATCTTTTGTCCTGCCAGCCCGTTTGCAGCGGGGCCTCTAGGGAACTACTGGCAATTAAGGTGCTCCTTTTAATAGAGCACCGGAGCAAAGCATTAACACTCCGTGAACAGACGTGATCCTCACATCAAAGCCTTTCCCTTCCGGTTATCCCGATTTCTTTCACTTCGGGGCCATAGGTTCCGAACAACAACGTGTGTATACAACTTGTAGATAAGACCAGAAAAAATACTATCATAATGAATCAATAATAAGTTCAGATCTGAAATCATGGCACTCGGGCCCTAGTGACAAGCATTAAGCACAACAAGTCACAACAAAGTCATAAAGCACTAATAAAAGATACTAGGCACTATGCCCTAACAATCTGATGCCATTACATGAATGATCTCATCCAATCCCTACCATCCCCATAGCCTACAGCGGGGGATTACTCACTCATAGATGGAGGAAACATGGATGGTCGATGGAGATGATGGTGGAGATCGATAGAGATGGCTCCGAGGGCACTTCCCCGTCCCGGCAGGGTGCCGGAACAGAGACTTTCTGTCGCCCGAATCTCCCCTTCGGTGGCGGCGACGCAGCGGAAGTTTTCGTGGAAAAACGTCGAAATCCCCCGAAGTTTTTAGGTCAGAAGGCTCCTTATAGGCGAAGAGAGAGGCCGAGGGGGTGCTTGGGGGACCCACACCACCCCCTGGCACGGCCTAGCCTGGCCCGCGCCACCAGGTGGTGTGGCCACCCCCTAGCTCTTCTCCATCTCGTATTTTGGCTCCTGGAGTCTTCTGAAAAAATAGGCACTTTGGCTTTTATCCCGTGCCATTCCGAGAATATTCACTTTCTGACTTTCCTGGAACCAAAAACAGCAGAAAATAGGCAGCTGGCACTGTGGCTCTTGTTAATAGGTTAGTCCAAGAAATCATATGAAAAGTACTCCAAAGTGTGGAAAAAACACAAGAAAGTGGATAAAACCAAGCATGGAGCATCAAAAATTATAGATACATTTGCAATGTATCAGACCCTATGCGCAGGCGCCCGAGAACCTTCAGATCCAGTTTTTCATACCATGTAAGCACGAAGTGGAGGACAGTTTCAACTCCAGCGCGTGCGACGGATTCCCTCCAGAGGTCAAGATGGGTCTCGCAATCCATTAATTTGTTAATCAGAGAGCAGTGGACCCCTCCGTAGGATCCTCACCAGGCCAAAGGGCATAGAAGATCCAGACGGCTGAATCCATGAGACCCGAACGATAGTTCTTCACAATTTTAATGCGAGAGGATAGGCTAACCAGCAGGTCCTCCATGTCATAGGGAATGTTTTCAGAGCCAGGACCAGTTGGGGTACCCCTCTTCTGGCAGAACTTTGGTATTGCAGCAACCACAATGGCATCACCCTTTGGGAATTTGCCTGAAAACAAAACAAGTGAAATAAGTAAGAGAGTTTAACCCGGAAAAATACATGTCGGCTGAAGGAAAGGAACTTACGGGAGATATGACTATGGATCCGAGTCAGCTCTGTGGTGCAATCAGCACGCCTCTTCCGGAGCTTCTCAAGTTCAACATTCGCCGAGTCAAGCTTGACGTCGGCCTCCTTCAATAGCTCTTGATCTTTTGCAAGTTGAAGGCTGAGATGTTCACGCTCCTCGGTGAAGTCTTGGCTAGCCTTGTCCATCTCAGTCTTGTGGAGCTCCTTGAGTTTATTCATCTCAGCCTTGAGCTTGGTGAGTTCGTCATCCTTAGCTCGGAGCTTGGCAAGCTCGTCGTCCTTCTTCTTGAGCTCGGCCTGGTGTTGCCCTTCTTGTTCGAGAAAATGCAGCATCATATCAGGCACGAGCACACTATCTTCAAGGGAGGCTGCAACGGTGTGTTAACCCGGCAGAGCCGAGGTATAAATATCCGCCGATCCAAGAAGAAAGGAGAAAGAGCGCAGAAGAGGGTTGACCAAACTGAATTACCTTTTGTCTCGTCTAAGTTTTTTCTCATGATAGTATTTTTGGCCTCCAATCCGGCTGTGCAATCCGAATGACAGATTAGTTCGGCGGGAAAAGACAAAGAAAGATGGGGGGAAGTCAAAGAGAAAACTTACCCCTTTTCTCGAACTCCGCGAGAAGCGTAGCATGTTTCGAGCGCAGCACCTTGTGTGAGTCCAAGAGGCACTGAAACTCTGCAGTTCGACGATTGGTGGTGACCTGAAAAGAGCAAGGTTGGCTTAGCTATATGCATATTCGAACTGTACAAAACCCGGGCCAAGTGGAACTTAACCCGACTCTAGGTGTGTGCATATTCGAAGTGTACAAAACCCGGGCCAAGTGGAACTTAACCCGGCTCTAGGGGTGTGCATATTCGAAGTGTACAAAACCTGGGCCAAGTGGAACTTAACCCGGCTCTAGGTGCGTGCATATTCGAAGTGTACAAAACCCGGGCCAAGTGGAACTTAACCCGACTCTAGGTGTGTGCATATTCGAAGTGTACAAAATCCAGGCCAGGTGGAACTTAACCCGGCTCTAGGTGTGTGCATATTCGAAGTGTACAAAATCCGGGCCAAGTGGAACTTAACCTGGCTCTAGGTGTGTGCATATTCGAAGTGTACAAAATCCAGGCCAAGTGGAACTTAACCCGGCTCTAGGTGTGTGCATGTTCGAAATGTACAAAATCCGGGCAAGTGGAACTTAACCCGGTTCTAGGTGTGTGCATATTCGAAGTATATAAAATCCGGGTCAAGTGGAACTTAACTCGGCTCATATTCTATGCTACTAAGGAGCTACACTAGTTCGCTAAGGAGCATCGAGCCGAGTAACAAGTTACTCCCCCGCAGGCTCAGGGACTAATGGATATGTCTCTAAGCAATTGTGCATATTAAGTAAAAGACAAAGTAGCGTACCTCCATCATCCGGCCGGCAAGGTTGATAGCCTTGGCTGCTGTGTTCATTTGTGCGCTAAATTCGGCGGGCCCAAACTTCTCTGGGAAATCGTCATTGGGATTGACGAACTCCGCTCTGTTCCAGTTATTAACATATTCGATCAGAGCCAGAGGATAGCCCTCTCCAGTAAGCATGTGGGGCACGACCAAGCCTTTGGCGTGGGCCTCCCTCCTTGCAACTTGGGCGGCAGAAGGGCTGGTATGCAGTGCGAGTTGCTTGCTGCTAGCTGACCCGGAGGGGGCATCTTTCTTCGGCAGCATGGACGCGAGCGCGCGCTGTCCAGCCTCGATGGATGTTGCCTTGGTGGCTCCAGAACCTTTCTTAGCCTTGGGCTGCTATTGGGAGGCTGAAGCTTGAGCTGCAGATTTGGACTTGGGTGCGGCCTTGGTGCTAGTGGGGTCTTCTCGCCGGGTCTTGGAAGACTCGGACGAGGCATAAGGAGTTGTTGCTGGTGCTGTTGCTGGTGCTGCCCTTGGTGCTGGCGCTGGTGCTTGTGCTGGTGCTGATGTTGGCGGTGGTGCTGCTGCGGTTGCTGGTACCTCGGAAGTGACGGGTTGCGGCTGAGCCGATGAAGAGCTGGGAGCATCAGCTACCTCGGCCGTGCCACTTCCCCCTGCTCCGAGGTTGACCTCCTCTGGACGAGGTGAGCTAGGACCCGGAGCAGCCACTGAACCCTCCTGAATTGGGCTCAGTGGGCGTGTATTGTCACCACGAGGGGGAGATGGGGTACGCCGGAGGGGCGAAGCGATGCTAGAGCCGCTCTAGGGGACCTCCATCGCAGCCCTGCCAAATCAAACAACGAATAAGAAGTTGTAACAAAAAGAAAGGCATATAGATAGAAAAGCATGAAGCAGCCGAGTTAGCAGCCCTTGTCAGCGGACTTCTTCCTCCTTTTGGTTGCTTGGGGAGGCTTGGAAGAAGCAGCTGAGGTAGCGGCCCATTTCTTAGACGCGGCAGGAACCGGCTCACCTGTAGCAAGAGGGGGATCCTCGTGGATCTGCCCAGCCAGGTTAGCTGAAGCCGGAAATGCGTAAGAAATAGGTGCCGAGTTATATACCTCTAACACCTCAATGTCAGAATCATATTCATCGTCAGGACAATTCCTTAAGGAAGAGAAGTTACCAGAGGGTCGCTTGGTTGCATCCGGGGTAGGCAGGAACATTTCCTGATCCGGCTCCTCCTCGTCTGAAACAAGTCGATCCTTCCCCCATTTGAGGGAAGGCTCGGTGCCATCTTCAAGGGTCTGCTGAAGAAACAACTAAAAGGAAAATGCAAAGGGATCAAATAAACAACATGCTCCGACATAAGATATAAGTCGGAGAAGGATTGGGAAATGAAATTTACCGCAGGAGGAAGCTTATCCCGGCAGTAATTCGCCAACCCCCACTCCCAATCAGCGAAGAAGTCCTTGTCAGTCATGAAGAGGGCCTTGACTCGGCGGAATATCTCGGTATTGTTTAACTCGAAGGAGGAGATCCAGTTAGGTTCGAGTTGCCAGCTCATATGGCAAAGTTTATGCGTGTGCTTCTGTAGGGGGAAATCCGGCTATAGACGAATGTGATCATCACATCCTCGTTGCGCAGCCCTAGATCCTCCAGCTCCTAGAACCGCTTATTGACTTGATTCGCCAAGACAGTTGGCTTCTTGGAAACCCGGTCCCACAAATCCGGATTAGGAGGACCCCTCGCAAAGGGGCGTAGCCGGATCAGATCCTCATCCGTGCCATTCCTCACATAGAAGAAGGCCCGGGCCCAGGCCTTGCAAGATTCAAGCCCCGTGACCCAGGGGAAGACAGATTGCTTCCAGGGTGAGATGGAGGCCGCACCACATTGGGTCAGGTGCTTGTCCTCTGGGGCACGCAGCTTATTCAGAATCACGTTCCTTCGCAGACCGAAGAACCGGATCCAGAGCTCTTTGGTGGGCCACAAGCCAAGGTATCCCTCTATGGCGGATGCGAAGGAAGAGATGGATGTGATGGCATTCGCCGGAAGATGATGAGGTTGGAGTTCGTAGATGTTGACAAAATCATGGAAGAAATCACTCACAGGCAGGCCAAAGCCGCGCTGGAAGTGAGAAAGGAAGACAACGAACTCACCGGTTTGGGTGAGGGAGCAATCTCTTCGCAGGGGAGGCGCGAAATTACGCCTTCGAGGACGCGACGGGTGCGGTAGAGCCAATCCAGGTCATCCTGGCACACCCAGGAACCGGCCTAGCCACCGCGCCTCAAAGTTTCGCCCTCCTCCTCCATTTCTTCTTCCCCAACGACGGCGAGCTCCTCCTCAGTCATTTCCAGATCACTGTCCTCATCGGACAGTTTGGAGGTGGGGGCAGAGGCTTGGATTGGCGCGGACCCGTGACGTTGAAGCAGCGCGGGAGCGGCAGTAGGGCTAATGCGAAGAAGCACGATGCGGCG
Organism: Avena eriantha; assembly: GCA_910589775.1. Lineage (NCBI taxonomy): Eukaryota > Viridiplantae > Streptophyta > Magnoliopsida > Poales > Poaceae > Avena > Avena eriantha. The sequence continues at coordinate 247,336,858 of OU342741.1, read as the reverse complement.
GCGACGCTACAGAGCAGATGCGGTGGCGGTGGCGCTGTCGCAAGGAAGAAGAGGCATAGAGGCTAAGGGGCACAAGAAGGGGAAAACACCCAAGGGACACGCCCCCTCCCCTATTTAACCATGCCCTAGCAGTGGGTAGTGGGATCGTGCTATGCATCGAGGCCACACGGTGTGGTCATGTATCAGCCGGATCAGCCAATCAGAGGCAAGCCACAGGAAGGGCCACATGAAACAGGGGATCCCATGATGCGATGTGGTGATCAGTTAACGAGGAAGCATCTACGACGCAACGTGTGCAACAGTAACCCCTGACAATAAGTGCAGTAATAGGCGCATGCCCTTAAAATGAGGCAAGATAATGATTACCCTCCACGTGGGACGTGGGGAAGTGTACGAGAGAAGGAAGGATAACCTGGAAAACTGAGGGGTAGCCCGGCCAGCGAGTGATGACTCAGAATGTGCCAAGGGAATGCTACGCCACAAGATCCGAGCTATAGAATAACTCGGAAAAGGGAGCAACAAGATTGAACCTACCGTGGCCTTAGCAGCTAAAGTTACTAAGACTGCACTAGCTTCAGGGACTAATGTTGGGGGGATACCCCCGGGTAGGGTAACACCGGGGTATAAAGGCCGAGTTAGCCGAGGTACAGCAAGGTCAGAGCGAAAGTTGGCCGGGTCACCTCAAGGCAGGCCGACTTATGAAGTAACCCGGACCGGAGGATGTCCACCTGACTGTGTCCCGGCCGACGTATGTCGTATGCCGGCGGGCTATTTGTAATTTGTATGCAGGTACCCATGGGGTCGGATCATACCAAGCTTGCGAGAGAAGGAAGGTATCTCGCTGGTCAAAAGGTGACCTCTATGCGCAGGAGCGTGAGCAAAGCAAACAGAGGGAGGGACCAGCGAGGCGTGGCCGACCAAGGTGACGCACCCTATGTCGAATGATGCTGGCACCGTAGAGGCTTACGTAGCCTCTGCATGGCTTACAAAGGCGAAAGGTGACCTGGTCGGTTTACTACTTTGGGAGAGGCATATTCCCAGGAATTTGCCTCCACGTATGCCCTAACTAGTAGCCTGGTTTCCCCTTTATAAGGAGCTCCGGGACCTCAGTAGAAGGGGATCACGAGTTACTGGCTGGCGCGTGGGTAGTTGGTTCATTGAGTAGAAGTAGTGGTGAGAGTAAGAGAGCTTCTTCTTCCTCCTCTCCCCAATACATCTCAAGGAGCATCTGTAAACCTTGTGAACTTGGAGAATACAAAACATCAGTGTGTGGAATCACCACACTATCGCTCCCTAGATACCTCTAGTGCATATTGGCCCCACCTTTAGCCTATCCATGGCATCTGCCGTGACACCACCACGACATTTTTACTAACAAAAACTGGAGTCATTGTATGTGTGTTATTTTCACATACCACATATGGATCCACTAGTGTCATTGAAATGTGTGTTCTCTTTAGAGACCACACATGGATCCACCAGTGTCATTGCATGTGTGTTCTTTTTACTAACAACAACTGGAGTCATTTCATGACTATTCTTTTCACATACCACATATGGATCCACCCGTGTCATTGAAATGTGTGTTCTTCTCAGTAACCATAGGTAGAGTCATTGCATGTGTGTTCTCTTCAGAGACCACACATGGATCCACCAGTGTCATTGCATGTGTGTTCTTTTTACTAACAACCACTAGAGTCATTGCACGTGTGTTCTTTTCACATACCACATATGGATCCACCAGTGTCATTGAAATGTTTGTTCTCTTCAGAGACCACACATGGATCCACCAGTGTCATTGCATGTGTGTTCTTTTTACTAACAACAACTAGAGTCATTGCATGTGTGTTCTTTTCACATACCACATATGGATCCAACAGTGTCATTGCATGTGTGTTCTCTTCAGAGACCACACATGGATCCACCAGTGACATTGCATGTGTGTTCTTTTTACTAACAACAACGGGAGTCATTTCATGACAATTCTTTTCACATACCACATATGGATCCACCA